>OW026523.1:3422500-4622500 GCA_932274085.1 Protocalliphora azurea
AAATGCTTATTTACCGAGATAATGGGATTTAAGATTTTTGGAATTTTCATACAAAATATCGATTTTTAAAGGAAAAAATATGCGATCAAAAATCGGGGACCTTTTTCCATTTAAATGCTTATTTACCGATATAATGAGAATTTTTTTCATACAAAATATTGATTTTTAAAGGTAAAAAATAAGTGATCACAAATTGCGGCCCTTTTCCACTTAAACGCTTATTTGCCGAGATAATGAGAATTTGAGATTTTTGGAATTTTCATACAAAATATCGATTTTTAACGGAAAAAGTCGAGGCCTTTTTTCCATTTAAAAGCTTATTTACCGACATATAAAGGTTTTTAGATTTTTTTTTTGATTTTCCCATTTAAGCGCTTATTTACCGATATAATGAGAATTAAAATTTTTGGATTTTTCATACAAAATATTGATTTTTAAAGGGAAAAATAAGCGATCACAAATTGAGTTCCCTTTTCCACTTAAACGCTTATTTACCAAGATAATGGGATTTAAGTTTATTGGAATTTTCATACAAAATATCGAATTTTAAAGGAAAAAGTATGCGATCAAAAATCGGGGACCTTTTTCCATTTAAACGATATATGATATGAGGATTTAAATTTTTTTGATTTTTCATACAAAATATAAATTTTTAAGGGAAAATAAGTGATCACAAATCGAGGCTCCTTTTTCATTTACACGCTTATTTACCGAGATTATGAGGATTTAAGATTTTTTGGATTTTTCATACAAAATATCGATTTTTAGTGGGAAAAATAAGTGATCAAAATCGAGGCCCTTTTTCTATTATACGCTTATTTACCGAGATAATGAGGATTTAAGATTTTTGAATTTTTCATAGAAAATATTGATTTAAGTTTTTAACCTGATTATTGTAACAATTTATTTTGGATTCACTTAATCCATATACAAAATTATTGTCTTCTTCAATCTAACCTTAAATAATTTAATTGTGTTTTTTTTTTTATTGAAAAATTCATTTACGATGAGAATGTGATTCTTAAGAACTATTTTTTAAAATTCGATTTTGAAAATATCTATTTTTTATTTTTTAGCAACATTTGTTTCTTTTTTCAAAAATTTCGATTTTTGATTTATTTTTTGGTGAATTTTTTTTCGTTATTTTTTTATTTATACTTTTTCAATTTTCTTTATATTTTTTTTATTTTAGTTGGTCTCATTATTCTCTTAATATTTTTAAAACTAACGGTTTTCCTTGTATTAATAAACAATATCCCTCTAATATGGTAGTTCTTCTTTATAGCGTTGCCATTTACTTTATTTTTCTCCCTTTTGCACTCACTTTGACACTTGTTATCAGTCGTTTACCGGAATGTTAAGTGTGAAAAAAGGCAAAGAAAATAAAAACAAAAATTAACGAAACGCAAAAGAAGAAAGAAGAGCCAGGCAAAAGCAAATACATAAAAAATTAGCTGCAGCAAAGTATAATTTTTGCGAAAGTGCGGAGGATTTTTTTCGTTTTTCTTACTTATTATTTTTAACAAAACTTTAAAACTCAACGACTGTAAAAAAGATTTTTATATTTTGTTTTTTTTTTCTTATAAAAATTACAACGATTTAAGGTGTTTTGTTTGCAAAATTGTATATTAATTAAGGGTAAGTAAAGGCAAATGATTCTATTTTGTTGGAAACCCAAAAACTAGTTGAGTCGTTTCTCAATTGTTTTTGTAATTTAATTGAAATCAAGATTAAAAAATTAAATAACATACTGAAAGAGATAAACCTTGATTATTTTACGAAAAAAAAAAAAATGGAATTTAAAAAACCGAAAATAATAAATTGTGGCATTTGTTTGCTAATTAGCAAAAAAAAAGTAAAACCAAAAATAACTAGAAAACAAAGAAATATAAAAACAGCTGCCTGCTTATTATTAAATAAACAACAAAAACATTTGTGCAATAAATACCTACAAAAATATGTATTCAACAAATTGATTTTGTTTAGTTCTTTTTGTGGAAAAATTTTATTAAAAATTTGTGCAAACAAGGCGATAATTTTCATTCATGTATTGTACATTTTGTCAAATATTTTGTATTAATAGTACATAGTGCATTTTTACGACAACAGTAACAAAAAAGTAGAGCAGAATAAACAGGTCACCTTGATTTGTGGCAAAGGTCATTTATAATAAATTGGTTTTTACTTTTTTTTGTAATAACTAAAATATTTGTAATTTTAAACCATTTTTATTTAAGCTAAAAAATATATTACTTTCTTTAATTTTCTTTTACAGCCTAAAACTCTACTGTAAAAAATATTTTGTTAAAATGTTAAAATTAAAAAGTGTACTAAACAACGCCACTGCATTGCGGTAAGTACAAAAAAAGCAAACAATTTAAATTAAAGGCTAAAACTATACTTCAAAAATATCTTAAAATGTTGAAGTTAAAAAGTAGTAGTAAACACGCTTCTAAACATTTTCATCTGTTAAAACATCATGAAAAATGTTTAGAAACAATATTGCCATGTAAATAAATATATGTAGTAAATAATAAATAGTGCTGTGGGAGTATTGAGTATTAGGTATCGTGTACCGAGTATTTGCTCCTTTTTTTGGGTACTCAATACTGTAAAGTAGCTATACAATACTTTATAACAACTAAAATACAATTGTATAAAGATACAGATTAATTTTAAAATATATGAAAATAATTTCATTGATTTTTGTTAACGTTGAATATAAAGGTGACATTTTCATTTATTTTAAGTTATATATAAATAAATTTATAAACTTTCATGCCAATCGGTAAAATATATTTGTTTTATTTTTAAATAAAAGAACCTTCCTTAATTAGAAAATATATTTTAAATTAAAAATTTCGTTAAGTATCGAGTAGTATCGATAACATAAAAGAAAAGTATTGAGTAGTATCAAGTATTCAAAAGTAGTACAATTTTTCAGTAAATGTTTACAAGAGCTGCCGGATTTATAAAAATGTATTTTACTGTGAGATAAAAATGTTGATGTCATAGAGTAAACACATAGAGATGAAACATTAATTTTAAAATTGAAAAATTTTGTTTTTTGAAAAAAAAAAAAAAAAAAAAAAATACATTTGATTACATGTATATTGTTGTTGCATAAGAGGTTTTTAGCAACCGACTTAGGTTTTTGACAATTAGTTTTTTTCTTGATAC
Organism: Protocalliphora azurea; assembly: GCA_932274085.1. Taxonomy (NCBI): domain Eukaryota; kingdom Metazoa; phylum Arthropoda; class Insecta; order Diptera; family Calliphoridae; genus Protocalliphora; species Protocalliphora azurea. Next base: position 3,425,681 of record OW026523.1, read on the forward strand.
TGTTTGGTTGACATTTTTTAATGTAGCCAACTATTAAGCTTGATAATTGAATTTTTTAAAATACAAAAATAAATTAACTTTGAATAAAAAAAACTATATAAGTAGTTTCAGAAAATGTAAAATTTTTATAAATATCTTTAAATTTTGTTACCGATTATGACCAATAATATATATTATTCAAATAAATAAAAATTATTTTACAAAAAATCTTAAAAAAGAAATAAAATTTAATTTTATATAACAAAAATCAAAATAAAAGAAATCTGCAAAAAATAGTTCTAACTAAAATTATTATTTTTTTAAATCTAAATATATCTGAGAAAATATTATCGGATTTCTCTATTGACTTAAGATTAATTTTTAGTTAACATTTTTTTAAATATGGATTATTTCCAGTTTTTTTTTCAAACTAATACCAAATTGACTTGTTTGAATTTAAGTTTATATGACAAAAATTTAATAGAATTATATTGTTATTTTTTTCAAAATAACCTAGATTTGCTTAATTTTTACAAAATTTTCATTATTTAAAAATTTTTCATTTTAACCTCAATATTATTTTTTTTTAATTTAGATAAATTTTACTACAATTTATTGAATTTATATTCTCTTATGACAGAGACAATTTTCAGTTAACACTTTTGTCGCAATTTTGATTATTTCCATTTTTTTTCAACCTAACCTCAAATTTAGTTTCTTTAATTTATATTTATCAAGGCAGATTTAACAAGGTAATATTGTTAGCCCAGCTGATTATTTGTTTTGCTTTGTTAAACTGTCAAACTCCATATAAAATGATAAATTTCGCTTTATCAATAATTTGTTTGATGATCTTCCTGAACAACTACTTTCTGTAACATAAGAATGTACGCTGATAATGTCCAGCTACATATTAGTAACAAAAATAAGGACTTTGGAAAATGTGTAACAAAACTATATGAGGATTTAGAACGAATTTTGATATGGTCAAATATAAACGGGCTAAGCTTAAATCCCACAAAAACTAAATGTTTAGTATACGTAAAAGATCACAGAAAAATATTGACTCATTTAACATATGCATCAATAATCAGTGAATTGAAATTATAAGCAAAGCAAAAAATCTTGGAATAATTTTTAATGACACTCTAACCTGGTCATGTACTACAAGCTTGTGGTAAAACTTACTCGATGCTAAGAACTCTATGGTCCACGCAGTGGACCATATAGTTCTATATATTAAGCTATGGTTGTGAGTTTTTTGCAAGTTGTGATACAACCAGTAAATTAAAGCTAAATTCTACCTACAACAATATCGCAAGGTACGTTTTCGGACTGCGAAAAATTGAAGCAAATTTTAATTACTAGATTATTACGGCCTTACTATATGCGGTGGAGATTGAGAACTTGCTGAGAAAACGAGTTCTAACGTTTCTTCATAAAATTATAACAATTCGTTTAACAGACTGAGATTTAGTACACTTGAAAGAAACAAAAATCTTATTCAATTTCGATACCATACTTTAGTATTGGAGTTGCAATTCTTCATTAACGCTAAACGTCTTTGGAACAATATTCCTCAATCACTTAAAGTTATCAGCAACGCATTACAATTTAAGAGAAAATTATTCTAATACTATTCATAATAAATTTTTAGTTTTAACTTTTATTAACATACCAGAAAATTTTACATTACTTTAAAACAAGATTTATATTACTTTAAATAGAAAATTTATATAATTAATACACAGAAAAAAGTTTGTACATAAATATAAAAATTTACTTCCATTGATTTCAGTTCATAATATTTAAGCATAATTTCTTAAGCATTAAAATTTTTTTATTTTTTCAAATGAATCAGAAGTCAAAAAGACTGAAAAAATTGTTTAAATTTTCATTTATATTAATTTGTAAAAAACAAATGTTTGAAATTTTCTTCGGAAAATTCCAAGTTTTTAATGATTTTTAGCTACATTTTAGGAACAGAATAGAAGCGCTTTTTATCAAAATGATGTGCTGCAGAATGCGAGCAAAGTTATGCAAATTTCTTAATATTATTTTTTAACAAATTTTTCCTTGAATTTCGCCATTTTAGAGCATTTGTTGTTAATATTTTCATGTGTAACTATTTTCATTTACCATTTGTATTCAAATCTAATAAAACTATATCAAAGATTTAACAAAAATTTAGCAAAATTTCTAAAATATTAATTATGAACAATTTAATAATATCTATGAACAAAATTTTATATTTTATGAAAAAAGTTTGGGAAAAAAGTCATGTTCGATTCATAATATTTATGAAAAATGTTCAAATATATGAATTTTTTTCTCTGTGTAACTAATGTTTTTTAATACTTAATGTTTCTTTGCTTAAATGTTTCTTGTATTAAATGTATCTGTATTTCTTTGTAAATAATAACATCATAAGATTTCTACTTTTTAAGACGAAAGTTTTATTGTAAAAGTTACAAATAAAATAAATAAATAAATGTCAAAACTCCATATATAAAAAATATTATGAGAAAAATCCTCTCCGAACTGCTGTTACCTTGTTAAACCTGCCTTGATATTTATATTACAAAATTTGTGAACGGTTTCATTGACAGTTTAAATTTTTCTTAATTTTCAATTATTCTAAATTTTCTTCTAGCTAATCTCAAATTTAATTTTGTTAATTTATATTTTTATAACAAAATGTTTATACCATTATATTTATACTTTATGAAATTTTTTCATTCTAACCTCAAAATTTAATTTTTTTTATTTAGGTTTACTTGGCTTTATATTCTCTATGACTGAGAAATAATTTTTGTTTGACAATTTTTCAAAATTTCAGTTATTTAAATTTTTTCAACCTAACTTCAATTTTTTTTATTTCTATTCTTATCTATTTCTAGTTCGATATCGACTACTGTTTCTTTAAATGAAAGCGATTCTTGGTTTTCCAAACTCTTGGTGCGTAAAATTGAACCCACAAAAGAGTCACACAGTCGTATGTTGAGTGATAAAGAAATCATTTATGCTTTACATACCCACAATGTCAGACCCGATTCAATGGCGGAATATTTAAATAATTAGTAAGTATTAAAAATTAAATATTTTTTTTACTAATTTGTAATTTTTTAGTAAAACTACTGTACAATTAATGCAAGATAGAAAGGCCAACTTATCATGCGATTTAGTGGGCTCTTGGACCGTCCATGTTGGTGATATGGATCAATGTTTGCATTTATGGAAATATACGGGAGGTTTTGAAAAAATTGATATAGCCAAAGAAGATTTGTGGAATGATGAGGTAAAATGGTAATTAATTTTTAAAAATTTGTTTAAGATTTTTTTTTTTTTTAGGAATACATGAACCTTATGAAAGAACGTTCCAAATTTTTGAGATCACGACATTTGCAATATTTATTAGCCTTTAGCTATTGGCCACAAATTGAAATGCGTACTGGTAAAAACATCTATGAAATGCGGTAAGTTTTTGTGGCATTAATTTCAATTACTTTTTTTCTAATATTTGTTAATTTATAATTTAGTTCTTATCGCTTAAAACCGGGGACCATGATTGAATGGGGTAATAATTGGGCTAGAGCCATTAATTTCCGTAAAAACTCTTTTGCAGGGTTCTTTTCGCAAATTGGTCGTCTATATAATGTTCATCATATTTGGTGTAAGTTTTTGTTTTAAAATTATCGCTTTGTATTAGAAAAATTTTCCTTTTTTAAGGTTATAAATCTTTGGCTGAACGCAAAGAAACTCGTGAGGCCTCTTGGCGTTCTCCCGGCTGGGATGAATGTGTTGCTTATACCGTGCCATTAATTAGAGAAATGCACTGCCGCGTATTGGCTCCTACTGAATTTTCACCCACCCAATAAATATATATAATTTATATTCTTTATTCTTTTGGGAACTTTAACACAATTTTGAAAATATACATATATATTAAAGAATTTATTGCAATTTTTTGTAAAAGTGATCTTAGCTTCAACGAAACGCACATTTTATTATTACTTTCTTAATTAAGTTTCTTTTATTATTTTATTATTATTATTATTATTATTGGTTTAAAATTTGCTCTTCTAAAATTATATAAAATATATTGTTATGAAAATATGAATAAAAAATAATTGTTAAACAAAATCGATTGGTTTAAAAAAACCACAAACTTTGTTAACATTTAAGAACATGAAATTATATACACATATGATAATAAACTGTTGAACAGCATTTATTAAAAATAAAAAGAATTTTTACAGAAAAATTATAATATAAAGTTAATTATTTTTTTTACAGTTAAAAATATAAATGATCAAACTATTATAAAAAGGGAACTAAGATTTTTTCTTTCGATATAAAAAATATATCTCCTTAAATTGAGGTTAGGTTCGAAAAAATTTTAAATTAAAAATGGGAGAAAAAATAAAACTATATAATATATATATATATATATATATATATATACATATATATGTATATATATATAATAAGCCTCCTAAGGCCAAAAACTTATATATATATTTAAAATTTTCTTCAAAAAATTTTTTGAAATTCAAGTCGTAATAATATAAATTTTAAAGGAAATATATTCCTTATTTCCAGAGAAGTAAATTTAAAAAAAGTATTTGAAGAAAATTTTAAATAATTAATATTTGGGTAAAATTTAAAGTAAAGATTGTTGTTTTGAATATGAAGAATATATTAGCATAAAAAATATATTTATAAATTATTTAGTTACAAAAAATAAAATTAAGGTTAAGTTAGAAAAAGAAAATTATTTTTTTTAACGCGAATTTAAATATTGTTTCTTTGGAAATAAAGTGTATATTTCCTGAAACATTTTTTAATTAGGAAGTAAATTTCAAAAATTTAAATTGGGGTTAGGATGAAGAAAATTTTAAATAATTGGAATTTGGAAGAATTATAAATGATATCATTCTTGGGTGTCTTTATCACCGAAATGATATTGTAATGATATCATTTGGTGTTTTGGGTAAATGCATACTAATACATACTTACAAATTATAAATACATCACATTTTTAAAGAAAAGAAGTACGTTTTAGTTACAAATATTAATATCGTAATGAAATACATTATATTTTGTTAACAAAATTTTTTGTGTGTTTGAGTTCGTTATAACCGTGTTCGACTGTGGTATATAATAATTTATTTATAACTTCTTATAAGCGTCCATGCTTCGAGTCTTAGATTAATATGTAGATATTAATGTGAGAGAAAAAAACCTAATTCATGAAACAACAAAATACATGTAGTCACATTTTGTTTTTGTATTTTGTAAAAATGAGTAATTTTGTCGAAAATTTAGTTCGAAGTTACTCTCACATTTCAAGTTGTATTCTATGCTTCAAGTATTAATTTTTTTTATTAATCATTTGCATAACCGAGCTCAATGTGTCTTTATATGGTTAATAAAACCTACTAAATAAACAAACCACAAACTTAAATGAAAAGTTTGTAAAATTTCTAATATTAATTTTTTAAGAAAATATAATTTATCTAAAACAACACCAATTTTTAATGGTCAAAAAAGTACCAAATCAACTTGTATTCTTAATAGTCAAACTTTTAATACAAATAAACAGGATGATAGCAAAATTCATGCAGAAACAATTATTATCAAGTCTTTACTCTTAATGAATATCAATAAAAATTAAAATGGTTAAGAAGTTAGGGAGTATTAAAGATAAATTTTTTTTGTAACTTCGAAACATTTTATAAGTACAAGAAATACAAAAAATTGTGTTACAAATCTTTTAAAAAATACTTATATTTTATGTTCAAACAAACGATCTTCGCGACCCTCTTACAACTAAGGGGACGTGGACCACCATTTGGGAACCGTTGCTTTATAAGACGACGCGAAAACAAGGAAGTTCTTATTTTTACTTTTCCGCCGTCTAACAGCCGATTTTTTAGTCGCCGCCGACAATTTTTACAAAAGTCACCGCCACCGTTAAAAATGCTGGGCACAGGTCTCTGTTTGTCATTCTATTCATAAAAATTAATTTTTTCCATTGAAAAGTGTAATTGTACGTGAAGTGTTATTGAATTTTTAATTTTTTTAATGGAAAAATTAACAAATTATTTATAGATTTTATAGAAAACTAAAGTTTAAAGTGTGTACATAACAATAATGTAAAGAAAATAATAAAAATACACCATAAAACTACAAAAATTTGCAAGTGAAAAATTATACATTTTTTTGATTTTTTTTCCTACGGTCTTATACAAAGAACAAGAAGAAGACCAACGAACAACGAGCAAAAGAAAAAATATAAATGAAAAAATATACAGGAGAAGAGGAGCGCCACCATTTAACGACATCTCATGTGAATTTAAGGTTTTAGTTCTATTTTATTCTATTGCCTCCTCTTCCTTTATGTCTTAAATTAAATAAAAAAGGAAAATAAAAAGATTAAAGTTATTTAATCATATAAAAGGAAAAAAGTGTATAAAATAAAATAAAAACACCGCCTTCATAGTGGCTGGTATTTTATAACCCTATACACAACACACACACTCCCTCAACTCTTAAGAAGTTTTCATATAACACACACACACAGACTTAAGATGGACACATCTATGGATACTATAACCTGCAAATTACAATCGCTGGAAGAACGTTTGCAGGCAGAAAATGAATCCATTTTACCCAGAATGCCTTTAGCTAGGCCAAATACCTTAGGACGTCCTCAACTAACGGGTTGTAAGTATTAAAATGTAAAAATGAAATGAAATTTGTTTAAAAATTATTAATTTTTTTATGATAAAGGAAATCAAATTTTGCATTTGATAAAAACAAGCAAAAAAATGAAATAAAAGAGGTGGGGGAGGGAGAGTATAATATGCTGCTTATACTCTTCAATGGCCTGTCATTTGCAAAACATAATTTGTTGCCAGATGAAAGGCTAAAATAATTGGGAAAAATATATTTTTAAGTTGAAATAATAAAATATATTTTTAAACAAAATAATTTATATGATTATTTTGCGATTTCTTAATTTTATTTATTTAAAATACAATTAAGTTATCAAATAGTTTATTAAATTAATAAAAAATTTAAGCTCAAGAATCAGTTTTTCCGCCTGAAATTCTTTGCCCTTATAAATTTTTAAAAATGCAAAAAAATTTTAAATCTGGTAAGCCTGCTTCAATGGCCTGTTATTATATACACATGCATAAATTTTTTCTGCTGTTTTTTTCTTTCATATATCCACCACTTTTCTTATTTCACTATACTACCACCACCACCCACCCTCTAGCAAATGTTTTTTTTTTGCAAAAAACGTAAAGAAAAAGTAAATAAACAACAACAAAATCAGTCTCCCAATTTTTGTTTTGTTTGCTTTGTATTGAATTTCTTTCATTATTATTATTTTTTTGATTATGCTAAATGTTTTGTTTTTGTATTTTTTTTTGTGTGTAAGTGCGTTTGTTTTGCTTTTAATGAAACCACCGATTTTAAACAAACTACCCAACAGCCTATTAGAATTTTTAATGTTTGAACTTTTTGGTATTTCCGGAGTAATGTTTCTTTAATAACAACGTTTGATATAAAATGTTGTGGGTTTGTTGCAATATTTCACACAATATCTAAAGGAAGAGAAAAATATATACATATAAAAATTATATTAATGAAATCCATGTATGCATGTTCGTATGTTTTAAAATTTGAAATGTCAAGAAACATTAAACATAAAAAATTGCATATTTCATAAAGCTTATTTTAAGTTTAGTTAAAAAAAAATAAATAACAAAAGAATTATAACATAATATACAAAATTAAAGCGAACAAATTTAAATCTCTATAAAATATGCTTTAAAACTGCATGAAAAAATATTAATAAAAAAATTAAATTTAAGTTAGGTTGATTTTTTTTGTAAATTTTTAAATTAAAATAATTTTTTTTCTAGAATAAAGGAAGATAAATACAAAAATTTTGTAATAAAGTTTATACTGAGGTTAGATTGAAGATAATTTAAGATAATAAAAATTTAAACCATAAATAGTTTTTAAATAAATAGAGAACGTTAAAGAAATAAAAAGAAATAAAAAATTAAAGAAATAAAAGGTTAGGTTGAAAAATACATATTTTTTACAAATTACTTCCAACAATTGTTTTTATATTAATAAAGCATATAAACTACTTAAACTTTTATATAAAAATCATAAATTTGAAAAATAAAATTTAAGGTTAGGTTGAACAAAAATTATAAATTATTAAAATTTTCTAAAAATTAAAACAGTGCGAAGTTTTTAAATAAATTAAGAATATAATGACATCAAAATTTTAAGGAAATAAAAATTAAGGAAATGAAAATTGAGGTTACGATGAAAAAATATTTTTTTTTTTTTTTTAAATAGTAAAGCATACAACTTAATGAAAAATGCCCAAAAATTTCTAAATTAAAAAAATAAATAAATAATTTAATTTTTAGGTTAGGTTGAAAAAATTATGAATTATTGAAATTTTTAAAAAAAATTAAACAATAAATTGTTTTTGACATAAACTATTTTAAAGAAATAAAAATATATCAAATTTTTTTAGATAAATAACAATTATTTTTATAATGATATAAGATACAACTTAATGAACATTTTATATAAAAATCGTAAATTTACAAAATTTAATTTGAGGTTAACTAGAACAAAAATTAGAATTTATCGAAAATTTCTGTAAATTACATTTTCTATTAAAACAAAAAATTTTAAAAAATAAATTTCAGGTTAGATTGGAAAATTGTAAATAATCAAATTAAAACTAAAAAACTTTTTGAAAGACGTAGAAAAGATATTACGCAATAATTTTAAATTAAATTAGTTAATTCAAAGAATTAAATTTGAGGCTAGGTTGAAATAAATTAAAAAAAAACAAAACTTTTTTAAAAATTCTTAATCAGAATTGTTTTAAACGACATAAAGAATATAATCCCATTACAATTTTCTTTTAAAACTCTATATTTTAAAATTTTAATTTGAGGTTAGTTTGAAACAAGTTTAAATAATCGAAATTTTCTGCAAATTATAATTGCAGTTTGTATCAAAATGTATAAAGAATGTAATTGTATAACAATTTTCGATTTAAACTTTTAATTAAGAAAATAAAATTTAAGGTAGATTATTTCTAATTTATAAAAGGATACATGAGAAATAAAATTTTGAATTAAAATTAATAAAAAAAGAAATAAATTTGTGGTTAGGTCGAAAAAAATGAAATAATTAAAGTTTGGCAAATTTTAAGACTCGAAATTGTTTTGAAGGATATAAGGGATAGAAAAAGGGTAGAAAAATTATAACTTATAAAAATTCGAATCAACTATTATTTCTAAGAAAATAAGGATAAAACTCTAGGTTGAAATATATTTTTGTTTTGTGTAATGTAATACCATTTTCACTTTTCTTTTTTTCTTTCAGTGGACAATATACCAAATCGTTCCAGTATGACAAATCGTAACAATATGACATTGGCTTTTACAAAGCCCTCCGGACCTGCCGCTGAATCTGAAACAGATAAAAAACTTAAAAAAATCCACAAACAAAATGGTATTTTAACAATAAACGATCATAAATACCACTCTGATATTAAAGATCTCGAACATTTGGGTGATCTGGGCAATGGCACCAGTGGGAATGTTGTAAAAATGCGCCATAAACCTAGCAATACCATAATAGCTGTCAAACAAATGCGACGCACCGGTAACTCGGAAGAGAATAAAAGAATTCTTATGGATTTGGATGTTGTTTTAAAATCACATGACTGCCAATATATAGTACAATGTTTGGGTTGTTTTGTAACGGATGCTGATGTTTGGATATGTATGGAATTGATGTCGATGTGTTTTGATAAGTTGTTGAAATTGTCGAAGAAACCAGTGCCGGAGCGTATATTGGGGAAAGTGACAGTGGCGGTAAGATGAATAGGGAAATTATGTATATTTTTTTATTTGAATAATTGTTTTAAACTTTTTTTAAATATTTCAGACGGTTAAGGCTTTGTCTTATTTGAAAGAGAAACATGGTGTCATACATCGCGATGTTAAGCCTTCAAATATTCTTATAGATGAACGTGGCAATATAAAATTATGTGATTTTGGTATTAGTGGGCGTTTGGTGGACTCTAAAGCGGCTACCAGATCTGCAGGTTGTGCGGCATATATGGCGGTATGTAGAATTTTTATTAAAAAAATTAAGAAAATTAAGTTTTCCTCAAGAATTTATGTTTGTCAATAAAACAATACTATTGTAACCGAAATAAATATTTTTTTGACCTCAAGACAATTTTCTACCTAAAAAAATATTTTCCCACTTAAATTATATTTCGATTTTTTTTACTAATTTTACACAAAAAAAAAAAAAATAATAATATATATATATATTTTACCACAGAATTTGATTTACACCTCTAAAAATATATTTTCTCCTAAAGATATTGTTGCACCTCAAAATGTTTATTATTATTTTTATTTTTTTCAATACTAAATTTTATTTTAGCAACTAATATATATTTGTGTTACTAAATTATATTTTCATCACTAACTCATATTTTCAACTAAAAAATAGTTTTCATTGTAAAAAATTGGTGAAAATATATTTTCATCTCAAAACATAATTTTTCTTCGCAGAAATATGTTTTCGTTATAAAATATATTTTCACTACTAAGTTACACTTTTATCACTAATTTATATTTTTAACTTAAAAATACTTTTTCCTTAAAAATATAATTTCACCACTAAATTTTATATTCATTTATAAAATATATTTTTTATATTTATTATTTTTAATTTTTTATTTATTTAATTATAATTTTATTTATTTATTTTTCACCATAAATATAGTTTTACACCCAAAAAATAATTTTCAACATAAAAGTATATTTTTTTACCACTAAATTATGATTTCTCCTCAAAAAATTTCTCCAACATTAAATAACGTTTTCACCCCATATTTTTCGCTATTAAATATATGTTTACCATATTTAACAGAATATACTTTTTGAGGTCAGAAAATGTATTTTGGGTGAATAAATATTTTGAGATAAAAATATATTTTAAAGTTGAAAATATAGTTTAGTGGTGAAAAAAATTTTTTGTGAAAATATACTTTTGTGATGAAAAAATATTTTTATGATGGAAACATTTTGTTTATAAACATTGACCCCAAATATATTTCAAAAATATTTCTGTGGTGAATATATATTTTTAAAAAAAAATTTTCACCAAAAATATATTTTTTCACTACTAAACTGAATTTTCACCTTTAAAATATATTTTTCACCTCTAAATTATATATTCACCTTTTCCAACACTAAATAATATTTTCACCTCAAAAATATATTTTCATCTTAAAAATAGTTTTTCACTGCAGTAGTAGATTTTCATCTCCAAAACATTTTTCCACCTAAAAAAAAATTTCACCTCAAAAATGTTTTTCACCACTAAACTATATTTTCACCTTTAAAATATATTTTTTTACCTCAAAATATTTATCCATCCAAAATATATACATATTTTTTTTTGACCTCAAAAGTAATTTTGCACCTCAAAAAATATTTTTTTTTCATCTCAAATAATATTTTTCATCTCAAAAAATATTTCCCATTACTATAAAATATGTTATATAATATAACATACACATAATATAACACTGTAACTATATATATTTCCAGCCAAAAAATATTTTTTACGTAAAAAAATGTATCACCTCTAAATTATATATTCACCTTAAAAAATATTTTCCACCAATAAATAACATTTTCACGCCAAAAAAATATATTTTCACTTTAAAAAAATTTTCACCTCAGTAATAGATTTTTACCTCAACATTTTTTTTCGCCTCAGAAACATTTTTCCACCTAAAAAATATCTCACCTCAAAAATGTTTTTCCACCACAAAAATATTTGTTCACCACTAAACTATATATATTTTCACGACAGCTATATTTTCACCACTAAATTATGGTTTTTCTCAAAAAAATATATTTTTACCACAAACATATTTTTGCACCTATAAATTATGTTCCCACCACTGAATTACATATTTACTAAAAATATATTTTAATCAAATTTTATTATTTATTTATGAAATGTTTTATTTTTTGTATAGTTTTATCAATTTAAATTTTATTTTTGTTTCTTTATTTCTTAGCCTGAACGTATCGACCCCAAAAAACCAAAGTATGATATTCGTGCCGATGTTTGGTCTTTGGGTATAACATTGGTTGAATTGGCCACAGCCCGTTCTCCCTATGAAGGCTGTAATACAGACTTTGAAGTGTTGACAAAAGTTTTGGAGTCCGATCCGCCACGTTTGCCAGAAGATGATAAATTTCATTTTAGTATTGAATTTCATGAATTTGTTAGTAAATGGTAAGTTTGCTGCTTAAATAGAATAAATAAATTTATTATTTTTAAATTTACTTTACAGTTTAACAAAAAATCATAACTTACGACCTAAATATCCTCAACTCTTAGAACTAGATTTTATAAAATATTACGAAACTGCTGAGGTTGATATACCTTATTGGTTTAAATCTGTTGTAGATGCGGCGGGCATTAAAACTCAACGTAGGCAAGTATTCTTTGTTAAATTTTGAATATATTTAATTTAGACAAATTTTAAAACTTGCTTGCTAGTTTTTTTATTTCTGCTAAACTTTTTTATTTTTCTTTCTTAAACTAATAGTGTAAAAATTTTTTAAAGATTTTTTTTATCTTTATTTTTATTTTTTTTTATTTTAACTTACTAAATTACTGTTGGTTATGCTGATTTTGTAAAATTTGTTTAATATTAATTTATATTTTAATACATTTTTTGTTCCTTTTTTTATTTTTTATTAATCTTTTTATTTGTAGGTAACTTAAAACCTTAAACCATACAAAATACAAAAAAATCTTTAAATTCCTCCCCCCTAATATAAAAAAAACAAACAAATTAAAGAAAAATTTTATAATTTTATTAAATTCAATAACGAAACAAATCAAAAAACATTATCATACCAAGAAAAATTTATAAACAATTATTACAAATAAAAAAACAATACCTTTCATGAAACTACTCTCCCACCACCCCGTAAGTATTACACTTATTTTGTTTATAATTGTAATTTATTTAAAAATGCTTTTTAAGAGATTAATTTGTTCTTAAAAATGGGTTGTTATTTAATAATTTAATCATTTATAGTTATTTTTTCTAATACTCTATTAATTTGCATGTTTCATTTTCATTTTTTACTAATAATTTTATAAAAATTTTACACGGTTTTGAAAGTTTTTTAAAAGATTATTTTAGTTAAGTTTTGAACCCTTAGAAAGAGATCCTTTGAAATTATTTGATTTCGATACAAAATTTCTTATATTTCACCTTTATTCTACAAAGAAATTTCACATAAATGTTTGCGTCTCTTGGAAGTTTTAGAACATTTTTTCTAATAATTTCTTACATGTGTTTGCTGTATTTCTTTTTCAGAACTCAAATTCCCACATCATCGACACCAGCTACATATGATGCTACCAAACATCATTATAAAAATCCTATAACCGCATTAGCCTCAACATCAAATATAAACTCGGCATCCTCGTTAGTGGGAGCAATAACCACAGCAACAACGACAACAATGACAATAAATGCTTTAACAAAACAAACACAATCACAAATACCCAGTTATCATGGTGGTGGTGGAGGTTTGGAATCTTTTTCTCAAAGACCTCAGCATCAGCAGCAACAACAACAACGTTCTAATAGTTTTAAATACCAACAGCAGCAACGTCAACAGCAACCATCTCAACTACCTCAAACTTTAAATCAGCAATACAACAACAGCAGCAGCAGTAACAATACAACAACAATAAATAATTATCAGGGATCCAGCTTAAACTCGGGAGGCAATTTTAATCCAAATTATAGCCAGCAATTGGTTAACAATAATAGTAGTAGAATAAGTAGCAGCAGCAGTGGTGTTGTAACAGGAGAAGGAGTAGGACGTGGTGTTGGTAGCAGTAGTAGTTATAATACTGGTGGTTCTGGCAGTAGTTCAGCTACTAGTTCTAGTCCCTTATCACCGCCAAGTGTTTCTTATAATCTCAACAAAGACGATTCGAAATTAGTAAATGAAATGAATAAATTATATCGTAAATCACCATTTATGCAAAAGAAATTTAATGGCTCCTCTACGTTTAGTCGATACAACTCATCGCCCGGTGATGAAAGTCCCAAAAAGGAATCGGTTTTAACCACAATAGGTATACAAAATTTTAAATAGTTAATACTCATCTTCATAAAATAAAATCGTTCTTTATATTTCCATCCAGGTCATTCAATTCTTCGCAATTTGACCACTTCCCCCTTTAGTCAAAAGAAAAGCCACAGTCAGCATCCCAATAATGTACAACCAAATCAAATTGATCCCTTATGGCGTATCCCCACAACACAAGATGTTTCTTTGGCTTTTGATACGTGCGATTCTAATATTTCTCCATTGAGTGCTACTACGCAGGCCTTAAGCTCTGAGAGCCCAGCTTTGCAGCGTAAAAGGCTTCAAGTGGGTAATGATGCTAAGGCGAATATGACAGCTGCTAAGAAAACTTCTGTGGAAGTGGAGAAACAGGAAAATAAACCTTCTATGATACCCTTAACAAAAAATGAAGCACAACCACAACGTGTTCCTGGGAATCATAGTCCTATAGGTAATTTTAAATAACTAAAACTAACTTTAACAAAAATATATTTTAGAGGTGAAAAGAAGTTTTCGTGGTGAAAATGTATATCGAGGTGAAAATTTATTTTTATGGAGAAAATGTATTTTCGAGGTTAAAATGTATTTTCGAAATTATATTTTTACCATGCTATTTCCAATATACATAGTTTTTCACCTTGAAAATTATTTTTAATCTTAAAATAATATTTTAAGCTCACAAATATAAAGACCACTAAGATTTAATTTTAACACAAAAACATTTTTTCCACCACTTAAAAAATATTTTGCTCAAATTTTTATTATTTCGTGCCACTTTCTGTGATGAAATTATACTGTTATTTTATAATTCTCTTCCAGTCCTTCAACGTTTCTATCATCAACAAAATCAATTGCGTGAAAAAGAATTAGAACGCCAGCATCATCATCACTACACGAATATGTATACGAAACAATCTCCTTCGGAAGGCTCAAATCCATTTCATATCAATTTCTATCAAACAGCCTCAGCATCATCACCACAACAGCAACAACATAGTTCTCATATACCCATTGTTTCAAGCTCAACATTATCATCGTATTCAACATCTAGTCAGTCATCAACACAATCTTCACAATGTTCACAAATTGGTGGAAGCGTTGGAAGTGGTGGTGATGCAAACAATCAAGGACCAAGAAGTTTACCTTTAACCCTTAATGAAAATAAGACAACCTCATCACCCTCCTCACCCAATACTTTGGGTTTTGGCACTACTACAACATCACCCACATCCCAATTACAATATCAACCACTGCCTCAACAATATTTAAATAATTCTACAACACCTTCATATGGTGTAAGTAGTGGTCGTGGCGGCAGCAGCATGATGCGTAATTCTAGATCACCAGCCACCTCACCCGAAACTCTTTCCGATTCGGCGGTTTTAAGTAAGCAACAACAAAATCCTAGAATGATGAATGTCACAAGTCCTACGGTTACAAAATTAAGTAAATTATATAATCAACGTTCTGGCTCAGCTTCAGCCTCTTTGGCAAATGCTAATACGAGTACAGCATCACCTGCAGCTTATAAAGAGAATAATTTTAAAACTGAAAGCGGTAAGTTTAAAGATTTCTTTTTTTTATTAGCTTTGCTTGGTTTTTTATAAATATTTGTTATGACAAGAGCTTTAATTGCACTTAAGCATTTTTATAAGATTTTCTTTATATAATAATATATTATCACACATTCACACTTTTTTCTTTTTTCCCCCTTGCTCTCTCACCTATCATTTATAAAAAATAAAAAATGCATCTCTTTTTTGCACTTACATACGTACATATAATTATGACTTTGCATCTTTGTTTGAACGTCTTTGCTCTATGTGATCTTTAATACACTTCATACATATGTGAACGGTGTCTGCTTTAAAAAATATTGCATTTATTTATTTTATATATATATATATATATATATATATATATAACATTTTGCTACTCTCGCTGTTGTATATTCTGTTCGGTTATGTGTGTGTGTGTTTGTTAAAATGCTTTAGGCTGGTTTAATACTTTGGCTGGTGCCATGAAACGCCAGTTATCAAGTTATGTTAAATCTCAAACAATTAATAATAATCCGTCTACAAACTCAGCTACGTCACCCACCAATGGCCATGACATGACCACAACTGGAGGAGAACGTAAAACTCCCCAATTATATTATCGTACCATGTCATGTGGTAGCAGTACCAATTCTAGCAATAGTCAAACAACATCACCCTCTACAGAAACCTGTAAAACGGCAACAGAAGGTTTTCAAGAAGGTTCTAGTGCAGCTGGTTTTATAAGGCGTTATGCGGCCACAGGAGGAGCTGGGGGAGCTAATGTTAATTCCACAGGTCCTGGTACATCATTACCAGCGGCTCATACTCCTCCTCATATCTTAGCGAATTTAGATCGTAGACATCGCTCACCAGATCCACCACCACGTTATAATCGTGGTCAATCACCTTTATTGCTGCGTAAAAATATTCTGGAGCTAAGTGGCCAACCGCCCGGCACTTCACCCATGTTAAACCGAAGGTGGGAATTTGTTTTTCCCTTAAATTTTTAGTAAAATTAATAGTTTATACTCTTGCAGATTTGTTAATGCCTCTCCGCCCTTGCCACCACCACGCCGAGGTTCGGAGAGTGTACCCGGCTCACCTCAACACTTTCGCACACGCATTCATTATACCCCTGAACCTCAGAGACGTGTTTATCGTACTATAGATCAATGAGTAGCACTTCAAATAATGGTTATGTGATATTGGTATGGATTTCATGATGATGATAATGCTGGCACTATCAACACCAGCAGTTCTTCTTCACCTAATAACACCACTAGAGATGCCAGTGAAAATCTTTTAAATTTTCAATTTGATAATGCTGCAACATCTGCCACAACAGCTCGTGAGTATTTACAGGCTACTGGTGGTTTAAGAAGTTTTAGTCATAGTGGTAGTGTTACAGAACGTTTAGATGTTTTAATGGGTGGTACTTCGTCTTCTTCGTCTGCAAGGAGTAGTGAGGTGTTAGGAGATGATGCGGAAATGGATGTAAATTGTATGCCAGCTTCTGCGCCAGCATTTTCATCGTTATCATTGGATGCCGACGATATGGATACGGCACGTATGCGTCGTGCTAAATATTGGTTACAAAAGTAGCAGGTTTTTGATTTTGTTTTTGTATGGATATATTTTTTGTTTTTATTGTTTTTTTTTTATTTCTCTACTACAAGAAGAAGTGTATTTTATTTGTTATGTTCTTCACCTGGGGTGTGGTTTTTGGATAGGCATTTTTGGGATTTGTTTCGAGCGCCAGATTGGTGTAGAAGGAGTTATGAGATTTGTTTCATCTAAACGGTGTTGGAATTTTTCCAAAATAAGCTTTATTTGAACGGGGTTAAAAGTGTTTTTAAACCCCAAGTCAGCTTTAATTTAAGGTAATTTTAAAGTTATTTTTTAGATCAAAATCAGCTTCTTTTGAAAGGGTTTCTAAAGTTCTAAACTGGAAAGTCTTTTAAAGGTTTCAAACTAACTTCAAGAGAAGGTCTTTCCTATGTCCTAAATTAGCTTCAATTGAAAGCCTTTTTAAAGGTCGTAAATAAACTTTATTCAAACGACCTTTAAACGTCATTTGAAATGCCTTAATTGGCTTCAATTTTTATATTTCCAAATTTCGATTCATTTGAAGGTCGTTTAAATGCCTTTTGATATTCCCAAATTTCAATTTGAAACTTCAAAAATGACCTGAAATTAAGGCATCTTTAAACTCCCAAATTGAATTACTTTGAAGGTCTTTTAGAAGCCTTTGTAAACTCCCATAATGACATCATTTGAAACTCTTTTTGAACTTTCAAATTGACTTTATTTGAAGGTCTTTTAGAAGCCTTTTGAAATTTATTTCATTTAAAGGTCTTTTTGAACTTCCAAATTGACTTAATTAGAAGGACTTTTCAAATTTTTTTTTAAACTCCTAAATTGGCTTCAATTGAAATTCCCAAATACTAATCATTTAAAGGTGTTTTATAAAACTTTCGTACTGCCAAATTCATTCCATTTGAAGGTCTTTTGAAATCCCTAAAATTACTTAAAATGAAGGCATTTTTAAACTTCTAAATTGACTTCATTTGAAGGTCTTTTAGAAGACATTTTAAATTCCCAAATTGGTTTCATTTAAAAGCCTTTTTGAAATTTCAAATTGACTTCATTTAAAGAGCTTTTCAAAGCTTTTTTAAACGCCCAAAATTGAAGGCCTTTTTAAACCCCCAAATTGGCTTCATTTGAAAGACTGTTTCAATTCCTAAATTCAATTCATTTGAAGACTTTTAAACTCCCAAATTTTCTTAATTGAAATTATCAAATATATTTAATTTAAAGATATTTAGAAAACTTTCGACTCTCCCAAATTGATTACACTTGAACGTCTTTTTGAAATCCCAAATTGTCTTCATTTTTAGCGCTTTTAAAAATCTCTTTAAACTGCCAAATTGTCTCTAATTGTCGACCTCTTAAAATACACAAATTTTATTCAATCTTAGGCCCTTTAAAGTTTCGAAATTAGTTTAAAATTTAACTACCATATCCTCTAATCCGTTTTAAAGTGAAGTACATAAAACTCTCGGCTAAGCTAAATATTAAACACCTTAATTTGTTTGGTTTTCAAATAACATTTATTAAAATAAAACTAATAATATATTAAATATTTAATATAAAATCCAAAGCTTAAATATATGCTTTATATCAGAAAGCTAAATTAAAAAAATAAAAAATAAACACCAACAAAGTAAAAAAGCAATATTTATAACAAAAAATAAAATAAATAAATAAATAAAAAATAAAATAAAAAACTCCAACCAAACAAAAAATATTTAAAAGAAAACCTAAAACTAAAGAAAAAATTTAAAAATTTAAGCCTAAAATTATGCAATATGTCACTTAACTTTTTACTTTATATATATATATATATATATATATTATATATAGATATATATATATATATATATATATATATATATATATATATATATAAACAGTTGTATAAATTATTTATAAATATATAAACTTGATATAATTATGCGCTATAAATAATAATAATATTCTAGGATTTGTTGTTGCTTAAAAAGAAATAATTATGTTTTGTTTTGTTTTTTGTTTTTTGTTTTTTTTTTCTACATATGAGACACAAAAAGTTCCTTGTGGTTAAAATTAGTTCTAAAGACTATTAAACAGTTTTTTTTTTTGCTAATTGTATATTTTTAATTAATTCATTTGTTTGGTAAACAAAATATTTTAAATATAAGACTTGTTAAAAAAAACTCCCCTTTTTCTTATAATTTTTGCGTACAGTTCTTTTTTTTTATTTTTTTTTTATTTAAAAACACTAAACTGACTGAATAATTTTAATTTATATATTAAAAAAACTTAAAAAACACAAGTAATATTATTTAATTAAAAGAAAAAAATAAAAAAATAAAAAAATAAACAAAAACTTCTTTTAAAAAAAAGGTATATGACAATCTTGAGCTTGAATCCTCCCTATCAAAAAAGATTTTGTTTCATTTCTTAAGAAATTAAATTTTTTTTTATATAAAAAACATTTTCTTTATTATTTATTAAGTTAAAAAAGAAACTGCTTTTCAAAAGGAAAATAATAAACAAAAAGAAGTAAAACAGTTTAAAAAACCTTTACTTAAATTAATTATGATAAAAAAATCATTAAGATTTATTCCCTTAATTAAAAAAAAAAAAATTGTTAGTTTTGATATTTATTATATATAAAAAACGAAAATTTAGTCGACTTATGTCTTTAATAATGTATTTAAATTATTATAATAATTATACAAAAACAAAAATACAATACACAACAAATATTTAAATTAAAAAGGAAAATGATCCCAAAAAAATTATATAAAGAAAAAATCACCTTTATTTAACTAAATGAAGAAGGTGTTGACAATGTCTCTCCCTTACTTAGTTGTCTTTTGGTATTTTATTGTATATATTGTTATATACGACAAGTAGTAATTATATAGTCTAACAAATGCTATGTAAAATAAAAAAAAAAAAAAAAAAAACACAAAACACAATAAAAAGAAAAACGATACAAGATAAAAAGTTACAAAAAATTTTAAAAATATATATAAAAAAAATAATAATTATGGAAAAAAATAATAAAATATTCATGCAAAAAACTGAATAAAAAAGGAATTTTTAAATTTCGTACAACAATAATTTGTAAAGTAAGTTTCTACTAAGTATTAAGTATCTTAAATTGTTATTTTTGAAACCCTAAAATGGCTTGTTTTAAAGAACATTTTAAAAGCTTTTACATTTTGGACTCCTTAATTGACTTTAATTTATATCTTGAAAATCTTTTTATTAACTGCCAAGTCGGATTCATTTAAAGGTATTTTTAAAGACTTAAATTATTTGAAAGACTTTTAAAAGTCTTTTGAAATTGCTAAGTTGACTTCATTTTAAGGTCTTTTAAAAGTATTCTGAAACTCCCTAATTCATTTCTTTTTAAGGTCTTTTTAACTCCCAGATTGGCTTCATTTGAATAAATATTTAAAGTCTTTTGAAACTCTCAAAATTTCTTTAATTAAAGGTAGTTGTTTATTTGGAGATATATTACGTTTAATTCCAGGTTGGCTTCGTTTGAAGGTCTTTATTTACTCGCAAATTGGTTTTATTTAAAGGTATTCTAAATATTTTGAAACTCGCAAATTGACTCCTTTTAAAACTTCTAAATAGTCTTTAATTGAAAACCTTATAATGTCTCAAATACACTTTATTTGAAGCAATATTAAAAATGTTTTTAAACTCAAAAATTACCTCAACTTGAATGTGTTTTAGGATCCTTTTGAATCTACCAAATTGTTTTCATTTTGAACTCTAAATTTTACATTTTCTTAAGCCCTTTGAAATAATGCTGTGCTAGTAGTGAGTATTAAATATGGAGTACTGAGTATTTGGACCTTTTTTTTTGGTACTCAATACTGTAAAGAAGTTACTCAAAACTTTTAGATATTAATATTTTAATTATATCGTATTAAAAATATAACGGCTAAAACACTACTCTTTATGAACAAACAAATTAATTTTTAAATATATAAAAATAATTTTATTGATTTTTGTTAACGTTGAATTTAAATTTTTTGTTTCATATAAATAAATTTATAAAATTTCATGCCTATCGGATAAATATATTTGTTTTATTTTTAAATAAAAGAATATTAATTACAAAATTGTATTTCAAATTTAAAAATTCGTTAAGTATCGAGTACTCAAAATTAAAAGTATTGAGTAGTATCGAGTATTCAAAACTAGTAGAATTAGACAGCACTACTTTGAAACTCTAACTAAACTGGATTCATTTGTAAGACTTTTTAATGCTTTTTAAACTCCCAAATTGGCTGAAATTAAAGGATTTAATTAAAGAACACCAGATAGGCCTCAAATGAATACCAAATAGACTTCAAATGAACGACTTTTTAAAGTCTCAAATTGGTTTCATTTTAAAATATTTTAGATGTTTTTTGAACTTCAAAATTATAGTCATTTGAAGGTCTTATCAAACTTGCAAATAGGTTTCAATTGAAGTTTTTTTTTTAATGCCACAAATACATTTTATTTGACAGTCTTTTAAACTTAAAAATTACTTTAACTTAAAACTCTCAAAATGACTTTTTTTTAACTAAAAAATTGACTCCATTTAAAGGTCTTTTATAAGGCTTTTGAAACTGCCAAATTAGCTCAAATTTAAGTTATCTTTGAACTCCCAAATTGACTTTTGGACTACTTTATTTTGAGTCAAATTAGCTTAATCGCTTTAACTTCAGATCTCTTTAACTCCAAATTTGCTTCATATGAAGGTCTTTTTTAAAATTGGTTCATTTGAAGGTCTTTTTAGAATCCTAATTAGTTTCATTTTAGGATCTTCTAGAAGTCTTTTGAAACTTCGAAATTGTAGTAATTTGAGGGTCTTTTTTAACTTCCAAATAGACTTCAATTGAAGGCTTTTAATACCCTTTGTTTAAAGATCTCTTAAGCTCTAAAATTACCTTTCTTTATATATGGAACAAATTAGCTGTGAATTAGCATCTATTATACGTATTTCTTTTTAGATAAATTTGAAGAATATTTTGATGCCTTTTAAAACTCCCAAATTGGATCAAATTGAAGGTATATTTGAACTCCCAAATTAATTTGCAATTCTTTATTTAGAGGCAAATTAGCTTAATTTAGAGATCTTCATATTGTCCCACATTAACTTTGAAATTTTCTAATATTTTTTTTAATAAAAATAAAACAATTTATCGGCTTTCAATTATCTTTCTTATTGTATCAATTAATAAATTAATCAAATATAGATAAAAATAAGTGATAATTTGAATAATTGACTATACAATTTTTTCATAGGTTGAATTTCCATTAATAAAATATTTGAATATGATTTTTATATGTAAAATTTGAAATCAATTTGTTAGAATACTTAACTTTTGAGTAATTTATTCAGTTATACAAATACTTGAAATCATTTTAAAATTCTGATTAATAATTTAATTGAAATTTTTTCTTTACACGGAAAAAGATATTTTTTCTATATAAAGACAAATAAACTTCAATCACAAGCTTTTATTAAGTGATAAATTAACTTCGAATTATCTTCAAATTATAACTCTTTCTCTAGTCTCAAATTAGCTTCAATAATAAAAATCTAGTCTCAAATTAGTTTCAATCATAGGTATTTTCAAATCCCTATTTTATTATTCCAATTTATACAAATTCTCTTATTAATTTGCTTCCAAAGTTAAATTTTCCAAATTTTTTATTCGCTCTTAAAATTTAGTTTCTCTTAGAGAAATTGGAAAAGAAAATTGATAACATTCTTTAGCTATATTTGTGTATATGATCATTTCTGGTTGATAGAAAGAATTGAACTAAATGCAATCAACCTAAAAATTGTTATTGTTCTTTATGAATACCCTATCAAAATAGGAATAACTTAAGTTGGATTAACTTTATGTTAGTAAAGAATTATAGAGATTTAAATAAAAATCAATCCATCATTTGAATTGAGCTTTAGCTTTAGGTTATTTGAAAGTTTTGAAAATTAGATTCAATCGATTGCATTTTTAATGTTTCATTTACATTAGCTTCACTCTTAGGTCTTTCTTGCTTCAATCATGGTATTTTTAAAGTTTTGTCTGTTATAATTTTAAATTAGCTTTAATCGTTCTACCATTGTGGTTTCAATTGTAAGTCTCATTAATATTTTAAATTAGCTATAGTCTTTGAATTTTTAAAGTTTGAAATAAGCATCAATCTTATGTCAAATTGATTATACCAATTGAAATTATAGTACCATTTGAATTAGTCTCCATTGGAGGTCTTGGTCTATACCCAATTTAAGCTTAAATTGTAGATAAAAATAGTTTCAAGCGTAGGTCTTAATATAGAACAAATAAGCTTAAGCCAAACTAGTCCCAATTGTGAATTTTTATATAGTGTCAAATTAGCCTTAGATTCTTTTCAAAGTTTCAAATCAGCTTCACTCTTAGAGTTTTTATTTAGTTTCAAACTATTTCAAATTTTTTTCAATCATACAACTTTTTCTTGATTTTAATTTTTTTCATCTTAGTTCTTTTCTCTTTTAAACATAGCAAATTTTAATTTGTAAACTCTAGGATTCTTTTAGTTTCAAATTGGCTTTAATCAAAGGTATTTTTGAAGTTTGAAATTTGCTCCAATCCTAAAGTATTTATTTAGTTCCTAATCTACTTTAAATTTGTTTCAAACATTTTAGTTTTTAATTTTTAGTTTTTAATTACCTTCAATCCCAGTTCTTTTATTTTAATCATAGCAATTTTAAATTTAATTTTGAAACTCTAGGGTATTTTAAATTCGTTTAGTTCTTTTAAAGAATTTACTCATTTGTTAAATAATGTTCTGTTCGTTCTCTTCTTTGTTTTCTCCATAAATTCATTTTTGTACTCATTCTATCAATTTGTTAAATAAAGAATTTGTTTGTTGTTGGGAATGAGTAAGTGCTTCGTGATGTGAATAACTACAAAGTGTTCAGAAAAAAGAAAACTTTATTACGTTTCATCTATAAAATGATGTAAAAAAATACTCGTCTATTTTGTGGTGGTAGTGTCCAAGAAAGAAAATAAACAGCCACCAGGAAAGAAAACAATAAAATCTAAAAACATACATACATATGTATATAAAATATCATGGAGAAATAACAATAGAGCAGAATCAATGTTTCTTTAATCAGTTTGGCGTTTGAGTTCTAACAGAACGAATCGTTTGAAGATACGCAACGGGAACGAAAAAAAAAAAAATAATAATAATAATAAAGAAACGGAAATATTTTATTCAAAAGAATTGTGAATAACTTTTTTTGCGCGTGTTTTTAATAAATTTGTTATTTAATTTTTTTTCTATATAAAAAATTATTTATATATAAAATTTTAAAATAAAATTGATTGATTATTTACTTTAAATAATAAAACGATAAAAAATGTCGACTCAAACACAACAAAAAGAATTACCTCCCTTAAAAAGAGCCGCATTACAGGTGGTAGCTGGAGGCTCAGCCGGTTTTGTGGAAGTATGTATTATGCAACCCTTGGATGTGGTGAAAACTAGAATGCAATTGGGTGGAGGAGCGGTAAGTTTAAAATTTATTAATCTTTCACTTTTATTATTAAAATTATTTGTATATATATATATATATATATATATATATATATATATATATATATATATATATATATATATATATATATTATATATTATTATTATATATATATTATAAAAAAAAGATTCGCATAATATCTGGAAAATTTTTGGTTAACATAACATTTATTTATTTACTTTTTTTTTTAAATTGCCCTCTCATCATGATTTATGTATAAAATAAAGTATGTTGTTTTGGTGAGAGCACAGTTTTTTGAGAGAGAGGATTTTGTTTGTAAACATGCCAAATTTTTTATTTATTTTTAAAATTTAAATCAATCTAAATAATTATGTTTGTAAACATTGGACAACAAAGTGTGTATTAAAACAAGAAATTAAGCAAAATCTGGACAAAATTTTATTAAAGTGAAAATAAAATAGAAAGTTTGATTTGAGAGAGATGTATTACTATTTGTACTCATTTTACTCTAAATAAAGAGCTATGATTGAATATAATTTGACTGTAAATGTAGATCTACGATTGAAGATAAATTGACTCCAAATAAAGAATTATGATTGAAGCTGATTTGACTCCAAATAAAAGCCTACAGTTGTAGCTAATTTGACTCGAAATGAAGACACTATTGAAACCAATTTGTTTCTAATAAAGACCTACGATTGAAGTTAATTTAACACTAAATAAATGCTTAGATTAAGTTTAATCTGACTCCAAATAAAAACCTACGTTTAAAGTTTTAAATAAAGACCTAGAGAGTTTGATTTGAGAGAGATGCACTACTATTTGTATTGATGATACGATTGAAGCTAAATTGACTCCAAATAAAGACCTACAATTGCATTTAATTTGACTTCCAATAAAAGCCTACGATTGTAGCTTATTTGACTCTAAATGAAAACCTACGATTGAAGTAAATTGGACTCTAAATAAAAGTCTAGATTGAAGCACTTTGACTCTAAGTAAAGACCTAACATTGAAGTAAATTTGATTCCAAATAAATTTCTAAGTATTGAAACTGATTTGATTCTAAATAAAGACATGATTAAAGCTAATTTGACTGCATAAACTACTATGATTGAATTAAATTTCTTCTAAATAAAGACGTAGGTCTTTATTTAGAATTGAAGCGAATTTGACTCTAAATAAAAGCCTTCGATTATATTTAGTTTTGGCTCAAATTGAAACTAATTGGACTCACATATATAGACCAACGATTGAAGTTATTTTGATACTAAATAAAGGCTTAGATTGAAGCAAATTTGTCCCTAAATAAGGCATATATTGAAGCTAATATGATTAGAAATGAAGACCTACGATCGAAGCTAATTTGACTCTAAGTAAAGACATAAGAAAAGCCTACGATTATAGACAAATAAAAGCCTACGATTATAGCTAGTTTGACTCTAAATAAAAGCTTATGATTGAATCTAATTTGACTCTAAATAAAGACCTACGATTGAAGTTAATTTTAATCTAAATAAAAGCTTAAAATTGATGCGAATTTTACTCCAAATAAAGACTTGTGAATGAAGCTAATTTGACTCTAAATAAAGTTCTAGATTGAAACTAATTTTGCTCTAAACAAAAGCCTAGATTTGAAGCCAATTTGACTCAAAATAAAGACTTTAGATTGTAGCTAATTTGACTTCAAATAAAGATTCTTAATTGAAGCGAATTTCACCTTTGATTGAATTCTATTTGACGTCATATAAATGCATAGATTTGAAACTAATTTGATTCCAAATAATAGATAATCTGCATAGAATTTATTTCTGTATAAAAATATGATTGAAATTAATTTGACTCTAAATGAAGACATAGTTCTGAAGCTAATGTTACTTCAAATAAAGTCCTTAAAGTGAAGTGCATTTGGCACTAAATTAAAGCCAGAATTGAAGCTAATTTGATTCTAAATAAAGACCTATGTTTTAAGTTAATTAAATCGAAGTTAATTTGGCTCTAAATAAAATCTTGCGATTTAAGCTAATTTGACACAAAACAAAGTCCTGGATTTAAGCTATATTGACTCTAATTTAAAACCTATAATAGAAGCTAATTTGACGCTAAGTAGAAACATTCAATTGAAGCTAATTTGACTCCATATAAGTCTTTGGATTGAAACCAATTTGACGTTATTAATTTGACTACATAAAGGTTAGGGATTGAAGGCATTTTTTCCAACGATTAAAGTTAGAATGACGCTAAGATAATTTTACCTATAGTTGAAGCCAACGATTGAAGCTTAAATTGGAGCTTATTAAGGACTATACATAGACCTAAGGTTTAAACTAATTTTTAACTTCGATTGAAATTAATTTGATACTACATTAGGACCAAGATTAAAGCTTATATTGAACTATATAATGATGTGCCATATAATCTAGACTTTTATAATCCATTTACCTGTTTAAGGGTTTTCTGTTTGTTTATTATTGTTGTTACTTAACTCCAACAATATTACTTTTTCACTTTCATTATTACTTTTTCACTTTCATGCTTCAATTTATTGAATTTGTTTAGCTGATTAAACAAATTGACTTTATCAATTGGAGATTTATGTATATATCTGTTTCTCCTTCTATCCGTCCGTCTGTCTGTCTACGTCTACGATAATTTTGCAAAAATTAAGCTAAAATAATTGCTGTCTTTTTTTAAACAGAACAAAATTAAATGTTTTTAACTAATTTTTTTATCATTTATTTATAATTTTATCTAAAATTTTGACTTTATTTTGATTTTGTTATTTTTTTTGGAAAGGGCGCTTCAAGGTTAATCAAATTATAAAAAAAAACACAAGTTGCTTTATTTTAAAATACATAACGTCACCTATAATGCAAAAGGCCGTAAAATCAAATGTTGGTTTTTGACTGGATTATAATGTACTGAACCAAACTACTTCTACAAAAAAAGTTCATATTAATATCTTCGAAAATGACATCAATATTAACAAAAGTCAAAAGGTCGTAATATCAACTTATTTAAGAAACATTTGGTTTGAAGCGTGTTTAATGCTTTACTCATTTTTGCTTTAAGTGAACAATTAGAAAATTTTATTTAATTGCTTTATTTTGAAAAATTAAAAATTGTGGTTACGGTCTTTTGCATTTTTATAATGTTTTTTTTTTCTTTTGCTATAAAAAATTAGTGTGGTTAAGGCTTTTTGCATTTTAGGTGACGATAATCTTACTCATATAATTAGTTTCATTTGATATCAACTGTCTATACTATAAAATAAACAAGAACATTAAGCAAAAAAAAAAAAAAAAAATAATTAAAATAAAATAAAAGTCGCACATTTTAGAACCGGCAAGAAAATTGTTACTTTTGTTTTTGTGTTTTTTTTTTCTTTGTGCTACAAAAAATCTCCATAAAATTACACTGGGGAGAAAAGAAATTGGAAATGGAAAATATATATTTTAGGACTTTAGAAAGATGTGCATTTGAAGCTTATTTGGGACTATAAAAACTTCCAGGATTGAAACTAATTTGCTATTTTATTAAGGCAAAGGAATGAACCTAAGTTTACTTTATATAAAGACTTACGATTAAAGCCAATTTGAAACTGATTTGGACTGTATAAAAAGACCTTAAGTTGGAGCTAATTAGAAACTACAAACCATGTTACGATTGAAGCTAATTTGACTTTATGTTAAGACCTATGATTGAAGCTAATATGACCTTTTAAAAGACCTAAGATTGAAGGTAATTTGAAGACACAACAATAGCTAAGATTGATGCTAATTTTAAGCAAATTTGAATTTATAAAACAATTCTATTTTATTCTATATAAAGTCCTAAGATTGAAACCAATTTGAAGCTATTGTAGGGCCACAGAAAGTCTTTCGATTGAAGCTAACATAACTTAGCATAAAAATCTGTTATTATAGATAATTTTAAGCTAATGTGGGATTGAAACTATATAAGGTCCTACGATTGTAGCTAGATATCGACTTTAAAGAACTATAAATGAAAGAAGATAATTTCATACTATTTAATGGCCTACGATCAAAACTATTTTTAGAAGTACGATTGGATCAAAATTGTAGCTATGAAAAGACCTACAATTGATTAAAGTTAATTCAAGACCATATAAAGATCTATAATTGAAGCAAGTGAAACTATGAAAAAACCTATGGATTGATGCTAGTTTGACACTAGTGCATGATATGAAAAATTAATAACCGATTTTCGATGTTTTGATCAACCATTTTAATTTCGATTTTTATAGTCGATTAATCGAACCCCAATTCGATTTCTTAATCGTTTATTATTTATAAAATTAGTTAAAAATAAATTAAAATTAAATTAGTTTATGTTTTGAGGGGCCCTTAGACCTTTAAATATGAATATATTGTATGTCGATATGTTTAGCAACTAAACCAGAGAGTATACTCTTTTAACCAAACATTTTGAGGATGTAATGTAAATAATAAAAAGAATCGAATTATTTATTATTAATCTACTTCTGCAGATCACTCTAATAACGTAACTAAAAGTCTTAAATTTAGCACCATAGAATTCAAATACATATATTTTGTAAAAGCATAGGAAGTAAATTAATCCCTTCACCAAGTATGCAATGTTACAAAATAGTACATATAAAATTGACAATGGAACCGAGTCTGGAATATTTTCTGCAAGACGAGGCACTTGCTTCTGAAGATATAGACTCTCGACTTTAATTTGAATGGTAATGCCGCGATTAAAGCACGGAATTCGTAAGTTCTGAAGTCGTAGTGTCTACTCAACTACACTCAATCACTATCTATACTTCTCAGCCTAGTCTTGGTAACAGGGTATTCATGGGATCGAAATGGCGAATGAATGCTAAAGAAATTGGTCACTTACGGATGTAACACAGATGGATAATCATATTCCTCTGGTCGAATTGTCAAATATTAACTTGAGAAAAAGATGACTTATTTTATTAAGTATTAGGAACATTCGTGTGAATGCTCGGCACTGCGGGAAGGAATGTAGATTTTATATAACTAATACTCAAATTGTAATTAACAATTATTTCTTGAATTGTATTTTTATAGATTTTTTATCTTATAAAAATTTGTCCCAATATTTATTTTTTAGAAAGTTTAAAATTCTGCTTTGCAATTTTTGCAATTTATTTTTACAAAAAAGTACTTCACTGTGCAGGGTTGATTTTCCGATTAATCGAAGCCTAAAAGTCGATTTCAGTATAAAGTTGACTGGTAAGAATCGACTACAAAATAATCGTTTTTTGACAAAGAGAATCGATTTTCAACCATAATTTAAATCGATTTACCAGTCACTATTTGACACTACGATTGTTACAAATTTGGAATTAGGTTTGAAGTTTATTTTACTCTATTTATAGACCTATGATTGAGGTAAACTTTAAAGTATATAGACCTACGATTGGATTAAATTTGAAGCTGTGAATTGACACTATAAAGATAGTGTCAAACTAACATCATCTCACTAGTTTGACACTTTATAAAGAGCTACAATTAAAGTTAATTTGGAATTTCAATTGGAGCTTATTATAGACTATTTAAAGACCTACGATTGAGGTAAATTTTAAAGTATACAAGACCTAACACTGAAGCAAATTTGAAGCTGTGAAATGATGCTTCTTTGATACTATATAAAGGCCTATTAGAGATTAGAATAAAACTTATGAATTGATTGTATATATATATATATATATATATATATATAAATTTGATTGTATATAAAGACTTTAGATGAAAGCTTATGTGAAGCTAAAGAAACCTACAATTAAAGTTGATTTAAATCTATTTGAAAACCTGCAATTGAAGCCAATTTTTTACTATATAAAGAACTGAAATTGAAACAAATTTGAAGCAAAGAATAAATTGATATTATATAAAACCAAATGTTAAAATTGATTTGAAGACATACAATTAAAGCTGTTTTAACTTCAAATAAAGACCTCAGATTGAAGGTTATTTGAAACTTAAAACAGACCTACGATTGAAGTCAATTTGACATAAAAAGACGTATTTTGACTAATATTAGAGTTAATTTAACTCTATATGAAGACCTATTATTAAAGCATTGAGACCTGATTTGAGTTGTAAAGAGACTTACAATTGAAGATGATTTCACTTCAAACAAAGATCTTAGATTAAAGCTATAAAGAGACCGGAGATTGATGCTTGTTTTCGACAATTAAAAGATCTTAGATTGAAGCGAATTTGAAGCTACGTTTGAAGCTTGAAGTTTAAATTTGAAGCTGTAAAGAGTCCTAATATTGATGCTGATTTAATAATATTTAGGAAATACAATTGAAATTGATTTCACAAAGACCTTATATTGAAGCTATAAAGCGACCTGCTATTGGTGCTTGTTTTGGACTATTTAAAGACCTTAAATTGAAACAAGTTTAATGCCAAATAAATTGTAAAGCTTTTAAAGTTTAAGTTTGAAGCAAATTTGACTTTAACTAAATTAAAAAAGACTTTTAAATTTGAAACTTAATTTAAGCTCTTTAAAAAGCTACTTATGTATTTAATTTAATGTTTAATTTTAAATTTCCTATGGAAATGGTGTTGTGTTCTAGCATGGACCTGTTTTGCAAAAGTGTGTCAACAATATAACATGAATTTTAATATGCGTTTGTGTTTTTAATGGAAATATTCTAAATTTAGTATAGATAGTAATAGATATAATTAATTATTTTTTTTAATTTAGTTCTCAAAAAAAAAAACCCTCAACTCTTTTTTAAAAAATTGCATTTCTAATGTGGGAGTTTATTTAAACCCACAAGAAATTAAATTGGTTTTTTTTCTAGAAGATTTTATTTATTTTTATTTTTTAAATTTTATTTATTTTTTATTTTAAATAATTTATTTGCTTTATAAAGATATCTTTTAAAGAGCTTTAAATTTAAAAGTAATGTCACAATTATCCAAGAAATTTGAATTATTTATTTAAAAAAATAAGGCCATTTGTACGTTATTTTTATAAATTATTTATATTATTGCAAATGTTTTAATTTTTTTCATAAACATTAACAGATTTTTTTTTTTGTTTGAGACAAACAATGTACGTGAGCTTAAACGTAATACATAATTAAGTAAATCTAGTTAAAGGAGCAAATAAAAAGTCGGGGAGTCTTAAATAAAGAGACGACAAAAATTTCAAAGTTAAGTTGTTATGCTTCTACAACTATACCCGGTGGTTTAACATAAAGACACTTGATACTTTATTAACCCCAAGTAACCTGAAGCATTTTTTATTAAATTACCAACAATTTTCATTTTATCCTCATGTCTAGCTATAATATTTTTTTAACCATTCAAAAGAATTTCATATTAAATTTTTCCATTTAGTTATTTTGTTTAAATAAAATTCTTTTTTTTTCTTATCTAAAAAAAAGGTTTACAAATTGTTTATGTGATAAGACGCTTAAACTATAAATAAATTTAGTGCTTCATTTTGTTAAATTTATTTTGTTAAATATTCAAAACATAAGCATCTGCTTCAAGAAGGTAACTATTTATATTTTGAATAAAATCAAAATATGTATTATTGATGGTAATACTTTGGGAATCGCTGCTTAAACCTGACTTTTGTATAAATTATGAAATGAAGTTATTTTGTTGGTAAACATAGCTGGATATTAGCACTTTATTTTCTATTAATCATACTTTTTGAAAAAATTAATTTCAATTTTAAACACTGAAAATTTTTTTTGGGAAATATTAATATTTGCCTTTGTTTAATTTTAAATTTACAAAACATTTAATAAAATAATAATGAAAAGACGATAAATAATTTCTACAGTCGGCTGCCATTTCTTTCCTCATCGTGGGAGAAAATTTTTTGCAATAATTTTTATTATTTTCCACGTTTTATTATAAAAAAAAATTATAAAACGATAAATAATTTCAGCAATTCGCTCCATTTTCAAATTCAGTTTTCTTTTGTTAAATCTTTGTTATAAAATTTTGTAATAGTTTTATTTTTTTTTCCAATATTTCAGCATAGATAAGTAATACAACCATAAATAATTTCCACTGTTCCTCAGCGTTTGAATTCTATTTTCTTTTGTTTAATTTTTGTAATTATTTTCTTTATTTTTCATATTTTAACATAAAAAATAATAAAACTAAAAGTAGTTGACGTCATCCGCTCCGTTTGCCTTCTACTTGGTTGCGGAAAACCGAAGATTATTTTTTGTTTTGTTCGATTTCTGTTAGCAATTTTATTTACTTATTTACTAGATTATTCCTGGGGTGCTCCGCTACCCCTATCGTATTGAAATAAAAGAGTTTAGTGTAAAAAATATATATATACAAATTTCAAAAAATAAAACTGCTTAACTATCTTTCGTTTTTTTGGAATTTTTTCGTTAAGTATTTTTTTTAACATTTTTTGCGATTTTTTTCGTTTTTTCCGTTCAGAATTTTTTTCATTTTGGCGATTTTTTCTTTTTGGCGTATTTTTTATTTTACTTTTTTCGTTTCGGCGACTTTTCCTATATTTTCTTAATTTTTAGTATTTTTTGCGTTTTTTTCATTTTGGCGATTTTTTCCTTTTGGCGTATTTTTTATTTTACTTTTTTCGTTTTGGCGACTTTTCCTATATTTTCTTAATTTTTAGTATTTTTTGCGTTTTTTTCGTTTTGGCGATATCGTTTATTTTGTTTCTTTTTTTCCTTTTGGCGATTTATTTGTGTTTTATAATACTATCAATAACAATCGGAAAATAAGTTTATATATTTCTTCGAAATAATAATAATAATAATAATAGTAGACAAATAACTTGTTTTGGTTCAAAAAATATAAAAGTGAAAACATAATCCTCACACTTATGTGATAAAAGTTATAAAAGTTACGGTCCCTGATTTTAAATATCGAAAATAATAGTACAATAAATAAAATAAGCTTATCTTAATTACGCAAATAAAATAATTAATTTTATATAAAGAAAGGTTTGGAAAAAATAAAAATGAGCAATATAAAAACAAAACAAAACCTTTCACAAATTGTTTAGTTTTTCTACTTTGTTTCTCATAATTCATAAAAATAAAGACAGCAATTCAAAGTATTAAACTCTTTTCTATTTTGTTTATCACTTTTCTCTTACAAATCTCTCAATTAAAAGTGGATAAATTCTAATTCACTGTTATTATATCTTCGCAACTTATCCAATTTGTTTTTGTAAAGAAACAACAACAATATCCTGCTTTGGATTGAGACAATTATCTGAGAGACATGAGAAATAAAATAGAGAAGAGTTCAATGATTTGAGACACTATTTTGTTGGAGGCTTATACACATATATGTATGTGAGTTTTTTTATATGTATTAGTATGACTCCTAAAATACTGAATGGATTTCAATAAGATATATTCCGCGCATCTATGGGAAATTACCTTTCTAATCGTATATTTTTTTTTTATTAAAATCTGATGAAAAGTGTGAGTATAAAAGTGATTACAAAAATGTGTTTGCCTATTATTTATATTGATTTATTTATTTATTTAAATAGCTAATTTGTTTTATTTTTTTCTTTATTTTAGCATCAATATAAAGGCGTTTTCGATTGCTTTGGCAAAATGTATCGTCAAGAAGGTTTATTCTCCTTTTGGAAGGGTATTCTGCCACCAGTTATAGCCGAAACACCCAAGAGAGCTATAAAATTTGTTTGTTTTGAACAAACGAAACCCCTGTTTCTTTTCGGAGCTCCCGCACCCACACCCTTGGTAAGTTAACTAAAAATGGAATTAAAATAAAAAATATATTCTTTAATGTTTCCCTTTTCCCCACAGACCTTCTCTCTAGCTGGTCTTACTGCCGGTCTTCTCGAGGCTATTGCTGTCAATCCCTTCGAAGTTGTTAAGGTAGCCCAACAGGCTGATAAATCTAAAATGAAAGAAGCCCAAAGTACCTGGTCTGTTACCAAGCAAATTATACAAAGAGATGGTTTTGGTTTTCGTGGTCTAAACAAAGGTGTCACTGCCACTATGGGTCGTAATGGTGTCTTCAATATGGTTTATTTTGGTTTCTATCATAGCGTCAAGAATATTGTACCTGCCTATGATGATCATACCAAAGAATTCTTTCGTAAAGTAGCTATTGGTTTTACTTCTGGTACTCTCGCCTGTTTTGTAAACATTCCCTTCGATGTGGCGAAATCTCGTATTCAAGGTCCTCAACCTCAACCGGGTGTTATTAAATACAAATCTACTTTTGGTTCAATACGTTTGGTGTACAAAGAAGAAGGTTTCCGTGCTCTCTATAAGGGTCTAGTACCAAAAGTCATGCGTTTGGGTCCTGGTGGTGCCATTATGCTTTTAGTATTTGAATATGCTTACGATTTCTTACAAAAGAAATGTGTTTAAGGACTACGACTCTAACTAACTACCTGCAGAATGAAAGGAAATGAATGCTTTTAAAATTAGCTACACAATTGAGAAGTGTGCAACACTATATATAAATAAATTATATAATGATTATTTTTGACTGTGTACTATTTTTATAATTACTTTACTTTACCACTTACGTTGTTTATAAGATTTGATTAAAGATTTTTGTTATATATTTTTTCTAATGTTTAAACTCGTTTCGTAGTTTTATTTTAGTTTTTTGCTGTTGGGATTTTTAAATAACCTGTTGCTAAATTGTTAATAATACCAAGTGTTTTAAAGTTTTTGGCGTCTTAAGTACTTACTTATCTTAATTTGTTGCAAAATTGTAACGAATTTGCTTTTTTTAAGCTGAGAAAATTTGTAGATAAAAAAACCAAATCAAATTTATTTAATGTAAATTTTAAATTGCTCTTGATCTTTTCTACAAATAAAATGGAATTTATTTTATGTTACAAAGATTTTATTTTGGCAATATGCTAAATATTTTACATTGAGTTAAGCTATTCTATACACTATCGTAGTTTTTATAGAAGTTTAGAAACTGAGATAGTTTAGTTCAGGGTCAGTTAATATATAGACATATAAGGTTTATAGATTTAAAGAGAGGGAAAAGCGGACATTTTAATTTTTTTTATATCGGGTCCGTGACCAATTGTAAACCAATTTTGTAATAAGTGTAATTTATAATAGCAATTATATATACATAATTTATGCATAATTTATAAGGTGAATTCCGGAAGTGGACTTTATATGGGAACTATAGTCAATTATGGGCAGAACCTCATAAAAATTCGCACCTAGCTTGTTGGTAAAATACAACTTGATTGTGTCTAATGTAATCTTAATCGTAACATTTATATGAGATTTACTATTAGTTAAGTATGGACCGATCTTCATGAAATTTCGTATAAATATTTACACCTTTTTGTGGCGAATTGCTTTAAAATATTGCTGTTTTTGAGGCATTTATGAGCTTTAAACACCTAGTCCGGAAGAATATTTGTATATAAGCTATGTGAAATATTGGACCGATCATAACCAATTTCATTGCCCTAATATATTTAAAATTACAACTTACAATTCGATTAGATTAGAAAGTATTTCTGAGCCGAATAGTGCACTTTAAGATGGTGGTCCGAATATTTTTCATTGCGTTACAAACTATAGCAAAACCAAACAATAACCTATCCGACTGTGGTCTAGAACATAGAAAAAACGTCTAAATACTAAAAAAAGAGAAACGGTGTAATACCAAAATATTGTGAAAAGAAAAAAATTGACAAATGACTAAAAAAAAAAAACGAAAATTACAAGTACCAAAAACAAAAAATCACCAAAATACAAAAAATATTAATTACAAAAAAAAAAGATTGTTGAAATAACAAAAAATAAAATCGGTAAAACACAAATAGTCAAATGACAAAAAATCGCTAAAACGCCAAAAAATCAAATTAAAATAATCTCCAAAATGCAAAAAATGGAAAAAATAAAAAAATGTAAATACAAAAATCGCCCATACACAAAAAATCGCTTAAATACAAAAAAAAAAAAAAAAAAAAAAAAAAAATTAAAAACACGGAAAATTGCAAAAAATCACAAAATAAAATAACAACGCCATAACGCAAAAAAATTATCTAATTATAAAAAATTACCAAAATGCAAAAAAAAAACACCAAAATAAAAAAAGAAAAATCGAAAACAGAAATCGTTAAAATACAAAAAATCCCTAAATTAAAAAATGCTTAAGATATCAAAAATTACAAAATAAAATAAAAACAACAAAAATCTAAGCAGAAAAAGATCGTTGATATACAAAAAATGTCCATAACACAAAAATAATCGTTAAACGGTATTACACTTAATACTAAAGACCTCAACATTGTTGATCGGTATTCGCCTGGGGGGATATTCAAGACTTTTTTTAATATAACTTTTTTGATGCAATTAATAATTTACGGCGAAATTAGCGAATTAGTGTATTTTTAAAATTAGCGTTTTCTTCTTAAATAAGACATTTTTTGAAACCATGATTCGATTATTATGAAAGTGACCTAAGTCCATTTAACAAAATTAATTATTAAAATATTGAAATTTTTAGATAATAATTATATACTATTTTTTTTTATACAAGAACTTGTTAGGATTTCTGAAAGAATAGAGAAAAAACTTAAATAGGATAAATTATTACGTAAAAATGTATTTTTTTCATGTCTAATTCGATTTTTTCTGTTGAAAGAAATACATATATTTTTGATATTTTGGCAATAGTTTGAATTAGCGATTTTTTTTATTGAAATGAGCGTTTTTTAGAAGCATTTTTTAAATTATTATTATTTTTTAATTTTAAATTTATTTGAAATTGGTGATATTTCTTAATTTACGATTTTTTTTGTTAGTGTGCACCTCTCTTTTGAAATTTGGTATATTTTTAAATAAGCGTTTCTTTAGTTTAAAATTAGTGATTTATTTGAAATTTTTGTTAAAGTCTTCGCTTCTCTCTTAAAATTAAAATTTTTTGTAATAAGCAATTTTTTAAGTGATTTATTTGAAATAAGTTTTTTTTTAACTGCTTTCTAAGAAATAGGCGTTTTTTAGAATTTCTTAAAATTAGCAATTTGTTGAAATCTGAAATTTTTTAAAGTTAGTGATTTTTTAATTAGCGTTTTTTCGAAGCTAGCAATTAATATTTTTAAAATAATAAATTTTTGGTGAAATAAACGATATTTTAAAATTAGTAAAACTTACGTTTATTTTTGTGAAATTAGCTTTTATTAACACGCGTTTTTCCTCTGAAAATAATAGTCATTTTTGTACTTAAAAGTATAAATTTTCTTTTTTTTCAATATGTATTAAGTAACAACTAAACTAAGTATTTATTAAATTTGTTATAAAAAATAGAAATATTATTAATTATAATCTAAAAAATGTATATAGGTACAGCAATGAAAAAATGGGGAGGAAAATAAAAAAGAAAACAAAAACAAAAATTAAGTAATTAATAATAATCCGCAGAATAACCACCATTTACAGCGGGATTTTGATATTGTGGATTGAAATTATTATTAAAATTTTGATATGGTAAACCTGCTGTGGGACCAAAATTTCCATAACCCGTGGGATTATTATAAAAACCACCAATTTGTCCTTGATAAGGGGATAGAGCGGGATTTAAAATGAAATTGTTGGCTAGAGGGGGAGGAGGGTGTTGTACCAAATTAATATTGCCATTCAAATTAGGGTCATTGTTATTGTTATTACTATTAGCATTATCACTAGAATCGGGATAGTCCTGTCCACTATTATTATTATTATTATTATTGGCATCATTGTTGTTATTAACATCTTGGTCATCATAATTATCATCTGTATAGTCATTGGTATTTGCTGAGGTTTCATCATTATTATTGTTATTATTGGAATTATCAGGATTTCCAACAGCTTCTAGGGGAGGGTCTTCATAATCAGCATTATTATCTGCAGCTGCTGGAGGCGCAGGGGCAGGTGCTGGTGTTGCTGCTGGTTGGGGTTGTGGTCTTCTTGGTGCTGCCTTATTGATAAAGATATCTGCAAAGTGATCGTGAAAATCCTATATAACGGCAATTATTATCTAGAAGATTAACTATACCATCTGGTTGACGATTCTGATAAACAAAACGATTGCCTAGTTGAGGTTTACGTCCTTGAACTCTGGCCCTATTGGCTGAAGGCGGTCTTTGAGGTCTAACAGGAGGAGGTGGTGGATTGGGGGCAGCTGTTGATGCCGTTGGATTATTATTAGCGGACTCATCATCATAATTATAATCATAATAATAATCATCATTGTAATAATCAAAATGTGGAAATTTTTGTTTACCCAAAAGACCATAGGGACGTCTGGGAATGGGTCTACGTCTGGTAGGAGCTGCTGTTGTAGTAGTTGTAGTAGTTGAGGTTGTTGTAGATGTTGTAGAGGTAGTTCTTCGACGTCCTGGCCTTGGACCATAATCATTGTAATCGAAATTTACATAACCTCCACCATTGAATTTATTAAGGGGAGCACTCAAATCAAAAGGGAACTTAAAGGGTCCCTTATTAAAAAAGAAAGGAAAAGGTGTGGTGCTGGTCGTGGTAGTAGTAGTGGTAGTACGTCTTCTAGGAGCAGCTTTTGTTGCCTTCACATTGACCAAATTACGTGATATATTGGCCTTAGTATTGCTAGCCGTGGCACTTTTCAATAGTAAATTGCGTACAAATAGGCCAAAGTCCACGGCTCGTTTATCGCGATCATCATCCACTAATTGAGCTTTAACCAAGGCAAAAACCGTTATAAGCAGCCCCGCTAATAAATAAAAATATTCCACTCTCATTATTTAAAAAAAACCGTTTACTTTTTCTTTTTCAACAAGATCCGTTTAAAATCCTTCGCACAACCGTTATGTTTGCTGTTTAAATAAGAACTGTTTTTTAGTGTTTAATCCAATCGTTAAACTAAGCTTCCAACTAACTAAATTCATATTTCAATTTAAAAACAAAATATTCAATTAATTTTTGTTATAGACTCCAGCAGACCAACAAGTTTTTCTAGTTCTTTGGCCGCTGTTGCAGCTTAATGATCATTTATGTATGGTTTTCCTTCTACTTACTTGGCTTTCATTTTCATTGGCTTAGATTTTCAAATCCATTGACCAAACGACCGATCGACATACTGACCGTTCAACTGTTCAGGTTAACTGTTACATATTAATATTAGTTTGTTTTTATTTTTAATACATATTTTTTTTTTTTTGCAATATGACAACTAGTTTTTTTTTCTAATCTTTTCAAGAGTCCTTGTGTTAAGAGAGAGGAAAGGGAGAGAGAAAAATGTGAGAAAACATGATCCAAATTTAATTATAATAATGATGATTTTATATTTTCAATTTAGATTTGATTATAATTTATTTTTAATATTTATTTTGGCATTTTTAAAAATATAACAACTGGAAACAGATAAAATAAAAATTGTTCCCACTTGAAGTTTTTCTTATAATACACTATTTTCTCTAAAGTTTTGATTCTGATAATTTTTAAAAAATTTATTGTTTTTTTTAATAACAACTAGGAACAGTGGAAATTTAAACTGTTCTCATTTGAAAATTTTAGCATAATACATTATTTTCTTTGGAATTTTGATTGTGACAATTTTTTAATAATTTCTATTCTTATTTTAGAAAATATTAACTGGGAACAGTTAAAATAAAAACTATTCCCGCTTGAAATTTTTCTTAAAATTTGCTCTGGAATTTTTACAAAAATTTCTAGCCTTATTTTAGGAAAATAACAATTGGGAACAGTTGAAATATAAACTGTTCCCACTGGAATTTTTTTTATAAAATACATTATTTTTTGTTTAGATTTGTTTCTAATAATGTTTAAAAAATTTCTAGCTTTTTTTAGAAAATAATCACTGGTAACATTTAAAATAAAAACTGTTCCCACTTGAAATTTTCTGTAAAATACATAACTTTTCTCCAAGATATGCTTCTAATCATTTTTAAAAACCTTCTAGCCTTTAAGAAAATAACCACATGGAAAATAAAAACTGCTCCCACTTGATTTTTTCCTTGACTTAATATAGTATTTTTCCTTGAATTTTGTTTCTAATAATTTTTTAAAACTTTCTAGCCTTATTAAAATATTAACAACTTTCCCAGACAATTAGGAACAGTCAAAATAACAACTATTCCCAGCTAAACATTTTATTTAAACTACTAAAAAACAAAATTATAAATATTTTATCCTTTTTTAATTAAGTAATTTTTTGTGTTATAAGCAATTTTTCCCGCTGTGTTAAATAATTTAAGCATAATTTCAGTTACATAAATTTAAAATGAAATTCATCTATTCAGGACACATATTTAAATATAATATAAGTATGACTTAATTATGATTTAATCATTTTTTTAATTTTTTCTTTTTTCGTTAGAAATAAAAATTAAATAATCTTTACAACAGGATTTCTTGTTAAAATTTCAACTAACAACATTTTGTAAATGCAAATTAACTTTACAGCAGCCACAAGATTTGTTCATTGCCACAATTCTCCATAATTTACAAACAACATACACTGTGTGATACGATCACCAGCTAACCAGTCAAGGCACTTAATAAAATTGTCTCACATAAATATATATATATATTTTTTTTAAGTGGCAGGCATAAAATTAAAAAAAAAATAAATAAATACGAATGTTAAAAAAAATATGTAACAAGTATTATATAATGATCATTTATAATTTGAATTAAAAGCATTTAATATTGTGTCTGTTTATTTTTTTTAATTTATTTTTTTTTTTCGATAAATAAGTTTTCCTTGATTACGTAGTTAACCCAAAAAAATAATAATAAATAAATAAATAAGAAAACTAATATATCTCTGGTTTTTATTTGTTTGGTTAGTTTTGGTTAAAAACTTTAATATATTGTTAATGACATTGTCTTTTTATTGGCCAAAAACAAGTCTAGTTCTATATAGGGAACTGTTAAGCAAAGGAACAGACAATTTAAAAAATGTTGCAAAGGCTGAATTTGGAAAAAAATAGATTTTTTGTCAAATTGTTTGTTTCATATTAAAAATCTCTTATACTTAATATTTGCTTTAATATTGCAATAATTTGTTCAGGCTTACATAAAAGTGCTTAAAATATGTTTATAATAAAATTTAATTTTAATATTTAAATTAACGGTTTTTATGTGATATATGGAAATATCTTATATATAAATTAGCCTGTTTGAAAACACTGCTTTAACTGCGGATACTGTGTTGTCATTATAAAAGTAAACAAGACCTGCATTGACATCCATTAAAACCTTATGTTTAAAATGCAAACAAATAAAGAAAACAAATTAAATAATAAAAATTTTAATTGTTTAATTTAGGTTTTCTATTAAAACTATTTTAATAAATATTTTCATATATTAAAAATGTTAATGTTTAAATTAACGGTATATATATATATAAATGGAAATATTTTTCATGTGTTATTCAGTTTGAAAATCACTGCTTAAACACTGTGTTATCAATAACAGGTGTAAGCAAGAATTGCTTTAACATCAATATAAAATTTTAAGCTTTAAAATGTAAACATATAAAAAATGTGAATTAAATAATAAAAAATGTATTATTTTATAATATAGTAATTAAGTCTAATGTTATTTTTATTAAAAATATTTATTTTAATAAATATTTCTTTTTTTAATTATCGTAAACATCCTGTTGCTTTTGTCATTTTGTGGTAAGTTGTCAAATGATAAGAAGAACAAGCACTATACTCTGTGAATGCATTTGTCAAACACATGTAAACACAGCAGTAAGAGAAGCAGCAAAAGAAAAAGTAGAAATTTTTCCACAGTGCGAAAAAAATTAAACGACCTTAATAGCCAAGAAAATGAAAAATAGAGTTTAAAAATAATTAAGCTTAAAATTAATTAAATGAAAATAAATTTAAACTCTATATAATAAATAAAAATGCAGTGCATATTATAGAAAAGTGTATATAAAAATATTACGAGATGATTAATGTGGGCAAAGAAGTACATGAAAGAAAAAAAAAGTGAAATTCAATAGAATGACGACGAAAAAACACGACAATTATTGAAAAATCAAAGAAAATAATAAAAGTTAATAAAAAATTTCAAGGAATAAAATGATTAATGAACAAAGAAATTAACTAATTATGTTTATATTAAAATAAATAAAGAAAAAAGAGAAATGAATTAACTAAAACAAAAAAGAGTATTGCGAAAAAATCTATATATACAAAAACACAAATATAGAAGACTCTCGGGAGTCTTAGGAAAAGTGTAAGACGAGAAAAACTTTTATAAAATCAATTAATTTTAATTCATTTTTATTAAAAAAGAACAAAGTTTGTTGAAACGAAAGCGAAACATATTAAGGGAAACAATTGTTTATTTCGTTGTTTACCCTTTTATTGGCAATGCCTGGGCGTAAGCCATGGGTTCTCAGACCTTGGAAATATTACGTCAAGGCGTCTGGGCCTCTTTAACTGGTGGCTGGTTTTATGATCCTCATCAAAGTGTCTTTTGTAATGTAGTGCACTTGTATCTATGGTTGTTTTTACTTTGCACTCCATTTGTGGCCTATTTGTATTTTCCCGAAACATGGCTAACCTGGTGTATTTACTGTATCCTAACCAGCTGTACAGTGCTGCTACTGAAAGTGGCCAATATGGCTTTGCATCGTTTATACGATCGAGCTCAGTCAATGTCAGAGGCCAACATAAAGCAACATTTTTTCAAGGTTACCAAGGAAACGGCTACAGAAAGGTAGGTGACCTACATACAAAATATCATTAACTTCCTCATTTCATTAAGGAATATTTTTTTTTTTTTTGTATTTTCCTTTCTCTACTGTTATTTTTTCGTCTTTATCAATGTAATATCGTGCGTCATTTTTGTTTTGTTTTTTTTTTTTAAGCAGAAGTCGTAACAATGAACCTGGCATTGAAATGAAGGTAATGCATGTGGGTGAAGAGGCGGATATGGCAGCATCAGTGGATAAGGCCATCAATGAAATAAGTGCAGAAAATAGCATGGTTTCTATAGACAATGTCAATAGTATAATTGGTAATAAAGCAAAAAACAACTTTACTAAAAAAAACTAATCTTTTATTTTATTTTTTTAGATTTAAAAGTTGATGTTCATCGTAAAAATAGCTCAGAATCCATAGAGTTAATGTTTTATGCCCCCTCAATGCTGTCGGGTAATAGCCAACAGGATCAACATTCTTTAGCTGGTACCGCTAGTAACTCAAAATCTATACGTTCCTCGCACACCTTAAGCCACAATAATAATAACCACAATAACAGTAACTCTATAAGTATATCCGACCCACAAGCCAAATATATATCAGTATATCCCAAAGATACCAGTCCCATAGCCAATTCTACAGCATTACATCCCTCATCATCATCATCATCAGCAACCATGCAAACAAATCCCTTAATTGGCCCTAAACCTCCACATTTGGTTAGAAAATCTTCGGAAATTGTTAGAGGTCATCAGCGCAGACGTTTGGAAAGGCAATCAAGTTTAGATGCTGCAGCAGAATCGGCTATAGTGTCCAAACTGTTAAGACAATCTTCGGATTCGACAAGTAACTCAAAAGCCCAAATAACATCAGCTACTTTCAACTCGAATGGTAATAACGCAGAAAAATGTGATAGTTTCTTACACGCACAAATAACGAAGGCTGGTTCTTCTGCTGCAGCAGCAGCTGCCGCCTCATTATCCTCAATGGTAACCGGTAATTCAATACAACAACAGGCACAACGATCAAATACAA
The DNA here is from genome assembly GCA_932274085.1 of Protocalliphora azurea. Taxonomy (NCBI): domain Eukaryota; kingdom Metazoa; phylum Arthropoda; class Insecta; order Diptera; family Calliphoridae; genus Protocalliphora; species Protocalliphora azurea. The sequence goes on from OW026523.1 coordinate 3,470,302, forward strand.
CGATCTCTTCGATAACAAATCCATCATCTTCAACGTCTGCCAATTTAAAAACAACACGTCTACAAAGACATCGCTCGTCTGAGACTCACGATGAACGTTTAAAGCAGCAGCAAAGGGGTTGTAGTATAGGTTCTGCTGGTACTGCACCTTCTGGTGGTGGCATATTTCTATCCATACATCATGAACATGGTCATCACCACCATCATCATCGTCATCATCATACTCATAGGCGAGGAGGTAGTGGTGGTGCTCCACCTATAGCCAGCAGTGGTTCGGTGGTGGTTTTAGGTTCGGGTGCTAATACCAGCGATAGTTTTGATGTTGATGATATGGAATTGGGCTTGGGTGGTAGTGCCAATGTGGTGGCTCATGGTAGTCATCCAAGTGGTGAGGGTAGAATGAGAGCTTTACAATCGTGGATTTTGGGTGAGTGGAGAGACATTTTTTTCATTTTAAAATAAGGAAATATTTTCAACAGAAATTTTTAATTTAAGTCTTTCTGTATAATCTAAATAGAATTTGTTATAATGAATTATAATTCAATACTAATTTTAATAATAAACTTTAACATACTTATAATTTATTACAATTATAAATTGTTTAATAATAATTTATGCATTGTTTATAATTTATTTTAATTTGTTATAATGCACTATAAATAAATTATAAATCAATTAAAATATATAATAACTTAAATAATAATATATTATAATGTATTTTAAGTTAATTATAATTTTATTAATTTAATTTAACTTAGTTATAATTTATTGTAATGTGTTATAATGTATTATAATTATATGTAATTATAATGCATTACAACTGTATTATAATTTATTATAATGCATACTTCATCATAATGCATTATAACTCAATTATAAATTTAATAATGTAATTTATAACTCTGTTATAAATTATTATAACTCTGTTTGAATTTATTACAATTTACTATAACTTAGTTACAACTCATTATAATTTAATATAACTTTTTTATAATTCATTATAATTTTCTATAATTCAGTTATAATTAATTATAAAGCATTATATTGATTATAACTAATTATAATCCAGTATTATAACAAATTTTCGATGTGCTATAATTCTTTTATTTATTGCTTTAAGCTTTAAAATTAAAAAATCCTGTTTTAAATAAAATTAAAATTTTTTGATAAAAAAAAACAAATTATTTAACTTTCAGGTTCTTCTTCCGATGTTTTCATAGAAGACGATAGCTTTACTAAATCCGATTTGGGCATCGAACAACTAGACGATCGTAGTGCCTCATCCTCCACACGCGTTCATCCTCATGCCAATCAGTATCGTTTAAATCACTCACATCAGTCGGCTCGTAATGGTGGTGCCAACATAACAAAAGATCCTATTTATACCATCTCAGCTTTGCAGCTACACAAACGACCGCGGCGGGAAGGAGCCATTAAGCGACGTAGACACTCGAATGCCACAGCGTTATTTAAAACGCCCACAGATAGTTCCTCAAATGTTGGTAGCCAGCCAACAACCACAACAACCGTGAGGCGTATAAAAAGTGCCGCCCTCGAAGTGGCCTGTCCACGACCCTCAGTATCGAATTTATGTCCTCATCCCAATAGTGTGGAGGCCATAAATGGCCAGCAACAAATAAAAAATCCCCAAAATGCTTTGTTGCCACCGCCTAGCAAATGTTTGGTACGCAATCCTCATTTGAACTTGTGTCCTAAATTTGGAGGAAGCTTTGGTGGCAGCTCCACCAATAGTAGTTTGGATTTTGGTTCCACTAATGCTCTTATAGATCCAGTATTTGAACTAAAAGAACATAAAGATAAACAGAAAAGCAAAGACTCAAAGAGAAGTGATAGTGGGGAAAATCAGCAAGAAGATACTAAAGAGAAAAAATGTAAAGGGGAAGATTTGTTAGATGATGAATCTCTAGGAGCTGTGGGAGGAGTGTGTCCTCATCACTTTTTACATTTGCATAAACAAAGACCTCAGCATCATCTTAGTGCCGAATCAGATGTGGGACAAATATTGAATGACAATAAAAATGAAGACGATGATGAAGAAGACGAGAGTGAACAGCAAATAGAAACAGATAACAATGAGGATGAAGAGGAAGAAGGAGAAGATGATGATGAGGAGGACGAGGAAGATGATGATGATGATGATGAATTCAAAGATTTCGATTATAATGTCGAGCATATTTTAGAGGTTTTAGAACATACCCATAACCAATTGGATGATGATTTAAGAAATCAACAGCAACAAAAAAAAGCAGAAGTTGCTTCCAGTTTTAAAAGAGAACAAGATGTTCCTGATGCAGGAAATAAACTACACGAAGATGATGAAGAAGAAGAGGAGGAGTTATATGATTTAGATAATGAAGGTGCAAGAGCTTTAAGAGAACGTTTACATTCCACAGATTCTGAAACTGATAACAACGGTTCTCGTTCACCTTTATTAAGCAGCAGCAACAGCAAGAAATGGGTTTGCACACCCAAAGATAAAATTAATGATAAGACTTTAAAAGAAGAAGTCAAAGCGGTACAAAAACATAAGCATTCCCTTAATAAAAATCCCCTAAATATGGCCAAATTAGAACAGCCCGATGGTGATCCCCAGGCTGTGGCGCCAGCAGCTAATAATGCTGGTCAACAAAATCAAAATAATTTGAGAAGAAATGAAAATGATTCGGGTTGTCCTTCCAGTGATTGTGAACAAATAAGTGCCAGTTCAAAAGATATTTTGCTATCCTCTATGGAATTGCCCAAAACGAGTAAGGAAAATGAAACAAATGAAAAATTTAATGATTTGGCCGAGTCCTCCAGCTCTAATGCTACACAAGCGGTGGGCAAACGTTTGGGAGCCATACCCAAACAAGTGCAATATAGAGAAATTGATGAACGTCAAGCAGCAGCAGGAGATTCTTTACAATTAACGGGATGTAACCATAATTACAAACGTCATGCAGGGAATTGGAGTTCTGTGGCTCCCTCTAGCCAAACTACACAAACTAATAATCTAAAAGGGATCTCCAGAACTTCTTCATCTTCCAATAGTTCACACAGTGTTAGTGCGGAGTCTTTTACAGCAGATATACACAAAATGCTGTGGCTTATGCATGGTGGAGCAGTAGATGACCGTGGCAGACCGGTTAATACAGAAAATTTAACCTCTATACCTCCTCCCAATCAAGGTAACATGTCTAATGCTCATTTGCAATTCTATCAAGATGCTTTAAAAGCTTTAAACTCAGCCTCTTCAGCAGAAAGACTAGCCTTGACTGAACGTTTGTATCACAGAGAACAATTACTAAGACGGAGTTCACGCCAAAGGGATAACGAATCAAATCACAGCAATGCTATAGAACAATGGCACATAGATTGTAATGACACAGGGCCTCATCTGATAGCCACAAATGGTCAACGTTCAACGCCGTTAACACAAGTTATGATTGATTCACCTTCCTCTACAAATGTTTTAAACAATCGCAATGTTAGCGCTGCTACCACAGTTTCCTTAAAAGGTTTTATACAGGAAATTATTAATGATGAATTGAGGAATTTGGGTTCGGCTCAACGGGTAGGCTCTACTCCCTTAGCTGCTGCAAATAATAATGCCACCATGGCCGCTATACTCAATGTGGATGGTCACCATATAGAAAACTATTGTGATTATTGGCGTCCTGCCTGTATGTTGAGTTCGGAAAAACCTTCCATAGCTCCCAAATCATTCTACAAATATCGTTTTAAATTGGGCAACTATAAACAAGAATTTAAAATCTCCATGGACCGTCTAGAGCTTTTGGCTTTATTTGATCGTGACATACATTGGTTACATATATTGCTGTCGGTTTTTCTCAGTGTTGCCGTTGCCTATTTAGGATCATCGATTTTACAGCATAATTACTATAAAGACGTATTTGCCTTTTTGTTTTGTGCCGTTATAGCGGGTTCACAATACTCTTTACTAAAAAGTGTACAACCAGATGCTGCCTCTCCCATACATGGCTTTAATAAAACTGTAGCCTATTCTAGAGCCATTTATTTTTGTATGTGTTCCGGTTTATTGTTAATGTTTCAAAGACTCAAAGAGGAATATGATGTGCAAGCAATGAAGGGAGAACCCCAGCCGGAATATACATTTTTTGGTATAGAGTTTAAACCCGCCCAAGTGAATAGCTTGGTTTTACAAGCTCTCTATATATTTTTATTAAGTTTTCCTTTGATATTTTCTTTGGGTTTATTTCCACAAATTAATACATTTACCATGTATCTGATGGAGCAAATAGATATGCATGTTTTTGGTGGCAATGCAGCGGGAAGTTTAGTAGGTGGGTAAATTTATATCCTCCCTTCAAAAAAAGAAAAACGATAAAATTAAATTAAACTTTTCGATTTCAGGTTCTGTTCTATGTGTTATACGTTCCTTTTTGGGTGTCATGCTACTTTATGGTCCTCTCTATGCGGCCTTTAATGAAGGAAAGGGTACTCAACACATAATCTTTTCTATATTTTGTGCTTTGCTCATACCTCTAGGCTATCATTTGTCTCGTTCGGCTAGTGATTTTAGCCATATATGGGCTATAGTTAAAAATTGCATTATGTCCACCTATCATGAAGATGATGATGAGTTAAGCAGCACTAGTACACAAAAATTAACTTCTAGTACTCCCAAACGGAATCCGAAAAATAAAAAATTTGAGGAGGAAGCCACAACTCAACAAAGTGAAAATATTGAAATGTCTTCTTTGGAAAAGATAGGAGAAAATAATGAATCACCCGAAGCCGAGGAAGAAGAGGTAGAGGAGTCTCCAGAAGATAATAATGAAAAACGTAGTAAATCAAAAGCTTCCTCGCTAGGCAGTAGTAGTCAAACTTTGGGTAAAACTTTATCTACTAGTAAAAAAGCCATTACAGCTTCCTCCAGTTCTTGCAATTCTAATCTGGAAACAGAACCACCACCACTTAAAGATCCTACGGAAACTGAACAAAATCTTAAAAAAGATATTTCTACTAATACTCCTAAATACACAGAAGCTGATAAAATCTCCTCTTCCTCCACTACCAATCCAGCGGAAATGTCTACTTTAACCGGAGTACTCAATGAAAATGATCAAGAACTTTTACCCATGAATTGTCCAGACGTCAGTACTGCTGAATCGGAAAGTAATTCCGATCCCTTACCCAAGAAGCTGCAATATACAGTAAACACACGGTTGAAAAATGATTTTGTGGTTACCATCTTTCTGGCCGTGGTAGTTCTGGGTTTGCATAGTAGTACCGTGTTTACGGTATTACAGCCAGATTTAAATATTGTTTTATATGGTTTTACCGGAGCTTTGGGTTTTCTCTTACACTATATCATACCACAAATGCGTAAACATATGCCTTGGTTATGTTTTGCTAAACCTTTGCTGCGACAAAAGGAATATGGCCGTTATGAGGTTTCACATGCTCCCAAAATTATGTGGTTTGAAAAGTTTTATATTTATTTATGTTTGCTGGAAAAAAATGTTTTATTTCCTTTGCTGTGTATATCGGCTTTGACAGCTGATGCCTCTGTTATTGCTGCTAAATATGGTATTGCTTGGGGTACTTTAATAGTGGCAGTTTGTGCTTTGAAATGTAAGTTCTTTTTTTCGTTAAAAGAAATATAAATAAATTTCATATTGTATTTTATAATTAAAGTTATACGTAATGCCTATTCGGATCCTACCAACCAGTACCTGATTGTTATGTTTACTGTATTATTCTTTCGCATTGATTTTGCCATGGCTTCGGAAACATTTCTCATTGATTACTTTTTTGTTTCGCTGGCTTTTAGGAAATGCTGTGATTTCTTTTTGAAGGTAAGTGGGGATAAGTTTGAAAGTTAAGGAATTTTAAGATACATTCTGAGTAATAATATTATTAGGAAACAAATTAACGAAGTTTGTTTTTCTGGTTTAATAAAGTTTAAATTTACTCTAAATTAATTTTTGATTTAGTTTTTAGTAAGCTCTAGATCAGTTCTAGTTTAGTTCAAGGTAAATTTTTTACAGTTCTGGTTTGGTTATAGTTCAGTTCTATTTTAGTTCTAGTCAGTTATAGTTCTCTTTCTAGTTTAGATCTAGTTTAGTTCTAGTTCCATTTCTAGTTTAGATATAGTTCTGCTTTAATTCAGTTTTAGTTCAGTACTAGTTCAGTTCTAGCTCAGTTCTAATTTTCGATAATTGCCTTGTTATACGAAATTTGTAATAAATTTTCTATGTATAAAAAATTCTTAATAAATTTAATTTTTATAGGACATTTTTAATAAATTTACCTTTAAAAGGAAAATTTTCATACATTAACTTTTTATAGGAAATTTTCATAAATTTACATTTTATAGAAAATTTTCAATAAATTTCCTTTTTATAGGAAATTTTTAATAAATTTCTTTTTTATATTAAATTTTTATAAATTTCCTTTTTATATTATTTTAGGATTATTTTCCTTTTTGCTTTCCTTTTTATAGGAAATTTTTGATAAATTTTCTTTTCCGTGAAGTTTTCATAAATTTCCTTTTGAGAATTTATTGATAATTTTCCTTTTTATTTTAATTTCATCACAAAATTCTCACCACAAAAATGTACTTCAAAAATCTTTCAACTCAATTTTAATTTTTCAGCTCTCTTTTTCACCACAACATTTTCACATAAAATTTTTTTACCAAAAAGTCTCACCTCAAAATGCTGCACAACAAAATTTTTCACTTCTAAAATTATCACGTCATAATTATCACCTCAAAAATTTTTACCATAAAATTTTCACCTCCAAATTTTTACCACCTCTAAAATATCACTTCAAACGTTTTATCATAAAATTTTTCACCTCTAAAATATTGCATAAACAAACAGGTTACCTCAAAAATTTTCTCTAAAAAATTTTTCATCACAAATTTTTCTTCGCATCTAAAAATTTCAAAATTTTTTACCTCAAAAATTTTTACCACAAAATTTTCACATAAAATCTATATCAGAAATTTTTTCACTTCTTAAATGTGGCATAAGAAATTTTTCACTTTACAAAAGTTTTTACCATTAAATTTTTCATCTCAAAAATTTTACCACAAAATTGTTCACCACAAATTTTTTCACGTCAAAAAATTTTTACCTCAAAAAATTTCCAGCACCAATTTTTCCACCTCTAAAATTATCATCTCAAACATTTTTCACGCCAAAAATTCTTCACCTCCAAATTTTTTACAAAATAATTTTCGGCTCAAAAAATTTTTTCACTTCAATTTTCTCTTTTTGACCTCGAAAAAAATTTTTCCCTCAATATTTTTCATTCAACAAATTTTTCATCCTAAAATTATCCCTTCAAAAATTTTTTCCTCAAAAATTTTCAGCACAAAACACTACATGTTTTTCCTTCAAAAATTTTGAAAACAAAATAGTCCAGCTTATATATAATAAATCCCTCCTCTAGCCTTCTAAATATTTATCTTTTCCATAACCTCAATTTTCTTGTTTCTTACAGCTACAATTTATAGTCACTTATATAGCACCTTGGCAAATAACTTGGGGTTCAGCATTTCATGCTTTTGCCCAACCCTTTAGTGTGCCACATTCGGCCATGTTATTTTTACAAGCGGGCATATCCTCATTACTCTCAACACCCCTGAATCCCTTCTTAGGCAGTGCTATATTCTTGACTTCCTACGTGAGGCCCATTAAATTCTGGGAACGTGATTACAATACACGACGCATAGATCACTCAAATACCCGTCTGAGTTCACAATTAGAACGTGATTTGGGCGCTGATGATAATAATTTAAATTCAATATTCTATGAACATTTAACACGTTCCCTGCAGCATTCACTGTGCGGGGATTTATTAATGGGTCGTTGGGGTAATGTTAATCAGGGAGATTGTTTTGGTAAGTTGAAGTTAAAGTGTTTTTGAAAGGATTTTTTAAATTTTTATTTATCATTATCTTACAGTTTTGGCTTCTGACTATTTAAATTGTTTGGTGCATATAATCGAGTTGGGCAATGGTTTGTGTACATTTCAAATGCGTGGTTTAGAATTTAGAGGCACCTATTGCCAACAACGCGAGGTCGAGGCCATAACAGAGGATGTTGAGGATAATGATGGTTGTTGTTGCTGTGATCCGGGTCATTTGCCTCGTATGCTTAGTGCCAATGCCATGTTTTCTACACGATGGTTGGCTTGGCAAGTGGTGGCTTCACAATATGTGGTAGAGGGTTATTCCATATCGGATAATTTAGCCAGTGCTACTTTACAAGTATTTGAATATCGTAAGGTTTTGATAACATATTATGTTAAGGTGAGTTTTGAGGAGAGGATATTGAAATGAGAAAGTTTTTTAATTTAATTTTTGAACATTTTAGAGCATTATATATTATGTTATTAAAAATCCCAAAATGGATGAATGGTTAAATTCTGCAGTGATACAAGAAGCTTTACAACATACTATGAGTCGACAGTTTGTAGATTTGGATCCTATATTTAATTTTAATTTGGATGAAGATTTTGATTTTCGTGCTGTGGGCATAACACGTACCAGTTTTTGTTATGTTTATTTAAGTTGGCTGAATTATTGTTATGACAAACGCAAGGAATCTCTTAATCCCACACAAAATCCCACACAAAATCCAACACAAAATCCCACACCAACGTCTACGCATGGTGTTACCATTCAGCAACCCCAACCTACTGCAGCAGCTTCCACTAGCACCTTGGCTAGTACACCTAATCTTTCAACGGCTCAACAGAAGTCTCAGTCTCAACAGCAGCTTAAAATTAGACCCCAAAAAAGTTCTACCATGACAGGCAGTAATGAGGGTGTAGAACAAATGTCTACTTCACATTCTTTGGCCAATATATCACGCCAGGCTTCAGAAAGTGCTCCGGGTTTGAATAGTACTACTCCGTTAACTAGATCCAGTAAATCAGCTCCCTCAGGCAGCAAACATGGTTATCAAAAAGGTGACTATTCACCCTCGGCTAGACAAGAAGCTAGAGCTGCTTCGGCAGAACCTTCCAGAGGAGCCTTACAAGAGAAACCTCCCCAAATTAAACTAAAAGTACCTTCTATAGCTAAAGACTCACCCATAGTTTCTCTATGTTTAGCTTTAAGTCTTTTGGCAAGACGTTCATTGGCTACTGCTTCCCATAGTTCCCTAACAGGTGTAGAATTTTTCCTGCATGGTCTACATGCTCTCTTCAAGGGTGATTTTCGCATAACTTCACCACGCGATGAATGGGTATTTGCTGATATGGATTTGTTACATGCTGTGGTGGCTCCCGCTGTTAAAATGGCTCTGAAACTGCAACAAGATCATATCTCCAATCCCGATGAATTTCGGGATCCTGATGCTCTTTATGAAGCCATAGATACCTGTGCCAAAGATTTGGTTATTTCTCACGAAGCTGATCCAGTTTGGCGTAGTGCCGTCCTAAGAGGAGCTCCTAATCTTTTGGCCTTGAGACATGTCATGGAAGATGGTTCCGATGAATATCGCATTATACGCTTGACCAAACGTTTCCTTACATTTCGTGTTATAAAACTTAATAGGGAATGTGTGCGTGGCTTGTGGGCTGGCCAACAACAGGAATTGATTTATCTGCGCAATCGTAATCCTGAAAGAGGTAGCATACAAAATGCCAAACAAGCTTTAAGAAATATCATTAATTCCAGCTGTGATCAACCCATTGGTTATCCCATTTATGTTTCTCCTCTAACGACTTCTTATGCCGATACAAATGAACAGTTGAAGGATGTTATTGGAGGACCCATAACACCTGAAGCCATTAAGACCAATATTTTAGAATGGTGGCATCATATACGCGAGAAATGCCGCCAAGGTTGCAGTTCGGGTTCCTCCATAGAAACTACTCACTTGGGATTACCTTCGGGACCTTGTAGTAATTTGGGAGAAAGTGGTGACTTAAGACCGGTCTATATATCACCACCAATTTACAATACTTTGACCGCTAGTACAATGTTTAGTTTAGCCGCTACCGGAGTACCTGGAGCTACTTTAAGCTCACAATTTGGCAGTGACGGTCTGTCATCCATGCGTAGTTCCATAACTGTCATTAAACCCTCCTCTACCACATTATTGGCGGGTTTACTCAATCGTGAACAAGAATTGCTAAGGGAGGCACGTTCTTCCTCTAACAAACAACAGCTTTCTTCTTCCAGTATACGCTCCTCGGAAAGAGAACGCAGAGCTACTCTACCCATAGCCAGTACTAGTTCTGTTTTGCCCGAAGTCATCAAAGATTCTGATGATTCTACGCAAACTTTGGATAAAGATGCTTCGAATGACAGTGTGGCCGTTGGTGGCAATGGGGTAAATTGTACAGCTTCTGGCAGCCCTCGTTATACCAAAATCTATTGTTCCTCGGGCAATCTGGGCATTGGTAATATAATTACTAATCCCGGTGATTACCCGCGTAAAACAAAAGGTCCTATTTGTTTAACAGCGGCTGCGGCTGCCGTACAACAACAAAATTCAAACACACAAACATCTAATGCCAATACAAATCAAACGGGTATAGCTATAATGGCCTCCGGAGAGATAGGAGCCTGCTCTAGTAGAATGACACCAGAACAACAAACTAACCAGCCAAGATTTGCTTTATTTGAGAAGGTTATCATAGTGGATGAAAGAGAAGTAAGATTGAAAAGCAGCAATAATCAATAAAATTTTGAAATTTTGTTTATTCCTTATAGATCTTCCACAATATCGATCAATGCCGTCGCATAGTTTGGCCTTTTGAGGTTTTACGCCAAAAGGGTGGCCGTTTATCTTGGGATGGCTGGGAACCACGAGCCGGTATGGTTGGCTACGTCATACATATTTGGCGACCTAATCATCCTAACAAAATGTATCGTACTCCCCTGAATCGTGATGTCTATCTTATAGAAATAGGCAAAAACTATGTTCCTGTAACTGCCAGCGGTCTAAGACAATACAATCAAGCCATGGATAGCACACAAAAAGAAATCGAAACTTCACGTCGAAATTCCCTACAAAGAGAAATGACTGAACTACGACAACAACAAGCCGATCGTGGTCTAACACCCATTTTAGGCAGCAGCTTAGAATCACCTACTTCCCTAATGGCTGAAGCTGGAGGAGGAGGACGCAATTTGGACAACAAATCGAAAATAAAAGCGGTGAGTAGTAGTTCATCAGAAGATGAAAGTAGTCTCTTAAATTTAGAAAAAGAACGACAAGAAGAGTATCTAAAGAATCTATGGCAACAGGTCATAGAACAAGAACAAACTATAAAGGATGAAATACGAAATGCCACTAATGCAGCTGCTACAGCTACAGCTGTAGCAACAAATACAAATACAAAACACTTTTTAAGAGATCAAGACAAAACAAATAAAGAAGAATGTAATGAATTGGAACTTGATAAAAATAAAACTATACAAACAGTTAACAAACAGACTGATAACGTAACGACTGCCCAGACTATAAAAGAACAAGAACAAAATGCATTAAATAAAGAATTAGCTGAAGATGACTCTAGTAATGTTAGTGCAAAGGAGTTAGTAGAACAATTAGTCGATCATGTAGTCGATGAATTATGTGTAGAAGAAGACCGTGAAAAAGAAGAGAAATCTCCACAATCAACTGAAAATGAGAATCATGTTAAAGTTATAGAAATTAAATCGGGAGATAATTCGGATAATGAAGAAGGTATTCACGAAGAAATAGATGAGGCCGGTAATATAAGTATTGTGTATAGCATTTAAATGTTTTTCGTTTTTTTTAATAACAATTAGGAATAAGCTTTAAAAAAGCTTTAAAATATTTTACAGGGAGTTTGAATTTAAAAGAAAATAAAATGTGGAAGTTTTTTACATTTTTTGAGGTTTAAATTTTAAATCTTATTACATTTATTAATTTTTTTTTCCTCTATAATTTTTTGCTTTTTGGAAACATAACTTGCAAAAACTTTAAAATAACATTAATATTTATTGGCTTAACTTAGAAAATAGAAAAGAAGTTTTATATTTTCTATTTTTTTTTTACTCTTTGGCATAAAAATAAATCGAATCAGTACAAAAATTATAAATTTGAGAAACAACCTCAAAGAATTTGTAAATAAAATCGCAAGTTTTTAAATAAAATCAACCTTGAATTATTCAATAAACTTAAATTTTTATTTTTATATAATTTTCTAGTTTTTGGCATTTAGAATAATTCAAATCGGATAAAAAATAACATTTGTAAACAAGATCAAGAAAAAAAAATTTAATTAAATTAAAATCGTAATTTTTTTAATCAAAACTGAATTTGAATTATAAAATAAAAATTTTTATTTTTTCTATTATTTTCTAGTTCTTAACATTAAAAATAAATTCAAATCGGTAAAAATATATGAAAACTTCGAAATATACATAAAAAAATCAAAATTAAAATTGCAATGTTCTTATTATTAAATGGTTACGATTAGGAAATATAGAGTAATTTTTATAGTTTTTATAATTTCCTACTTTTTGGCATTGAAAAAAAGTAAAATCGTTGAAAAAATAAGAAAATTTCGAAACATTACCTCAAAAAATAAAAGTTGCAATTTTTTAATTAAAATGGGCTTAAATTGAAAAATACAGAAATATAACCTCAAAAAATTCAAAACTAAAATTATTATATTTTTTAATAAAAATATTCTTTAATTGAGAAATAAAGATAAGGTTTAATGGTTTATATAACTTTTTGTTCTTCTGCATTAAAAATAAATAAAATCAGTTAAAAAATTATGAAAATTTAAAACATAACCTCAAAAAATTAATATTAAAATTGCAATTTTTTAATAAAAATGGGCTTAACTTAAGACACTTTTATGCGTTTTGTACTTTCCTTTTCCTTGGCATTTAAAAAAAGTTTAATCTACTTAAAAATAAAATTAGAAAACATAACCTCAGAAATTAAAAAAAAAGAAAACCGCAATTTTTCAATATTTATGAGCTTAAATTGGGAAATAAAAAAGAATTTTTATGTTTTTAATAGCTTGCAACTACTTTGTGTTGCAAATAGGTCAAAAATAAGAAAATTTGAAAATATAACCTCAAAAAAATTTTAATTTGAAATTAACATTTTTTTTAATAATAATGTGTTTAAATTTGTAATTTTTATGATTTTGTTGTAATTTCCTTTTACTTGGCATTCAAAATAAATTAAATCTGCTTAAACATAAAAAATCAATTAAAAAATTAGATAAATTTAAAACATAACCTCAAAAAATTTAATATTAAAGTTGCCATTTTTAATAAAAATAGGGTTTAACTTAGACATTTTTATGTGTGTTGTACTTTCCTTTTCATTGGCATTCAAAATAAGTTAAATATGCTTCAAATAAAAAAAATTAGAAGACAACCTCAGAAATTTAAAAAATAAAATTGTAATTTTTCTTTATTTGTGGGCTTAAATAAGGAAAAATAAATGAATTTTTTGTTTTCTATAGTTTGCAACTTGTTTGTATTGAAAATAAAGGAAATTGGTAAAAAAAAAAAAAAAAAAAAAAAAGAAAATATGAAATTGTAATTTTTCTATATTTATGGTCTTAAATAAGAAAAATGAATTTTTTGTTTTCTATAGTTTGCAACTTGTTTGTATTGAAAATAAAGAATAAAAATTTTAAATAAATAAAAATTTTTTAATAATAATATTGGAAATTTTTATGCTTTTTTACTTTCCTTTATCTTTGGCATTCAGCATAAGTTTAATCCGTTAAAAAAAAATAATAAGAAAATTAGAAAACATTTAAAAATAAAATCGAAATGCCTCTATTAAAAATTGGCCTAAAAATAAGAAAATTTTAATATAACCTTTTTTATAACAGAATTAAATAAAAATAAAAAATCGAATAAAAGTTTTTTAAATTTGAAAAAGATTTCAAAATAAGCTTTAAATTTATATGTTCCTTGTTATATATTTTGCACCAACACCTTTTTATTTTTACGGTCCATAAACTTAAGATTTCTTTATATCTTTAAAGTTATTTCATTTTTTTAATTGTTGGTTTTTTATTCATTTTTGGTGCCACATTAGGGTGGCATCAAGAAATGTTTTGCCCAAAAAAGGAAGTTTGATTTTTGGCATTACCATAAGCATATAGTAATCTAAATTAAAGGATATTCAATAAAAAATTAACATAACTAGTATAAAGCTTTTTAGTATAAATAAAATATATCTATGATTTCTAGTTAAAAAATTTATTTGGAAAGTTTGGACCTATTGTAAATAAATAAAAGCTTAAATTTCTTTTTTTATTTTCTCGTGAACTTAATTCTTAAACTGTAAAACGAAACATTACTTAAGTGTGAGCTTTAACTTAAAGTTTGTACTTAAGTATACACTAAGGGAACAGTATGAAACCGGGCCCAAGTATTTCCAAAAATCGCAAAAAAAATTTTAGAAAACATCTCAAAACAATATTAAATTTTTATTTTTCGTAATTAAATTTTAAATTGGCTGTTAAATTTAAATGTTTCCTGAAATTGATAACCTCCTGGCTTTGCAAATAATTAAAATAGGTTAAAAAGTATAATTATTAGATAACATAACCTCATAAAATGTAAACTTAATCTAAATAAAACTCCCCGGGAACTCCAGAAACCCTCAGTATATTTGTTAAAGTTTGTTAGTTTTATTTTTTCAGAGTTTCTTTTTATTATTACTGTAAATACTCGTAAAACAACAACAAGAATTTTAAATTTAAAACTTTTTTTCAAAAGTTTTTCTTCTTTCGTAAAAAAATTTACTCTAAATTGTAAATAAGTATTTGTTAATTTATTAATTCAAAAATAATTTAAACATATGGTTGTTCAATCAATTAAACAAAAATATAATAATTTATTTAAATAAAAAATCGTTATAAAAACAGGGTTATTGTTTAATTTTAATTATAATGTATTAATAAAAATAAAAACTAATTATTATAAATAAAAAAATGTACTGTTAAATATTGTAAAAATACCAACAATTCTACATCTGCTTTATTAGCTGGCATAATCTCTATGCTATATACAATATATAAAATTAATTATTTAAATAAAAACAGTTTAAGAAAAATAAAAATGTATTATAAATTTATAAAATTAATATTTAAATGTATAGTTTATATATAGTTTATAGTTTATACAAAACAAGAATACCAATACTCCATTTTTGTAAATTTTTTTAAGGAAATGTTTTTCATTAGAAAAAAGGGTTTTTCTTCTCTAACTTTTGTTTTTATTAAACAAGCGTTTTTAACTGCACAGAGTTAATTCTTATTTTAAACTATAAAAAATGCTTACACTGTTTCAAATTTTTACAAAAAAAAAAAAAAAAAAAAAAATAGATATAAAAATCTAAAAAAAAAAAATAATAATATTAAAAAAAATCTGAGCTCTATATAGAAAAAATTTGAAGTTAAAGATTTTAATTTTAAAAGAATTTTGTATGACATTGCAAGGCTAAAGCTGACTTTTATATTCCAAATTAAACCTTGAATAATATATTTGTCCGTTAAGGGTCCTTATTGTCCAATAAAGTTCATAATTGTTAAACTTTTTCTTCAAAAATTGAGATTTTTTTTTTGTCAACTATAAATTTTTTAGTATAGAGCTGGAAAAAGATATTATTAAAAAATAGTTTTAAGTTTTTATAGTTAAAAAGAAAGAAAAAAAGCTCTCATGTTGCCTTACAAAATTAGACTGATTTTTCTAACAATATTATAAAAGAAATTAAAGTAAATACCAGAAAAAACAATTATAAACTAACAATAAAATATTATTAAAAAACAATATAGTAAATTACCAAACTATTAAATATTAAACAACTATAAAATTTCCTTCTTTTTTTAAAAGCTTAACATAACCTCTGAAAAATATATTCCCTTTTTAAAAATAATTAAACAAAATTATACTCTTTAATCTTCCTAAAATATTAACAACAAAAATTAGCATTAAATTTATTATAAAAAAACCCTCAACAAAATTCCCATTCTTTTTTTTAAATTTAAATATTTTTTCACCCAAAGAAAATTCATTATATATATTTATTTTAATTTCTATATATTATTTAAAAACCTATTTTTTACAATTTTTTAAAACAAATTTAATTTAACTATTAAAATATAATATTAAATAAAAAGAGCATATCAATTATGTATAAAAAAAGAAATGTTTTAAAAGATTAAAAATAATCTATATTGGTGCGTATTTTTCTTTTCTTTTTAATTTTTAATAAAATAATTTTTTTATTTGAAAAAACATTTTAATTAAGTTTATTTTTAAATAGAACTATAACTAAAATAAATTTTTATTATTATAAAAATTAAAATCTTAAAGGTTTATTATTAAAGAAACAACATTATAAATTATGCAAAATTAAAAAAAAAATATAATTTACATTTTAATCTCTATGTTATAAATACTAAGCGAAAAGTTATAATATTAATAAACAATTTATATATATCAACAATTATTAGCTTTGTAAATATACATACAAAAAAAAAAAAAAAAACGATATAATTAAAAATATTAAATAAATTATATAAAATTAATTAATATTATAACTATACTACTATATTAAAATGGAAAAAAAAAATAATTGAAATATTATTGAGTTAATAAAAATTATTATAAAAAATATTAAACAAAAAAGATTTAAAATTTTTTAAAATAGAAAGAAGTTTTTCAAGCAAAACATTTAAAAATTTACAAAATTTTAATATATTTTGAAAAAATTGTGAGAAATTCCCATTTTCCTTAAATTTCTAACTGACATCCTTATTTTCTTAAAAAATTCTCAAATCTGGTCACTCTTGTTTACATTTGTGAAAACGAAAATAACAGTAATAATTTATCTGCGGCGTAAGTGAAATATTATTTAGCGGCGTTGTAATCTTAAAATTAATGCCGTTTTAAAAGCCTAGTAAAATTTATTCATTTAATCCAATTTATCTTTAAAAAATAAATGGATTTAATAACTGTGACAAAGGTAAACAAATTTTCAACGGCGCCATAAAATATTTAAGGACGTATTGCTTTAACCAAACTAACGACGATAGGTTTTTTCGTTCGCTTTGAAGTAAAACCCGATAAAAGCAATGGCGGTAAGAGTTGCAAAATTGAAATTAATAAATTTGGAAAAACGAGTTATATAGCATAAAATTCTATAAAAATAAATATTTTAAAATGAAATGTATGAAATATATAGGTGTACGAAGTGTTTTATTAAGTGATTAATTAAAATTTTCGTGAAATAAAACTTCGAAGACGTAGGAAAGAAATGGCGGTAATTGTTTAGTTAGAATGAATAACTGATTGGAAAATATTAATAAAAATAAGCTAAATTAAATGAAAATGTGAAGAAGTGATTACTTTTATATGAAATGGTTTAATTAAGATGGCTTACGAAATATTTTAATTAAAATGAAGTTAAACATTTGTTAAAACAAAATCAATGTGTTAATGTGTGTGCAGGTGTTATTTAAGACGAAATTAATATTTAAATGCATAAAATGAGAACATTTCTTAAATAGTTCTATGGCAAATTTGAAATAAATATTTCTGGTAAGTTTTATTTTAATAATTTACTTATTTTTAGTTAAATGCTTAAGTTGACAAACGTTTAAAAAACACAACAATAAAGCAAAGAGCCGGCAGAGCCAAGTGACACCTAACCTCAAAATTTTTTGCGTTATTTTTTGCATTTGCGCAAATTTTTAATAATAATATTTTTATATATTTAACAATATTTTCAACATCGCCACATTGTTAGATAGATAGAGATGGTCGACGTGATATCAAATGTACCACATCTCCACCCAGAGACCGATCTCGAAATCTACAAGCTCCATGTCCCGAACGTCACTTAGCCCTAAGACCACAAACCTTTTTGTTATTTAGTCAAGGCTCCTGGATTAGGGCCACTTCCACATTGGTCTAACTGAGGTTGGTTATTAATTCGGTCGAGTCCGCTTCACAATGATGCAGATTTATCTGCACCATCCTCAGCCTCTTTGGCTCTGTCATTTTTCGAGTATCGAAATTTGACATAGTCAAGCCCGAACGTAACAACAAGCTTCCATCATTGACTTGTATTGATCCCCATTGTTAAAAACGTTAAAAAACAACAACGAAATCTCTCCGGCAGTTAGTCGGAAGATTTGAACTTTAAATGTTTTGATTTTAATTTCTTCTAAATTATGTAATTTTCTTCAAGTGTTATTAATTCCGTTTAAAATAAATTTTGAAAAAAAATTTTCGACGAACAAAATTTTTTATTTTTCCTATTTTTAGTTATTTATTGAAGAAATTGCATTTGTAATTTTAAAACAATTTTAATTTTTATTAAATTTTGTTTTTACTATTCCATAAAATTAAAATTTTTTATTTACTAAAACTAAAAACAAATTATTCTAATTTAGTGGGTGGCCAAATGTTGGACAATTCAGTTAGGGAAACATCATACAACATATTGTGGTATTCTTCCAAAAGAACTAGAAATAAAAATATATATATATTTTTTATATGTTTTCAATATTTCTAAAGGAATTTTCCAAAAACTTACAATTGGGTTTCTTCTGCCAAGATTCCAAAAGTTTCTCTCTGTTATTAATACGTCTATTTATAAAGCAACGCTTAAATTTTAAAATATGTTCATTTAAATTAGACCAACTTTTGGTTAAGGAAGAAGGAGTAGATTTCAATTTTGATTTAAAGGGCAAAAGTTGGGGAAACACTTGGCCATCCAAGAAAAACATAGCAAAGTAGCTAAAAGTAAGGAAAATTTATTATTTTGAAAATTTTAATTAAATATAGTAATCTTACCAATAAGCCTTTTCCTCTGCTGGCATTTCAATTTCTGTTAAAGGTAACTCCCAACCGGCTTTGCCGAAAGTGGCATCCACATAACAATAAACTTTGCCATCTTCTGGTTTGTATCTGGGTAAAGGTTCCTCTTTTATGGCTCTAATATTGCATTGTAAAGGTACATAAAGTAATAGCCATTCTGGTTCTATGGCTGTTATACCTCTTATAAACATTTTTGTCGAATCACCATTTTGTATTTCATAGGCCTCTTGATAAATAACCCATTCGGGTAGTTTTTGTTTGAGAACTGAGGATGAGTGCATAAATACTGCTTCTTCCATATCCATACAATTGTAAGCATATTTTAATCTTCTTTTTTCTTCTTTATCACTTATTTCCTCTAAAGAAATTTTGTGAGCCACTTTATCACCCATGCCGGCTAAAAGAATTTGTCGTAGAAACCTGGCTTGATTGTCTGTAGGAGGAGCCATGGCTGGGTCAACACTTAAATTGACATTGGTTATGCTTAAATTAATTTCATTGGTTAGTTGAACTCTTAGTTTGCGCACCTCTGTTATGGCTTTATGTCTTAAACCATTTTCGACACAAAATTTCATTAGCTCTCCCTTGGAGCCGGCATATTCAGCAGCACCCACAGCTCGTAATAAAACCATGGGATCCCCCAGTAATTGATAGTGGCCAGTAGAAGCCCAAGATTGTCTTTTCTTTTGCCATTTGCCCACAGCAAGTGAAGCATCGTCTTTTTCGTTATCGAAATTAAATTCCATTAAAACTTCTTGCACTGAGAGGGCAGCCACTAAACACACCGTATAGGGTAGAAGATTTTGTTGATGAGACAAAGCCAACATTTTGCCAAAACGAGGAGCAACAGGGAATCTAGAAATAATATGACCTAAGCGAGCAACCTTAGGAGGAATTTCTTTGTCATTTGCAGAATTATTATCAACTTTTTCCAAGGCCCCTAAAATAACCAAACGATTTTCGGCAGCCTCTAATTGAACGGTATCGGGAGGAGAGGGGAAAGGAAAGTTTACCACACGATCTATACCCATGCAACGCATTTGTAGCATTAAATCATCTACAGGCTTTTTTTGTATATCAGGCACTGAAAAATCTTCAAATTCATCATTGTACACAGCACTGGAATAGAGTCTATAACAATGGCCAGCACTTACTCTACCAGCACGTCCAGCTCTTTGATCAGCAGAAGCCTTGGAAGTATACGTAACCACAAAAGCACTTACACCTGTTATCTTATCATACAAACGTGTTTTTTGTTTGCCACAATCCACTACATATTTAATGTTGGGTATGGTGAGAGAAGTTTCCGCCACATTGGTGCTCACCACACATAAACGACAGCCCTCGGGAGCAGGCTGAAATATACGATTTTGCTTCTCAGAGGAAAGTAAAGAATATAGGGGTAACACCCATAAAGGTTGTTTGGTGGTGGAAGCTGCCACATGTTCATCCATGGCATTAAGATTATTCTCATCTTCTTCATCCAAATCATCGTTATATAAAGTATTTTCAGAATCTGAATCTTGGTTTTCTAACAAATCAGCCTCGGTATCATCACCGGGTAGTTTATAATCATCCAAATTAATTTTGGGTAAAGCCAATTGGGATAAAAATTTCTTTTTCGATTTACGTACATTACGTATGGCTCGCTTCATATCGAATTCATCATCGGAATCCTTAGATTTTTCATTATTCTCTTGCTTATCTTCTTCTTTATATCTCTCCTTAATTTCTTTTTTTGCTGTTTTTTTCTGGTCTTCAGATTTTTTGTAAGGAAAAGTTCTTCTTAACTTGCTCACCAATTGATTTACCTCCTGTTGGCCTGTAACAAAGATCAATATGCCTCCTTCTGGCAGTTTGGAATGAATTTTAACCGTCTTCCTATAGGCTTCCTCTACATAATTATCTGGTGTCCTTTTCTGAAAGTGTATAGTCACCGGAAACTGACGGGCTTCTACTTTTATTACGGGTGGAGGTATTTTAAACAATCTGGCATTAGAAGTAAAATCTTCTACTCTCAAGGTGGCTGACATTATAATTAATTTCAAAGGATTACCACCACGTTTCAATCTCAGAGGCACTATTCTCGATAAAAGACCTACTAGAATATCTGTATAAGAACTTCTTTCGTGGGCCTCATCTAAAATAATAACCGAATAATTTTTAAGCAAAAAATCCGACTCAATTTCCTTGAGTAAAACACCATCTGTCATGAATTTAATCTTAGTTTCAGGGGTAACATTACCCTCGAAACGTATGAGATAGGAAACTTCTTTTTCACTTAAATTCATTTCCTGACCCACACGTTTAGACATGGCTATGGCAGCCACACGTCGAGGTTCGGTTATGCCTATAACTTTACCATTTTCACAATAACCAGCCTCGTAGAGGAATTGGGGAATTTGAGTAGTTTTACCTGAACCAGTTTCACCGGCTACTATAATGATATTGTTTTCGTTAATGACTTCCATCACCTGTTGTTCCTCAGCCAAAATGGGCAGCTTTAAACGGGCCGCCTGAATCTCAGGATCACGTAGTACCGGTACATACACTGTGCGCCGGGGTGGAGCTAAAGATTTTAAAGTTTTTTCAGGTTTTTTAGGGGTTTTAGCAAGATCTTTCTTTTTCTCTTCCAAGTTCAGTTTTTCGAGAATTTCATCGGGTTTTTTAACAGTTGCTTTTTGCTCTTGTGTTTTTTTTGTTTGCTCCCCTTCTTTCCCCTCCTCCTCTTCTTCATCTTCTGTAGTTTGATCCTCATCATCATCGTCATCATCTTCAATGCCGACAATATTGGGATTTTTTCGTTTGGCAATTAATTCAGCTTCCTCCTCAATTAATAGTTTACGTTTGGCGGCTCCTTTGATGGAACTTATTCTGCTGCCCACAGCCATTTGAACATGTTGTTGTCTATGCTGTTTTTTGGACATTAACTCTTCCAAAGAATCCAATTTCTTAACACCCACCGTTTGTACTTGACTTATAGAAGTGTATTGTTTAAGTTCAGTCTCAGGTAACTGAACCTTCGCCAAGGCTTCCAATAATTCAGCGCGCTACAAATGAAAATAATAAAGTTCATAAACATTTTTCTTAAATAAGAACGAATTCTAGACAATTTTCCAAAAATTAGCCAAAAATAATATAAAAGCTACTCTAGGAGACAAGTTCTACTTTTAAGGTTTTTACTCATTCCAGTTATTTTTTTCTTCTTACTGTCACATATCTATTATATTTTATTAAAACTTACCCCCTCTTTCTTCTTTTTCTTATTCACTATAGCCTGTAAATGTTTCCTTTGCTTTTTGGTCAAGATTTTAACATTTTGTCGATGTTCCACCTTAATCTTTGTAGCTCTCTTTTGGGAGGGCAAAACTAAAGCATTGGATTCATCATAGCCAGCCGAAGCTCCCACACCTAGTTCAGCTAAGTCCAATTTTACCTGTTGAATAAAACTTATTTTAATAAAAAAGGATAACCTCCGAAATTTACAAGCTTACATCTCTTAAAGCTGAATTATCCACTATAGTTTTAGGATTTTGTCTCGCCTTGGCATTATACACTTTTTTACCCATTTTTCTTTAAAAATTTCACAAAATTTCTATCAATTTACTAAAAATTTCTTAAAAAATCAACAAATCAATCTTGCAATTTGAAGCACGTTTTTCAGATTCTCTTTTGCCTCTAAAATAAATATATGTAAACACATGTTTGTCGGAACAACACAAAAAATATTTATATTACGATTCTTTTATTGATGTTTTTAAAAAGTTATAACAAGTTATTAGTTATAACAAGTTATTATTTCACAAAACGTTTTAAAATTTAATAAAAAAACTATAGTTTTATATTTAATTCCGTCTTTTGATCAGAATTTTATCGGCGGCGGCGGCTTGCGTTAAAAAGCTTCGGCGGCGGCTTAAAATCGGCTGATATTACACACATTTTTCTAATTAAAAATTTTATATTTTCATGCCCCTTTGATTAACATTATTTATAAAAGTAAGATGAGATTTTTTCCAGCGAAAGTATAAAAAGAATTATTAATTTATTGAAAATGTGTAAGAAAAAATATGGGAGTGATCTAAGGATATTTTTGGATTTTTGCATAAAAGATTAGAATAATTGTTCGCATATTAGAATGAGATATTATTAAGATATGCTAAAAAATAAAAAAGTACAATAAATAGTGGAATTTTTATCAATTATTTTGATAATTCCCAACCACACAAATTTATTAGCAACTGTTAATATTATTTTTTCACAGTATTTGCATCAAAAATACTTGATTGATTTATAATTATTTGAAGTTCAAAATGATGCAAATATTTTTCTTTCATATTTAATTGATGGCAAATACTGCATTAAAATAATAAAAAAGTTTATGTTTTAGCATATTTTTACAAAAAGAATTTAAAAACGGCGGCTGCTTTTAAGCCGAGTTAAGCTGAAAATTTTACGACGGCGGCTCGGCTTAGCCGAATTTCAGCCGCTCGGCACAGGTCTCTGCTTCCGATTTTTTACTTTTTAATGAAAAAAAAAGTAATTTCTTCTTGTTGCGCTGTGGCAGAGAAGCAGAATGCTGCGTACGGCGAAATTGTCAAATTTGATTTTATGTACATTTCAAGTGCATTTGACGGCCTAGGGCAGTCGATTGACAATCATTTTTTATTAAATCGAAATGTTTGTTTGGCATCATTTGAATCAAGTACAATTGGCATCATGACACGGTACTATCATAGCAAACAGCTGTCTGATCAGTATTATCGACAAAAATCATAAACAGGGCGTTTCAAAAATTAAAAGAAAACAAATTAACTACTTGATTCAAATATTAACAATTTTTTCTTATATTATGCTCACACATTAGTTTTTGAGTTTTCGAAAAACTCAATGAATTTCAACATCACTGTTCATATATTATTTTACTGAGTTTTCCTTTTGACTTCTTTTGTATTTTGTAAATATACGAATTTTCACAATTATTTTTTAAATCAAAATAAAACACTATTAAAAAAAAAAAAAAAAAAAAATTAAAAAAAAATAAAATTTATGAATAAATATAAATAATTTTTGATTTTTGATTTTTTGTTTTCAAACCGTTTGAAAATTTTCACAAATTCTTTTTTCAATAAATTTCTGTGTACTAAAAATATCAAAAATGTCTTCCCTGTGTGGAAATTTAGTATGTTTTTTTGTGTGTTAAATAATTAAACAACTCGAATCGTGATTTTTTTGGTTTTGAAATATATGAAAAAACAAATCAATTTGTAAGTGTTTTTAAAGAAAACGACTCGTTTTTAAAAAAAAACCTATATGTGAACATAGCATTAACTTTTTCTTTTATTTTCACTTATTTTACTAAATATTTTAAATCATATACTTATTTTAATAATTTCTTTAAACATATTTAATTGATAACACTTAAAACAAAACCTAAATTTATATACATTTTCTTAATTTTCTAATGCCTTGTCTCTATAAAATCATCATCCACCTCTTCATCATGTGTTTTATGTTCATAGTTGTGATGATGATGTATATGCTCCTCTTCGTCCGAATATTCCTTAACAGGTTCAACATGTTTATGTTTATGCTGATGATCATGTTTTGCCTCATGGTGATGATGATGTTCATGAGAAACTTGTTCCTTTTTAATGACCGGATGATGATGTTCCTCGATGATTTTCTTTTCCTCTTTTAGAACAATCGGTTTGTGATGATGATGTATGTGCTTGAGAACCGTATGAGTGTGTTTTTCGATCTTTTTATGGATGGGTACGTGTATGGTGATCTTTTTCTTTTTTTGATTATTGCTGAAAAAAAAATAAATTTTTAGGATTTCTTTTTTATAAAAAAATTTAAATAAACATTCTTTCTAGAAGAAAATTTAATAAAAAAAAACTGTCAAAAATTATTCGATAAATTTCTTTAGAAAAGAAAATTATCGATAAATTTCTTTAGAATAGAAAATTATCGATAAATTTCTTTAGAATAGAAAATTATCGATAAATTTCTTTAGAATAGAAAATTATCGATAAATTTCTTTAGAATAGAAAATTATCGATAAATTTCTTTAGAATAGAAAATTATCGATAAATTTCTTTAGAATAGAAAATTATCGATAAATTTCTTTAGAATAGAAAATTATCGATAAATTTCTTTAGAATAGAAAATTATCGATAAATTTCTTTAGAATAGAAAATTATCGATAAATTTCTTTAGAATAGAAAATTATCGATAAATTTCTTTAGAATAGAAAATTATCGATAAATTTCTTTAGAATTGAAAATTATCGATAAATTTCTTTAGAATAGAAAATTATTGATAAATTTCTTTAGAATTGAAAATTATCGATAAATTTCTTTAGAATAGAAAATTATTGATAAATTTCTTTAGAATATAAAATCATCGATAAATTAAAATTTTGTCATAAAAATCAAAATTTTATCATGAAAAAATATCAAATATGCAAATAATTTTTATTTTTTAATTTTCTTACATTTTGTAAAATTTTTCGATTAATCGGCTAAACGGTTTTACGATTATTCTTTTAAATTTATTAGAAAATTTTTATTTATATAAATATTGGAATAAATTCTTTATTTCTATTTTTTTACTCGAATATTCGATTAATCGGCTAAAAGGTTTTGCTAATATTTATCAACTTTTTTAATAAAAATGAAAATTAAATAATTTTTTTGTTCGGAAAAAAATTTGGAATTCACACAATTTTTTACGATTAATCGAAAATTCTATAAACGGTTTTACAATTAATTGTACGAATTTGTCATAAAAATCAAAGTTTTAGCAGAAAAAATATTTAAAACTAAAATTTCTTATAGATTTCTTTTTATTATTATAAATTTTCTTTTTGTGAAATTCCATTGATCGGTTTTACGATTATTCGTTGAAAATTAGTATAAAATATTTATTGTACGAAATATTAGCTCAAATAATCCCTTAAGTTTAACAATTTCAATTCGAATAATCGGTTAACCGTTAAGTGAAAATATTTAATGACAAGAAATAAATTTTTTGTGTGCGAAAAAATTTTGGGAACCGATTGGACGAATAACAAATAATTTGTAATGAAAAATGTTTAAAAATATAAATAATTATGTCTTGATAATTTTTTAACATTTTCTTCCCATTTGCGAAATTATTCGAATAATCGACTAATCAGTTTAACGATTATTTGTTAAAATTTCTTATATTAATATTAATTTTTGTAAATATTATATTTTTATTTTTCATAATTTTTTATTGGATCATTTTGTAACCTGTTTTACGAATAATCGTACAAATTTGTCATAAAAAAACAAATTTTTTTTGTGTTATTATCATTATTATTATTATTATTATTATTATTATATTTATTATTATTATATTTATTATTATTATATTTATTATTATTATTATTTTGTATTATTATTATAATTTGAAATCCGGTTTTACGAATAATCGCCAAAATTTTGCTTAAAATTTAAATTATTAAAGGAAAACGTTAAACCTCTATAAAATTTTTTTCTTTAAAAAAATTTTTTTTTTAAATTTTCCCAAAAAAATTGCTTTAAATTTTTTTCTTTTAAATTTTCTCAAAAAAATTTTTTAAAAAAATTTTCCCAAAAAATTTGCTTTAAAAAATTTTCACAAAAAATTTTTTTAAATTTTTTCTAAAAAGTTTTCTTTAAAAAATTTTCTCTAAAAAATTTTCTCAAAAAAATTTTCTTAAAAAAATTTTTTTCTCTGTAAGGAATTTTTTTTATAAAAATCTTTTTGTAAAAATTTTCTATAATAAAAATTTTTTTAATAATTTCTTTTAATAAAGTTTGTTACTTAAATCTATTGTTTTTAAGAGAGATTTAATTTCTGTGAGAAATCTCTCTTGTATTTGTATTTTTTCGAGTAAGTTTTCTGTTTTTATGTTGCTTTCAGTGTTGCCATGGCAAAAATTTTTTCTAACCAATATTTTGGAAAAAATAAACAAATTTGGAAAAAGATAAACAAATTTTAAAAATTCAAAATTATTGTATAAAAATTAATATAATCTTAATATATGTATTCAGGTTTTAAATACTTTACATACTAATCATAAACTTTAGTTCGACTTTAGGAGAAAAAAAAAAGTATTTAAAATTTAACTGTTTAGAACAATGTTTATCAAAATGTGGTGCCTGATACAATTTTGTAGGGGGTCAGGATATAAAGTTTAATAATAAGAATTTAATCATTCTCACGTTCTTATGATATGATGTCGAAAGCACACCAAATTATAATAAATTTAGAATTGCAAAACAGCAGTAATAGCAAATAAGGTTGACTTTTACTATTATGACAGAGACAAGAGTTATTTTTTATAGTGCCTTCTTAGACAAGCTCATTTGGTAATATGAATAACAAAATCTAAAGATTTAAAGTAAAAGATATTTAATTGGAAGTTTTGGCGAAAAGATTTAATATCAATCGTTCATAATAAGGTTGACTTTTACTATTATGACAGAGACAAGAGTTATTTTTTATAGTGCCTTCTTAGCCAAGCTCATTTGGTAATATGAATAACAAAACTAAAGATTTAAAGTAAAAGATATTTAATTGGAAGTTTTGGCGAAAAGATTTAATATCAATCGTTCAAGTACAAAAGCACTCACATATATTAAATTTTAATAAACTAATTTAAAAATTGTGTACAAAATTGTGGTCCAATTGAAAATACATTGGGAATGATAAAAAACTTTTATTGCAGTTATTTGTAAAATAATGTGGTGCTCTCTCTAAATTTTTGTTATTTAATTATGTTGTATTCGCTACAGCACGATATTAGGGAGCCCCCTAAAATATACCACTCGACTCAGAATCTCCTTAGATGGTCGAAATTGGTTAATTTTCTTTTGAAGTAACATTTTGAAGCCCAAATATGTTACATATGAGAGTATTTCTACAGAATTCTGCACAAATAAAAGATTTTTAATCCTATAATATACTATAAAAAAATTTGTATGTACTTATATAAAATATGGCATTAAGTTCATAGGGTCCTCTCTCGAAAATCAGTTAAAAGTACTTAATAAAATTTCGCTCAAATAAGATTAACCATAGCAACCACATTCACTCTCAAGTATGTATTACTTTAAGTCACATTCACAATTGTGTAGGATATCATATAGTCGGTCTTCACCGAATATGCATTTCTTTTTTAATAATAATTTATTTGTATTTACAAGTATTTAGGTTGTTTGTTACATCGTTAGAACTTTCTCATAAAAATCTCTCAATCCATTTGCTTTTTGTTTAAATATTAGAAAATCTTTATATTTTCTATTGATTTAAATTATTTTCTCCATTTGTCAGTTAAAATTGGAATGAGCAGTTATAGGAATCTTTAGTTTTTAAATGTGTGAAGAATTTTTAGCACACTCTCTTTTTATTGTTTTTTATTGTTGGTAAGTTTAACAGAGTAAATAACATTTTTAAAACTAATAAAAATATAATTTTGATTTAACAATAAAAAAATCATCATCTCCACATTGGAGAAAACAATTTTGGTTTAAAACGGCAACACTGGTTGCTTTATTGATTGTTCTAAGAGAGAAAAAGAGAGAGAACTAAGATTTTAGAAAAACTCTTTGAATTTTGAATTTATTTTAATAACAATAAGTTTGTTCAGCTTTGTTAACTATTTGTAACCAAAAAGCGTTGGAAGAAATCGAAACGTGTTAAAAAGCGCTAAATTGAACTAAATTTAAAGGAATTTGTTCAATTTAGCGCTCTTAAAAGTCTCATTTTTATTTAAATGCTACAAGGTTTATATCCCTTATTTTTTTAATATTTTAAATAGTGAATTTTAATAATAAATTATATTTCGAATCAAATTTAATATTGTTTTTTTATTACAGAAGTAAGCGGAAGAATTTTATTTATATTTAAAATTCCGGATTCATAACAGCTTTTTTCAAGAATTTAAATTCATAAAATTTTATTTCGGTTAGATTTTTTTTAATTTTAGTGCAAAACATTTAATTGAACCAGGCCAATTTTTTTCTTCAAAAAGACAATTCCTAAAATAAATAAGAACGTGTTTGGAAGAACCTGGGAAATTGCTGATAAATCCTTTAATCGATAGGATTGGGAAAACGGATACACATCTCAAATGATCATTAAAAAAAAAAGATATAATTCTGAAGGTTTATTTTGTATTTCGAAATGAATTCGAAAATTAATAAAAATAGTAATATTCTTTGGTAGAAAATGTTTTTTTTCTGGTGAGAAAAATTCTTATTTCTGCTGTGTGAAATGAAAACTTTATAAAATATTGAAAAATTAAAATTTTATCATTAAAAAATGAAAAATGTGTAAACAGAAAAGTGATATGAATGAATAAATTTTAAATGTTTTGATTGCATTTTAAATCCATTCTGAAAGCCACGCTCTATTTTGAGAATGGACATTTAATAATGAATACGAGATATTTTAAAGAATATTATCGCAAGACATATACAGTTTAATGTTAATATTCTATGTAAATAAATATTTTACAATATTGATTTTTTTATCAATTTTAAAATGTTGAAAATATATATAATTTTGTCAAAAATTCTATTATTCTTATAAGCTAGTTAAATTTTGTTTAGCTGTCGAAAATTTACTAAAAATAAAAATTTTCTACTGTTTCACACAGGCTCTAAGATGCTATTCTTTTTATTAGTTAATAGGGACGTCAATTTAGCGGCTTTTTTGGAAAAAGCACTAACAGAAAAAATGCGACTTTTGGGTTATTAAAAAGCGCTAAATCTAGCGCAAAAAGCACTAAATTGGCAACGCTGAGTTGTTGCTTAGTCTTTTGTTCCTTTTTTTTTGATTTTGGATATTTACAAGGAGAGAGAGAGAATAACTTCTTTCTCTGGTTCTTTGTTTCCTTAGAACACAAGTTTGTTGCTAAGTTTCTTATTGTTTTGCTGGTTTAATGCGTTTTTTGTTTGTAATCCTTTTATTTGGTTTTTTTTTTCACTTTTTCTATTTGGATTATTTCCTTTTATTTTTTATTTGTTTGAATTAATTTACTCACCCCGCTTCCGTATAACTTGTATAAAATACTAACGCCATACCAATAACAACGAAAATTTTCCACAACTAAATAAAAATTTAAAAAATATGAAATTGAATACTTTTTTAAACACTTTTTGTTTATTTTTTAAATTTATTTTTCAAGTCCTTACCATCTCCCGACTGTTCATTTTATTTATTTTGGTTTCAAAGAGGACGAGGAAAAAAACTTTTATCAGATTTTTCTTTAAAACTTGTTAGTTTTTATTGAAATAAAAAAAGGAAAAAAGAAATAAAAAGTGTTAAAACTTAACACAGCAAGTGTAAAACAAATAATGATTATTAATTTGCTAAAAACAAGAGTTTTTATAACATGAAGTACAAGAAAAAAGAAAATAAAAAAAAAACTTACAACAATTTGGCCAATATTTTCAAAATACTTCCTTAGACTTGTTTAAATTATTTTTTCTAAGCTAGGGAAAATTCATGAAAAAACAATTGCTTTTGTTTTGGGTTGAAAAAAATACCTGCAGCCTGATCACTGAATTGTAACAGTTTTTTCTTCTTTTGTTTTGTAAATTTTCAGTTCACTAAGAAAAATTGTACATTTTTTTTGTTTTATTTGTTTTAAATAAAATTTTGTTTTATTATTTTTATAATATTTTTTCTTATTAAGTGGTGGGTGTTTTGGATTTGTTTTAGTTTAATAATATAAATTTAAACATTTATATTTTAATTTTATTTTAGTTTTTTCTTTTAACTTAAAACGGAAGCCTTATGTTTTGTTTTAAAAGCAGCCAACGGAAATGTTTTTGTTATTAGTAAAAGTCATTTAAATGCTGGTATTTTATGGAGCAGAGGAATTTTTATTTTATTTTAGGATTTAAATGCGTATAACATGGTGCTTACATACACGCATTAGAAATTTTTAAAAATAATTTTGTTTAAAACTTAATTTGTTAAGAGTTAAGCAGGAATTGTATCAATAAAAAACAAATTTGTTTAAAATTGATTTATTTCAATTAAGAAAATAAATAATTTTAAGTAAAAGATTTTTAATTTTTTATTTTATCTTTAAAAAACCATTTTTTAATTTCAGTTTAATTATTTAATATTTTTCAAACTTTAACCGTTATTGACACATATTTTTTGATTTAGCTTCAAATACACTTTTAGTTCTTCTATACCTCTATTAATTTTCTTACAATTTTTCATTTTGGTCTCTGGCATTTATTTTTTTTTAAATAGGTGAAATAACCCTTGTATTCCAACAAGTATATTCAAATTAAATTCCATTAATTTTCTGTCACAATGAATGAATTTTAATTTTGTAAAATAAAATTTCTAAAGAAAAACAAAAGCAAATGACACCCAAACCATCATGATAAATTCTTAGTCATAGTTCTTTTTTTGTTTGTAATTTAATAAATGAAATTTTTTTTCGAACACTTCTTTTGATTGATTTTTACATAATTTTTCTTTACAAAAAATATTAATGAACCGATTAATTTTAATAGAAAATTATACGATTTTCACACCTTAAGTTGTAACACATTATTCAAACATTTGTTTTAATTGATTTTTATTTAATTTTTCTTTACAAAAAATATTAATGAATCGATTAATTTGAATAGAAAATTATATGATTTTCATACCTCAAATTGTAAAACACAACAATAAACATAAATATTTGATAAATAATTTTGAGTTAAGAACATAAAATGTACACCTAATCAAAAGATTTAGGAAACAAGCACTAAAAAAATAAAATGAGAAAAATTACAAGAGATGGAAAGAGAGATAGGGAAATGAAGTAAGAGATTTTCAACATCAGTATACAAGAACCAAAGATTTAAGAAATGAACTTGTTTAAAGCTTTTTTTTTTCTCAAAACCCTTTTTTACCAATAAAACCGAAAAACCGATTATAAAAAAACAAGACAATTTTTAAAAACAAAAAGAATTTATTATAAATTTAATTTCCAAATATTTTTTATTAAAAATTTTAATTTTTATGAAAAATTTTGACTGGTTGCATAATTATATAATTAATCGATAAAAAAGTTATTAAAAATAAAGAACTTACGATAGAATTTACAAAAATAAATGTTGTATAAGAAATTTAAACGAATAATCGTAAAACCGTTTAACCGGTTAATAGAATAATTTAACAAAAAGTGAGAAAATTGTCAAGAATTTATAAATATTTTTATTCTTAAATATTTTGTTTCAAGAAATTTAGATTTTTATAAAAAATTGACGATTATTCGTAAAACCGGTTTTAAAATTTACAAAAATAAATGTTTTATATGAAATTTACAAAATTTATAAAAACTAAAATAATTTATAATTAATTTCATTTCAAAATATTTCTTTAAGAAATTTTATTTTTTTTGAAAATTTTTATCGATTATTCGTAAAACCGATTTTAAAATTATTTGATTAATCGATAAAAACAAAATGTATAAGAAATTTAAACCGAATAACCGATAGAACGAATAATTTTACAAATTTTGAAAAAAATGATCAGAAATAGCTTAGAATTGAAAACAATTTATTTGTTGTAGAGATTTCCATGAAAAATGTTCATTTATGTGAAAAATTTTGCCAAAACCGGTTGAATGGTTATCCGATTATTTGAATAAAAATTTGTAAGTAATTTGAATTTATGCCAATATTTACAAAAATAAATGTTTTATATGAAAATTTAAGGTATAATCGTAAAGCAAATAATCGATTAATCGAATAATTTCGCAAAAATTTTGAAAATTTTTAAAAACAAAAATAATTTATAATTAATTTCATTTTCTGTAAGAAATTAAATTTTTTTTGAGAAAATTTACCGATTATTCGTAAAACCGGTTTCAAAGTTAATCGATTATTCGATAAAAATGATTAAAAATTTTTTATAGAATTTAGAAAATTTTATTTTTTTTATGATATTTAAGCGAAAAATCTTTAAACCGAATAACCGATTAGTCGAATAATTTCGCAAAAATTGGAAAATCTGTGAAAACAAAAAGTATTCACAATTAACTTAATTTAAAAATATTTGTTTATTAAGAAATTTTGATTTTATGGAAAATTTTCCCGATTACTCGAAAAACCGATTTTTAAAATAATCGATTAACTGATAAAAATTATTAAAAATGAAGTGTTGATGACTATATTTACATGAAAAAGAATTTTTTAACAAAATTTACACGAATAATCATAAAACCGTATAACCGATTAATATATTTTATATAAAATTTAAACAAATAAATACAAAACCGAATAACCGATTATTCGAATAATTTCGTAAAAAGTAAGAAAATGTAGATAGATGTGAAAAAAAATTTTCAAAAGGTTTAAGTGTTTTTGCAATTTCCAAAAAATTTTCATTTAAAAAAATTTGCGATTATTCGTAAACCGTTTAAATGGTTATTCGATTATTCGCATATAAATGTTTAAGATATGAAGTTTTTATGACAATATTTAGAAAAATAAATATTTTATATGAAATTTAAAAGAATAATCGTAAAACCGGTTAATCGAATAATTTTACAAAATGTAAGAAAGAAAATTGATAAGAATTTAAATGACAAAATGACAAAATGTTTAGTTTCAATTATTCGAATAATCGTGTAAGAATATAAGACTTTATGTCAATATTTACAAAAATAAATATTTTATATGAAATTTAATTTCACTTAATTTTTTAATTTTCACATTTTTTTTCGAATAAAAAATATTTACGTTTTCATGAAATTTTGGTTATAAAATTATTCGATTAATTGATAAAGCAAAAATGCTTAATTTACACAATATTTTTTCGATTAAAAGAATTATTTATGTCCCATTTGACCCATTTTGACGAATATTTACAAAACTTTTTTCCTAAATGATATTGTTTATGTTTTTATGAAAATTTTTCTTTTATGTTAAAAATTTTGGCGATTATTGGTGAAACCGTTGGAATTATGAACCGATTATTCGTGTAAAATTTTTTAGAATTAATGAATTTGTGACAATATTCACTAAAATTAATATTTTATATGAAAATTTGACGATTAATCGTAAAACCGTTTAATCGGATAATCGAAAAATTTTACAAAAAATTATAAAAAAATTTATACAAATTTTAAATTAATTGGATGTTCGAACTTTTTTTATGATAAAATTTTGATTTTTATGAAAAATTTGTGCGATTATTCGTAAAAACGGTTATAAAATTATTCGATTTTTTGTAAAACCGCTTAAAAATTATTCGATTATTCGTAAACGCGGTTTTAAAATTATTATAATTTGTTTTCGATTAAAAATTTGTTTAGCTTTTTTAAATATTTTTGTAAGAAAAAAATTACGATTATTCGGTTATTTTTTATTTTTTTCTATTCTATTCAACTTTATTTCACCTTTCAAATTACAATCAGTCTAAATTTATTAATTAATAATACTTATGAGTAAGAGTTACTTAAAAATAAAAACACTTTACGTTGTTGCCTCAGCGGTGGCCGTAGCCTTCTCTTCCTCCCCCTCCAATTTAACCATTTGCAAATCATCTATTAAATTTGCTGCTTCTGCCCCTGCAATTACTTCTATATTTAAGGGCGTGTTTGAGGCTGGAAATTCTTTTGCACCTTCTGCTTCAACATTTGTTCTACCTTGTGCTAAAAATATAGAATTTGAAGGATTACCAGCAATTGGTAAGCCGGTAGGATAAGCTGAGGGATAACCAGCATTTTGTATATTAACTGGACACATGCAAGGAACAAATTCAATATTGGCTGGTAAAGAGATTAAATTTTCTTCATTGCCATTAGGAGTATTAGGTTTGTGACTCGAATATTCAGGATGAGGATACACGGGCCGATTATAGTTGATATTGAAATGATTGGAGAAGATTTTACGATTAAAAGCTGGATAGGTGGCTTCTATATTTACCAAAGAATCGGTTTTGATAAGGGGAACAGCAGTAATGGGAGGATCTGCTTGTGGGGTGGTGGGAGCTTCTGTGGTGGTAGTTGTGGTCGTGGGTTCAGGTGTTGTAGTCGTCGTAGTGGTGGTAGTAGTCGTTGTTGTAGTAGACTCTGGTGTGGTTGTTGTGCTAATAGACATTGGAGCTGGTATAACACTCCCTAAAGATCTTACCAAATTAATATCCACATACGACTTCTCAGGCTTACTCTCCAACAAGATTTCATTATTTGTAGGCAAACTCATGGGTACTACTGGCGGCAATATGGGATTAAAGTAGGGTGAACTGCGTAAAGCACCAAAATTCGATATATAATCGGTGGAACTTACTAGAGGAAATTGTATTTGATTTGTGGGCAAAGGTTGTTGATAGGTGTAAGTGCGAAAGTAGGTTAAAGGTATTTGCTTCATTATGGGTGGTGGTGGAGATGGTGCTTCACTAGAACATGGAACAGAACTAAAATAAAAAGAATTTTAGGAAGTTTTTAAAGCTAAATACTTACGTAGAACTAGAACGCCACCAAAATGCTTGAGAGGGTAGGAAGAAGGGGAAAAGAAGCTGAAAGAAATGAGAAAAGAATAAAAAAGAATATTTAAAAAAATATATAAAATTAAAAAATCACCAAAACGTTAAATGAAATAATGACTTTCTGTAAATTAAGAAATCGAAAAAATTTATATTAAAGAATCGCGAAAACAAAATTTTAATTAAAAAATATTTATAAACTAATTTATAAATTAAAAAATTTCAAAACTGAATTTTAAATCGAAAATAATTTATTAATTGAAAATCGCGAATCAAATTTATAACTTAAAAATAGCGAAAACTAATTTTTAAATTCAAAAATTGCTAAAACAAATTTATAATTTAAAAATAGCGAAAACGAAATTAAAAATTGCGAAAATAAATTTATAAATTTAAAATTGCGCAAAAAATTGTAAATTAAAAAATGGCGAAAAAAGTATAGATTGAAAAATCGCGAAAAATGTATAAATTAAAATATCACGAAAACTAAATTAAAAATAAAAAATCGTGAAAACAAATCTATAAATTAAAAATCGCAAAAACTAATTTATAATTTAAAAATAGCGAAAACAAAATTAAAAACTGTGAAAATGAATTTATAAATTAAAAAATAGCGAAAACAAATGTGTAAATTAAAAGAATTTTGAAATCAAATTTATAAATTTAAAATAGCGAAAATGAAATAAAAAAATGCGAAAATGAATTTATAAATAAAAAACTCGCAAAACCAAATTTATAAATTCAAAATTGCGATAACAAAAAAATTAATAAATTAAAAATAGCGAAAAATTTCTTAAATTAAAAATCATGAAAATAAATTTATAAATTAAAATATTGCGAAAAGAACTTTATAAAAAATTGTGAAAACAAATTTTTAGTTTAAAAATAGCGAAAACGAAATCAAACAATCGTAAAAACGAAATAGGAAAATTGTCTGGAGTGTTGCTTAATTAAGAAATCACTTTATATAAATTAAAAATTACTAAATTAAAAAAATCGCTTAAAAATACATTAGTACATAATTGGCTAATATAAAAAATACAAAATTAAAAAAATCCTAATAAAATTAATAAATTAAAAAGTTTTTTAATCGGTAAAATAAAAAAAAACTATAATTTTACAGTTCTTTGAAATAAAAATAATCGGTAAATGGAAAATTCCGCAAATCACTAAGTTAAATATTCATAAATTTTAATAATCTATAAATTTAAGAAACTCCTAATTGGGAAAATTAAAAAAAAAAAAAAAAAAATAGATAAATTAAAAAAGAAATATAAATTTGGAAAAAATCGAAAAATAAAAAAATAAAAAATTACAAAAACAGCTAAATTATTATAAAATGTTGTTAAAAATTTTTTATTATTATTATTTTTTTTGAAAATTAGCACAAGCTTCATATTTTATTCTCCTCCAACTTTAAGATCATAAGATATTTATTAAAGGTTTTTAAATTTTTTTTTAATAAGCAGATACAGGGACAGGCAGACGTATATCATTGCTTCATTTTCCTTAATTATAAGGATACAAAATATTTATTTTATGAGGTCCCAAATAAACTTAAAAAAATTTATTTTGCCCTAGGTATTTGCTTTATTAGTATAATATTTATATATTTGTTTTTAATTTTAAATATTTTTAGTTTATTTTTATTTTTTATTTAACGCTTGCTTTTTAATTCTTTTATTTCCTAAGAGAAAACTAAAGTGTCAATTCTTTTTGTATTTAGTTTTAACACCATTTCCTATTTTTATTAAAAAAAATTATTAAACTTTTCTTTTGTTCTTTTGTTTTTCACATACCACTAAATATTGTAACACTTTTGTTAACATTTTTTCTTTGCTATTTATATGAGTTTTTAATCCTTTTGGGTTTTTATTTTTTTTTTCAAATGTTGTTTATTTTTTTTTTAATTTAACAATTTGTATCTTATTTGTTCTTAACGCTTTCACAGTTTTTAAAATTCTAAAATAGTTTCCCAACAAAAACAGTCTTTTATATACACGCAATCCAAAAAAAGCAATTTTCGTTACCAAAAAAAAAAATCCTAAAATTAATTTACCGTTTAACAATTTAGACAAATAGAAGAAAAAAAAACAAAATCTAAAGATAATAATAAAACACACACGCACTTTGGAAAAATAAATCTATGAGTTATAATATCATCAAATAGTAAATAAATACCTTAAAAAAAAAAAAAAAAAAAAAAAAAAAAAAACATATAAAGCTAAAAATAATAAAACAAAAACACATGCCACAAATCAATGATCCATACAACAAGAATTTTAAATCCAATAGAAAAATGTTTAAAAAGAAACTCAAATAAAAACGACAAAGTAAATAGGAAAGAAAATTATATAATAGAAAAAAACAGGGGAACTAAAAAAAAAAATACTTAAAGAAAAATAACAGAATAATTTTGTTAGAAATACTTACAATTTTGTATTTTTAAAAAATTCAGCTTAATCAAGAAAATCTTAAGCTTTAAAGAGCTTTAAGCTTTATTCTTACAAAAGACTTAAAGTCAACTTAATAAAGTAGCTTCTGAAGTTAAAAATATTTTAGTTTGTTTATCAAATATTTTAAATTTTCAATCGCTTTTTTAGTTTTCTTTAATTAGTTTTCAAACACTATTAATCTTTAAATAAAAAAATAGTTAGCATATGAATGATAAAAAAATCTACAGAAAAAAATACAAACAAATGTTCAAACTTTTGTCTAAAACAATATACACATTTTCTTTAAAAACTTCAATATTAATTGCATAAAAATAATAATAATAATAAGAAAAAAGTGGGTTAAAGCCTAATAATAATTTTGAAAATTAAAAAAGTCGGGACTTAATTTCCAAAAAAAAAAACTCCCAAAGCTCTCATAATAAAACAAAAAGCTTCTCCCTCCATCTAAAAAAATTTACAAAATTTCCATAAATAATTAATTTATTTTCCTCACAAATTAATTACTCTAATTTTTTAATAGTGAATTTGTACTTAATAGTGAATTTATTGCCAAATTTTCGTCATCGTAAGATAATATTGATATCTTCGCTGTAAAGAGAACGACTTTGTGGTTGTAAAGATGCTTTTGTTGCTGTTGTCGCTGTTGTTGTTTTAAGAATATCAAAATCATCTTGAAATTTAATTGAAGCCGAACTTTGTATATATTTGGAAGAATGTAAATTATTGGCAATTGATTTTATAGGACCTTTGTATCTAAAAGAAAAGCAGATTTGAAACATAAACAATAGATGAGACTATAGCCAATATTATAGACTTTGCTGCAGTCAAGGCCATGAACTAAATAACAGTCAAGACTATAGACTAGACTAGAATATAGTCTATACTATAGATTAAACTATATTCCAGACTATAGCTTTAGTCTAGGCTAGGCTTTAAGACTATGGTCAATAATATAGTCAATACTTTATAATAAAACTATAGTCAGGTCTATAGTAAAGACTATAGTGAAGACTATAGTCAGGATTATAGTCAGACTATAGCCAAACAAAAGTGGAGACTATAGCCAGACTAAAGTTAAGACTATAATCAGGCTAAAGTTAAGACTATAGTCAGACTAAAGTGCAGACAACAGTGACAATTATAGTCATTATTATAGTCATACTATTATAGTCAGACTAAAGTGAAGGCTATAGTCAAACTAAACTGAAAACTAAAGTCAGAGTATAGTGAATACTAAAGTCAGGATTATAGTCAGATTAAAGTTATGATTATAGTGAGGCTATAGTGAAGACTATAGTAATGACTATAGTTAGGATTATGAGACTATAGTGGAGAGAATAGTCTGACAAAAGTAAAGAATATAGTTAGTATTATAATTAGACTATAGTCAAGACTATAGTGGAGACAATAGTCTGATTAAAGTGGAAACTAAAGTAAGACTATATTCAGACTAGACTGAAGACTATAGCCAGATTAAAGTCAAGACTATAGTGAGACTATATTGAAAAATATTGTCAAGCCTATAGATAAGACTATAGTCAATTAACTATAATCAAGATTATATAATAGACTTTAGTCAAGACTATAAGCTAGACCATATTCTTAACTGACTATAGTCCACACTATAGTTTGGACTGTAGTCAAATCTATAGTCCAGACTGTAATCACGGCTATAGTTGAGGCTACTGCCCAGCTGATACACCTGACTACAGTCAAGACTATAGACCTGACTATATTCCAGACTATAGTCCAGGCTGTAGTCAAGACTGTGGTCTAGATTGTGGTCAAGACTATAGTCTGGACTATAGTAAAGTCAATACTATAGTCCAGACT
This sequence comes from Protocalliphora azurea, assembly GCA_932274085.1. Lineage (NCBI taxonomy): Eukaryota > Metazoa > Arthropoda > Insecta > Diptera > Calliphoridae > Protocalliphora > Protocalliphora azurea. Next base: position 3,509,964 of record OW026523.1, read on the forward strand.
GTAGACAAGAATATAGTCAGAACTGGGGAGTAGACTTTGAAGCTAAATTGAGTATCCCTTTTTTTCTTACCTTGAATTTAATATAAACCAAGTATCCTCATTAGACTTATTCAACAAACTCTCATTCTCTTCCTTCAGAGCTGTATCTATATATTTCTCTATTCTCTGCTGCTCCACTGTTACATTCTCACTATCACCACTACTATTATTTTCGCCTGATTTTTGTATATTATCTGGTTTTTCCAAAAGTTTAGACATAGTATAAACTGGAAAGGCATAATAATTTTTATCAATAGTATAACTTTCATAAGTAACAGGAGCCTGTGTAGTAACATATTGAGTTGTAGTTTGTACTTCCAAAGGTCTTTCTAAATTGGGTGTGTCATCTTCATAAGTTATTTGAAATTTATCCTCACCATCATTATAAGTAACCTCAAATTTCTTATGAGGTAAAGGTGTTGTAGATATTGGCTGATGATCATTATTAAAACGATGGTTGTTGTAGGGTTTCTGTAGCGTCAAGGGAGAATTGGTGGTATGTTCTATGTGATAATAGTTTTGAGAATAATCAGTTACTGGCTGTGCCAAAACTTCTTGGGGTGTAAAGAAGGCAGAATATTGTTTTCCTTTTTTATATTTTTTTGAGGGATTAAATGAGCTGCCTGTGGTAGTTTGAGATCTGGGATCTATAGCCTCATAAGCATAAAATGGTATCATGGTAACATTTATTTTCTGCTGGAAATCTTTTACCAAAGGTTTAGGTTTGAAGAGCAATGTAGGTGGTGGATATAAAACTTGTCCTGGCACTGGTTCTTGCATGGGATATTTCTTTTTACTTAACATAGTATTAATTAACATTCTACCCTTATTGCCGGTATACACAAATATGGGTGTGGAGGGAGTATAGGCTTCTTCACCAGGAACGGAATCAAATACTGGTACATTTTTTATAAATTTGGAATTATGATATCTTCTTGACGAATTCTGGTAATTAGTATTGCTGGACTTTTTTACTGGAATATAATTACGTGGTATTTGTAAACCTTTGTAATCGTTAAAATAACTTAAACGTTTTGATGCTTTTGTTTTAGATTTCCTATAATTCTGATTTGTTATTCTTTGGTTTGGTCTATTGTGATAATATAATGGTTTGATGTGATCATATTGTTGTTTTCCTTTTAAAGGTTTTGTTGCAAACATTCTTTCATTCTTTTGATCTTGTAAAATCCATAAAGGACGTTCACTATTTAAATAAAATGTGCCGGTTTGTAAAGTTTTATAATTTTCCGAATTTTCATTCATTACTGCTGTGCTTGTTAAAATATTTAATGTTAAGAAAAATATTATTTTATTTAGGCACATTTTAGCTTAAAATCGTTCTTATCTTTATGATCGCTTTTGGTTAATTGAAAGTAAATTTTGCCAAGCTGTTTGTTTATATTTAAATATATTTACAATTTTTTTTTCTTTAATACTAAAGTTCAGCAGGTTTTTGTTATGATTAAATGCTAGTAAATGTTCTAAAGAAACACTTTCATTTGTGGGAATTTTTTTTTTTATTTTCAAGTTATAAAATTTTAATTCTTATTATTATTTTTACATATCTATTTGTTGTTTGTTTAACAAGTTCTACCTACTAACATGGTTTTATAAACCATTTAATAAACATAATAAAAACATAATTAAAAAGTGCTTTAAGAAAAACATAAACAAATAATAAAAAAGTAACATAAAATGTACTTTAAGAAACATGTTTCAAATGAAAAATTTTGTTTAAAATAACAAAGAAGCAAGTGGCTGCTTAAAAAGATTCTACTCATTTTGTAAAAAATAATAGAAAATGTTTTCATAAATATGAAGAAAAAAATTTAGTTTATAGTCAAGACTATAGAATAAATTATAGTCAGGAGCCTTTACTATGGTTTAGTCTATAGTCTTTACTATAGTTTAGTCTATTGTCTTGGCTATAATCTAGCCTATAGTCCTGGCTATTGCTTACTCTTGACTATAGTCTGAACTATAGCTTAGTCTATATGCTTGACTCTAGTCTAGTATATAGTTTTGACTATAGTCTAGTCTATAGTCTTGACTATAGTCTTGTCTATAGTCTACCCTATAGTCTACCCTAAATGTGTCTTTACTATGGTTTAGTCTTGACTATAGTTTGGAGTATTGTTTAGTCTACAGTCTTGGCTATAGCCTGGTTATAGCTTAATATATAATCTTGACTATAGTCTGGCCTTTAGTCTTGACTATAGTCTAGCCTGTAGTCTCTACTATGGTTTAGTCTATAGTCTTAACTATAGTTTAGTCAGTAGTGTGGACTGTAATCTTGTGTAAAGTCTAGGCTATATTTTTAGTATACATTTTCAAGATGTTAAACATTATTTTCCTACATTTACATAAGGTAACAATTTCATATAGCTGTTATAAAATTTTTATTTTTTGTGATTAGTTTAATATTTTCAAGCTTTTATATGATTTTATAGATAAATTTATTAAAATAGTTTTTAGTAACGGTTATAAAATATAATTTTTAAGCTAGTTTATTAATGATTTATTAAAAATTCTGAAAATAGCAGATATATGGAAGTAAATTTTTATAATTATTATTTTTTTTCAAATTTATTTGGTTCTTTAAAATTTCTTTTTGTTTTTCTTTATTTTTATTCTTTATTTTTACTTCCATAAAGTTTGTTTATCATAATTTTTCTTTATTACTATTTAAACCGTGAAAATTTATCTTAATTATCAAAAAAATATGTTCAAAATTTTCCTTCATAATAATCAATAAAACTCATTAAATTTCGATTAACATTTAATTTTCATGCCCTAAATCTTTAATAAAACCTTACATTAACAAAAAAAAAAAAAAAAAAAAAAAAAAAAAAAACATTTTCAATTTCCTGCTTATCAGATTAACAAATTTATTTTCTAATTACAAGAAAATCCTAATAGACAACTCAAATAAAACAAAATATAAACCTTAGATTAAAGATCAATCAAAGTAAATTTGATAAGAAGAGAAAAAGCCGAATTGAAAGAATAAATATCACACGCTTACGCCTCAAAAACTCTCATATAAATCAGAAATTTAACAACAAATTGTAACATGTAACAGTTTTGTTGTTTTCCATTAAGAATAATAACAAGAACAAAAAAAAAAAAAACTAAACAAGTGATTCATAAAGTAGTACGAGTGGATAAGACTTGTTGCACTTAACATGTTGTTTATTTGTATGTATTTGATCATTATTTGGGGGTTTTTAAATGTTTTATGATGTTGTTTGTTTGTGGCTTACTAACAAAAGGCTGTTAACCTTTACTTTCTTTAGAAGTTTTTTTCTTGGTATTTTTTTGTGAAAAATAAATTTGACCCTTATTTAAAGTATTATTTTCTTAAGCTTTTTATTTAAAAAAATTTAAGCTAGGAAAAAGGTAACAGACACTTACATATGTTATTTTGGTTGTAAAGAAAATGCATTTTGTTTATATTATCAAACACTAAAAGCTAATTATGCCACACAAGTCATGTTTAAAGGCGCTACTTGTTAGAAAAAGGTAAAGGCAGATTTAACAAACAAAATGAGACAAATCTGGTAAGAGAAGAAACTAATAATATACTAAAATTAATTTTAAATACTAGAAGAATCCAAAAATATGAAAATAAATGAAAAAAATTAAAAATTTTGAATAGTATAACAGTTTTATAACAGTTATCTGAAACTTTTATACTCACAGAATCACTTGGAAATAATATACAAGGTTAGAAAATATGAAAATTTAACAAAAAATAAAAAAAAAAAAAAAAAAATTGAATAGTATAACAGTTTTATAACACCTAACTTAAACTGTTAAACTAATGAAAAAAGTGCTAAAACTTCAAAAATTACATATAAATATTAAAAGAGCGAGAAAATAAGGAACTATGTAAAAAGAAAGAATAAATTTGCCAATACAACAGTTTTATAACAGTCATTTAAAACTGTTTTACTCATGAAATTTCTTAAAAATAGTGTAAAAAGCGAGAAAAGAGCAAAATTTAACAAAATTGAGTTTTTGATCAGTATAACAGTTTTATAACAGTTAATTTAAACTGTTATACTATTGGAAGTAGTGCTAAATCATATAAAAAATACATAAAAATCTTAAAAAACCTGGAAATAAGAAATTATATAAAAAAGGAATAAGTGAACTAATACAACAGTTGTATAACAGTTACCTAAAAGTGTTATACTTATAAAAATGCTTAAAAGTTATGTAAAAAGCGAGAGAAAATAAAAATTGCATAAAAAACTAAATTTTTTACTGTATAACAGTTTTATAATTGTTGACTTAAATGGTTATATAAATGAAAATATATACAAATCTTTAAAAAGCAGGAAAATACGAATTTTTATAAAAATAATAAATAAGTTAATATAACATTTTGATAGCAGTTATCGGAAACTGTTATACTTATGAAATTATTTAAAAATAATGTAAAAAGTGAGAAAATATACACATTTTAGCATAAATTTAAAATGTTAACAGTATAACAGTTGTTACTTAAAATTAATGTAAGAATCGAGAAAATATAAAGATCTTGCAAAAACCCTAGATTTTTAACATTTTGAACAGTTTTATAACAGTTAATTAAAATTGTTATACTAATGGAAATAGAGCTAAATCGTATAAAAATACATGCAAATCTTAAAAAGAAGGAAAATATAAAATTTTTAAAAAAAAATATGAATAAATTAACTAATATAATAGTTATTTAAAACTGTTATACTAATGAAATTACTTTTAAATGTTGTAGAAAGCGATAGAATGTAAAAATTAAAAAAATCAGAATTTTGAATAGTTTAACAGTTTTATAACATTTAACTTACTCTGTTATACTAACGAAAATAGTGATAAATCGTATATAAATACATAGAAATCTTAAAAATAGAAAGAAAATATGAAATTATGTAAAAAGTAAGAACAAATTAACTAATACAACAGTTTTATAACAGTTATCGAAAACTTTTATATGAAATTGTAAAAGTTTTCGATAACTGTTATACAACATCTTTAGTTGTAGAAAGAGTGAAAATGTAAAAATTTTTCACAAAAAATCTAAATTTTTCACAGTATAACAGTTTTATAACAGTTACGTAGTATTATACTAACGAAAATAGTGCTAAAATTTGCAAAACGACATATAAATCTTAAAATCAGTTAGAAAAATTAAAATTTGTAAAATAATAAATAAATCGGCTAATATAATATAACAGTTATTTGAAACTGTTATACTTATGAAATAATTTTAAAATAATGTGAAAGTTGTACAAAAAAAAGTCTAGATTTTTAATAGATTTATAACAGCTACGTAAAACTGTTATACTCACAAAAAAGTGTTATACTTGTGAAAAATACTTAAAAATCATGTCAAGAAAACATTTTTCGCTTTTTCTCAATTCATCAAATTTTTGATTTGTACTTTTTAAATTTTTCGACAAATTTTGAATATTAAAGAAATTATTGATAAATTAATAATTATGTGGTGGTTCCGTTATGATTTGTTATATTCATCATAATATTTTTATATTTTCTTTTTTTTATTTTTTTCTCATCATACACTTTTCTTTATTTCCCTATGTAAAATTCTGTGTGTGCTGGAAAACATTTTACCTTTTTTACAAACTTTAAAATGCTTATATTTATGAGGTATTTGATATGCCTTTTTTTTGATTAATAACAGTTTTGACAGCCTGAATAAGGTAAAGATTAAAAAAAAAAATGGACAACTGACACAATAACAACATTATAAACAAAAATATGTTAAATATGTTTAGACATACAAACAAATTATTATTAAACAACACGTAGACCACATGCTAACATTCAAACAAACATAAATATGTACATTTAAATGCATTCTTTTGGTAACAGGAGTTGGCTACAGTAGCTTTTTTTATAAGAAACTCTTTATGGGGTTTTCTTTAGTTTTGTTTTTGTTTTATTGGTTCGTTTTGCTTTTCTTTTTCTATGGCGCTATAAAGGTTTTGTTTTTCTTTTTTAGATTGCGTGTTTGATTTTAGGAAAATAATGTTAAAATTAGATAAAAAAAAAACAGGTAAATATAAGATTTTTTATGCATTTTTAATTGTTTTTTCTTTTATTTTTGTTTTATTTAATTGAAAATACTAAAGACTTTAGAGTTTGAATATTTGTAATAAATTTTATTAGAGTATGTACTTTTTAGGGGGAGTTAATTTAAATATTTTTCTTCTTTTTTAGGTTTCTAGGAATATAATTTTGTTTTTATACACACACTAATAAAAAAGTGTTCATTACAGTAATTAAGAATTATGTAACATTACCAAGAAATATTAAATAATTTGTTTATAATTAAATATTAAGAAACACTATTGTTTTTAAAATTTATGGGTTTTATTTACATAAATTTACGCCTGAAGAATTTTTAATGAAATTTCAAAATTTAGTTAAAAATAGACATAAATCTAATTATAAAGGTGGGAAAAATAGTTAAATAATATTTTTGCTTTGTATTGAAAATTTATTACATGGAAAAGCAAAGTTTCTTTCTAAAGTCTTTTGTTATTTCTTTAACAATATTTTTAAATATGAAAATATATTTTAAGATTTCTTATTAGTTTTGGAAATTTTTTAGTTAAGCAATTTCTTATTTAATGACTTTATTAAATTCGTTTTATTTTTTAATTTTAATTTTTATTTGTAAATACTATATAAACTTGTTTACACTTTTTGGCTCATCATTCTCCATATTTTTATTTTTCTTATTAATATAATCTCTTAACACTAGTTGCTCATTATATTTACATTTAAAAATTCACATTTGTAAAAAACTACATGTTTGTGTAATTGTTTTTCATAAATTTCCAATACCAAATAAACACACATATCACCTACATTAAATCACTCTTGCTCATCTTGTTTACCTAAACAACCCTGCCAGCAATTAGGTGATAGTTTTATCCACTATCAGAAAAATTACTCTTTCTAGTATTCTCAAGTTGTTATTTTACTGTTAGTAAACAATTTTACAAAAACAAATAACATTAATTTCGATTTTTGATCTACTTATTTTACATTTCTTACTAACTAAAATGTCGAAAAAGTCACTTAAAAGTTAGTTTTTGGATAAATATAAAGTTACCAAAAACTGTCTCCCATTAGTGTTCTCAAGATGTTATTTTCCTGATAGTAAAAAATTTTACAAAAACAAATAACATTAATTTCGATTTTCGACCTTCTGAAAGTAAAAAAACCATTACGCTGTTTTTAAATTAAAAATAAAAAATGTAAGGAAGGCGATGGTACTTAGTTGGTGTCTTGCTTTCAAAGGCAAGCAATCGATTTTTTAAAAATTATAAGAAAAAATTAAAAAAAAGAGTGATAAAGTGAATGTTGTTTATAATGAAGACAAAATGAAAACAAAATTGTGAAAAAAATTTTTGAAATTTTAAATTAAATTAATTAAAAAATAAATATTATTTAGTAAAACGAAGCGAAAATTCATTTTGAAGGCAACAAATAAATTTGGATTTATTTCTTGCTTTTAATAATATAAAATTTCGAAATAAATTGCGTTTCGCTCATAAAAATATGTATATTTTTTTTTGTGAAAGTGAACCCATATATGCATGTTCATCAAACCTTTCAACTAAATTTTTAAAGTTGTTAGGCCCTTCGAAATCAAAAATATTCTGTTACAATTTATCAAAATATATCTATATTTTTTTTTTACTAAGGTAAGTTATTTTAATTTTCCCTAACACTAACCCTAAATGACTTTATTCGTCACACAAAAAAAGCAGTCAATAGTGTCATTAAAAAAGTATCCAAACTGCGATACAGTTTTGCCCGAAAGATGAGACCTCTTCGATAGGAAAATAACTTCTTTTTCTTTTACTATTTTAAAATAAATATGGATACTATTTAGTTAAAGTTTGGATAGTAAAGTAGATAGTATTAAGTTAGAATTTCGACAGAAATAGTGACTTTTTCTGCTCCTCAAAATGACTCCAATTTGACACATAAAAAAAGCACTTAATAGTGTCATTAAAAAAGTATTAGAACTGCTGCACACTTCTTCCCGCACGGTGACTCTTCTTGGATAAGAAAATGATATCATATTCGACTGTTAAAAACAACTTGAGGTTACTCTTTAGTGCAAATTTGGATAGAAAATGTTGGCAGGGAATATTCATATAAATATTGCAAGATTCTGTATTTATTTCTTTTTGTTTTGTATACTCATTGCAATTCTCCCACATACCAAAGAAACACACATATCACCTACATTATATCACTCTGGCTTTTTCTTCAAAAACACATATATTAATACTGCTAGTTTGTTTGTTCGTTACTTTGATTTGTTTTGATTCTCATTACAATTCTCCTACACAATAAATAAACACAAATCACGCACAATTAATTAGAGTATGCTGTATTGAATGTTTGTTTCTTATCGTTTAGATTTTTATGAATCTTATCTCATTGAGTAGATTATATAAAATGTTTGTTTAGCCCTTATTGTTTACATTTTATCGAATCTTATTATCTCATTAAAGAACTTACTCTTTCATTACTCTCATTGTTATTATTATTCTTACTCAGGTTTTTGGTATTGTTTTTAATGATATTTTTCTATTAAGTGTTGATTTTTTTGATAAGAAATAAAAATTAATTTTAAAATATTGTTACGAAATTGTGCTTGAATTCAAATATAACGGTTTTAACGGCAGGTTTAAATCTTTCTCAATGCTTCCAGACATTTCCGTTTATGTTAACAGCAGTTAACATATCTGTAAAAATTATTAACATAGTTCTAAACATACAACATTGAATAAATAGCTTTCACCATTGTTTTTAAGTATGGCAACACTAAATGTTTAAGCTGCTAACATTAACATCAAAAGCTCTAGTTTGTCCGTTAAGAACATTGTAGAAAGAAATAGAACTCTCAAGAAGCATCTAGTAGGAAATACAGTGTATATAAATTGGCCGTGAGAACACCATTGAGTCTGTCTAATTGGAAGCGTCGTTAAGTAAAGACAAATTAACTGCCTTGGCTGTATAATTTTGTACATTATTAAAGTGTGTTGTTTAAAGTGTGTAATTTAAGTGTGTGTTTTTATTAGAACGCAAGTGATTATTTAAACTGTTATTGCTGTACATTTTTAAATAAATAAAGAGTTGTTACAATTTTTAAACTACTAAACTGCTGTTATTTGCAATCAAAGTACAAGTTTATTTAAAGGAAATAAACAACCGTTTTTAAAAGGTAAAAACGTAACAATATTAATAAAAATTCAATAAAAAATTGTGCAAAAGTATAAAGAAATGAATAAAAAATAAAAATGTAATTAGATAATGCATTTAGTATTTTTAAATTGAAAATAATTTAAACAAACATTTTATATTTTGCAAAAAAATAAAAAAGTAAATAAAAAAAATCATAAAAATATTTGTGAAAAAAATTGTATTATTTAAAATTTTCAGGTAATCTTTTTTTTACTTTTTAACTAAATTAAAAAGTAAAATCTAATAAAATTATTTTGTTGTCTTTACTAATATAAAAACGTTTTTTTCTAAAAGGTTTTAAAATTGACTAAAATTGTGAGGAATAAATTTTACATTTTATTACCCTGTAAATGTTACCCTGTAGTTACAAAATGTTAAATAACATTGTTATGGATTTAAGTAATAATAATTGTAACTTTAACATTACATTAAAAACGTTTTATTTCTCCTTTAGCTAAGACAAAAACCAAAAGAAAAAAAAAAAAATCGAGTCTGTTTTCTTGGTAGTTTTAAAGATTTTTTTTAATTTTAAATAATTTGTTTAAATCTTAAAAATAGCAAGAAAATATAAAATCTTATAAAAATAATGAATAAATTGACTGATATAACAGATTTAAAACAGTTATCTGAAATATACTTTTGAAATTATTTAAAAATAATGTAAAACGCAATAAAATATAAAAATAAAAAAATCAATAATTTGAACAATACAACAGTTTTATAACAATTTAATTCAAACTGTTATACTAAAGAAAATGGTGATAAAACTTTGAAAATTATATTTAATTAAATAAAATAGCAAGAAAACGAAAAATAATAAATTATAGAAAATATACAAATTTTACAAAAATCAAAAATTTGAACAATATAACAGTTTTATTACAGCTCATTTAAATTGTTATGCTAATGAAAATATTGCTGAGACCTAAAAAATTATCTACAAATCTAAAAATAGCGAAAAACACAAAATTATGTAAAAATAAAGAATAAATTAACTAATATAATAGTTTTAAACAGTTATCTAAAACTGTTCTACTCATGAAATTACTTAAAAATTATGTAAAAAGTGAGAAAATTTAAAAATTTTACCAAAAATCTAAAATTTGAACAGTATAATAGTTTTTAAACAGTTATCTTAAACCATTATACTAATAAAAATGGTGCTAAATCGTTTAAAAAAAACATTTTTTTATACTTTGTGTTAACTCTAAGGATATTGTTATTTTTTTTTTCGTTTTATATTTTTAAATGTTTTTGTTTTTATTTTCCTTCTGTTATTTTATTTAGTAAAGAGCGAATATTCTAAATTAACGGTTTATTGCTTTATCAGCCCTTTTATCTTTTGGTATTTATTTTTTTAAATTTGCTTTTGTTTTCTTTTTGTTTTAGTTATTTAAAACAGTAAGGGTTGTTTAACTGCTCTTTATATCAGCTCTGAGAATAATTTGTCTGTTTTTTCTTTTTACATTTTAAAATTTTGTTGTTTTCGTTTTGTTTCAGTTATTTAGAAGAATGTGAGTGGAGTACTTTTAACGATTTCTTTTACTACTCTTTTTATCATCTCTGAGAAATTTTGTTTCTTATTGTTTTTCCTTTGCATATTTTTGATTTTGTTTGTTGTTGTTTTTCGTTTCTTTTTGTTTAAAACTTTTAATTGAGCGTGATGAGAATGAGTGTAAGAGAGCCTTAATAACGTTTTATTTTACTTTATATTTTTTAGTTTTGCTAACTTGTTTAATGTTTTCTTTTTTCTTGATATTCTTTCATTTTTTATGAGTAAGAGACACTCGTGAGTTATAAAAAATGTAAATATAAGTAAGCTCTCTTTACTTTGTTTTACCAGGAGGGGATGATTACTTTTTTTCTATGAAATTCCTTTGGAATTAACGGTTGCGTTTAGTGCGCCTGCGAGTAAATTGGTTTAGGGTTGCTTTTTATATACGAGTAGTTGTGTGGATTTTTTTATTTCGTCTGAAAACAAAGAGCCAATTTATAAATGATTGCCAAGTTAAAAAGAAAAACAAGCAACACTAAAAAAGACAATAACAAGTGTTTGTATATGAAGAAGAGAAAGAGAGAGAGGTTGAGTTTGTTTTCGAAAAATCGAATATCAAGAGAGAGAGAGAGAAAGGGATGAAAGATTTTAGAGTAAAATTTGTAACGGAAAAAATAAATTTAAAATAAATGGAAGTAATTAAAAAAAAATTAAGTGCAAAATAAAAAGTATAAAGAAATTAAATAAAATTAAATTGAAATAAAAATATTGGAATAAAATTTAAAATCAAAATTCTATAAAATTAAAAAAAAAACAGTTGTAATTTTTCGTAAAAAATTCTCAAAATAAAAATTTAAAAGAAAAAAAAAAAATAATTTAATTTTCTTAAATAAAATTGTTATTTTTTATTTTTTTTTATATATTTTTTGTTTTTAATTTTTATTTAGAATTTTATAAAATTTTTCCTCAAAAACTACAACTCTGTTTTTTAAAATAACTATGTGTTTGATTTTCATTCTTCCTTTTTTATTTTCGAATTAAATATTGGTATTCGAAATTCCTTATTAGAATGTATGAGTATGCGTTTGTGTGTGTTTTTGGTGGCTTGAAAGGCTCGTAAAGGTTAATGATGAGTGTAAAATTTTTTCATACACCAATCGAATTTTGTAGACGCATCTTAAAGCATACATAAAGACGGTGACTAATAAACGAAATAAAAAATTCTTTAATTCTAAAAAAAGAAATTATTTCTTAAACTAAAACCTATAATTAATTTTTTTTTAATTGTAAAAAAAATCTTCAAAAAATGTTAAAAATTAAGAAAATTTTCTAAAAAAAACAACAAAATTTTACTTTTTTAAACTCAATAAAAATATTGCGTGTTTATCAAATTTTTTTTTAACGAAGACGCCAAAAGAAAAAAATACATATTTTTTTGGTTAAGCTAAGAAGCGGTCTCCGTTAGCTCCAAAACCTTTAAACGTCATTTGTATTGAGTTTTAGGGGAGCAAGCGTCGTTGACGTCTCGTTGTCGTGTTGAAGAAAGTAATAGTATTTTTTTCGGGGTGTGCCACGCCAAAAAAAGAATTTTAATACCTTTTTAAATAAAACAAAAAAAATAAAAAAAAAATACCAATTTAAAAAATTAAACTAAATTTGAAAAAAAAATCTCCAAAAATTGCTAATTTAACGAAAATAAAATAAAGTGTTTAAAAAAATCTATTTGAAAAGTTAAAAAAGAAAACAAAAATTTAATACTCCCCCTTAACATTAGATTTACGTCACTTTTTTTTCTCTGTTTTTTTTCTTCAACCAAAACTAGAAGAAAAAAATCCTTTAAAACGAGTCAAAAAAAATTTCAAATTGCAGACGAAAAATTCCAATAAGAAGCAACTTTTTTTGAAGGAAAATTACAGAAAATAAATACCCCCAAATATAAAAATGTTGAGGATTTTATCATCATTAAGCCTAATGGCTTTAATGGCCATCACAGCGACACAGGTTCAGGTGAGTGAGTCATCGTTATTATTTTGCCAACTTTATTTAATATATATTTTTGTTATTATTGTGGTTACAAAATTTTCGTAACTCCTGGCTCTCTCTGGTTTGAAAAAAGAGTATTTTTTTATGTATGTCTTAGTATTAAAGGAGAGTATCAAAGAGGAGGGTTGTCAATATTTAAAAAAGACATGTTGGTTGTTTTAAATTAGTTGTCTTATTATTTTTTTGTACATAAATAGCTGTGTAATTATGTTTATATTATGAAATTATTTATTGATTTTTTTTTTTTTGCTTAAGAGTTTACTGGTGCTAGAGGTTGAGTAAGGAAAGGGGATAAAGAGAAATTAAATGCTATAAAATTTTCAAGTTCTAGGCAATTTTCTTCCTTTCGATGTTATTATAATTTCATAACAACTTATTACACATACATAAATGTAATTTGTATTTTTTGTAACAATTTTTATAAGGAATATTTTTTGTTACTAGAAATTTCTGGAAAAATGTATAATTAATAACTATCCATCCGTCTGGATGTTGAAATAGAATTTCTTAAACTCTTAGTCTAACGAAACTATTTAAATTTAGATATCAAAATTGTTTATAATTTCATAAATTTTGGTATTGAAATTCATTTAGAAATGAAAAAGTTATAAAGAATTTTTTCTAATTATCAGAAAAAAAAAAAGAAAAAAACATAAATAAAATAAAGTAAATTTAAAATTATTAGTGAATTTTCTCAAATGCAGCAATAATATATTTGGCTATCGCGAATATTTTTTTTTTCAACTTTAAGAACATTTCTCTGTTTTTTTTAAATTATTCTAATAATTTTAAATTTCAGTTTTCTCCAAAGTATGATCCATTTTAAAGGAAAACTCTATGTTTCTATATTTTATGCTAAAAATACCCTTTCTAACTGTTTATTTTTCTTTGTCCTGGATTCTTAGGCTTAGAAATGCGTCATAAGTAATGTCTGTCCATCCGTCTGGATGTCTATCTTTTTATATTATGTATGTTGAAATATATTGAACACTATTTCTATTTACGCATATAAATTGGTTAAAATTTCGAAAATCTTGTTATTAAAATTCAGCAAAATCTGTTTAGAAATAAAGGAGATATAACAAATTTTTCAGAATATGGAAAAAAATAAAAATAAAATTAAGAAAAAACATTTTCTTATTTAATCAACTAGTTTATTATGAAAAAAATCTATTTGTTGTAAGATTTTCTTCCAAATTTCTGAAAAAATTTAAGTACTTTTATTAAAGATTTTGGGAAATAAATATCGAAAGTGTAAATTGCACACAAATATTTTTTTTTTTAATTTTTATTAAAGTTTTTAAATAATTTTTTCTCTGTTTGTAAGAAAATATTTAAAAATTCATGCTTTTTTAAATAAAATCTCTATGTTGCTATATTTTATGTCTTAAAGAATATTTTTGTGTGTTCATTTTCCTTTATTATGGATCCTTAGGCTTAGAAATGTGTCGTAAGCAATGTCTGTCCTTCCGTCTGAATGTCTATCTTTTTATGTAATATATGTTGGAATATTTTTCTTAAGTCCTCGAATCATGAATACTATTTCTGTTTAAATATATTGCTTATAAAGTCGTAAATTTTGTTATTCAAATGCAGTAAAAACAGCTCAAAAAATAAGTTTTAAACGATTTTTTTAGATTGTAAAAAAATAAAAATAAAAAAATATTTAAATTAAAAAATAAATACTTTTCTTAGTTTCAAGAAAACAAATGTAAATATTATAAATTCCACAAAAGGTTTTGCATTTTTCTATATTTTTTTTAATAGTCTTATAATATTTTGAAATATTTTTCTCGAAGTAAAAAAAAAACTAAAAATTTAAAATTTTATTTTTTTTCAAAAAATTTTTTATTAATTTTTGTTTTTGGAAAAAAACAAGTATTTCTATATTTTATGCCTAAGGGGATATTATTTGATTATTTGCCTCTATGTGGGTTTCTTGGGCTTAGAAATGCGTCATAAAAGTATATTACTATATGTTTATTTTTCTATATTTTAGATTTTTATTTTTCGAAATGTGTCACAAGCAACGTCTGTCCTTTCGTTTGGCTGTCTATCTCTTTTTATAATGTATTTTGAAATATATTTTCTTAAGTTCACGAATAATGAACAATATTTATATTTACTTATACAAATTGCTTATAATTTCGAAAATCTTGCAACAAAATCCGTTTTTAAATGAAAAACATATAACAAAATTTCCAAATAAAATTTTAAAATCTATTGATTTTAGTAGTTTTTCGTCTTTTAAAATTTCTCTAGCAATAAATGAAATCAAAGATTTTTATCTTTTCTTTGAAATTTCTGGAAAAATTCTAAGAATTTTCATTTGTGAAAAACTAAATAAATGTCAATGGTCTAAATTGCACACAAATATTTCAGGTTGAAAATTTTTGTAAACAACTTTTACAAAATTTTTAATAACTTTTCTCGGCTTTTAAAAAATTATTTAAAAAATTTTTAAATTAATTTTTCTTTAAAATACTCGTTTTAGAGAAAAATTTAATTTTTTTAAAAAATCTTATGCCTAAAAGCATATTATTGTCTATTTATTTCCCTATATTTCACATTTTTATACTTGGAAATATGATATATGCAATTTCTGTCCAAATTTAACAAAATTTTAATATTTTTATTAAAGATTTTGGGAGATAAATGTCGGTACTGTAATTTGCTCACAAATATTTTACGTTAATTTTTTTTTAATTTTTATGAATTCTAAAAATTTTAAATTTTAGTTTCTTGCATAAATTTTGCATTTATCCCTTTCAGATGAAAACATCTATGTTGCTATATTTTATGCTAAAAACACATTTTTATCTGTTAATTTTTCTATATTATGGATTCTTAGGCTTAGAAATATGTCATAAGCACTGTCTGTCCGTCCGTCTGGATGTCTATACTTTTATATTATGTAGTATGTTGAAATATTTTTTCTTAAGTCTGAGGGCCTTAGGAACTAATTCTATTTAAATTGCTTATAATTTCAAAACTCTTGGTATTCAAATTCAGTAAAATAATTCTTTAATTAAAGGAGTTATAAAAACATTTTTCAGAATGTCAAAAAAAAAAAAGACTTGAGAACTTATAACATCTAAACAGCAATTACAACTTTGGGAAGATTTTTATGGTAAAATGTTATCTTCATAAGTTCCCACACAACAACCGATATGCGGCTGTGAGTCGATAAACACAAATATCCTCATCAATTGCCGAGATATTTCTGAGATTTGAGATTCAATCAAATCGCTCTGGAGAAACAAATCGCCTGACATAGGCAATATTTCTCCAGAGATGCTAACAATTAACGTAACAACCAGTGCTCGACTACTTCTGCCTACTGTAAGAAAGTTCTGGTGTACGGAATTTCTTCCAGAGGAAATTGCTTAAGGCGTAATCATAAACTTACCGAAAAAAGGGACCTCACAGAACGTAGAAACTGGAGAGGGATTACACTTTTAAGGTGTTTGCGCACATACTTAACAAAAGGTTATCAACTCTGCTCTTCTTCCTGAGCTTAGAAAGGAACAAGTCGGTTTCCGTGCTCACAAATCCTGTATCGACCATGTAAATAGTCTGAGAGTGATCGTAGAGCAGTCTGCGGAATGGAGATCCCTTCTGTACCTCACTTTCATTGACCTCGAAAAAGCATTTGATACATTAAACCACTCAGCGATATGGAATGCTTTTTAATGTAAGGGTGTATCTACTAAGTTAATAAGTCTAATAAAAGGTCTATATGTTGACTCCACCTGCCGAATTCTGCATGAAGGGCAACTAGATAATAACAAAATTAGCATTAACTCTGGTGTATGACAAGGCTGTGTTTTATCTCTTCTTTCATTTAATTGTGTACATGACGTTGTGATGAATAATGCAACTTGCCAAAGAAGGGAAATCACTTGAGGTCTTCAAGGCAGATTGGAGAACCTCTACTACGGCGATGATATCTGCCTATCCACCCACACATTTTTAGACATGCAGACTAAGTTTTTAGTAGTCCAACAAACTGCATCACACGCTGGCCTGAAAATGAATATTGACAAAACTAAAACAATGAGAATAAAATCTAATAATGAGCAAAGACTGTCCGTGCAGAATTAATGGCTTGATGAGGTAGAATCATTCTGTTATCTGGGGAGCATACTGGACAAAAGTGGTGGTTAGAAGACTGACATCTTAAACCTCATAAACAAATCAAGGCAAGCATTCGGACAACTTAAGCCGGTGTGGAATTCATCGTACATATCAAGATGTACAAAGCAAAATCTGCTTTAGTCAAATGTAAAATCCACGCAGTTGTATTGATGCGAAACGTAGAATGAAATAAAACATCGTGCATTAGGTTGATTATATTGGAATAATCTTGTCACGATCCTATGTTTCTCGTAGGAGTTAAAAGGGATATTTATATATATATTTAAAAATCTTCCTGAAAAAAATTAACAATTGAAATATTTGTATTAAATTTTTGGAGAAGCAAATGTCCTTCAAATAAATTGCACACAAATATTATATGGTTAATATATATTTTTTAGTTTTTATTAAGTTTTAAAATAAGTTTTTCTCTGTTTTTAAAAAATTATATAAACACTTTTAAAATTAGTTTTTCTACAAAAATTAGTTATTTACCTGTTTTAGAGAACAAATTAAAATTTTCAATATTTTATGCCTTTAGGCGCATTTTTGTACGTTTAATTTCCTATATTTTGCATTTTTTTGTTTAGGAATATCATATAAGGAAATCTGTTCGTCCCTCTATCTCGTCTATCTGTTTGTGCTATGTGCGTTGAAATAGATTTTTTTCCAATTCGTACTCCACTGAAACATTTCTTGTTAACATATATAAATTGTATAAAATTTCGACAAGCTTGGTATTAAAATTCAGCAAAATCCATTTTTAAAGATAGGAAATACCAAACATTTTTTTGTTTTTAACAAATTATTAAAAGAATTTTAAAATTCAGTTTCCGACCGTTTTAGTGGACATTTTCTTATATTATGTAACTTAAAAGACATTTATGTCCGTTTGTTTTCCTATATTTTACATTTATATACTTTTTTTTAACATAAGCAATATCTGTCCTTCCGTCTGGATTTCTATCTGTTTATGCTATATATTTTTTCAAACTCGCACTCAACTAAAAAAAATTTTTGTTAACCTTTCGACAAGTTTGATATTGAAATTCAGTAAAATATCTATTTAAATGAAGGAGTTATAAACAAGTTTTTAAGACTAAAAAATATATATAAAAAATCTACATGAATTTAAAGATTAAAAACAATATCTTTTATTATATTTTTTATGAGTCACACATTGAGGAATTTCGCAATTCATTATAAGATAATTGCTAAAAAATTTTACTAATTTTTGGTTGATGTCCAAAAAACTTTGTTTGGAAAACAACATTTTAGCTAATCCTGAGATTACATAATAAATTCTTTTGCAATTAAATTTTAAAAATTAAAAAAAAATCAATTTATTGAATTCATTCATATTCATATTGAACTTTATTCAAACCTTGAAAGTTTGCTTATTTTCAACCAACTTTTCTATAGAAAAGTCCACATGTTTGACAAGGAACCTTTCTATAGAAAAGTCCACTTGCTGGACAAGAAAGATTTCTATAGAAAAGTCCACTTAGTGGACAAGGAAGGTTTCTATAGAAAAGTCCACATGTTTGACAAGGAACTTTTCTATAGAAAAGTCCACATGTTTGACAAGGAACTTTTCTATAGAAAAGTCCACATGTTTGACAAGGAACTTTTCTATAGAAAAGTCCATATGTTTGACAAGGAACTTTTATATAGAAAAGTCCACATGTTTGACAAGGAACTTTTATATAGAAAAGTCCACATGTTTGACAAGGAACTTTTCTATAGAAAAGTCCACATGTTTGACAAGAAAGTTTTCTATAGAAAAGTCCACATGTTTGACAAGGAACTTTTCTATAGAAAAGTCCACTTGCTAGACAAGAAAGGTTTCTATAAAAAAGTCCACTTGGTGGACAAGGAAGGTTTTTATAAAAAAGTCCTCTTGGTGGACAAGGAAGGTTTCTATAGAAAAGTCCACATGTTTGACAAGGAACTTTTCTATAGAAAAGTCCAAACAATTTTTGTCAAGTTGCTTGTGGCGCATTGGATTTTTCTACAAAAATGTGGCTTGAAAATTAAATTTATTTTTTATTAAAATAATTTTAATTAAATTTTCCTAGCAAAATATTTATTCTATTTATTATAAATAGTTAATATTGTTTATTTGTTTATTTTTAATTTGATTTAGAATCTTTAGAAAATATTTTAATTTTAAAATAAAAATAAAAAAAAAAAATATTTTATGGAAGTTAACTTTAAATAAAGTATAAATTACCTAAGGAGTTTTGTAATAAACACATATGTGTTATAACATATTTTAAGTAAATATAGTAACAAAAACTATATCTAAAATAAATTTATATATCCTTTTCAGGATAAATATGAAGTTTTGTAATGAAAAATCCTTTAGTTTTACAAAATAAAAAAAGGAAAAAAAAGAAGCAGCAATTTCTATTTTAATACCCTGTAATACTGAAAAGGTTCCTTATGGTGATGATTTTTGAAGATATATTAAATGAAGAATGTTTTACAAAACGTGAGATTTTTTAAGGAACAACTCATTTGATAGCTTTAGATAATTAAGCCATTGATTTGTTAATGTTTATGAATTTAAGACTGACTACGTTCTATATTACTTGCGGACAGTAGAGAAGTCAATTGTGCCATTTAATCTTTAAATAAATAAATTTTGGTACCGTAAGTTATCAGCTGAAAATGGAGAGTTCTGTTTGTAGTACAGGGGTTATTTAAACCTTTTAAAACTGCTGGGTTTTGAACTATATTCTTAGGGATATGTGTAATTTGTTTGCTTGCTTTGAGTAAGTAAATATTCACAATTTTATAATATTATATGAAGTCCTATAAACTAATAAAAAACCCCAATAAAAACTAACCAATCTTACATAATACAGTAAACACTTTACAAAAAAAGAAATAGTATAATAAAGACCCTTTAGCAAACACAATTTAAACAAAAAGAAACTAAAGGAAATATTATCGAAATTTTTTTTAGTTTAAAACAAAAATAAAACAAGCAATGAAACTAAACTAAAAAGGAGCTAAATTAAAAAAAGAAATGTAAATGAAATTAAATGTTATCATATATGTCTTTCTTCGGGGGTGTTTCCTAAAGTGAACGCAAAAAAAAAAAAAAAAAAAAAAAAATGCATAAATAATTAGTTTGCTTTAGTAAAATTTCATTTGAAAATTTTCAGTTAAAGAGGAAAAAAATGGAACACAAATTCATTTAAATATTAACTTATGAGCATATAAGATTTCAGGTGTATTTCTTGTGTACTTTCAATTATATTTCTTGCACTTTTTTTTACCATTTAAAACATTTACCAAACGAGTCATTTTTTTTTTTTTTTTGGAAAAAAATGCATTTTTTCCCCATTTGTTTTTTATGGGAATAAGAGGGAGGAAATAAAGCTTCTTATGGTTATTAGTTACTTCCTATAAATAACATCGACAAGACTTGTGTTAAGGCAATGCTTTGAAAAAATGCATACTTACATAAATATGTATTTTTAAAAATAATTTATGGACTTAAATTCAAAATTAGTAATAAATGAGAAAAAAAAACCTGAAAAGTACTTTTAGATATAATTAAATTTTTTATGAAATTAAACTTTAAAAAAAAAGTACTTTAAGACAAATGATACATTTTTTTCCGCGTCCTTTTGATTCTCTTTGTAAAACTAATAATATCTATCCAGATGGCGCTCTAAAATCGTTTTTGCAAAAAGTGCTTTATTGCTTATTTCTTTAAAAATAAGGCATTTTTTTCAATAAGATACATTTTTTCTTGATCCTTATGAAACTCTTTAGAGAACTAATAATGTCTGTCCTGATGTCCGACTGCCTGATAATGAAACCTGAAAGAATATGTTAAAAAGACAAATAATTTTCTGGGATCTAGTGATGTTTTAAGGAGAATTAGTAATGTCTGTCCAAATGTCCGGCTGACAATGAAACCTTGAAGAATATGATACAAAGCCGGCGTACTTTTCAAATATTGATGGCGGCCTAAAATTTTGCAAAAAGTACTTATAACATTAAAAAGAGGACTTTTTCAATAAGTTAACATTTTTTTTGGGTCCTTTTGAAACTTTTTTGAAATCTCGAAGAATATGATACAAAGTCGACGTACTATTCAAATCTGATGACGGCCTAAAATCGTCTTCGTAAAAAGTACCTACTTATTGCTTTAAAAAGGAGAATTTTTTTCAATGAAATATATTTTTTCTTGGTCCTTATGAAACTCTTTAGAGAACTAATAATGTCTGTCCTGATGTCAGGCTGACAATGAAACCTCGAAGATTGTGACACAAGGACGGCATTTACTTATAAAAAAAAAAATATAAGTAGATAAAAAAACATTGTAATAATACCCAGGATAACTTTGTGAACAGGTTCCCAGTTTAACAGGTTCCACTAGAAACGGTTCCTAAAGAACGGGTTCCACTAGAATCGCTTGTTTTTGGACAAAAAAATGATGATTTTTTTAATGTTTATTTTGTTTTTTATTTAAATACTTTTACAAACAATTTTATTTCTTATAATAACTAAAGGTTTTTTAAAGTTTATTTAATTTTTTATTTAAATAACAATAAAATAAAATAGTATAATAAAATAAAAAGTAAAATAGCCTGAAGATATTACATATTTAGTTTTATATTATTTCTGTCCTATAGCAGCCTTTTTGCTTTTTCGTCTAAGTCCTGATGTTCTACTTTCTATTGACTTCGAATGCTAGATATGAACGGATCTGACGTTGCCAGTAATATATTAAATAGATGTTCATTTGTAGAATTTCGTGATAATTTTATAGCATATTGCTCCCTATAAAATCTATAACTCTTATTCCTTTTTTTCTGGGCTTCCTCTGATAGATCTTCAAGTGGTACTAAATTATGCTTAATGACATGTTCTCCATGATAAAGGATTTTGTGAACTGTTGCAGACATATTTCTCTATATAAACACCAAATTTTTTAGCATCAATTTGTTTATTGCACACAAGTACATCGATAATTGTTTTAAATCTTGAAATAAGATTCAGATGCTCTTTAGGGATCTGAAAATTGTCTGATCCTTGTTTTAATTGATCTTTAATCAACACATATTTGAGAAATTCGTCCTGAACATGTTTCTTTTTTAAACTTCTTAACTCCTTATTGGTGTCGTTGTTTCATATTGATGCTGTAGGTTTGTGTTCCATAAACAAATTTTGGGAATAATTTCATTTAAATGGAAAAAGTGTTTTCAGGCGGGCTCAGACAGGTACAAAAGCATATATGGGGTTAAAGAAGAAACTTTCGTCTTTCTTCCGGTAGTAAAATTTGTTTAACTACTTTTAACCCTCAAAAATTCTATTCCACTAAAATTCAAATTTGACTTAAATAAGCACCTGAAAAAACATTTAATAACACAACAGATATAAACGGTACAGTGATACAATCATACCATTTCTTAAAGACTATTATCCTAACAATATAACAAAAAAATGCAGCCAATTATCAGAAATTACTTCTGACCAAATTTACAAAAATCACATTTTTTTTATAAAATAATATAAAATAAATGTCTTTAAGAGCATGTCACGCCTATAATTACCAATATTTTGATCCAATTTTTTGGCCACCTTAGTTTCAATATGTTTACTATTAAATTTCATTAAAAGTTTGGAAATTGATGTTACAAAATTGGGCTTTTGGTCCATGAAATTAATTTCTGAGCCACCGTGCTGCTGCCTAAAATTTACAAAAAGTTCTTACAACTTTAAAAAGGCGATACTTTAATAAATATTTTAATTTTGTCTAAGTTCTTATTTAGTTTTTTAGAGAACTAATAATGTCTGTCCATATGTCCGGAATTTTCTATAGAAAAGTTGCTTAGCAAACAAGTTGTTATATTTTATATAAGATATTTTCCAGCTTTCAAATTAGGCTAATACTTGTTTTAGTTTTAAAAGAAATTTATGGAAAACATGTAACTATTTGAAAGTAAATTTTATTTTTATTTTTCTCTATTTAGTCTTACAATAGACCTCTTTCATTTCATTGGCTTTTCAAGTGTTTTAAAAAAGTAACAGACTTAACAAAACAAAAACTATTTCTCGTCCATGAATACGGTTTTTTTCTTGTATTTGTTCTATATAATTTTTTCTATACATTGACTATATATTTTATAGTTTAATTAATAATAAAATAAACTTTGATCTATAGGAGTATGTGTGTGTGTGTTTTTATGTCAGAGAGAGAAAACTAAATTGCAAAATCTTAAAAATAAATCTAGAGAAAAAAAGGTTTAACTTTTTTGTATATTTTATATTCTATATTGTATTTTATCTATGCAATAGAAAATATTTATCTATCTATTATAACCTGCTAACATGTTTTATGGATTACTCGTATCTATTTTGTTGTTAGAAAAAAAAAAAAAAAAAAATAATAATAATAAATAAATAAATATTTCTTTCATTCAATAAACCAAAATTCATGACATGACTTTCATAAAACACTTTGGGTTATAAGAATAAAGGCATAGGTCTCTTAATATTAAAAAAAAAAAAAAAAAATTTAATCCTTTTTAAGGTATTTAAAATTAATTGTCTATGTTAAAAGTGTTCTAGTGGTTTTATTTATATTTCCCTTAGTGTTTTTTGGGTCTTTATAGTGTGTAATTCTAAATAAGACTTGTACATATAGCAATCAATGTTTGCTAAAGCCTTAGGATTTTTTTCTTTTTTACATTTTCTATTCAAGCAGATAAACAGGCAAATAGTTAAACCAAACCAACGACCAACAACCAGCCAAAAATAACAACAACATCAACTTACAAACTGACCCACTTCTTATTCATTACATTTTCTAGAGCTTTACGAGCTTTTTTTCTGTACTTTTTCTTTTTTATGTCGACGTTGTTCTCTTTCTTTTGTTCCTCTTTTTAGAATTCAACAAAATTTTCTGTTTTCTTTTATTTCATATTTTTTACTGACTATTGTGTTATTTCTTCTAAAAGAATTTTCTTGTTTTATTTTATTTTCATATTCATTTATTTTTATACTTTTTTCTCTTGCGTGTGTGAGTTGTATTCACTTAACATTTGTCTGTCTTCATTTAAAACGAACATTTATTTAGAAAAAAAAACCACACACAAGTCCAATGAAAAAGAACGGACGGAAGGAAGGAAAAGTGGAAAGAACTGTTGAGACAAAACGTCAATAGTATTAAATTTATCTTTTTTAAATTCGAAAAAATTAATTAGTAATAAAAAAAATATCCCTCAGAGAAATAAAGCTTGAAAAGTTCACTTGCTGGATAAGCAACCTTTATTAAAGAAAAGTCTTAGTTTCAAGCAAAAAGTATTCTTAAACCCAGAGGACTCTTCTACAGAAAAGTTGGTCGTCCAACAAGTCGACTTTTCTCAAAGAAAAGTTGCTTGTACAGCAAGTCGACTTTTCTCAAAGAAAAGTTGCTTGTACAGCAAGTCGACTTTTCTATAGAAAAGTTGCTTGTACAGCAAGTCGACTTTTCTATAGAAAAGTTACTTGTCTAGCAAGTCGACTTTTCTATAGAAAAGTTACTTGTCTAGCAAGTCGACTTTTCTATAGAAAAGTTACTTGTCTAGCAAGTCGACTTTTCTATAGAAAAGTTACTTGTCTAGCAAGTCGACTTTTCTATAGAAAAGTTACTTGTCTAGCAAGTCGACTTTTCTATAGAAAAGTTACTTGTCTAGCAAGTCGACTTTTCTATAGAAAAGTTGCTCGTCTAGCAAGTCGACTTTTCTATAGAAAAGTTGCTCGTCTAGCAAGTCGACTTTTCTATAGAAAAGTTACTTGTCTAGCAAGTCGACTTTTCTATAGAAAAGTTGCTCGTCTAGCAAGTCGACTTTTCTATAGAAAAGTTACTTGTCTAGCAAGTCGACTTTTCTATAGAAAAGTTGCTCGTCTAGCAAGTCGACTTTTCTATAGAAAAGTTGCTCGTCTAGCAAGTCGACTTTTCTATAGAAAAGTTGCTCGTCTAGCAAGTCGACTTTTCTATAGAAAAGTTGCTCGTCTAGCAAGTCGACTTTTCTATAGAAAAGTTGCTCGTCTAGCAAGTCGACTTTTCTATAGAAAAGTTGCTCGTCTAGCAAGTCGACTTTTCTATAGAAAAGTTGCTCGTCTAGCAAGTCGACTTTTCTATAGAAAAGTTGCTCGTCTAGCAAGTCGACTTTTCTATAGAAAAGTTGCTCGTCTAGCAAGTCGACTTTTCTATAGAAAAGTTGCTCGTCTAGCAAGTCGACTTTTCTATAGAAAAGTTGCTCGTCTAGCAAGTCGACTTTTCTATAGAAAAGTTGCTCGTCTAGCAAGTCGACTTTTCTATAGAAAAGTTGCTCGTCTAGCAAGTCGACTTTTCTATAGAAAAGTTGCTCGTCTAGCAAGTCGACTTTTCTATAGAAAAGTTGCTCGTCTAGCAAGTCGACTTTTCTATAGAAAAGTTGCTCGTCTAGCAAGTCGACTTTTCTATAGAAAAGTTGCTCGTCTAGCAAGTCGACTTTTCTATAGAAAAGTTGCTCGTCTAGCAAGTCGACTTTTCTATAGAAAAGTTGCTCGTCTAGCAAGTCGACTTTTCTATAGAAAAGTTGCTCGTCTAGCAAGTCGACTTTTCTATAGAAAAGTTGCTCGTCTAGCAAGTCGACTTTTCTATAGAAAAGTTGCTCGTCTAGCAAGTCGACTTTTCTATAGAAAAGTTGCTCGTCTAGCAAGTCGACTTTTCTATAGAAAAGTTGCTCGTCTAGCAAGTCGACTTTTCTATAGAAAAGTTGCTCGTCTAGCAAGTCGACTTTTCTATAGAAAAGTTGCTCGTCTAGCAAGTCGACTTTTCTATAGAAAAGTTGCTCGTCTAGCAAGTCGACTTTTCTATAGAAAAGTTGCTCGTCTAGCAAGTCGACTTTTCTATAGAAAAGTTGCTCGTCTAGCAAGTCGACTTTTCTATAGAAAAGTTGCTCGTCTAGCAAGTCGACTTTTCTATAGAAAAGTTGCTCGTCTAGCAAGTCGACTTTTCTATAGAAAAGTTGCTCGTCTAGCAAGTCGACTTTTCTATAGAAAAGTTGCTCGTCTAGCAAGTCGACTTTTCTATAGAAAAGTTGCTCGTCTAGCAAGTCGACTTTTCTATAGAAAAGTTGCTCGTCTAGCAAGTCGACTTTTCTATAGAAAAGTTGCTCGTCTAGCAAGTCGACTTTTCTATAGAAAAGTTGCTCGTCTAGCAAGTCGACTTTTCTATAGAAAAGTTGCTCGTCTAGCAAGTCGACTTTTCTATAGAAAAGTTGCTCGTCTAGCAAGTCGACTTTTCTATAGAAAAGTTGCTCGTCTAGCAAGTCGACTTTTCTATAGAAAAGTTGCTCGTCTAGCAAGTCGACTTTTCTATAGAAAAGTTGCTCGTCTAGCAAGTCGACTTTTCTATAGAAAAGTTGCTCGTCTAGCAAGTCGACTTTTCTATAGAAAAGTTGCTCGTCTAACAAGTCGACTTTTCTATAGAAAAGTTGTTCGTCTAGCAAGTCGACTTTTCTATAGAAAAGTTGCTCGTCTAGCAAGTCGACTTTTCTATAGAAAAGTTGCTCGTCTAGCAAGTCGACTTTTCTATAGAAAAGTTGCTCGTCTAGCAAGTCGACTTTTCTATAGAAAAGTTGCTCGTCTAGCAAGTCGACTTTTCTATAGAAAAGTTGCTCGTCTAGCAAGTCGACTTTTCTATAGAAAAGTTGCTCGTCTAGCAAGTCGACTTTTCTATAGAAAAGTTGCTCGTCTAGCAAGTCGACTTTTCTATAGAAAAGTTGCTCGTCTAGCAAGTCGACTTTTCTATAGAAAAGTTGCTCGTCTAGCAAGTCGACTTTTCTATAGAAAAGTTGCTCGTCTAGCAAGTCGACTTTTCTATAGAAAAGTTGCTCGTCTAGCAAGTCGACTTTTCTATAGAAAAGTTGCTCGTCTAGCAAGTCGACTTTTCTATAGAAAAGTTGCTCGTCTAGCAAGTCGACTTTTCTATAGAAAAGTTGCTCGTCTAGCAAGTCGACTTTTCTATAGAAAAGTTGCTCGTCTAGCAAGTCGACTTTTCTATAGAAAAGTTGCTCGTCTAGCAAGTCGACTTTTCTATAGAAAAGTTGCTCGTCTAGCAAGTCGACTTTTCTATAGAAAAGTTGCTCGTCTAGCAAGTCGACTTTTCTATAGAAAAGTTGCTCGTCTAGCAAGTCGACTTTTCTATAGAAAAGTTGCTCGTCTAGCAAGTCGACTTTTCTATAGAAAAGTTGCTCGTCTAGCAAGTCGACTTTTCTATAGAAAAGTTGCTCGTCTAGCAAGTCGACTTTTCTATAGAAAAGTTGCTCGTCTAGCAAGTCGACTTTTCTATAGAAAAGTTGCTCGTCTAGCAAGTCGACTTTTCTATAGAAAAGTTGCTCGTCTAGCAAGTCGACTTTTCTATAGAAAAGTTGCTCGTCTAGCAAGTCGACTTTTCTATAGAAAAGTTGCTCGTCTAGCAAGTCGACTTTTCTATAGAAAAGTTGCTCGTCTAGCAAGTCGACTTTTCTATAGAAAAGTTGCTCGTCTAGCAAGTCGACTTTTCTATAGAAAAGTTGCTCGTCTAGCAAGTCGACTTTTCTATAGAAAAGTTGCTCGTCTAGCAAGTCGACTTTTCTATAGAAAAGTTGCTCGTCTAGCAAGTCGACTTTTCTATAGAAAAGTTGCTCGTCTAGCAAGTCGACTTTTCTATAGAAAAGTTGCTCGTCTAGCAAGTCGACTTTTCTATAGAAAAGTTGCTCGTCTAGCAAGTCGACTTTTCTATAGAAAAGTTGCTCGTCTAGCAAGTCGACTTTTCTATAGAAAAGTTGCTCGTCTAGCAAGTCGACTTTTCTATAGAAAAGTTGCTCGTCTAGCAAGTCGACTTTTCTATAGAAAAGTTGCTTGTCTAGCAGGTCGACTTTTCTATAGAAAAGTTGCTTGTCTAGCAAGTCGACTTTTCTATAGAAAAGTTGCTTGTCTAGCAAGTCGACTTTTCTATAGAAAAGTTGCTTGTCTAGCAAGTCGACTTTTCTATAGAAAAGTTGCTTGTCTAGCAAGTCGACTTTTCTATAGAAAAGTTGCTTGTCTAGCAAGTCGACTTTTCTATAGAAAAGTTGCTTGTCTAGCAAGTCGACTTTTCTATAGAAAAGTTGCTTGTCTAGCAAGTCGACTTTTCTATAGAAAAGTTGCTTGTCCAGCAAATCGACTTTTCTATAGAAAAGTTGCTTGTCTAGCAAGTCGACTTTTCTATAGAAAAGTTGCTTGTCTAGCAAGTCGACTTTTCTATAGAAAAGTTGCTTGTCTAGCAAGTCGACTTTTCTATAGAAAAGTTGCTTGTCTAGCAAGTCGACTTTTCTATAGAAAAGTTGCTTGTCCAGCAAATCGACTTTTCTATAGAAAAGTTGCTTGTCTAGCAAGTCGACTTTTCTATAGAAAAGTTGCTTGTCCAGCAAATCGACTTTTCTATAGAAAAGTTGCTTGTCTAGCAAGTCGACTTTTCTATAGAAAAGTTGCTTGTCCAGCAAATCGACTTTTCTATAGAAAAGTTGCTTGTTCAGCAAGTCGACTTTTCTATAGAAAAGTTGCTTGTTCAGCAAGTCGAAAAGTTGCTTGTCCAGCAAGTCGACTTTTCTCAAAGAAAAGTTGCTTGTCCAGCAAGTCGACTTTTCTCAAAGAAAAGTTGCTTGTCCAGCAAGTCGACTTTTCTCAAAGAAAAGTTGCTTGTCCAGCAAGTCGACTTTTCTCAAAGAAAAGTTGCTTGTCCAGCAAGTCGACTTTTCTCAAAGAAAAGTTGCTTGTCCAGCAAGTCGACTTTTCTCAAAGAAAAGTTGCTTGTCCAGCAAGTCGACTTTTCTCAAAGAAAAGTTGCTTGTCCAGCAAGTCGACTTTTCCCAAAGAAAAGTTGCTTGCCCATCAAGTCGACTTTTCTCAAAGAAAAGTTGCTTGTCCTGTCCAGCAAGTCGACTTTTCTATAGAAAAGTTGCTTGTCCAGCAAGTCGACTTTTCTATAGAAAAGTTGCTTGTTCAGCAAGTCGACTTTTCTATAGAAAAGTTGCTCGTTCAGCAAGTCGACTTTTCTATAGAAAAGTTGCTTGTTCAGCAAGTCGACTTTTCTATAGAAAAGTTGCTTGTTAAGCAAGTCGACTTTTCTATAGAAAAGTTGCTTGTTCAGCAAGTCGACTTTTCTATAGAGAAGTTGCTTGTCCAGCAAATCGACTTTTCTCAAAGAAAAGTTGCTTGTCCAGCAAGTCGACTTTTCTATAGAAAAGTTGCTTGTTCAGCAAGTCGACTTTTCTATAGAAAAGTTGCTTGTCCAGCAAGTCGACTTTTCCCAAAGAGAAGTTGCTTGTCCAGCAAGTCGACTTTTCTCAAAGAAAAGTTGCTTGTCCAGCAAGTCGACTTTTCTCAAAGAAAAGTTGCTTGTCTAGCAAGTCGACTTTTCTATAGAAAAGTTGCTTGTTCAGCAAGTCGACTTTTCTATAGAAAAGTTGCTTGTTCAGCAAGTCGACTTTTCTATAGAAAAGTTGCTTGTTCAGCAAGTCGACTTTTCTATAGAGAAGTTGCTTGTCCAGCAAATCGACTTTTCTATAGAAAAGTTGCTTGTCCAGCAAGTCGACTTTTCTATAGAAAAGTTGCTTGTTCAGCAAGTCGACTTTTCTATAGAAAAGTTGCTTGTTTAGCAAGTCGACTTTTCTATAGAGAAGTTGCTTGTCCAGCAAATCGACTTTTCTCAAAGAAAAGTTGCTTGTCCAGCAAGTCGACTTTTCTCAAAGAAAAGTTGCTTGTCCAGCAAGTCGACTTTTCTCAAAGAAAAGTTGCTTGTCCAGCAAGTCGACTTTTCTATAGAAAAGTTGCTTGTCCAGCAAGTCGATTTTTCTCAAAGAAAAGTCTGCTTTTCTATAGAAAGGCCCACTTTTTTTTATTTCCAACCACAAAAAGTTTAAATAGAATTTAGGCTGATAGTAATCTAAGAAGTCTATTTAGGTTTTTTCAGCCATTTCTAAAATGTTTAGTGAGAGCAGGGGGAGAATATAAAGTTTTTGAGAACAATTTAAAATGGTAAAGTTTCAAACCCATTAAAATAATTGTTAAAACCTTCAACAAAACATCGGCATCATCTTTTAGAAAGATATTATTTTTATTGGATTTTGGTAGCATTTCGAAGAAAAAGCAATTTTTTGAGGGAAAGTAGAGAGTACTTTTAGATAAACAAGGCTTCTTTTATTTCTTTATTAAGGCCAACAATGTTAAATATTTTTCTTTTAATCACAATGGGGGAAAAAGGGGGAGAAGGAGTAAAATTTTATGTTTATGGCTGATAACTATTAATTTTTATTTTCTTATTTTAGTTTGTTTATTTCTATAGATTTATTTATTTTTTTCTTCTTTGCATTTTGTTTTTGTTGGAAATTGTAGCAAAATTATGTTTAATTATAGCTACAAATAGAAATTTTGACCTAAATTTATTTTTGCTGAAACTGCTGCTGCTGTTGTTGTTGATGTTCTAATAAACTGATTAAATGGTGCAAATAATAATGTTTGGAATTATGAAGAGAAAGATTAGTTTAAGTATCATAAAATTAGATAAACAAATGACTGAATAAGAAATAAAAGAAAACAAGACGTAATAAATATAGGAAAATTTAAGGAAATTTAAAGAAATGTTATATATATAGTATATTTTCCTCTAACAATAAAAATATCAAAAATAAATAAAATTTCTTAAAAAAAATTGATAGAAATTGAATAAATTTCATAATTTTGTTTTTTAATTTATATTTTTTACCCAAACATTTATTTTATTTGATTTTGAATTATATATTTTTTGAATAAAAAGAAAAAAAAAATTTAATATTAAATATAACCTTACAATTTCATATTAAAATTATTAAAATTAAATAAACTTCATTTTACTAAAACAAATATTTTGTTTAAAATGAAAATAAAATTAAACATTTTAAAATAATATTATTATTTTGTAGTAATATGATTTTCTCTCTAGCCCTCTTTGTCAATATTTTTATTCACAGGACTATTTTATAAATTTTTTTTTGAAGTGTTTACATTTAGTAAACAAACTGCTATATAGTCAGAAGCATAAATAAACAATGTTATACCACAAGTTTTAAAAAATAATAAACTAAATAATAAATTCTACAGATTAAAGAAAAATAAAATAGTAACTACCCTTTAGATTACTAAGGGACAGTAAAAAATGAAACTAAATGTTTTGCTATTTCTAATTTATCAAATTTTAACTCACTGGAGAAGGTCCTATAAGGTCCTCAACAAAACTGCCGGGTTTTATTGTAATTGTGAAAACACAAACAATATCAACAATAATAATAACAACAATAAAAAATGCAGCGAGAAAATTCATTAAAATTAAATGCAAATTGAAATTATTTCATACAAATCGAAATAATACGATTCAACTGTAGTAATATAAAAACTTTTATTCTTCTTTTTTATACAAACAACAAAAACATCATATATATAAGCATTTATACACACAAACAAATAAAATAATATTTGATGCCATCATCAGCAGGAGCAGCTAGAGGGGAGAAAAATTAATGAAAAAAGGAATTGCCCAAAATTAAGGATATAAAATAGACTAGAGATATTATTAGAGACTAGTCCAGTAATTATATTATAGATTAAAATATACAATCGTCTACAGACTAAACTATAGAGCGTGTTATAAACTAAACTAAAATATATTCTCAAACCAGTTTAGTTTAGTCTATAGTCTTTTGTATAGCCTAGTCTCAACTGCAGTTCAGTTAAAATCAGTTTAAGAACAGTTCTAATTCAGATCTAGTTCCGTTCGAAATCAATTCTAGTTCAGTTCCTAATCAATTGTATATCAGTTCCAAATAAATTCTAGTTCAGTTCCTAATCAATTCTAGTTCAGATCCAAATAAATTCTAGTTTTATTTCAAATCAATTCTAGTTCAGCTCCAAATCAATTTGAGTTTAGTTCTCAATCAATTCTAGATGAATTTCAAATCAATTCCAGTTCAGTTCCCAATTAATTCTAGTTCAGTTCCAAATCAATTTTAGTTCAGTTGCAAATCAATTTTAGTTCAGTTCCCAATCAATTCTAGTTCAGTTCCAAATCAATTTTAGTTCAGTTCCAAGTCAATTCCAGCTCAGTTAAGGTTAAGTTTTAACATAGTTTTAGCTCAATTCCAAATCAAATCTGGTTTAGTTTCCAATCAGTTCTAGTTCAGTTTCACTTCAATGAAAAAATAAAAAGTCAAATCAATTTGAGTTCAGTTCTCAATCAATTCTAGTTGAATTTCAAATCAATATCACTTCAGTTCTCAATTAATTCTAGTTAAGTTCCCAATCAATTCTAGTTCAGTCCCAAATCAATTCTAGTTCAGTTCCAAATCAATTCAAGATCAGTTCCCAATTAATTCTAGTTCAGTTCCAAATCAATTCTAGTTCAGTTCAAAATTAATTCTAGTTCAGTTCCAAATTAATTCTAGTCCAGTTCCAAATCAATTTTAGTTCAGTTCGAAATCAATTCCAGATCAGTTCCCAATCAATTCTAGTTCAGTTCCAAATTAATTCTAGTTCAGTTCCAAATCAATTCCAGTTCAGTTAAGGTTAAGTTTTAACATA
Source organism: Protocalliphora azurea (assembly GCA_932274085.1). Classification (NCBI taxonomy): domain Eukaryota; kingdom Metazoa; phylum Arthropoda; class Insecta; order Diptera; family Calliphoridae; genus Protocalliphora; species Protocalliphora azurea. The sequence continues at coordinate 3,542,584 of OW026523.1, forward strand.
GTTTTAGCTCAATTCCAAATCAAATCTGGTTTAGTTTCCAATCAGTTCTAGTTCAGTTTCACTTCAATAAAAAAATAAAAAATCAAATCAATTTGAGTTCAGTTCTCAATCAATTCTAGTTGAATTTCAAATCAATATCAGTTCAGTTCTCAATTAATTCTAGTTCAGTTCCAAATCAATTCTAGTTCAGTTCCAAATTAATTCTAGTTCAGTTCCAAATCAATTCCAGCTGAGTTAAGGTTAAGTTTTAACATAGTTTTAGCTCAATTCCAAATCAAATCTGGTTTAGTTTCCAATCAGTTCTAGTTCAGTTTCACTTCAATAAAAAAATAAAAAATCAAATCAATTTGAGTTCAGTCCTCAATCAATTCTAGTTGAATTTCAAATCAATATCAGTTCAGTTCTCAACTAATTCTAGTTCAGTTCCAAATCAATTCTAGTTCAGTTCCAAATTAATTCTAGTTCAGTTCCAAATCAATTCCAGCTCAGTTAAGGTTAAGTTTTAACATAGTTTTAGCTCAATTCCAAATCAAATCTGGTTTAGTTTTCAATCAGTTCTAGTTCAGTTTCACTTCAATTAAAAAAAAAAAAATAAAAATCAAATCAATTTGACTTCAGTTCTCAATCAATTCTAGTTGAATTTCAAATCAATTCTAGTTCAGTTCCAAATCAATTCTAGTTCAGTTTCAAATCAAATAGTCTATAGTCTAGTCTATAGTGTAGCCTACAATTTTGTTTGTAGTCCAGTCTATTTTCTGCTCTAATTTTTAAGGAACGTTATTCGTTATTTCTATGAAATTTTATGCTTATGTTCCCCTCATTTTGTTGCTAAATTAACATTGCTGGCAACTCTAATTTCATCGAAATATTGTTAAAATTAAAATGTTGCAATTGAAGTTAAAGCGAACACCAAAATTTCAATATGTTTGTATCTAACATACTCATATACATTATGTACATAGAGACAAATATACACATATACATATTTATATATACACATATGTATGTATGCATAAAAACTCCAATAGTAATCATCATCATCATACAAATTGTATATTCGTTGTATTGAATATAGTAATAGTACGTCAGGATTTATAGAGTTTTTTCTCTCTTACATTATCTGTTCTCTGTTATAGTATTGAAGCAAAATTACGAAAAAAGAAATCTACTTTTTAATTTGCATTTTTTGTTTTTTTCTGCTACTACATGTGTATATACACATTTATGTGTTATTTTTATATTTTGTCCGCATTTTATCTGCAAAAATACGCACACATATACTCAATCTGTATCCAAATTTGGAAGATAAGCTGCTTTATATGTGTGTATGCTTTTTTTGGTTTTTGGCAATAAAATTGCAATTTTATTATTAAAAAAAAAAAATATTTTACAATTAATTGGCTGACACTCATTGAAAATCAATAGGAGCAAACCAACACTAACACCCCCCACCAAAAAGCAATCAAATGATTACAAATAGAGTTGAACACAAACCAACTACACGAGGCCATTGAAAACGCTGACTCAGTTAGCATTTACTTTTATTATTTTTTTGTTGTCGTTGAATTCAAGAAGACTTTAAAGCTCCATCCCTGAATTCTTTTGCCTTAATGACCTACGGCCTTTATTTATTTACTGAGTGCGTATGATTGTTGTAGGAAAATCGATTTTTTTCCTTTTTCCTTTTTTTTTTTTGCGAAAAGATAAGTTTTAATAATTGTATTATTAAGAAAAGAAATGTAATAATTATTGTTTAATGGACAACATAAGAAGGAAAAGAGAATAAAGGAATTAAGATTCTTATTAATAATTTGGCTTTTATTTTGGTAATTGAGCAGGATAATTAAGGATATACGGAAAGAAGAAATGAAAGACAATTATTATAATTTTTTGAATAAGCTTAGTTTCTATAGAAAAATGTATCGTTTCTATAGAAAAATTTAATATCTATCAAAAATATTTTATGAATATTTTATTCCAACTTTAAATTTTTATTTTATTTCTATTTTCTCTTTCGATTTAGCTCAAAAACGTGTCTAAATTCAACACTAGCAATTTTGTTATGGATTTATCTTTTTTTCTCAATTTATTTCTATAAAAAATTTCAATTTATTTTTCATTTGTGTGTGTGTAAGTATTTGCCTTCAATATTGGCAAATATTTTATAAAAAATAACATCATAAGCTTTAAATTGTTGTTGTTCTCGTTGGTATTTGCTTCAAATTACAAACAAGTCATGTTCATGTTTTCTACTTAGTTTTTTTATTTCTGTTAATTTTTTTTCTCCCCAAAATAATATAAAACATTCTCGTAAATACTGCAATATTTGTTAGGTTTATATAAAAGTGTTGTGTGTGTGTGTGTGTAAAAAGATGTAAGCTCTAAAGGCTACGATTAAATTTTGTAGTTTGAGTCTAGAGTCTAGATGTCACACATTCTTTGTATTACTTTTTTATTTTACTTTTACATACCTTTTTAATATTCTTTTAAACATTCATTTGTATTTTTTTTTGTAAAACTCGTATTCCAATTTTTCTTGCTGCTTATTTCGGTATTTTTAAAATTTTTTCTTGCTGTATTGTACATCCTTTTGTGCTATATTTTTTTACTTTTCCATGTTTCCTATTTTAAAACCACAGCCACCTTTAAAAAACATAATCAACAGCCCTGAACACACTTTTATAGGAGTCAGGTTCAAAAGTTACCTTTGGAAACAAAAGAACAGAAGAGGAACTAGAGATTAAACTAGACAATAGACTAGAAACAGGACTATATAATAGGCTAGAGGCTAAACTCTATACTAGACTATAGACTAGACTATAGACTAGACTATAGACTAGACTACAGACAGACTATAGACTAGACTATAGACTAGACTATAGACTAGACTATAGACTAGACTAAAGACTAGACTACAGACTAGACTATAGATTTGACTATAGACTAGACTATAGACTAGACTACAGACTAGACTATAGACTAGACTATATACTAGACTATATACTAGACTATAGACTAGACTATAGACTAAACTATAGACTAGATTATAGACTAGACTATAGACTAGACTATAGACTAGATTATAGACTAGACTATAGACTAGACTATAGACTAAGCTATAGACTAGACTATAGACTACTATAGACTGAAATTGAAATATAGTTGATTTGTAAGTGATATGGAATTGATTTGGAACTGAAATGGTGTTAGAACTAAAGAAATAATTGAATTTAAAGTGATGTAGAACAATATATAAATTTATTTGGAACTGAAATGGAATTGACTTCTAACTGAGCAATTCATGGTACTAAAACTGAAATAGTATTACTTTAGAACTGAAGTAGAATTACATTAGAATTGATTTCGAACAAAGATAGAATTTCAGCTGAAATTAAAAAGATTCTGTTTTAGCTGAATAATTTGCTTCTAAAGTTTTGAAATTTTTCCTTTTCATAAATAACAATCATAAAATTCATTTCTATTTTGAAATGTACTCGTATGTTCGTGCCGCATTGAAAAAAGCTCCCCAGAGTACAAACTTTATGCACTGTTTTATTTTGTTTCGAGAATAATATAGAATTTTTTTTTTCATACAGTTTTTTTTTTTTTTTTGTGAAAGAAGTATTAGTAGCTAAACATTGAATAGTTAAACTTGTCTCTATATCTTTTTAATATGTATATGAGTGTAAATGAATATTGTGTGAGCGTGTGTTTTACAAAATGAGTTTGTAAGTATATTTGTTTAACCGTTATTTCCTGTGTTACATTTTTTTCTAGTTATTTTCTTGTTTTCTAGCTTATGCTCTTCTATTAAGAAAAAAACAAAAAAACATACATTTACAATTTTCTTATCCAACACTTCCACTACCGTTAGCTATAAAAAGGTACTTTGATGTAAACTCATTCATTCATTTACTTACTAACTTACTCACTCTTATTTATTTTTTACAGTATAACTCTTCTCATGCTCAGTCGCTTGCACAACACATACTCGTTTTAACACTTGTATTTTAATACACTTATACTCTTCGTGTGCTGTTGCTGCTATAGTTAAGTGTGTAATATTTGTATACACACATATTCATACTCCTTGGAGTCCTCTTATTCTTACTACTACTTTTCTAGTATTTAGTTTGTGTTCTTGTGCTTCCTTTTTTCTCTCCCTCTACTGTGCTCTGAATTGTATTCAATATTTTGGGGAGTGTGTTAGATTTTTTGTATTTACTGTTAGCTTTTTGTTTGCTTTTGATTTTTTTTATGTTTTTGTTGTTATTGTTGGTTCTCTCTGCCAAAGTCTTTTGTTGTTGGTTCTGTTGCTGTTATAAAGCCGTTATTTTGTATAGATATTGTATTTGTGTTTTTTGTTGTTTTTGTTATATTTTCCTATTCATTTCAGTTCATTTGCTTGATTGTCTCTGAATCATCGTTATTCGTATCTTCGTTTTCGTTCTCAACATTCGTTGTCATCATCAACATGGATAGATGGGGGTCTATATGTTTTTACTGGGGTTGGGTACATTTAACTAAATGACTATAACACGAGTATATGTGTATAATTTTTACAGGGTTGCCGTGCTTGTGAAAAAGGGGAGTTTAGTTTCCTTAATTCTTTTTGTTGTGTTTTAAAGAATATTAATTGTTTAAACTAGTACAGCACAAGTAATTAATTAGTTTAAAATTTTCTTTTTCTCTCTCCTTTTTTTTTTTTTTTTTTTTGAAATAGGAAATTAAAACATTAAATAAATTTTTATCGTTGTTGTTTTTCTAGGTATTATTTTTTTTTTTGTTACAAAAAAGCCATTAGTCAAATGGTTTTAAGGGTTAAAAATTTGGAAATATTCTTTTTAATAAGAAAGAAAATTTTGCAATTAAATTAATGACAGAAATAAAAGAAAAAAAATTAAAGTAAAAACATTATATAAAAACTATTAGAAATATTAACATAAATTGCAAATAACTTTAATTAAACAAAAATTGATTCGACACCAAATACTAGGGCTCTATTGTCTCCTTAATATTTTAATTTTTATTTTATTTTATTTTCTATCTAGTGTAACTATATGAAAGTCCGCTCTCAAATCTTTTTCTTGTTCATTTTTGTAAACTTTGGAATTTATTTATAAATCTGCTTTTTTTTAAATAATTTTAATTCTTTTCAATTTCTTTGTTTTTTTATATTTTGCATATTTTCACAATTTATTGAAAATTCAATTCCCAATTGTTTATTTTTTTTCTTTTGGCAATGTTAAGCCTATTAAAAAATATAAAATATTAAATTAAGATCTCTCTTTTCCTTCTTCTCTGTTTATTATTCTACATATATAAAACTCTGGGAAGAAGAATGTAAAAACAGCATTGACTGACAGTTCCAACCTAAAGGGAATTCAAAGAAAAATTGCATTATTTTGTTGTTTTATTTTTTCTCGGTTACCAACTGAATGAATTCCCACTTATGGCTGAAAGTATATGTAAGAGATAAGAAGAATTATTTCAACAGTAAGATGAAGAAAGAAAAGATGACATTTATAGTTAATTTAAATATTTTTTATTTTCTTTTTAATATAAAATATTGAATAAATATTATGTAAAAAATGGACACAAATTAATATGGTTTCTAGATTCTAGAGGAGTCCAAAAGAACTAGAAATGATTTAAAATTAAACTGGAACTGAATTTAGAACACTACTAGAACTGAACTAGAATTAGTTTTGAGTTGAAATAGAATTGATTTGGAACTGAACTAGAATTGATCTGGAACTGAATTAGAATTGACTTGGAATTGAACTAGACTTAAACGAGAATTGATTTGAAACTGAACTATAATTGTTTTAGAACTGAAACTAAGAGTGATTCATGATTGATTTGGAACTGAATTGGAATTGATTTGGAACTTAAACTAAAAGTGATTTGGAACTGAGCTAGAACTGATTTCGAACAGAAAAGAAAATGATTTGGAACTGAACTAGAATTGTCTTAGAACTGAATTGGAATTAAACTAGAATTGATTTAGAACTGATGTAAAATTGATTTTCAACTGAACTTGGGTTAAGTTGGAATTGAACTAGAATTAAATTTGAATTGATTTGGAACTGAACTAGAATTGATATGGAACTAAACTAAAATTGATTTGGAACTGAACTAGAATTTATTTGGAACTGAACAAGAATTATACCACAGTATTATTGAATTAAACTAGAATTGATTTGGAACTAAACTAGAACTTAAATGGAGCTGAACTAGAATTGATTTGGAATTAGATTAGAATTGATTTGAAATTGAACTTGAATTGATTTGGAAATTAACTAGAATTGGTTTGTAATTGAACTAGAATTGATTTGAAACTGGACTAGAGCTCAGGATGATTTGAACTAATAATTAAATGGAAATGATAAAAGATTCGATTAGAAATGAAATGAACTAGAATTAAACTAGAACTGAACTAGAATTTAATTAAGACTGTTTTAGAACGGTTGCCGGATTAAACTAGAATTCAACCAGAATTGAACTGAAACTAAACTGGAAATGATTTGAAACTCGGCTAGAAATAATTTGAAACCTGACAAAAATTTAACTAGAGCTTAAATATTACTGTTTTAAAACTAAAATAGAACTGAACTGGAACTGATGAAGAATTTAATTTGAATTTAATGTAATTTATTAAGGAATGACAACTAAATTAGAACAAGATTTGGAGACGTTTTTACTGTTTTTTGTTCTGCAGCTGTTTCCTTTTTTCCATATGTAGTTGTTTATTAATACCTTATAACACTTGAGTGATCATAATAACAACAAATACATCAAAAACTTTTACTTAAACTTGTAAGTCAAAATGTGTCCTTTGGTTTAATTACAAAACTGACAAAGAGAGTGATTATAGTAACAATAAAATACATATGCTATAACCCTATTAAAGTAACCTTTAAATAATAAGAAAATAAAAGAATAAAAAATAAAAAATAAATAAATACCATATTAAAAACAAAAATAAAAAAACCCAAACATTGCAGCTCTAAATCACACAACAATTTCAACTGGTATACCAGGCCTTAAATGTTTTAACTTTTACATAAACAAAATGCTAAAGTTTAAATAAGAACTAAAAATAGTTAAAGAATAAAAAACAGATATACTGACTGTATGAATCATATGAAATTTATATGCTTGGTTGAGTTTTACTTCATTTTTCCTGGTTTTGTTTTTGTGTATGTGTTTTTTTTTTGATGTAATGAAATTATGCTGCTGCTGTCTTTGCATATGGTTATACGGTGGAAATATTATAAGGCACAAGGGCTGCATTTAAACAAAAAAATAAAAAATAAAAAATAAAAAAATAAAATAAAATAAAAACCTAGAAACCACAGTGATAACGACATTGTCACTTGAATACTTAGAAAATAAAAAAGTATGTAAAAAAGGAAAACTAAAATCATACCAAGTAAAATATCTCCCTTGTAGTTCCCAAACAAATGATATTTCTGTTGACTTTGTTAATCATCTACATTCACACCCACCCTCTACAATTTAAACCCTAAGCTTTCAACAACAATATTTGAAAGTACCTTAGAGATTTAAAGTCTAAATAAAGGAATTTGTATACAAGAGTTAGTCGTTTTTGTATTACACATGACTCTATAACTACATTATGAAGTGGTTGCTAGATATTTTGCTTAAAATCATACAAGAGTATTTTGTTTTTTTTTTTAGAAAAATGTAAGTAAACATTTGACAAACAAAAACCCCCATATATACTTAGTTACTGGCAAAAATACTCTAGAGATCTATTACCACATACACACACACTAACACAAATACAAATACCCTAAAATACTCAAGGGAAATAGAATCAGAAAAATAAAAAACGACCTCACATGTCATAAAAAGGACGTGAATTTTTTATTTAATTTTTTTTGTATTTTATTTTACACCCAACCCTAACTAACTAATACAATACACACACTAAAGTACCACAAAACAAATTGACAAATATTTCTTCTTAGTCATTTTTCTTTGGGTTGGTTAAATAAAATTATACAACAACAAAAATGTCATAAAAATATACGTCAATGCCAATAATTTGTCATATCAAGATGACTTTTTAAACTTAACTTAAAAATAAAAAAATAAAAAGAAAGAAATGAAATAAAATAAATATGGGAGAAGAAAGGAACATAATTTAAACTCATGACTGTGATATAAAATTTGTTTTTATGATAAATTTATTATAACATTAAGGAAAAAGAAAAAAATAAATAATAAAATAAAATATAATAAAAATTAAAATATTCTAGAAAATAATCAAAATTTAGTTGAAAATCCTAAAAATTCTAAAAAAAATTTAATTGTTTACCTATTGTTTACATCGAAGCAAATATGAAAATTCCCAAGAATTCATTAAAAAGTAATAATTTATACATATTGCTTTCATTTTAAAGCAAAATTAAAAAAAATATTAAATCCTTTACCTTATATTGACATCAGGTAAATAATAGAAATTATAAAATATTCATAAAAATATAAATTTTTTGAGTTTTATATTAAGAAAATTTTAGTTAAAGTAAACTTCGAAAAATACTTAGAAATTAAGAAATACTATGAAATTTCTTTATTTTTCAATTAAAATTTAAAATTTTTATATTCTTTACACATTGTTTACATAATGTAAAGAATTAAAAATAAAAATTTTTCTTGAAAAAATTTTAGTTTTTGTGAAATTTAAGATTTATATAACTATTTTAAGCAATTTTTACCTAATGCTTACATAATGTAAACAATGTAAATTTCTAAAAAAAACTAAAATTTATTTGTAATCTAAAATTACTTGAATTTCCCTTCAAAATTTTCAATTTCTGTATTGTTTACCCATTGTCTACATGATGTAAAGAGTAAAGAGCATTGTTTATATGATGTAAAGAATTAAAAATGAAAAATTTTTCTTAACATTTTTTAGCATTCAAAATTTCTTCATTTTGATATCAAAATTTTGATTTTTTGCTTTCTTTACTATTTGTTTACATGATGTAAAGAATTATAAGTAAAGAATTTTTTGAAAATTTTTGATTTTAGTCTTTTTAAAGCTTGATATAGCAAAATTAAGGAACTTTATGAAAAATCTTTAAAATTTATTAATTATCTAAAATTCCTTTAATTTTCCTTCAAAATTTAGAATTTTTGTATTCTTTAAATATTGCTTACATGATGTAACAATTTAATAATGAAGAATTTACTTTAAAGATTATATTTTTTTTAATTTTAAGCTTTATTTAGCAGTATTAAGTAATTTTTACCTAATGTTTACCTGATGTAAACAATGTAAATTTTGCAACATTTCTTTAAATTACAATAAAATAAACACTTTTTGTAATATTTATCTATTGTTCACCTGCTTTAGAGAATACAGAATCAATTTCATTGATGTAGAGAATGAAAGTTATGAATAGCCATCAAAACTTTGAAATTTGTTTAATTAAAAAAAAATGCTTTACCTATTGTTTACATGGTATAAAGAATTAAAAATTCAATAATTTCTTTGAAATTTTTGAGTTTTTATCGTTTTCAAGTTTCTATTGCAATTTTTTGAAATTTTTACTTAAAAATCCAACAATTTCTTTGAATTTTTGGAATTTTTGTCGTTTTTAAGCTTTTAGTTATAAGTTTTAACAATTTTTAGCTATTATTTACCCGATGTAAACAATGTTAATTTTGAAAAATCGTCAAAACTTTTTAATCATTTGGAATTTCTTTAATTTACAATACAAATTTGTATATTTTACATTCTTTACCTATTGTATACTTGATGCAAATAATTCAAAAACTATATTTGTTTATAAATTTTCTTCTTGTAACTTGTAATTAAAAGTTAAGAAAAAGTTTACCTATAGTTTACGCGATGTAGAAAGTGTAAATTTTTAAAATTTCTTTCGAATTTTGTAATTATTGTAATTATATATTTCGTTAAATTACAATAAAAACAAAAAGTTTTAATATTATTTACCTATTTGTTACATAATGTAAAGATTACTAATTCAAACAATTTTTTTAGGAAATAAAATATATTTTTAAATGTTTATGATTTAAAAGAGAAATTTTAGCAAAATTTTTTACATTTTTCTCTAAATATAAAATTCTACCAATAATTTAATTGTTTGATCGATCCTTTATTCTTTACGACTTAAAATAAATTTAAAATTCTTTCTATAAATTTTATGTATGATAGCAGAACATTGAATTTATTTATAGCCATCATAATATAATAAAGCTAGTGTCAAAACAAAACGTATTAAAAAAATTGCATAATTTTAGGCATAAAAAAATAAAAATAAGAAATATAAAATATTTTTTACACAAAACTGTGAACATTATTTTATTAGTGTTGTGTGTTCAGATATTTATTACAAAGTATTATGGTTCTTGTATATAAATAAAAATTACAGTAAACATATTACCCCAAACACACAAACACTTTTACAAGGGAAAACACATAAATTTAATGCACATTTATTTACAATTTTTTTTTTTCGAATTGTTTGGTCGCCTTGTTCTTTTTTTTTTGGGTTAGTTAAGAAGCCTGGGTCATAAAATAACGTGTGACGCCATAAAAAATAAAATGAGAAAAAATAAAAATAAAATATAAAAGCAGAATACTAGAATCCATATACAACTTATAAAAAGACCAAATGAATGAGGAAGAAGGAGAGAGAGAGCGAGGAAGAAAGTAGAGTTGTTTGTTGCTATTATTATGCATTTTATTTAATTTATAGCCTGGGTATAATAAAAACGTAAAAACAGCAATAAGCTAACAGCAGGAAGAAATCATGTAAAATTTCCATTTTTTTACAACAAATTTTAACTTAAACAACATGTTATTAAAAATAATATGCATCAGAGAGTGAAGTACATTTGTTAATTTTTTTTTTTTAATTTTGAACATTTGTTTGAATTTGGATTTTAGTTGAAGCAAGAAGTTTTTTAAATGGTCTAATATAAAGTGAAATGAGATAAGACACATATTTGTAGGAATGTTGTTGAAAGAAATGTATTTAAATTGCAATAAAAGAAGCTGAATTACACATTTTTATTTGATTTTGTAAAGAAAATAAAAGATAAATAATATTCAGCTAAGAAAATTTGTAATTCAGCTGATAAAAGTCTAATTCTGTAAGATATTTTTGGGATAATTAGGGAAATTTGTATGCTTTCTTCCAATAAATTTTATTTTTAAAAGCTGATTTGTGAAATAATTTTATATTTAAGCAGAAAATGTGAAGAAATTAAAAAAATTAAATTAAAAATACCTGAATTGTAATTTTATGTTTCTTTTCTTAAAGAAAATTAAAAATAAATGCCATTCAGCCAATAAAAATATTAAGTCAGCTATTATAAATCTAATTCAGCAAGCCATTTTTAGGAAAATTAGAAAAAAATGTTATTTAAGGAGATAAATTTTATTTTTAGCAGCTGAATTGTTAAAATTATTTCTATTCAATGAAAAATGGTTAATGATTTTACAAAATTTTAAGAAAAACTTTAGCTGAACTGACTTTAAAGTAGCTGAATTGTAGTTTATAGTTGGTTTTCCTGCAGAAAATAAAAAATAAATGCTATTCAGCTAATAAAAATATTAATTTAGTTATTAAAAATCTAATTCAGCAAGCTACTTAAAAAAAAAAAAATTAAACAAATTTGGTTACTTCTTAGGATAAATTTTGTTTTTGGCAGCTGAATTGTTAAAATTATTTGTATTTAAGCAGACAATTTTAAAGATTTTTAAAAATTTTAATTTTTTAATTAATAAAATTTTAAGAAAGAGTCTAGCTGAATTGACTTTAAAGTTGCTGAATTGTAATTTTGTATTTGTTTTCTTAAATAAAATAAAAATAAATGCTACTTAACTAATAAAAATATTAATTCAGCAAGATATTTTTAGGAAAATTAAACAAATTTGATTATTTCTTAGGCTAAATTTTGTTTTTTGCGGCTGAATTGTTAAAATTATTTGTATTTAAGTAGAAAATTTTAAAGATTTTTAAAAATTTTAAGAAAAACTTTAGCTGAATTGTCTTTAAAATAGTTAAATTGTAATTTATAGATGGTTTTCCTAAAAAAAAAAATAAATGCGATTCATATAATAAAAATATTAATTCAGCAACTTAGTCAAATTCAGCGTAACATTTTTAGGAAAATTAATTTTTAAGCCAAAATATATTCTTAAGACTTAAACAATAAAAAAAATTGAAACTTATTTATAAATATTAAAAATTTTCATTAAAATTCTAGCTGAATTCCATTTAAAATAGCTGAGTTTTAATTTGAAATTATATTTCATATAGAAAATAAAAAATAAATTTTATTCAGCTATTAGAAATTTAATTCAGCAAGATATTTCTAGAAAAATTAAACAAATTTGGTAATTTTGAGGGATAAATTTTATTTTTAGCATCTGAATTGTTAAAATTATTTATATTTAAGGAGAAATATTAAGGATTTTACAAAATTTTAAGAAAAAAAATGGCTGAATTGACTTTAAAGTAACTGAATTCTAATTTTAGATTATTTTTCGTAGAAAGAAAATTAAAAGTAAATGCTATTCAGCTTATGAAAATTTTCATTCAGCTATTGAGAATCCAATTCAGTAACACATTTTTAGAAAATCAATGTTTTTTAATGCTTTTTAAGCCAAAAATATGTTCTTAAGATTTAAATAATAAGAAAAAAATTTAATATTTTTAAAGTAACTGAATTATAATTTTTATTTTATTTTTTCTAAAAAATAATGATATTAGCTATTTAAAATGTTAATTCAGCTACTAAAAATCTAATTCAGCAAGACAATTTTAAACAAATTATAATAAATTTTATGTTTTCTAAGCTAAACTTTAGCTGAATAGAGAGAATTTTTTGAAATTGAAAATAAAATATTAAGAATTTTAAAATGTTTTTCAAAAAACTTTAGCTGATTTTGGTTTTCCTAAAGAAAGTAAAAAATCAATTATAGTAATTTATTTAAAGTGTTAATTCAGCTTTTGAAAATTCAATTCCGCAAAATATTTTTAATAAATCTATAAATAAATTAATAAGGCCAATTTTCATTTTAAAAGCTCAATTGAGAAAATTTCTTGATTTTAGTAAAAACTTTTCGGAATTTCTAATTTTTTTTCAGAAAACTGTAGCTGAATTGCTTTTAAAGTAGCTGCAATATAATTTTTATTTTCTTATGTTATAAAAATAGTTACTAAATGCTCTCTTTCTCTCTCTCCCTCTTTCTCTCTTGATTTTTTTTTTTTTAATTAAATAGAAAATACTAAGCATTTAATTTTTTTCGGAAAACTGTAGCTGATTTGCTTTTAAAGTAGCAGAATTGCAATTTTAAGTATTTTTTCCCAAAGAAAATGATATATAAATGCTACTCAGCTATTAAAAATTTTATTCAGCTATTAATAATTTAATTCAGCAGGATATTTTTAGCAAAAAATTTATTTCTTTTTAACTTTTTTGCGTCAAATTGTATTTTTAAGAGTTAAATTTTTAGAACAAATTTAGAATTACTAGATTTTTTTTTTCAAAATTTTGTAAATTTTTATTAAAATTTGCATCAAGTTGTATTTTTAAGAGTTATATTTTTAGAACAAATTTGGAATTACTAGATTTTTTTTTCAATATTTTGTAAATTTTTATTAAAATTCTTGCTGAATTGCTTTTAAAGTAGCTGAATTATAATTTTTATTATGTTTTCATAAAGAAAATGAAAAAAAAAATATCCTATTCGGCTATATAAAATATTAATTCAGCTAATAATTTTTAAAAAATTATGTAAAATTTTAATGTTTTTTGAACTTTATTCAGATTTTAGCGGCTGAATTGATTGAAATTTTGGGAATTTGAATAAAAAATTTTAAAAATTTTACAAATATGTTCAGAAAACTGTAGCTGAATTGCTTTCAAAGTAGCTGAGTTATGATTTTTAGTTTGATTTCTAATAGCAAATATAATTTTCTTTACTACCCTTCATTTTTTTTTTTTTTACTAATAAAGGGATGGGATATGTTCCAATTGTTTTATTTTATTCCCTTTGTTATATTTGTTGGTACTTGAATTTCAGCAAATGAACTAAGGGCTTATTGAATTGTATTGAGTTGTGTATGTGTGTGTGTATTTTGGCAAATAAATGTATTCATGTGTCAAATACAAAATCACAATCTAAGTACTCTTCACTAACCAAACACCAATAGTAGCAGAAGCAATCAATATTTACAATAAAAGACGGAAAATAAAAAAAAAAGAAATCTAAATAAACGACGGAAATACTCTCACACACATATACACACAAAAAACGATGTTTCACATTAAAATAAAATAACCCTTTTTAATATATACACTTCCTTTTTGAGGAAAAAATAAATAAAATAAATTTAATTCAATAAAAATAAAAAAGTAAAAAAAAAACTAAATGGAAATTTTTATTTACTTAAATAACGTATGTTTTAAATGAATATTTTTATGTATGTGTTTTTCTTTTTTTGAAATATATTTATTTAAAAAAGAATGATAAACTTTATAGCAAATATTTTTCCAGCAAACTCTGATAAAAACTAATTTGTTAGCAAAAAAAAAAAAAAAAAATGAAAAGAACAGAAAAAACTATGAGTGAACTATATATACTCGTATATAAAAAATCAATCAATTGTATTGAACATAGAATGCTAACAATGTATGTACATTCATACTTAAACTTTTCAGCCAAAAATCTCTTACCCTGTAATCCCCTCTCTGTTGGTGCTCTAGTAAACATAATCAACTTTCACAATCCTTAGAAAAATTGTTATAATAAACTACAACATACTGTTTGTTATATGAATGAATACAACAATATATATAGAGATAAGTGGCTTTTTTAAAAATATCCATTGTATTCTTACTCGCTCTCTCTCCTTCTCTTTTTTTCTTATACTAAGTCAAACACTCATTACTCATTCAACATTATTCATCACTAAATAACTGTTACACAAACACAGACACACTTAAAAGAGGTGGAAATGAAAATTAATTTTGGAATAAAGTGTTTTAATTGAGAAAAAGTTCTGCTGAATTGCTTTAAAAGTAGCTGAATTATAATTTTATGTTATTTTTCATAAAGAAAATCAAAAATAAATTATATTCAGCTATTTAAAATTTTAATTTAGCTACTAAAAATTGTATTCAGCAAGAGATTAAAAAAAAAAACATAAAGAAAATTAAAAATTTTGAACTAAATTAAAATGACAATTGTTGAATTAGAAAATAGTGTTCGAAATTTACCAGAAATTTTTGAAAAATCTTAAAAATTTTCAGAAAAACTCCATCTGAATTGCTTTAAAAGTAGCTGAATTATAATTTGGATTTATTTTTCATATTCAGCTAGTAAAAACTTAATTCAGCTACTAATCTAATTCACTAAGAGATTTTTGGGAAAATTAAAGAAAATAAAAAGTTTTTAACTAAATTATAGTTTTAATAGTTAAATTATAACAAAAAAAAATAATAATAATAAATTTACCAGAAATTAAAAAAGAATTAAGAAAAACTTACTGAATTTTAAGTTATTTTCCGTATGGAAAATTAAATATAAATTAGATTCAGCTATTAAAGATTTTAGTAAAAATTAAATAAAAAAAATAAAGCTTCATTTTAAATTTTACTTAATTTAATAATTTTAATAGCTGAATTATAAAAAGAAATTACAATTTTACATGAATTGCTTCAAAAATCTTAAAGTTTTCAGTCTTCTTTAAAGTTTGGCTGAATTGTTTTTAAAGTAGCTGAATTATAATTTTTAGTTAATTTTCTTAGAGAAAATATCAAATGATATAAATTCAGCTAATAAAAATTTCTATTCATTTTTTTTTAACTAATTCAGCTAAGAATATTTTACAAAAATTATTATTATTATTTTTTTTTTGAGTTTAATTATAAGAAAAAATTAAATATTATTTTAGCTTTGTGTTTAAATTTTGTATATTCCCGCTGAATTGCTTTTAAGGTAGCTGAATTATAATTTTTAGCTAATTTTCATAGAGAAACATATAAAATAATATAAATTAATCTAATAAAAATTCAATTCAGCTTTTTAAAAACTAATTCAGCTAAAGATTTTTAGCAAAAATAAGGTTTTGTTTTATAATTTTTGTGTTTTTTAATTTAAAATTATGAAAATGAATTTAAAATTAGAGGCATTTTATTAACAATGCTGCTGAATAGCATTTAAAATAGCTGAATTATAATTTTTAGTTAATTTTCTTAGAGATAATACAAAATTAATTATATTCAGCTTATAAAAACTTCAACTCAGCTGCTGAAAATTTTGTAAAGCAAGATTTTTTTTTTTTTTTGGAAAAATAATAATTTAAGCTAATTTTTATTAAATAGGCATTGATTTTTTTTTTTTTTTTGCTTAAGAACTTTTTAACCAACCCTCGTTTGCAAAAAATGTTGTTTGCAGCCTAGTTGAGTTGATAGAGAGCAGTTTATTCTGCCTGATTTTATTCTTTTAATTCTATTTTTTATATTTTTCAAGCAGTTTTACTTGTTTTTTTTTATTGTTAAAATTTTTGTTGTTGAACCCAATAAAACGGGGTGGTAGGGTGACTGGTGTGAATTAAAGATTTTATATGCTTGACTGAATTTGAGTTCATATACCCCTTATACGTCTTTAAAAGATTCTGACTTTAGTCCTGATGATGGTGTTGAAGCTTCTTCAAAAATTAAAAAAAAAACAAATAAAAATGTTGAAGGTTTCTTTCTCAATGAATCATTAGGAAATGTTTAAATGTATGGATGTATGCATAAATGTAAAAGAGTGTGAGTGAGTGGGTGTATGAGTAAGTGTATGAATGTTAAAAAAAAAACAATTGAATAAAAATTGAAATGGGGTCAAAATGTAAGTGTATGCTTGATAAAACACATTCACACACATCCTCTTATATAATACACAATATATACTACACATGTCTAGATAACAAATAGCATAAATTATAATGAGAAGTTCACTAGAATATTTTTTAATACACAAATACAAATATACATATAAACATAAATTTTCTACATAAATACATTATGAAATACATATTGAATATTTAGATAAGAACAATATATTATTATGTGGAAAAAGAATTGAAATTTGAATCGTCATGGGTTAAAAAATACATACATTCAAATAACAGGATTATATTTAATATGGTTAAAAAAAAAACATTTTTAGCTTTTTAATTAAAATAGATAAAAAACGGGATCAGCTTTTAATATTGAATAATAAAAAATAAACAACAAATAAAAAAACAGGTCAATTAATGTTTATAGCAGGAAAAAGATTTGAACTCTGTAAAGGTATAAAAATAATAAACAGAATGATTTATTTTCTAGCTGAATTGCCATTTTTATATAACTTTCTTAAAGAAAATTAAAAATAAATTGTATTCTACTAATCAAAGTTTTAATTCAGCTTTTTAAAAAACAAATTCAGTAAGATATTAAAAAATTAAAAATTTTTAAACCCATTTCGTTTAAAATTTTTCAAAAAAAAAAAAAAAAAAAAAATCTCGCTGAATGAGCTTTAAAGTAGCTGAATTATAATTTTTTGTGCCTTTAATTAAAGAAAATTACTCCCAAATCATAATCAGCCATTAAAAATTGCAATTCAGCTACTACAAATCTTATTCAGCTAGAAATTTTTAATAAAATTAACAATTATTTAAAGATTTTCAGCTAAATTGTCATGGAATTAGCTGAATTAAATAAAAGTTTTCATATTAACTAGAAATTTTTTAGAAAATCTTTAAAATTTTTAGAAAACCTCTAGCTGAATTGACCTAAAAGTAGCTGAATTATATTTTTTATATATTTTCCCAAAAGAAAATTAATTATAAATCATATTCAGCCATTTGCAATTTTAATTCAGCTGCCAAAAATCTAACAGCTAAATATTTTTACCAATATTTAACATTTTTTTAAACTAAATGGTGATATAATTAGCTAAATAAAATAGAAATATTAGTATTAGTTAGAAATTTTTACGAAAATCTTTAAAATATACAGAAAAATTCTAGCTGAATTGACTTAAAAAAAAACTGAATTATATTTTTAATATATTGTTCTTATGGAAAATTAAATTCTAATAACATTCAGCCATTAGAAATCTAATTCAGCTAGATATTTCTAAGAAAAATGTATTCTAAAATCCAAAATAATAAACCAACTTTTTTATTTAGAATAACATTTTGAAGAATTTTACAAAGTTCGTGGAAAAAGTCTATAAGAATTAATTTTAAGTTGGCTGAATTTGTTTTAAAGAAGCTGAATTATAATTTTTGGTTACTTTTTTTTTTTAAAGAAAATTATTTTTAAATCATACTCAGTTAATAAAAATCTTATTCAGCTAAAAATTGTTAGCAAAATTTAACCTTATTGAAAGAGTTTTCAGTTGAATTGTAAAAAAAAGATTCATTATAAAAAATATTTAAAAAGTGTTTCAAACTGTAAAAACAAAAGCTGAATTGCTTCTAAGGCACCTGAATTTAATTTAAAGTAGCGGAATTATAATTCTGTGTAATTTTTTTTTAAAGAAACTAAAATGTTTAAATTATTTAGCTATTTAAAATTATAGTTCAGCTGCTAAAAATCGTATTTAGCTAAAGGTTTTTGGCAAAATTTAGTTTAATTAAAATATTTTCCAACTGAGTTTGGTTTTTGGCAGCTTAAATGAATGAAAAATGTATAATTTTTATAAAATTTAAAATTTTTTTGAAAAAAGTTTAGCTGAATTGATTTTAAGGCCACTGAATTTTATTTAAAGAAGCTTAGTTACAATTCTAAGTAATTTTCCTTATCGAAAATCAAGTTTTCATCATATTCAGCTAATAAACATTTTAATTCAGTCGCTTAAAACATATTCAGCTAGAAAATTTTAGCAAAATTTAGTTTCATTGAAATATTTTCCATCTGAATTTGATTTTAAAAATTTTGCAAAATTCGTACAAAATTCTAGCTGAATTAATTTTAAGCTGAATTTTCTTTGTTAGTATATAATTTTTATTATTCTTAAAGAAAATAATTAATTAATAAATCAGTTTTAGAAAATTTCAATTAAGCTACTAAAAATCTTATTCAGCTAACGATTATTAGCAAAATTTTTATTTATTGAATTGTAAGCATAATTTTTAATTTTGAAAGAATTTGTTCATAAATTTACAAAATTTTTAGCTGAATTGACTATTAAGTAGCTGAATTATAATTTTTATTTATATATCTTAAAAATTAATAAAGTTTAATTAAATTTAGCTGCTAAAAATCTTATTCAGCTAGAGATTTTTGACAAAATTAAAATTAGCTGAGTTGCATTAAAATTAGCTAAATTCCAATTTTATGTTATTTTCCTAATAGAAAATAAACTTATGATGATATTCAGCTAACAAAATTTTAAACTTAGGTAGTAAAAATTAAATTTAGCATGATGTTTTTAGTAAAAAAATTAGATTTTTTTTAGCTAAATAACAAATATCAATTATAATTAAGAAGAAAATGTAACAAAATGTTTATTTTTTTTAAACTCTTGCTGAATTGCCTTAAAAGTAGTTGAATTATAATTTTGATTATTATTACTGATAAAAAAATTAATTTATTATGATATTCAGCTAACAAAATTTAAAATTCAGCTTCTTAAAATCAAATTCAGGAAGATGTTTTTGTTTTTTAAAGTATAAAAATTATTTCTTTTTAGTAAGATTAAGAAGTGAAAATTGTAATTAAGAAGAATTTTTTTAAATGTGTTAAATTTAAAAAAAAATCATGCTGAATAGGTTTAAAAGTAGGTAGAGTTGTTATTTTGATATTTATACTTATAGAAAGTGAATCTATAATGATATTCAGCTAATAAAAATTTAAATTCAGTTGCTAAAAATCAAATTCAGCAAAATATTTTTAGCAAATATTACAAAGTAAGAATTATATTAAAGAATTTAAAAAAAATGTGTGGAATTTTTTGAAAATGTCTTGCTGAATTGGTATTAAAGTAGCTGAAATATAATTTTGCGTAATGTTTCTTATAGTAAATTAATTTCTGAGGATATCCTGTTCATAAAATGTTTAATTTAGCTGCACTAAATATTAGTAATAAAAATTTAAAATATATATTTTTTTAATTTCTGTTAAAAAATATTCAATTTCTTCAATTATTTAACTAATTGTGATGCTTTTTTCTATTTCTTTTTAGGTATGTAAAAAATTCTCATTGATCTTGAAGACTTAAAGGAGGGTTTATGGTAATATCTTAGTGTTTTTAATAAAAGATTTTAATACTTTGTAGAAATTTTTTGTATTTTGAAGATTTTTTTTTTAATATTTAAAGAATTTTATTTTATATTTTTCTTTTCATTGCTAATTTTAGTTTCGTTATTTTTTTATTTTTTATTTCTTTTGAATATTTATAAAAAAAAATATCTGCTAACGACAATTGTTTTGTATTTTTTTTTGTGCTTTAAAAAATATGAAAATAAACATTATCCTTTATGGAAAATTACCATTATTTTTCTAAACCAACCATTAGTGTAGCATTGTTCCTTTTATTGTGATGTGTATGCGCTCAAAGGCCTTAAGCCTTTACCTTTACTTTTCTAATATTTTTATTAAAAAAATGGAAACTGTCAGCAAAAGAAAAAAAAGAGAATAAAATTACCAAAAAAAGAAAAATAAAAAAAATTAATAAAAACAAATGAAGCCAAAATTTGAAAACACGAAAAAAAAATTAAAATACATTCAACGGGAAAAAATCCTTCTACGAGAAAAATTTTTTCTCTATGTTTAATAAACAAGGTAATAAATTAAAAGCATTTCCACACACATATCTACTATTGTACATTTATATTCTCAGAGAGAAAAAATATAACGGAAACTAATGTTTATGTGTATGTAGTACGTGTTAAAGAAATAAAACCTACCACAAGGCTGGTAGGTTTAGTTCTTCATGTTGTGTGTGTGTTTTTTTTTTTAAGACTCAATAAAACTTTAACAACAACACATCCAAAAAAAAGCTTTAAAGCTTTAATTTTTTTTCTAATTTAGTTCTTATTGTCTTTAAGAGGAGGAGGATAAGAGGGAGTTAAACTAACATATTAGTTTACAAATACATACAGGTATAATATTTTCACATACACACACATACATCCTTTGTGGCTTTAATACACCTGTATTTATTTGCTTGCTCACACATGCTGCATATATGCAATTCTTGTTGATGTATTTAATACATTCTTATTTGTTGGAAGGCAAAAAAAAAAAAAAAAAAAATCATTACCTACACTCATGTCTTTTTATTCAAAGGAATGTAGTTAGTCTTATACACATGTATGCATGTGTGTTTTTAGTAATATATAGGGTTATAATTTTTCTTTTTTAAATAGCAAATAGCTGGAAAAGAAATAATAAATTTAAACTTACAGCAAATATACGTGCTGGCTGGGACGGTGTGTATTAATTTCTTTTAAAGTTGAGCACAACAATTTTTTTAGACACACTTATAAATTACAAAAAAACAAAAAAAAAAAAAAATACAGGGAAGGGATAAATTAAAGAAAAAGTTTTTTAAATAAAAATTTGAAAAATTAGTTCTGTACAAATTCACATTGAAATTAGATTTAAATCTATTTTATTTTCAAATTAAGCTCTCAGCTATACTCTGGACTATACTCTAGTCTATAATCTTGACTGGTCTTCCCTATCTTTTCTTTCCAAATATATTCATGCTTCCCTCTCCATAATTCATACCAACAAATGAGCATAAAACCAAAAATTATATATATTTTTTTTAATTTTTCCTACTCATATACACTGCCTGCCACTTGAATAAGGAATCACATTTTTTTAACTTTAATTAAGTATACCTCCTAAACTAAAGCTCAGAAAAAAATAATTTTTTGCACAACCAAATTTCAAATTGTTGGCTTTAGTTCCCTGAAGAAATAAAATACTATTTCGTGTGTCACTTGAATAAGGAATTCTTTTAATATTAATCAGGAAGGCTATGATTTGAATTTCTTTCAATATAAACGGCTAGAGAATTTTTAATTTGATAGTTTTTAAATAGTTTTTATTCAAAATGGGACGTGGTAAGGTTCTTAATAACTCTGAGAAGGAAAAAATTCTGATTTTGAAATCTCAGGGTCAGAATCCGGTCTAAATAGTCAAAAGCATTTATAGAGGAAAGACAGTTGTGTACAATTATTTAAATAACGTGTAAAGATATGGAAAAAATATGAAAGGGCGGAAGAAAATGACAAAAATATCAAAAGACGAAAAATTCTTAGAATTGCATCAAATTCTGCCCTGTCGGTATCAAAAATACGTGAAAAAAGTAGAGTCAGTGCCAGTCTAAGAACAGTGCACCGTATTTTCAAGTCGTGCCCATACATAGTCCGACGAAAACTGCAAAAAAACCACCATTTAATGAAAAACACAGTTTGCCAAAAATACAATGACATAGTCCGACAAATGGTTTAAAGTTGTATTTTCCGATGAAAATAAGTTTAATATTGATGGTATCGACGGGTACAACTATTACTTCCGTGACCTAAATAAGGAGGAATTATTTTTGAGCCGCAGACACAGCCGACAGGGCGGAATAATGGTATGGGGTGCCATTTCGTATTATGGTACCATAGAATTGGTTTTTGTATCCAACAAAATGACTTCAACGACTTACAAAAACATTCTGGAGGAAGCATTTCCAAAATTTAATGATTTCTTTGGTCCCATATCTTGGACGTACCAACACGACAACGCTCCGCCAGAGCAGTAAAACAATGAATTAATCAACAAGGTGTTCAACTTTTTGGTTGGCCCCCATATTCACCAGACCTGAATTCAATGGAAAAATGTCTGGGGTCCGCTTGCAAGAAAAGTTTATGAAAGAGGAAAACTATTTGAGACGATAGAATCCTTAAAGGATGTAATAACGGAAGCATGGAGTTCAATTTCGCTAAATTAACTGCCTGTTTTTATAACACGAGCGCAAAAACGACTCGTCTAACTTAAATTTAAAACAAAAACAAATTTTGAAATTTTGTTTTAAATGTAAGTTAGACGATTCTTTTTTGCGCTCGCGTTATAAAAACAGGCAGTAATTAGAGTCATTATGCAAGTCGATGCCAAATCGCATTTTTGAGGTTATTTCTAAAAACGGTAACAGTACTCATTACTAATTGAATGCTAGAAGATAATAACTTTCATTTTTATGACCTAAAATTTAAAAACAAATTACAGTTTGCTTAGTTTTAAAATATTCCTTATTCAAGTGACACCCGAAAAAGTATCACAGAAATAAATGTCTTTAAATAAATGCATAATTTTATTATAACAAAATATGTATATTTTTTATTTTTTCAAGAAACTAAAGCCAACACTTTGAAATTTGGTTGCCCAAAAAAATATTTTTTTTCTGAACTTTAGTTTAGGAGATATACCTAATTAAAGTTAAAAAATGTGATTCCTTATTCAAGTGGTAGGTAGTGTAATTTCAATAAATTCTTCTTATTTTTTAATTTTTAACATAAAACATTTTCAACTTAACTTAATTAACTTGACAAAACACATAAAACAAGTAGCCTAAAAATATAACTAAACATAAGTATGAGTAGAAAAGCTTATGAAGCAAATAAGAAAATGCTACTTTATTAGCATATTTATAAGATGACAATGAGAGCAAGCGAAAAACATAAATTTATGTCTTAAAAGCATTACCAACAACAGCAACAACAAAAACATTTAAAAACTGGAGTCATATATTAAAGTTAAATTTTATGCTTGTAACTTGTTATCATCAACAGCACAAACAGTCAAACAAGAACCAGTAGTAAAAGCTACAGCACCAGCTCATTTTCATAAAAAAGAACTGTAAACGATTTCTACGTAGAAAAAGGAATTTATGCAGACATAGAGCAAAAGAAAAAGGAGAATAAAATTCAAATTAAAATAAACATTTTTCAGACTGAAGTTAAAAAAATTAATGCAGAAAATAAAAATTACATAAAGCAGCAAGAAATAATAATAATAGTTGGAAAGAAAAAGGACGACTTAAAACTTAACTAAAAACTAAACTAAAAAGTAGACTATAGAACAGATTGTAGCCTAGAAGATAAACAAAACTCTAAACTAGTCTACAAACTAGACTATAGATTAGACTAGGGTTTCTCACAAGATCTTGCTTTGCGATCTCTTTTGACATTTCACATGGAAGCGCGACCCACTACAACTTTGACTACTTTTTAAAATTTGATAAAATGTTATATAAAGATAAAATAATTTAAAAGCAATATTAATAATTGCGATATTGTTTTTGTTTCATTAGATGTTTAATATTAAGAGACTTTTTCGAATAATGCATATCATTCTCTGCATACACGAAAGATCGAATTTTTTCTTTAGATGGTCAAAGGAGCGAAAAAGATAGTTTCACAGAAAAATGTATGTTGATGAGCTTCTGAGCTAACAAGCGGATAAACTTTGCTTTGGATAAACTTATTTCAATTAAAGCGATTTGAAATCTTTTGATTTAAAATAAAATTTAACACATGAGTTACATTTTAGCACTTTTTGATGTACATATCGAAAGGATCTTTCCGTCTTTAAATTATAAAGTCGTTTAAGAAAAATTTCTTTCTATAGCCCGCAAACACCACAGCGAAATTATAGTTTAGTGTGCTCAGCATCCAGAGATCGGACCATTCGAGCAAATTTTAACAATCTTATTAAACAGGATGCTATTTTATGTTTAAAATTCGGGAAGGGCATTGAAACAACTTTTTAAAAAAAGTTCTTGTATTTACAAAAAAAAGTAGGATTTCAAGTGAAAAATCGATAGTTTCATCATAATAAAGTTATTTATCGTTTTAATTAACTTTTCCCTGCCACATCGGAAAAATTTCGTTATATTGTCTCATCGAAGCAAAGTTAATTCTTAAAATAACTCATTTTAGAAATATTTATATATGTATTTTTTTTTTGTCTTTAATTTAATACTGCACCATAGGCTAGGCTATTGTCACGACTATAGCCTAAATTATAGTCAAGACTTTAGACCAGACTATAGTCAAGATTATCGACTAGGCTATAGTCAATACTACAGACTAGACTATAGATAAGACTATATACGATACTATAGGCTAGACTATAGACAAGGCTATAGTCAAAACAGTAGACTAGATTATAGACAAGACTATAGACTAGACTATAGACAAAACTATAGTCTAGACTATATGCTATACTACAGTTAAGACTATAGACTAGACTACAGTGAAGGCAATAGTCAAGACTATAAACTAGACTATAGTCGACAGTATAGACTAGATTTTAGTCATGACTATAAGCTAGACTATATAGTCAAGAATGTAGACTAGACTATAGACAAGGCTATAGTCAAAACAGTAGACTAGATTATAGACAAGACTATAGACTAGACTATAGACAAAACTATAGTCTAGACTATATGCTACACTACAGTTAAGACTATATACTAGACTACACTGAAGGCAATAGTCAAGACTATAAACTAGACTATAGTCGACAGTATAGACTAGATTATAGTCATGACTATAAGCTAGTCTATATAGTCAAGAATATAGACTAGACTATAGACAAGACTATAGTCAGAACAGTAGACTAGATTATAGACAAGACTATAGACTAGAACTATAGTCTAGACTATATGCTACACTACAGTTAAGACTATAGATTAGACTACAGTGAAGGCAATAGTGAAGACTATAAACCAGACTATAGTCGACAGTATAGACTAGATTATAGTCATAACTATAAGCTGGACTATATAGTCAAGAATATAGACTAGACTACAGTCAAGACTATGGACTAGACTACAGTCTCGAATATTGACTAGACTACAGTCACGGTTATAGACCAAACTATAGTCGAGAATATAGCTCAGACTATGCACAGAATATAGGCATCACAGCCTGCAGTCAAAACTATAGCAAAACTATAGCATAAACTATAGCATAGTCTATAGTCAAGACTATAGCATAGTCTATAGTTAGGCCTATAAAATAGTCTACAGTTGGAATTAGAGAAGTGTCTTCTTTAGTATGGATTCTAGTTTTGTAATTTATTTTATTTTTATTTATTTTATTTGTACTGCTTCGTTTCTACTTTTTTGACAGGAATTTAATTATTTTTTAT
The DNA here is from genome assembly GCA_932274085.1 of Protocalliphora azurea. Taxonomy (NCBI): domain Eukaryota; kingdom Metazoa; phylum Arthropoda; class Insecta; order Diptera; family Calliphoridae; genus Protocalliphora; species Protocalliphora azurea. The sequence continues at coordinate 3,568,792 of OW026523.1, forward strand.
TACCCTAATAAAAAGTATTTTTGTGTGTTGTAATTACAATAGCAAAAACCTTTTACACCTTTTTATGGTTATTAATTTTTATTTGAAGGGCACTAAACTACTTCTTCAAACAGCCGTAACATTTATCTTCTATTTCATTCTTTGTTACACTTTTATAACCTTTTATATTTAAAAAGACCTTAATGTTTTTCGATTACTCTTCATTTATAAAATTTAATCTTTTTTTCTCTTTGTGGCACTTTTAATGCTTTGATGTTTTGTCACTTGAGTCATTCATTGTGTTGTAATTGTTGTAGAGATGTTTTAAAATAATCTTTAACCAATTGATATGATTGTTAGGACCACAAAGAAAAATAATACAATAAATGAGAGGGAGAAAAAATAGGATTATAAAATTTATGACATTGGCTTTTAATTTTAATTTTTATTGTTGTTAAAGTTTTAACACAAAATAAATAGAAAAGTGTTTGAAAATTTTATTTTTATTATATTTAATTTTTTGTTGTTCTTGTTACGTTTTGGTTTGTTTTTATGTTGATGTTGTTATAACAACAACATAAAAACCAAACACAAGCGTTACCATAAATTTCAAATATTTTTTTTTATAAATTCCAGGATCTTCACTCAAAAACACTCATTCTTATACACTACCTCAATAGCTTCTCTCTATCACTTTTACCCTTTTAAAAAACCTTAAAAACAACTTGGTTAAAACTCTTAACTAAGCTACTGAAAAAATATCATGATGTCTTTTTAGCTTGAAAAAGAAACACAGAAAGAGAGTAAAAAAAAAAGATAAATGTATGTTGTAATGAAAAACCTGTAAAGTACAGACGGTGTTACACAAAATAACCATCTAAACCAAAAAGGAAAATAAATAATTTTGTAACTCCCTACGTTTGCCAGGATTTTGTCTTCCACCTTAAGCTGTCATTACAAAACCATGTATTCATGCTTATTTCTCCAACAAGAGTTTAAAAAAAAGTTTGTTATAAAATTTGTTGCCAACGTTAGAATTAAGGTTAATGAAAAACAACAAAATGAAAATATTTTTGTGTGGCAGATGGACAGAAGGACGGACGTGATGATAGCCAGAATTTCAAGAGATAGATGTGTATTTGTTTTAAGTGATTTAAAAGGATTAATTCTCTTTATTTTCTTCATTTGGTATACAATGTGTTTTTTGTTTATTTATTTATTTATTTATTTTTTTTTTTTTTGTTATTTATTTGTTTCTCTTTTTGAGTTTATTGAAAAAGAAAAAAAACCGAAAGCAGCAATTTTAATAAACTACAGGACAAACTGTACTGAGTAAAAAATGTAATTTGTGTGTATTTTGAAGACATTAAGGATTAAATGTGTTCACTTTAAAATGGCAAGGATTTTTTTTTGCTGATGATTACTAAGAAATAATTAAATTTTTGGGTTAACCAAGGACAAAAAAATTGCTGAAGTATTTAATTTGATAAGGAATATGAAAAAAGACACAAAAGCAATTTAAGGTAAAAAAGTATAAAACATTTTTAATTAAGACAAAAAAAATTCAATTATAATTTAGGTTGAAATTGGTTTTAGATCAGTTGAAAAGCGATTCGAAATCAGTTTTTTAAAAGCCGGTCTATTAAAAAAAAAAACAATTTTAATTTCATTATTTTTCACTTTGCCTTAACATTTTGGGTCAAAGTAGTGAAATCATATATTATTTCCATTTCAGTTCCTAATCATTGAAGTGTTTTCTATTCAAACACTTATATATATTCCCCATAATTTAAAATTTGTAGAAGTTTTTTGAATTTTTATAAAATTACTCCTGAATTAATATTAATTATACGCCACCCTGGATAATTTTATTTAAATTTATGTAACTGGAAAATTATGAGAGATTTTAAAGAAATTTAAAAGGTTTGTGAAAGAAAAAAAAAGAAATGAAGAATAATTAAAATAAAAATTTAACACTAAATTAAATTTTCTATAAAAAAATTAAAATAAAAAATCTTGATTACAGTTTGGCTTAAAATAGTTATAGTTATTTTTATTAAAAAAAATATTAAATTTTTTTTTACTTTGACTTAAAATTTTGAGCCAAATTTCTGCAATAAATTATTTCTTCCATTCCCAATTCTAATCATTAAAGAGTTTTCTTAAAAAAAAAGTAAAAAAAGTCCCGAAATCATTAGCAAATATTTAAGTTTTTAAATTTGTTTAATATTTTACCTGAATTACTATTAATTACACGCTCTGCTGGACAATTTTATTAAGTTTATTATACCTAAAAAACTATAAAAGATTTTAAAGAGATTTAAAAAGTTTCTGAAAAAAAATCAAATAAAATGAAATAAAATAAAATTTTAAATAAAATCAATTTCTCTATAAAAAAAAATCAAAATAAAAAAATTAAACCTTTTTACTATTTGAGAAAAGTTGCGGATGTTTTAGAATTTTTATATTAATGTTCTATATAAAAAAATTACAAAACTCGTTATTTAATTTAATTATTTTTACATTTCTAATAATAATAATTATAGATAATAATAAATTCTATTTTTTTTCGTTTCTTTTCCACACATTTAAAAAATATTTGTTAATTTAAATTTTAGACTTAATGTTTGACTTGCTTTCTTTCAAAAGTTATCAACATTTTCTAAATGTTTTTCAAAATTAGATTAATGTTATCAGTTTAAAAAATTTCCCTGAATTAATATTAATCATACGCCCTAAAAAACTGTAAAATATTTTAAAGGAATTTAAAACAATTTTGAAACAAATCAAATAAAGGAACAATAATTAAAATAAATTTTTTTTTATAAAATTAAATTTTCTATAAAAAAAAAATAAAATAAAAAAGGGAAAAAATATTAAATTTTAACTTTTTTTCCTTTTTTTAAAATTTTTATTTAGATTCATAATCATTAAAGAGTTTTCTATTAAAAGAAAAAAAAAAAAAAATATTGTTTTTATTTTCCTAAAATTTTCTCTTCGATTTTCTATAATTTCTTCATTGTTTTTGAGTTTTTCTCCCAGAATTTTCTTTTACTTTATTATATTTAGTTTGTTTTAAAATAATTTGTAAAATGATTATTTGAATTTTTTTATTCTCTGCAAATCGTGGTTTATTGGTTGTTGTCTCTGTTTTATCTTTTGCCAATTTAAAAAATATATAGCGATGTAGAATTAAAAACGTGGCTAAAGGAACAGTAAAATAAAATAAAATAAAATTTTGGTTGTTTGCTATTTTAGGGTTTAAGGGAAGAAGTTGTACAATAAGATTTTTTTTTTAAGAATTCTTTTGTTTATGTTGTAGAACTGTTAAAAAGCCAAGGCATTTTATTGATGATAAAATAAAATCAATACTTTATTTTAGTTGTTACAGTGGGTAATAAAAGAAATAAATGCATTTTTTTCCAAAATATATATATATATTTTTTAATTTGTTTTAGAAAATTCTTTAAACAAAAATATTAAAAATAACTTAAATCTTAATCACTGAAGTGTCTTCTTTGTATATCTATCAAAAAAAATTTAAATGTTTCATATATAGTACAAAGTTTTATTATTTTTCTAAAATTTTTCATGAATTAATATTAATTATACGCAACGCTGAACATTATTTTTAAAATGCTATAATTTCAAAACTATAAAAGGTTTTTACGAAATTTAAAATGATTTGGAGAGATAATAAAAGCAAAAATTATAATTTAAATAAACATCGTAAAAAGATTAAAATTTTCTTAAGAAAATTTTTTAAAACCTATTTCTGTCTTTTAAATTTCCTAAGCCAAACAACAACCCACATTAATTTTTTCTTTTTATTTGAAGTGAATTTATATCATCTAATGTCTTTTTTTGCTCTCCTATTTTTGCTAAAAGAAAAATGATTTTAAAAAATGTTAATGTTTTGGCAACGTCAAGGGAATAGATTTTATTTTTTTGTCAACATAAATTTAAATTTGTATAAAAAACACTAAAAAACAAATACAAAAGCAAATACAAAAACAAAAGGAGAACACCATTATAGCTTTTGTCCGTTATATTATACTCGTGGCTGCTGCTAAATTTTATAGTATTTTTGACTTTTGTAGCAATTTTTTTCATTCTGTTTGCTTTATATTTGTAGCATTTATGTTCGTGATAAATGATGGTGTTGTATTGTTTGTTTGTTTGTTTGTTGTTGTTTTATTTTTACAATTTCAAGTTTCTTTTGCGCTCTTGTGTATTTACCACAGGCTTGACCACAAAATATTATATTCATTGGGGTATTAAGTTTGTTTTTGTAGGTTAAATTGATTGGCAAAATATAGTAAATAATAAAAAAATATGGCAAAAAGTTTTTTCTCTTCATTTTATTTGTTAGGAGAAAGAAGGATAAGAGTGCTTGCTTAATAATAAAACCTATTAGATAAAAGGAAACGGAAGAAGAAAAAACTTTAAAAAGGTTTTTAAATGACAGCTGAAATTGTGAAGTTTTTTTCTAACGATTTATCATGTAGCAAAGACAGAGGAATTCAAATAAATAAATAATATATAGAGAAAAAGTATAATAGATTACACAAAAGTTAAAAGAAGCTATAATAATAAAGATAAAGTTTTAAATAAAGATAAATTTCTAACGACTTCAGAAGAATAAATAATAATAAATTTCAGGATTTTTTTTATTTCAGAAGATTCTTAAATAAGTCGTTTGAAAAAATTAATAATAATGTATCATTTACTAAAATTTTAAGTGTTGGCTTTAGGAAAATCTAAACATTTTTAAGATCTAGAAAAAATTAAGGATGACTTTTTTTATTTTATAAAATTTCTTTTGAATTAATATCAACTATACAATTTTATTTAAATTGTTATAATTTGGGAAGAAGAAAAGATTTTAAGGAAGTTTAAAAGGATTTGGAAGAAAAGAAATTGAGGAAACATAATTATTTTTTTTTAATAAAATTTTAAAATTAAAAAAAAAATATTTTTTATTTTAAATATTTTATTTTGAATTTTAATTATAAAATCATAAGAAATAGAAAAATAACTAAAAACAATAAAAATAAATGTAAAATAAAAAAATAAATAAGTAAATAAAAACTAATTTTAATTTAATAAAAAATTTAGTATAAATTTAAAAAAACTGAAAATTTGAGTTAAAAAGATAATAATAAATTAATTAATTTAAAATAAAAATTAAAAAATCAATTTTTTTTTAATTTAAAAAATTAAAAATTTATAAAAAATTAAAAAAAAGATAATTAAAAAATCAACAAAAATAAATTAAAGAAAAAAAAAAACACAAAATTTCATGAATTTTTTATTTTTAATCGGATTTTTTTATTAAGACTAATTTTATAGTTCAATAAAAAATTAATGAAAATTTGAAAAAAAACAGTTAAAAATTAAGTTAAATATAAAAAATAAATTAATTTCTAAATAAAAATTAAAAAAACATGTTAAAAAAAAGAAAATTTGAAAAATCAAATTAAAAGAAAAAATTTAATTAAACACAAAAATAAAAAATTAAAAATTTGAAAAATCAAATTAAAAGAAAAAATTTAATTCAAAATAAAAAATTAAAAAAGTATTCATACATTTTTTATTTTTAATTTTAATTATTGTTTTTTTTAACTACAAGTAATTTTAAATTTAAAAAAATTGAAAAAACTTCATTTAAATTAAAAAAAAAAAATGTGTAAACAATAAAAATTAAAATTTGAATAAAAATTATAAAATTTTGAATTATTTTTGGAAGTTTTTTTTTTCCAAATTAAGATAATTTTCATTTTATTTCAATTTTTTAGAAAACTTTTAAAACAATTTATTATTCTTACACAAAATATTAATCTTTGAAGTATTTTCTTTTTAGAAATATCAAAAATTTCAAAATCGTTTAAGAAATAGGGTAGATATTAAGAATTAAAAAAATTCTCTCGAATTAATATTAATCATACGCTTTCCTAACCTTTTTATAAAAAGTGCTGTATCTTTCAAACTATAAAAAATTTTAAAGAACTTTAAAAGGATTTAAAAAGATAGTAAAATAGAGAACAATAATTGAATAAAAATTTTAATTAAAATTAAATTTTCTTTAATAAAAAAAAAAAAATAAATTAAATTATGGAAAAAACAAATTTCGTTTGTTGTTTTTTTTCTTTTACAAAAATCTTAAAAAGATTTATTATTTTTCAAAAATATCAAAAAACTTAAAAATCTGTTGAAAAATTAGGCAGTTATTAAGAATTAAAGCAATTTTTTCCTGAATTGATTTAATTAAATTTTACTAAAAATAATGTAACTTCAAAATTATAAATGATTTTAAAGAAATTGAAAAGGTTTTTAAAAGGAAACAAATTAAACAAAAATAATTGAAATAAAAATTTTAGTTAAGACTAAATTTTCTATAAAAAAATTTTGAATAAAAAAGTAATATAATATTTTTTTTTTTTTGGAAAATTTGCTAATGATTTAAAATATTTATATTGATTCGTAATCATTGAAGTGTATTAAAAAACATAATAAAATTCGATATTTAATATTTTTTTTTTTTAATTTTCTGATAAATTAAAAAAAATGTATATTTTCCTTTGCTCCATTTTCAAACAATTTCTAAAAAAAAATATTTGTTAATTTCCATTTTACACTTATCGTGTGAGGTGTTTTCTTTGTAAAGTTATCATTTTCAAAAAATTTTTTCTTAAAAATTAGGAAATTTTTATTTGGTAAAAAATTTATTGAATTAATATCAATCATACGCTCCATTGTAATAATTTTATTAAAATTATGCTAACTAAAAAAACTATAAACGATTTTAAAGAAATTTAAAAGGATTTTAAAGAAAACTAAAATAGTAGTAATAATTGAAATAAAAATTTTAATTTTAATGAAATTTTCCAAAATAAGAAATTTAATGAAAACAGGAAAAAATAATAAAAATTTTAATTTTTACTTTTTAAGAAATTTTTTAAATAGATTTGTAAACACTGAAGTGTTAAAAAAAAATAAATTTCTTAAGAATAATTTTGGCTTAAGTACAAAATTTTTAAATTTACTAACAAAAATTTTGAAAATTTTATTTTTATATTCTTCGTTTAAAAATTTTCAAATGTTTATTAAAATTATTGTATTACATAATTTTTAAAATGTTTTTTATGTGACAAAAATTTCTAAATATTTTAAAAATTATAAAGGTTTTTATTAATTTTTTAAAATTACTCTACAGTTAATATTAATCATACTTTGTCCTATATAATTTTACTAAAATTATTATCTAGAAAAGTATAAGAGATTTAAAGAAATTTAAAAAGATTTGTAAAGAAAGGAAATACAGCAATTGTAATTTATATAAAGATTTAAATAAAATAACATTTTGTATAAGATAAATAATAATTGAAGTTTAAAATTTTTCTTTTTAGAAAATTTTTCTCATTTTTTTTAAATTTTTATGTTGATTTGTTACCATAGAAGTGTTTTATATTTATATAGATTAACAACTTAATTTTTTTTTAGATTAGTTGGAGCTTCATCATACAATTTTTGAATTTTCTAAAAAAAATTTTGAATTTTCTTCTAAGATTTTTTAAAGGAAAATGTAAAATATTTATTTAATTTTTTTTTTTTTTGTACAATCATTACAATGTTTTCCTGGCCAATATAACAAAATTTTCCAAAACTTTAACAATTATAAAAGTTTTTTTTTAAATTTTCTAAACTTTCTTCCGAATTAATATTAAACATAAGCTTCCTTAAACAATTTTTAAAATATTTTATTACTCAAAAGCTATAAAAGATTTTTAAGAAATTTAAAAGGATTTTGATACATAACCAATTAAAATAATTTATAACCCTTTTAATAACTAGAAAATTCCTTTTTTTTTTCTTTTAAAAATTACTTAATTTAAGTGCTTTTTTATATTTTGTTCATAATTCTTCATGTAGTTCTTTTGTTTTTTTTTTTTTTTTTATTATTTAAATCTTTTTTTTTTTTTTTGGTTTATTGAACTATTTTATTTAAAGCAATTTGTTATACATTTTTAATATTTTTTCTTTCTCTTGAAAAATAAAACCCACAAAATTTATTATAGATTGAAAGATCATAGTTTTAGTTTGAGTTACAAACTTCGTTTAGTTTTATTTCATATCTAATAGTTGATAGTTATTCATTTCAATTAATTTTGGCTTTACTTCTTTCCTTCTTTTATTTTTCAAAATTCATCTTTTGTTGGTATTTGCTGCCTTAGTTGCTGGAAAAGTAGATAGCTTTGGAGCAAAACTTATAAAATAAGTTTTAGGTTTAATAACAAAAGACCTAAAAAACTTTTTTATGTTTTTTGAAAGCTTCAATTGAAAGAAATTTTATAAATCTCTGGGATATATTTTGTAGTTTTGGGGTTATTTCTAAAGAATATTTTTTGTTCTATATGTAAACTACCAATTAAAGTTGATTGCCTTAAAATATGGTCTTAAAAATTTTTTGAAATAATTTGCTCTAATCTTTATTTATAAAAGGGATTTTGTGCATTTATTTTTTAATATTTATTTTCAAACAATTTCTTATCTTTTATTTTATGTGTTGCGTTTTGCTTAGCTTACAATTTACAAAAAAACATTTAAGACATATACAAAAATACCTCTACAGCATAATAATCTTCAAAATGAAAAAAATGAAATGAACAAATATTGACCAAGTTTTTTAGCAGAGCACTCGTTTTAACTTTAACGAGTGTATAAGTATTTATACAGATTTTAGCAAAAGGGGGTGGTATATATAACAGTTTGAAATAATAAAAAAATAAAAATGTGTTTATAAAACACAAAATAAATAAAAATCAGTATAAGCTGAAACATGCTTTAACATATTATCATCATTGTTAGCATTATTTTCATTTATTTTTGAAACCCCCTAAAAAAATTGAATATAAAGGTATATTTAGCTGAAAACTTAATAAATAATATTTTAATTTAACTAAACTAAAATTTAAATTTTATTAAAAAATAAATTTCGTAATTTTTTTGAAAAATTTATTTTCTTTTTGAATTTTTTTTTTTCAGAAATATTCTTAAAGTAATTAAGAACTTTGTTCCCAATCTTTTAATTGTTTTCTTCCAAAAAATATGAAAAATTTTAAAAACTATTAAAATGTGCAGAAGTTATTAACAATTTAAAGAAAGTTTTCTTGAACTAATATTAATCATACGTCTTCTGGAACAATTTTTTTAAATTGCTTTAATTTCAAAACTATAAAAGATTTGCAAGAATTTTAAAACGATATTTAAAGAAAACAAATAAATATTTAAAATAAAAAATTTTCTTAAAAAAATTGAAAAGGAAAAATTTTATGGCCTGATTCAGTACGACAATCAAATTGTTTGAAAATAAAATTTGTATGAAAATTACTAAATTTTTCAAATGGTTTTTGAGTAGTTTTCATACAAATTTTATTTTCAAACAATTTGATTGTCATACTGAATCAGGCCCTTAATTTAGCGAAAATTTTCTGATATAATTTTTCTTATATAATTTTGGTATTTTCTTATATAATTATCTTTATAATTTTGTTACGAATTCTTAAGATTTAAAGTTACTACTACTTAGAAACATAAATATTTCCATATTTTTATTATTTTTTACACACTATTTTATTTATCTAGTTGAGCTTTTAAATATTTTTCAGGTACATTATTTAAAAACCAAACTAAAATATTACTTAAAATATTTATTAATTTTATTTTAATTTCTAATCTTTGTAGTATATTCTTTGTAGAAATTCTAAAAACTTCAAAATCGTTTAAAAATTGTGGAAGATATTAACAATTTTCTAAAATTTCTAGTGAATTAATATTAATCATACGCTACACTAAATAGTTTTTTAAAAAAATCTATAACTTCAAACCTATAAAAGATTATTATGAAGATTTAATGTAATTTGAAAGAAAATAAATAAGGGAACCATAATTTATATAAAAATCTATAGAAAAATAAAATTTTCTTATTTCTTTTTTAAATATCAAGAGTAAACAAATCTAAAATGTTCTTTTTTGCAAAAAGTTTCAACGGTTTAGAATTTTTTTTTATTGTCAGGTAATCACTAAAGTTTTTTCTATTAAAAATCTAATAAAATTTATTGATAATTTTAATTATTGATTTTATTTTTATTTATTTTAATTTTAGAAATTTTATGCTGTTTTACATTTTTCTTAAAAATTTGCCAACATTTTTTAGTAATTCTATTTTGTTTCATTATCTTTGAAGTGTTTTCTTTTTAAAACTATCAAAATTTTCCAAATTTTTAAAATTATATGGATATTTTTATTGATTAAAAAATTCTCTCGTGTTAATATTAATCATACGTTCCCCTTAACTATTTTTGTTAAAGTTCTGTATTTTCAATAATATTTACTTTTATTCTTAACAAATTGCTTTAATGAACAATTTATGCTTAAAAACATTATGAACCTCAAGTTTCTTAGGAATTTTGAAGATTGATTTAACTTTTTTTAAATTTTCCAACAAAAATCTAGAAAGTTTTATTATCTTTGTAAATTTTTCTTAAAGAAAATTTTCAAGTTTTTATTATTTTGTCTTGATTTGTATTCACTGAGGTGTTTTCTTTTTAAAACTATTCAAGTTTTTTAAATCTTTTAAAAATTGGAAATGTTACAGATAATTTAAATTTTTATAAAACACTTTTCCTAAAAATTATTAACATTTTTTTTTATTAATTTTGTAGTCTTTGAAGTGTTTTCTTTTCACAAAAAATTCATAAAAAATTCATCAGCTTTTAATTATTTTCTAGAATGCTCCTGAATTAATACTAATCATACGCTCCTTTGAACATTTTTATTTAAATTTTTATATCTCCAAAACTATAAAATTCCTTAAAAAAATTTAAAAAGATTTAAACTATAAACTAAAATTAAGTCTTAGGTTATGGTTCTTGTCATATTCTTTTAAGTTATTATTAATCATACGCCTCATTAACTCAATTTAATTTGAAATTATTATAGCGAAGTCTATAGTAGGTACAACTATTATTTATAGCAACCCCTATATTATTAAACCTACCTACCACTCAGTTGTGTATTCTGAGGATATTTATTTTTAGTATTTTTAAATTTTTTTGCTCTAGTATTTATTATTTTTCTTGTTGATGAGTTGAGTAGGTATAAAGAAGTATAATGTTAAGGATGCTGTAAATAATGTTTATAATAATGATGATGATGATGAGGACGAGCAGCAAGAACTCTGGCATTGAGGATGAACAAGGATAATGTTCATTTTAGATTTTTTATAAGCATTTTGTTCTTGCAAACATTCATTAAATGAAGGGATATATAAAGTTGTTTTTAATGTTGATTCTTTCGTTTTTTTTTTTTTTTTATAAAAGGTAAATTTTATTTTTTCTCCTTTTTGTATAGAGAAATTTTAGCTTAAATTGAGCTTTTGAAGAGGTCATTGGTTTATAACCTAAAGGCTTTCTGTGTTTCATTAAATAAATAAACAAATAAATAAATAAAAAATCTTTTTGGTAAATAAATTTTTAATTTTAAATAAATAACAATTAGTTGTTTCTTTAAAAGTAAACTCTTTTACGACTAGCTAAGATTTTAACTTCTCTTTTTCTTTTAATTTTTATAAAATTTTACTTTTATTCTTTATGTTGTGATTAATAAATTTTCTGCTCTATGGTTGTTCTTCTTGAAAACTTAATTATTACACTTAATTAACATAACCGAAGGTAAGATGCTAAAATTAATGGTTTCTTAAAAAAAAAAAATGAAACTTTTTTAAGCAGCAAAAAAGCACAGCAAATTTTACAGCTTTTTGTGCACACATATACACCCATCCATTTACAAAAATTTGTTTATTAAATTAAATGCCAAGTTGAGTTTTTACAACTTTACTTTTTCTACCTCCAACTCTCTCTACAAAAGAAAAAAAAAAAAAAAAAAAAAACACTTTATCAAATAAAAAGCTATCAAAACAAACATAAAAACTTTTAATGAAATCTCAATAGAACATAATGCCAAAATAAAGATATTTTTTCATAAAAATTAAATATGCTGACATATTTATTTTACAAAAAGATAATTGTTAAAAAGTTCTCTTAAATTCAAGAAAATTTAATAAGTAAAAAAATTTTGAAATTTAAAATTTTGATTTTACCAAGAAAATTTTTATAGAAAAAATAAAAATATTAAAAATTTTGTTCTGTAATAAATAAACTAAAAGGTTATCTTTTAAATAAATTGAAGATGAAGAAATACATTGAGTTTAAATGAAGATGTGAAAGATTTAGCAAAAATTTCAACTGAATTAATATTAATCATACACTGCAATTAATTATTGTTTTAAAATTATTATTAAAATTATTATTAAAGGAAATTTTTAAGAGATTTTAAAGAAAAATAAAAATAGAAATATTAGTTTATAAAATGAAAGAAAAAAAACTTAATACAATTAAAATAAAAACATTAATAAAAATAAAATATAAATTTTTGCATTTCCAGGATTTTTTTAGCTAATAAGGAAATATTTTAAAATTTATCATATTAATTATACATTTATCATATTATCTTTTAAAAATGATATTAATTGCTAAAATTCTTTGAGTTCAAAAGAAGTTGTGAGAGATTTAGTAAAATTTAAAATTCAACTGAATTAACATTAATCATTCGTTATTGTTACTAAAGGAAATTTTTAAGAGATTTTGATAAGAAACATTGGTTTATGAAACGAAATAAAAATAAAAAAAATGAAATAAAAATTGAAAATAAAAAAAATAAATTTTAAGTTTTATGATTTCCATCGATATTTTTGTTAGCGAAGAAATTTATATTGAAACATTTATCATATTAATAAAATAGTCTAAAAGATTATCTTTCAGAAATAATATTAATTGTTAAAATTCTTTGATTGTCATAGAAGTTATAAGAGATTTTGAGAAATCAGTCTTGAATTAATATTAATCATACGCAACCGGGAATAATTTGTATAAAACTCTATAAAATGAAAACTAAAGTAATTTTTGAAGAAACTTTTTATTGATTTGAAAGAAAACAAAGTAAAGGAATAAACAAAAATAAAAAACGCTAAAAAAAATTAAAATAAATTAGAAAAAATAAAAATAAAAAAAAAATATATATTTTTTATTTAATTATTATAATTGTTTTTTTTTTTAATTTTTGGCGTAAATTCTTAACATATTAAAGAAAATAAATTAAAAACTCAGCTAAAATTACAAAATTGTTCTAAACCGAAAATTTTTATACAAATTTTTTAGTATAAAAAAAAAGAATAAAAAATTTTATTTTCATTATTTTTATGCTTTAACTTGATAAATATAATATTGAAATGTTATAGAAGCAAATTTTTTATGTAAGAAGAAAAAATGTATCTAAAATTAAGAGTTCATTTTTGAAATTTTTTTTATTGCTGAGTAAATTTTTGGGAATTTGTAATGAAATATTACAAATGTACTTGGTTAAGATAATAATTAAAAGATAAATCTTTTAAAATTTGCAACAATTTTTAAAGTCCTTTAAGCTTAAGGAAAGTTATGAGAGATTTTGTAAAATTAGTACTGAATTAATATTAAACAAACGCTATGAGGAATTATTTTTTAAATATTAAATAAAATGAAAACTTAAATTAATTTTGAAAAGATTTTTAAAAGATTTAAAAGAAAATAAAACTAAAATTTATTTTCAAATGTTTATAAAAATTTGAAAGTTTTCTTAAACGTAATTTTTCTTTTTAAATTATTTCTTCTTTAAATTAAAATAGAAATTTTTTTAAAGATACTTTTTATGTGATCACTTAAGCGTTTAGAATTTTAATTAAATGTTAATAGCCAAAGAATTAACTAAATTTCATTTAATTTACTGCAGAAATTTGCTAAAAGAGAAAAATAAATAAATTTTGTTAGTTAACAATCTTAAATTAATGACAATGACGGTGTATAAAAAAAAAATAAAATAAAAAACAAAAACAAATTTAAATTACTAAATTCTTAAAAAAAAACAAAATAAAGTTTTAAACAAATGTTCCTGTCTATCTCTAGACTCTCATATTATTTTTCTTACTCTTGAGACATGTTTATATAGATATTTAAGGCAAACATAGTAAATACGTGCTAAGCATTTTAAAAAACATTTCAATATATTAATACATATTGTCACAAACACTCTCTAATAAAGTAAAACGTAAAAAACCCATAATTTAACGAAAAAAAGAAGTAAATGAAAGAAAAAAATAATAAAGAAAGAAACGAAATAATGAACATACGACTATTTAGCTATAAATCTTAAAATAACACTTATGGTTTTTATTTAAGCCACCACTAGAATTTCCTTTATTTTTTTCCTTAACATTTTATTTAAGTATTGATGTATGTGTATATGAAATGAGACCATTAAGCCAACAACACAAACTTAAAAGAGACGCCCCAAAGAGACTAAATAAAATGTTTTTCTTTGGCTTTTGTAATATACTAAATATAATACCCTATAACAACTAATACATATTGAGTCACTCCAAAAATAATGAAATTAACATTTTTCATTTAGTAATCAATGATATTTATCCAAGAAAAATAAATAAATAAAAATAATAAAATAAATATAATGAGTCACTTTTTGAATATAAAAATCTTTTAGTTATATTCATTTCTAGATTTATGGCCTTATTCAGTACGACAATCAAATTACTCATTACTCATTTCTTCAAATATTTTTTGAGTATTTTTCATACAAATTTTAATTCTAAACAATTTTCTTGTTGTACTGCATCAGACCCTTAATTAACGTTTTGTATTATTATATTTCTATAATTTATTAAAAAAATTTTTTTAATGGAATTGAAGAATTTTTTTTTAACGAAATTTAAAATTTTTTTTATAAATTCCTTTAGTTGTATAATATTTTTTGGAAATGTATTAAAATTTTTATTTATTTATTCTTTGAATCAAATGACGTAATAAATTATCTATTAAACAACCTTAAAATTTTTAAAATCCCTTAAGTTTTGCCAAAGTTATGAAAGATTTTTTAAATTCAGAGCTGAATTAATATTAATCATACGCTACAGGCAATAACGTTTTTAAAAGTTTAATGAAACTGAAACTTTAAAGAATTTTTAAAAAATTTTTAACTCATCCTTTATAAAGTAAAGTATAATTTAATAAATAATGATAAAAAATTAAAGAAATCTTTTATTAAATTTTAAGAAAACCCAATTTAAATTTTTTTTATAGAAATTTTGTCTATTAATTAAATAAGCTAATAAGTTTTCTTTTAAATTCTTAAAGAAATTTTAAATTACTTGAGGTTTGCCAAAAAAATTAAGCTTTATAAAATTAAAATTTAAAAAAATTAAAATAGATGAAATATAAAACAACGGATAGTTTAAAAATGAGTGATAAAAAATTTTAAAGAAATAATTTATATGAAATTTAAATTAAATTTTAAAAATTTTAAATTTTAAATTAATTTTTTAATAGGATTTTAAAATTCTTAAAAAAATCTAAATCACTTAAGCTTTTCTAAAGTTAGTAGAGATAAGGCTTTATAAAATTTAAAAAAAGTATTTTAAAGAAAATTTTCACTCATTCCATACAAAACAAACAAAAGTTAATAATAAAAAATTTAAATTAATAATTTTCATTATTTTTAAGAAAATCCTACATAAATTTTAAAATTTTAAGTTAATTTTTTTATAAACTAAAAAATTTTCTTTTAAACTTCTTGCAAAATTTGCAAATCTTTTAAATTTTGCTAAAGAAGTAAGAGATTTTGTAGTTAGAGCTGCATTACTATTAATCATACGCACCCGGTAATAGTTTCTTAAAGTATATAAATCAATTATATATCAAAAAAAAAATTTTAAATGCTGCCAAATAAAGAACTTTAATAAGGATTTCTTTGAAATAGAAAAAAAAAATATTGAAATTTTATTATCTTCAATTTTAAATAAAATTTTTTAAAGCAATTTTTAAATATTTAAAATTTTGTATATTCATCAAATTAACCAAAAGATATTCTTTTGAAATTTAAATAAAATGTGTAAAGTTAGAGCTGTATTAGTGTTAATCGTACTCAACCAGGAATATTTTTTAGTTCTATAAAATTAAAACTTGAAATAATTTTAAAGAAATTTGTAAATGATTCAAAATAAAGTACTTTGATAAAATTTAATAAAATTGAAATAAAAATGTAATAAATAAATTTTTATAATTTTCAATTTTAAATGAATTCTTTTTGAAATGTTTCAAATTTTGTCTATTAATCAAATAAACTAAAAGGTTTTCTTTTAGAATTCTTAAAAAAAATTAAATCCCTTGAGATTTGCCAAAGTTATAAAATATTTTGCAAAGCTAAAGCTGAATTAATATTAATCATACGCAATCAGATTTTTTTTAGTTTTATAAAATTAAAACTAGAAAGAATTTTAACGAAATTTGTAAATGAATATAAAAAAACGAATAAATTTTTGATTGAAATAAAAAAAAAAAAATAATAATAAAATTTATAATCTTCAACTTTTAATATATATCTTTTTAATTTTTTGAAATATTTACTAATCGAATAAACTAAAAGGTTTTCTTTGAAAATTCTTACAAAATTTGTAAATCTCTTCAAATTTGCGAAAGCTATAGAAAATTTTGTAAAACTATAGATGATTAATCATACGCTAGAGGGTATATTTTTTAAAATTGAATAAAATGAAAACTCAAGTAAATTTTGAAGATTTTTTTAATAGAATAAAGTAAGAATACAGCTAAATTTATATAAAATAAATCAATGTAGGCAACATTTTTAATATTTTTTTTTTCAAATTATTTTCTTTTTATAATTTATGAAAATTATAACAAATTACTTTTATTTTTTTTATTTATTATTCTTTTTATGTAAAGTTTTAGCTTATTATGAACAAATAAAAAAAATCAATAATGGTTGTTTGTACTATTAATATTAGTTAATTACAGTCTGGTGATTCTTTTCAAAGCAAACATTTTTTTCTTGTTACTTTTGGGGGCGTAAAGTTCACTCATAACATTATTTTATTTTTTATAAAATCTAAAAATTTGAACAAAACCTCAATACAATAAAATTTTTTCATGGGAGTAAAAAACTCCTACTTTTTTCCTTCATATTAATATGATTTATGTTTATTTTTATTTTATTTTTCTTTTTTTTTTAGGTGTCAGTATATTATTCGATTTCATGGTTGAATAATTTTTTTATGTTGCCTGTATATACTCATTTACACCATAAGCATGACCTTAGAAGTGAAGGACTTTTTTTGGTGGGCTAAAATTGAAGTTGTTTTTATTTATTTTTGCAATATTTTCTTTTTCATTTTGAGTTGTTGGATTTTAATTATTATCATTTTGCCTTGTAAAAAAAAGACAAAGAAGCATTAAGGTTGAATGGTAACGTTAAAGTTTTGAAGGCTTAAAACTGTAAAAACGTTTAAAATTTATTTGTATTGTGACATAAATAAATAACTACTGTATTACGCAAAACATGAAATATATAAATAGTGACATTTGCTTAAGGACCATTGTTTATTTGAGTTTGTTTTTTTAAGGGTTTCGCAAGTGATTTATGATGAAATTTAAAAATCATTAAATAAAATGAATTTTAAATAAGGAAAATTATTTTTTAAGGAAGTAATGGTATAATAAAAAACAATAATAAAAAAAATCAGTCAAGAATTATTATTATTATATATATATATATATATATATATATATATAATGGGTGATTCAAGTAGAGATACTTTTTTCAATAGCCTTTTTTGACAGATCACGTGTGAGTCGTGTCATGCTGTCATGTTGTTTTTGTTTAGTATTATTTGGTATTTCATAATGGAAAGACTTACGCCTGAACAACGTTTACAAATCGTTCAACTTTATTACGAAAATTCACGTTCTGTGAATAATGTGTTTCGTGCACTTCACTCAACTTATGGTCAACATAATCGGCCTACTAAGCGTACTATTCGCAACACCAACACCCATTTTGAGACCCAGCGTTCATTATTGGACAATATTCGACCGAATAGACCACGTCCAGCACGTTGTGAAGAAAATATGGCGGCCGTAGCTGAGAGTGTACACGAAGACCGTGGAGAGTCGATTCGGCGCCGTTCGCAGCAACTCGGACTAACGTATGGAACGACTTGGCGCATTTTACGTCGAGATCTTAAATTGAAAGCGTATAAAATACAGCTTGTACAGTAACTTAAGACGCTCGACCTTCCCAAGCGACATCGCTTCGCTCTATGGGCTCTTGAAAAGTTCCAAGAAGATCCGACGTTTTCGAGGCAAATTTTGTTCAGCGATGAGGCCCATTTCTTGCTCAATGGGTATGTAAACAAACAAAATTGCCTCATTTGGGACGAAGGGCAACCTGAAGAGATTCAAGAACTGCCACTTCATGCAGAAAAAACAACGTTTTGGTGTGGTTTGTGGGCCGGTGGAATCATCGATCCATATTTCTTTAAAAACGATGCCAGTGCGAACGTAATCGTCAATGGCGACCGTTATCGTGCCATGATAACCGACTATTTGATGACTGAAACTGAAGCTCGTGATCTCGGCGACATTTGGTTCCAGCAAGGCGGCGCCACTTCCCACACATCACATCAATCAATGGATTTATTGAGAGAACACTTCGATGAGCACATAATTTCACGTTTTGGGCCGGTCAATTGGCCACCAAGATCGTGTGATATCACACCGTTAGACTTTTTCCTGTGGCGATATGTAAAGTCTAAATTTTATGCGGACAAACTCGCTTCGATGCAGGCCTTGGAGGAAAACATCACGCGTGTCATTCGCCAGTTACCAGTCGAAATGCTCGAACGAGTCGTCGAAAATTGGACTCAACGGATGGACCATCTGCGACGTAACAACGGCCAACATTTGATAGACATAATCTTCAAAAAATAAATGCCAGAAAATGTTCTTTCAAATGATATTAAACATTCCCCATTAAATTTGAATTTTCTGTGTTTTTTTCTTTAAAAAAGTAAGGAACCTCGAAATGGATCACGCTCTATATATATGTCCCCAAACTTTTCCACCTAAAAATTTAGTTTGGGATTTGTAAAAAATTTACAAAAAATTCCAACAACTTAATCGAAATAACCTTTTTAAAACTTGAATTAAACAATTTAAAATTCATTTTTATTGATTTAAATTTATAATATATATTTTTCTCTATTTCCCTCCACTATAGCAAATTTTCTGAAAGAAATTATTATTTATTTTCTTGCCAATATTAAATCCTGGAATGTTTTCTTTCTATAGAATTTTAAATTTTTAAAATCCTGTAATAATTTTTTAAGTTATAAAAGTTTTTATAAAAATACTTCTTAATTAATATTAATCATACGGCTTTTTGAACTAATTTTTTAATATCAAAAAATTTTATTTTAAGAAAATTTTCCAAAAGAAATCATTAACTGAAATTATAAACTATTAAAATATATAAAACTAAGACATTCAAAATGAAAATAATTTTTCTCTGTTTTCCTCCTTTATAACAAATGTCAAAGAAATTATTAAATAGTAATTAAATATTAAAGCCCTGAATGTTTTCTTTCAACAGGCGTTTAAATTTTTGAAATCCTCTGAAAACTTTTCAAGTTATAAAAGTTTTTATAAAAATACTTCTTTATTAATATTAATCATATGCCTTAAAATAAAAATTTTAAGAAATTTTGAAATGAAATTAAAAGATAAAATAATAAACTAATAAAATTATTACTAAAACCTTAAAAAAAGCTTTTTTGATATTAAAATTATTTAAAGAAGATATATGATTAATATTAATTACCGGATTAATTGACAAAATTTGTTATAATATCAAAACTATTGAACATTTTAAATAATTTAAAAGTCTTTTAATAGAAAACATCTAAAACTTTTTTTAGATTAGAAAAAAATTGTATCAAAAATAAAAAAAAAAGAAAAAGTAATAATAAAAAAATATTTTGCAGCATTCAGAAGGAAACTAATTTAAAAATATTTTAAGAATTCATAAATTGATTTAATTTTAAACAGATTGAGTATTTGTTTTCTATTTTAGTAATTTTGGTTTTAAAGAAGACGTATGATTAACATTAATTATTGAGTTATTTCACAAAATTGTTTATACTTTCAAAACTATCAAAAATTTTAAAACTATTTAAAAGGTTTTTAATAGAAAACTTTTTTAGAAGCCATTGAATTTTTTCCACTGGAATTAGATAAATCACAGAAATTAAAAAAATTATTTTTAATTTTGTGCAAATTTTGTTAAATTTTTATTTTTTTTTTAAATTCGCTGGATTTTTTTTTGAGTTTAAAAAATGTATAATATTTTATGTGATTAACAGTATTTTTCTTCGCTTGTTTTCTTTTTTATAAAAAATTTCTTTAAAGTAAAATAAAAAAACTTTGAAAACATTTTCCTTTTTAAATTTTTATAATGTTTCTATTACATAGAAAACAATTTGTTATTAAATGAATATATCTTTGAAATATTTTCTCTTAAAATTCGTTTAAATTTTTAAAATCTCTTTAACCATTAAAAAGTTATAACAGTTTAAAATTTTAACCTCGAATTAATATCAATCATACGCTGCTTAAAACAAAATTTAAAAAAATTAAAATTTTGCTTGTCTTTAAAGATTTTAATAAACAGTTCATTAAGAAATATATATATATATATATATATATATATATATATATATATATATATATATATATATATATATATATATTTTTTTTAATTTTGTACAATTTTTGTTTTTAATTTTTAATTTATTTTTTTTTATTCGCTAAAATTTTTTAACCTTAAAATTTTAAAATTGTTGTGATTTTAACATCTATTAAATATTTATTATAAGTGTCTAAGAATTAACTTCAATATAATAAAATTCAGATTTATATAAGATTTATTATAAGATTCAGATTTTTGAAAAAAAAATTAAATTGATTATTTTTTTGCAAATTCGTTAGACTTTTTTAATTTTAAAAGTTTTAATTTTTTATAATTTTAACATCTATTAAATATTTTTAATTTCCTTAGGATAAATTTTAATACATAGCAATTCAAATTATTTAAAACTTTTGTTTAATATTTAATAGAAATATTTTCATTTTTTTTTAATTTTATAATCTTTGTTTTATATCGAAAATAATTTGGTATTAATTTTATAAATCTCTAAAATGTTTTTTTTTTAATACCTTTAAATTTTTAAAATATTTAATGTTATAGCAATTTTAAGAATTTAACTTCGATTTAATATCAATCATACGCTGCTTAGAAAAAAATTTTGAAAAATAAAAATTTCGCTTGATTTTAAAAATTTAATCCCCAATTTTTCTTTATTGATTTTAAGGAATATCAATAAATATTCAATTTTGTAAAGTTGTAAAATTCCAATATTAAGAGGAAATATTTAAGAACTTTTCTTAGTTTAACATTTTCTTTATGTTAAAAGCAGTTTTAATAATTTCTTGTTTAAATTAATTTTATTTTTTTTTATCTTTTAATTTTATTCTTCCATCATTTTTCTCTTACTTTTTTTTTTTTTTTTTTCTTTAATATCTAGTTCTTCTTTTTCTTTCCTTTTATGTAAAAGGTGTTGTATTTCTTTCTTTTTCTCTCTCTCTCTCTAGTTACTTTGGAGCTTTTTGTTTTTTTAATTGCTTGATTGACTTTAAATTTCATTTAGAAACTCTGTGTTATTTAAGAATTTGATTGGATTTTGTTGTAAAAAAATTTATAAAGATTTTTAATTGAATTAAAAGCTCTTGCTAGCAACATACATGCTTTTATTTATTATTTCCTTTACAAAAACACCTTTCAATGCTCTACTTTTTCTTCCTCTTTTTCATAACATTTTGATGCTGCTGGGTTTGGTTTGCATGTAATTGCCTTTTAATTTAAACTGTTAATTTTCCAAAACGGAAATTATTTGTCTGATAATATGATTAAAGCAACAAACTTTTTTTAATTGGCTTATGAACATAAAATTTTAAATGTTTTCTATAACAAAAAAAAAAAAAAAAAAAAAAAAAATTAATGTAATCTTATTTATGAAGGCAATTTTGATGACTAATAATATACTTTATTCTAAGTTAATTATAAAACAATGAAAGCTTTAATTGTTAAATAAATTATGCAATTAAAAATTTCGTTTTTAGATTAAATGGAAAAAAGTTACAGGGGATTTTGTAGAGATATTAAGGAATTAATATTAATTATACGCTCTAGGAGGGAAAAGCTAAAAAAAAAAATAAATAAATTTTAGAAAAATTTAAAATCATTTTTAAAGAAATTTTAAAGGAAATGAACAAATAGGGGAATAAATAAATAAAATTATAAATAAAACAAATAAAATTTAAGGAATTTGTGTGGAAAAAAATTTAAAAGAATATTTTATTATTAGAAAAAAATATATATATTTTTGAGTAAAATTATTTCTAGTTATGAAATAAGAATATTCATTAAATTATTATTTTTTTAATAGTTTCGAAAAAACTAAAATTTCCTCATAATTATTTGATCATATTTTTTGCATTATATTTGCTGCTCTAACTATTTGTTTAGCAAATGTTTTTGAGTCTACTAAATGTAAAAATTTTTTAATTTAGTAGTTTATAAAGCAGCAGCAGCTGATGTTGATGTAATAACAGTTCATGTCCATTAGCAGGAAGTAAACTATCTATGAACCTCTAATGAAAATTATAAAACAATTTGTTGTTGTAAAAACACAAGTAAATTTAGTTTGTTTGGTTAGCTTTCTCTCTAACATATGATGCTAAATTTTTAATTAGTTTTTAGTTTAGTTTAGTTTTCATTTTTGTGTTGTTCAACACTTAATTGAATACAACAATTAAAGTGCAAAAATATAAAACATTTATAATGAAATAAATGTTAAAATTATGTTTAGGCTATAAAACAAATTAAATACATCACATGTATGAAACTGAAATTAAAAATGAATTATTTAAAGTAAAATCATGAGAGCCAAAAATATAAATACTTAACAAAAAGGGACAATAAATGAAATATTATAAGGTTACAAAGGCGGAGAAAAATAAATTCTACGAAAATTAAAAAAGGACAAAATGTTAATATTTTATTTTATTTTCTTTTTTTTTTCTCAGTTCATTAGCAAAATTTTTAATTTTTTCATTATTTCTTAATTTTAAATTTACATTTGCTAGAAAGCCTAAAGGATATTCTTTCGATATCTGTAAAAATTTTCTCGATATGAAACCTATAACTTAAGTTAATTTAATAAAATTAACCCTGAATTAATATTTATCATACGCTACCTATTTTTTATTTTTTAATAATTGACTTTTAAAGCTAGAAATACCCAGGATTTTTTTTTACCAATATTAAAACTTTAGTTAGGGATATATAATCTTAAAAGACTTACAAATTAATTTAAAGAAATTTAAATTAAACTTATTTTTTTATTTTCATTTCATTGTGGATTTTTTTCAGTTTTTAATTATCTCATAAGAATAATTTTATATATACTAGAAAGTCTAAAAACGGTAAAATTTGCTTAAATTTGAAACATGTAACCCAAGTTATTTAATATTAAAAAAATTATTCTGAATTAATATTAATTATACGCTACCAGTCATATTTTTTTTAAATTTTGCTTTAAAAGTTAGAAACATCAAGTTCAGTGTTCAATGAAATATTTTTCAATATTAAAAATTTAATAATATTTAAAAATACTTAAGAAAAAAGTTGAAATTAAATTTACTTTTTATTTTCCATTTTCTTATGAATTTTTTCCTTTTTAATTATTTCATAAGAATAATTTTATATATGATAGAAAACCTAAAGAGTTTACTTTTAAAAAGTGTAAAATTTATTTAAACTTGAAACATATAATCCAAGTTATGGAATATTTAACAAAATTACCCTAAATTAATGTTGATAATACGCTACCAATACTTTTTTTAATATTGGCTGTAAAAGATAGAAAGGAAAATATTAATTTTTTATAAAATTTTGTATTTTAACAACAAAAATAAATACTTTATTTAAATAAACATTTTTTTACAAATCAACTTAAAAATTTTTAGATTTTTGACGAAAAAAAATAATAGTAAATTTTTAATTTATTAATGAAGTAAATGAAAAACAAGAAAATTTTTAAAATTCGTATTTTTTTTCTTTTTTTTTTTTAATCTTCAATTTGAATTTTTTTCATTATTATTTTTTAATAAAATTTTAAGTCTTTTTGACTCCTTTTTGTGTAAACTTTAATTCAAGATTAAAGGCTAAAGTGTTTTCATCTTAAAACCTTTAAAAATTTCCAAATCTTTACAAAGAAATAACATTAAAAAAATCATTCGATTTTTTTTTAATTTTAATTTTTCTTATTAAAACCTTTTTACTTAAATACTATTAAAATATCTTTAAAAATGTTTATAGTTTTCCTGATATTTAAATTTCAGTAAAATTGTTAAAGATAGCGCATGATTAATATTAATTAATCACTAACAAAATTAACAAAATTATTAAAATCTGATAATAATTCTTAAAATATTTCAATAATTTTAGTAATTTTAAATAGAAATCACTACAGTTATTAAGAATAGAAATAAATTTTACAAATATTTTTGAAAAATTTTGTAAAATAAAATCAAAGGAAATCGATTTTTTAGAAATTTGAAAATAAATATAATAACTTTAATTTATTATTGTAATTCTTAATTAAAGTATTTCGTTTAAAATTTGTCAAATGCGATACAAACGACAAAAGTGGAAAAACTAAATCTCTATTATTATTATTATTTAGTAATTTTTCCAAAATATATTTTTTAATTAAAATTAAATCTTCAGGAGTTTTTTTTAAATAATTTTAAAATAGAATTACTTATTATCATTTAAAAATCAGTTAATTTTCTTTAAAATCTTTTATAGTTTTCATGAAGTATATATTTTATTAAAATTGTAATGGTAAGCGTATGATTAATATTAATTCATGAGTAATTTAACAAAATTATAAAAATTTGCTTAAATTGTTAAAAGATTTAAAGAAATTTGGTAATTTTAAATAGAAAACATTAAAGTTATCAAATATAAAAATACAATTTATAAATATTGGAACTATTTTTCCTAAAAAATTTAGAGGAAATTGAAAATTTTTAATTTTTTTTTTTTTAAGAAATTTAAAAATTATTTTACCACAAATTATATAAAATTTTAAAAATTATTATTAGCTAAGAACTACTAAAACAATTAAAATTAAAATAAAAGTTGAAATAGTTTTGGAATTTTTTTGGTAAGAAAATAAATAAAAAATAAAAATAAACAAAATGATATTTAAAAAGTAAATAAAAATAATAAATAAAAATAATAAATAAAAATAATTAAAAAAGTAAATAAAAATAATAAATAAAAATAATTTAAAAAGTAAATAAAAATAATATTTTTATTAATTTTAAATATTACAATTTAAATTAAAAAGTGAAAAACGTTTTGAATAAAATAAAATAAAATAAAATAAAATAAAATAAAATAAATTAAAATTAAAAAAAAATAAAAATAATTTAAAAAGCAAAATAATAATAATATTAATAATAATTAAATAATTAAATAAATAAAAAAGTACTTAAGCAAATTTATTTTTTTCTTTATTATTATTATTATTATTATTATTTTATTATTATTATTATTATTATTATTATTATTATTATTGTTATTATTATTATTATTATTATTATTTTTAATTATTATTTATTCTTTCAGTTTTCAGTTTTTTTTTTACTGTTTTTTATTATTCTTTAATAAGTTAACAAATTTATTAAAAATTTTGGGGTGACGTATGATTAATATTAATTAAGGTGTCATTTAACTTAATAATTCATACCTCATAAACAAAAAGTGATATTTTCTTCTAACAAAATCTAATCGATAATAAACATTACTATTAATTTCATATATTTTATTAAAAATAAAATTTTATTTAAATTTCTTAGAAATTTTAAACTAAACTCTAATTTTTGTTAAATGAAAAATTACTTAAATTATTTTAATTATCTTAAAAAATTTTAAATATTTCCACAAATTTTAATGTTTTATAAATCAAAAACAATTTAATTATTATTTTTACATTATCGACCATATTATACTCTTATATAAGTGATTTTTTTTTTTTTTATCAGTAAATAAACATTTTTGTGGTTTAAATTATAAACTAAATAACAAAGAGATTTTATTATTTCAAACCTCAAAAATTGTTGCATGTAGTTATATATTACAAGTGTGGTTAATTATGTACTCTTTGGCTTAATAAATTAAATAGCAAAAAATCCTTAACAAAATGTTATTAAAATAAGGGATTTTGGTAGGGATTGGTTTGGTCAATTTTTAACAGATATAGAAATAATTTATTTTAACTAAAAATATATATATAAATAAAATAATGAAAATAAATTCTTAATATTTCTAAGCAAAATTATAAAATTTAGTGATTTGAATTTTATAGATCTTGATAATAAAACTTTAATTTCAGGTTTTATTAAAAATATTATTCATAAAATTAATATATTATATAATATTAAGAGAAAAAATAAGAAATAAATATGATTTTTTTTTCTTTTTTGGAAAATTAATTTTGTTAATTTTTTAGAAATTTTTAAAATTTTTATTTTCTATTTAATTCTTTAATAGGTTTTTAATATACATGTAAAAGAATTTTTAAAAAATTTTAACTATTAAAAAGGTTACCGCAAAATTTGTCAAATAACTCCTGAATTAATATTAATCATACGTCGTTCATAAGTAAAAATTTTAATAAATTTTTAAAGATTTTATAGGAAATTATTTGAAGATTTAAACGATTCTTATAAAAAATATATTAAATTAATGATATTTGTTTAAGAGTTAAATTTAAATTAAAAAATTTAGTAAATAAAATTTACATTTTAATTAAAAAAGAAGGAAATTTTTAATATTTGTGTTATCCTTAATGTATTTGTATAATTATTAAACTTTCTATGGTTTCAAAATAGAAAAAAAAATAATATACACACTTTTTAAAACCACCAAAAATGTTTAAAGAAACTTGGAGATATTTTTACAGCTACATATGTTGTGCGTATAGTTTTTGGCTCAACAGCAAATGTAATTTGGAATTAATGGAAAAACATATAAAGTTTCCTAAAAAGAAATCCCAAGAAAGTTGTAGACTTGCTAAAAAAAAGTTTTCGTTTAAAATTAAATTTTTCCCATACTCTATCTGCTTTTGCTTTAATTTCTTTACATATGTTAACCACTTTCAATTCTCTTATAGAAATAAATGTAACATTAGGTAAAACATTTTAAAATTTTTTTACAAATTTCTTTTTTTTTTTTTTTTTGTTTTTTCTTCTTTTTATTTTTAACATTTGTTTGAAAGTTTTAAAAGAATACAGATTTTCTTGCTCTGACTGTTTATGGTTGATACAACAAAAAAAAAAAAAAAAAAAAAAAAAATATAGCTACCTAGAGTTTTAAACAAAAAAGACATAAAACCTAAAAAGTTTTCTTTTTAAAAAGAAAATAAATAAAATAAAATTATATTAAAACATTTAAAACCAAAATGTTAGGGGATTGTGTTTAATTTTTGTTCTTTAACATTTTAAATATTTAATGTCATTCAATGGATAAAAAAGTTAAGCTTACATGGGATATTTTTAAAAATTTTACTTTCAAATTTAAAAAGTAAAAAAACTTTTTAATTTTTGTTGTTATGCCTAAAAAACTTATAATTGTTTTATTTTATTAGGCTAAAAAATTATTTAAAAAAATCTTTTATAGTTTAAGATTTATACAGATTTTAAGAAAATTGTCTTGGTGAGCGTATGATTAATATTAATTCATGACTTATTTAACAAAATTGATAAGTTTTAACTCTTCAAAAATTTTATAAATGTTTTGCTACATTTTTTGAGAAATTAAAATTTTTACATTTTTTTTTATCAATTTTTTATATTAATTTTTTGCTTTTTACGAAAATATTATATTTTTAGTAAAAAAAATGTTTTTTTTTTTTAACAATTTTAGATTTTATTAAACATTCTCTTAGAAAATTTAAATTTTTATGAAGATTCTTTTGAGAAATTTAATTTTTCTTTGTTTTTCTTAAATAAAAATATAATCTTTAGAATTTTTTGTTTATTTTTGTAAAGAAAACAGTTCAAGCAATAGATATTATCAGGAAAATTTATACAAAATTTAAGATTTTTTTAACAAAAACTTTTTTAAAAATTTAAATTTTAAATATTTTTTTTTAATTTATTTTTTTTTAATTTATTTATTTTTTTTTTTAATTTAAACATTTATTTCTAAATTAAATATCTTTAGCTTTTACCTACAAATACCCCAATTTCCTAATAAATAATTTCCCTATTTTTAAGCCTTTTTTTAATAATTTAAAAATTATTTATCAAGGCGTGTAATTGATATTAATTATTAAGTAGTCTTAGACGATTTATTATAAATTTAAAAGTAAGAGGTTAATTTTAAAAAATTAAAAAGATTCTAATAGAAAACAGTTCATATTATTATATAAAATATAAATTGAAATCAAAAAAACTTGATTTAATGATTTTCATAAAAAAATCAATTAAAATATTTTTCTTAAGGTTTTTTGTTGTTGTTTTTTTTTTAATTTTTATATTTTAAACATTATTATACACCCTAACGTATGATTAATATTAATTAATCTATATATTTATAAATTGCTTTATGATTTAAAAAAAAAAAATATTTAACTAAAAATTTAATCAAACTTTATTTATTGAGATTTTAATAAAAGAAACTAATTTATTTTATTTCTTTTTGTAAAAATAATAAAATAATAAAATTGTTAAAGTTTAAACAAATTTTTAAATTTCAGCATTTTGTGTGCTCTAGCGTATGATTAATATTAATTAGGTGCTATTTTTATAAAATCCTTTATAACTTTGGCACTTAAAGGAGTATTTTAAAAATTTAAAAAGATTTCAAAAGAAAACATTTTAATTTCTTGGGAAAATTATAAATTAAAATAATTTTCTAAAAAATCGTTAACTAAAAATTTCAGCAAACTTTATAAAGAAAATTTTAATTAAATTATTTTTTGATAATTTTTTCCTTTCCACTTCAGATAACAGGAACTTAATGTATTTTATTGCTTTAACAAAAAAAAAAAAAAAATTATTGGAATTTTTTAATTTGAATCATATAAATTAGATTGTATTTTTATAAAATCCTTTATAACTTTAGAACTAAAAGCACTATTTTAAAAATTTAAAAGCATTTTGAAAGAAAACATCTTATTTCATTATATAAAATATAAATTAAAATAATTTTCTAAAAAAATCTTTAACTAAAAATTTTAGCAAATTTTAGTTATTTGCTGTCCCATGATGCCGAATGAAAATTTCGTTCGACAAATTATATAGGAAACAAAAACAAAATTTTTAATTTATTTTATTTTTTTATATATTTTCATTTTTTTATATATTTTCATTTTTTTATTTTTTTTATTTATTTTTTATTTATTTTTATTTTTTTCCATATAAATTGTCGAAACGAATTTTTTTGTTCAGCATCGTGGCACATGCCTTCATTTTTTTTTTTACAGAAAATTATAATTTTTTTTATTTATATTTTATAAATGTTTTTTTCTTGTTGTTTTGAATTTTTATAACAAAGTTTTTATATTCCATGTTTTGCTAAAAAAAAAAAACTTTAAAAAGTTATGAACTTTATGAGGTTGATGTATGATTAATATTAATTATGCTACATTTTTATAAAATCCTTTATAACTTTGAAACTAAAAGGAGTGTTTGAAAAATTTAGAAGGATTTTAAAAGAAGACATTTTATTTAATTATATAATATATAAATTAAAATAATTTTCTAAATAATTTTTAGCTAAAAATTTATGCAAACTTTAATTATTGATTTTTTTTAAGAAAATTTTATTTAAAATAGTTTCTAACAAGTATTTACTTGTTCATATAAGTTTTAATGACATAAATTAATGTAGCTTATTTGTTTTTATAAAATCCTCTATAACTAAAAGAACAATTTTAAAAATTTAAAAGATTTTAAAAGAAAAGATTTAAATCTATATAATTTGTATTAAATTCTTAATAAATCTCTTATATTCTTTGGCATGTGTTGCATGATTTTTTATAATTCTTCATATATATATTTTTTTTCATGTCATTGTTGCTGTTTGCTGCATAACATTTTTTTTTTAGTGTGTTGTGCTTGCCTGGGCGCGTCATAAATACAATATGTTACTTACTCATACATACTTACACTTCCTTTGATTCTTCTAAAACATCAAGAACAGCAATAGTAGCAGTAGCAGCATAAACAGAGACAAAATGTCTCTAACACTCGAACGGAGAGTAAAAGAGTATTAGGAAAAGAAAGGAAGAAAACATTATACTCAGCATGAGTCATGCAATACGTTTGTAAATAAAATGGTTGGTTGGTTTTAGAATTTTTTATTTTTCAAAAACACAGACTAGAATATAATATTATACTAATATACTATTGTGGTTGTTTTTGTTGGTTTTTGAAGGATATAACTAAAGGAATTTAAAGTTTAAGATTTTTTTTTTTAGCTGAAACTACTAAAAGTTGGAATTTATTGGAAGGGAGTTTTGAAAAAGATTTAAAAAAAAAGAAATTTTAAGAAATCTAAAATTTATATAATAATGTGAAATATTTTCTTTTGAAATCATTTTAAATTTTTAAATTCCTCCCTTTAGTTTTCGAGATTTTATAAAACCACTACCTAATTATTATTAAACATACGTCAGGGTAGACTAAAATTTTAAATTCATAATTTTTTTTAAATGTTTTGTAAAATTTTTCGTTCCTGAGACCCCTTAATAATTTTCCAGTACTTAAACTAAAACTATTTGTCATTTTTCTTTTATAAATACATAAAGTATAAGCATTGATGTATTTTTTCTTTCTGGAGTCTATACAACAAAATATTATGACCTTAAAGTTTAATTTTCATTCTCTCTCTTTTCTTCTTTTGTAAACAAAAAGAAAAAACTAAAGTTTTTCCTATGATTTTTTTTATTATGATACTTTTGGCAAATTGCATTGACAAGATAGACGACATGTTCGAGAAAAAAAAAAAAAGAAAATAGCTATAACTAATATAAATAATAAATAATATAAAATGTGTATTTACAATGACAAAAATCATTTATTATGGACAAGCCAGAAAAAAATAAAATAAAATAAAAATAAAAAAAAAATTTAAAACTATTAGAAAATATAGACAAATATTTAAAAGATAATAAAGGAAAAAAATAAGAAAAATATTTAAGAATATATTAAAAATAATACAAGTAAATAAATAAAAAATGTAGATAATAAAGGTAATCTAATATTAAATAAATAAAAGTTTTAAAAGATAAAGAAAAAAATAATAAAAAAAAAAGATATTTCCTCAAGAATGCTTTCTGCTTAAAGATTTTCGAAATTCAAAAGTGTTAAGTTTTAGTTTATGTCTAATAAAATTTTTTTAACTGTTCCATACGAAAACTCCCAAAAATTCTAAATTTTCAGCTATTTTTCTTCAATTAAAAAAATTATTTATCTAGGCGTATGATTAATATTAATTATGAAGTAACCTTATAAATCTTCCTATAACTAAAAAAATAAAAGGACAATTTTTAAAATTCCAAAAGGTTTTAAAGATGAACTTTTAACTTTTAATTTAATTAGAAAAATTATAAATTGAAAAAAATTTTCTAAAGAAAAAAAACTAAAAATTAAGCAAACTTTATTAATGAGATTTTTCTAAAGAAAATTTTATTTAATTTATTTTTTAAAAATGATTTGCTTGTTATTTTTACTTTTAATAATAAAAAGTAAAGTATTTGATTCTTGACTGTTCTGACGTATGATTAATATTAATTAGTTTGGATTTTTATAAAATCTATTATATCTCAGAAACTAAAAGGAGTGTTTTAAAAATTTTATAGAATTTTAAAAGAAAACATTTCATTTTATTTAGAAAATTATAAATTGAAATAACTTTCTAAAAAAAACTTTAGCAAACTTTTTTTATTGAGATTTTTCAAAAAAAAAAAAAAAAGAAAAAATGTAATTTTATAAAAATTACCTTTAATAACAGTAAATAAAATATTTTATATAATTTTCTAAGGAAAACCATCAAAAAATTTTAATTTTTTTTTTGATGAACATTATTTAAGCAGTATTTTTATAAAATCTTTTATAACTTTGAAACTAAAAAGTGCATTTAAATAATTTAAAAACTTAAAAAAGAAAACATTTAAGGCATTCATAATATAACTAAATGAATTTAATGAAACAATGTAACATTAAAGTAAATTTTTGCCTATATTTGCTATTAATAATGTTAACTTTTATTAAATTTGCTATAATTTTGCAAGTAAAGGGAGGATTTAGACAGTTTAACGGAATTTTAAAAGAGAACATTTAAGTCTTTCATATTATAAATTAGCAGATTATGGATGCAAATGGAAAAATTAAAACATATTAAAGTTTAAAAAAGAAATACTTTTTTCAGCTTAACTTAGATGATAGATTTTTAAAATTAATTTTTAGTTTTATTTATGCAATAAAGTGTTTTTTTTTAATCTTTTATGTTTCAAAAGTTATTTAGTATTTTTGTGTATTAAACCATAAATATTAATATTAATTCATAGTTTAATACGCACCCCGAAATTATTATCTTTTTTAGTTTTGAAATTTTATAAGTAAGCAAATTGTTCGAAATTTAAATCACTTATATGTTTTGTTTATAGGCTAATGTGTTTTCTTTTTAAATCTTTTTAAATTTTTCCAAAATCTTTTATAGTTTTGAAGTTATCCTGAATTTTTTAAAACATCTCATGAATTAATATCAATCATTCTTTAAAATTTCCTTAATTTAATAGAATTATAACTTAAAATTTTTATAAAAACAAAGAAATCTAAAAAAATTAATCAAAAATTAAAAAATAAAATTTGTTTTTTTTATAATTTTTATTAGATTTTTGTTTAGTAATTCAATAATACAATAAAGAAATAATTTGTTTATTATTTCCAAATTTTGATTTCTTTAATATTTACTTTTTTTATTTATTAATTAATTCTCTATATTCCCCATTAAAAATTCATTTCACGCCTTAATCTCATTTTATGTCTTAAATTAGCCTTAAAAACAAATTGTCTCATTAATATTTCTACTTCATGCTTCATTTTGTTTCCAAAACATAAAAAAGGATATTAATTTAATATTTGCTTATAGAAAACGTATGACGAATATTAATTAAGTTATAAAAACTTCCACCTCCTTTACTCCCCAATTTTTCATAGGGTGTTTGTACATGTGTGTGCAATTTGTAATTGTATTGATAATATTTAATAACTTAATAAAAGTCATTTGATTGTAATTAAATTTCTAGGAATTTAAAAACCAAATTAACAAAGACAATGTAAAGCAGTAACATCATTATACAGCCAACAGCAGCTGAAACATATTTATTGTCATTATTATTTGCATAAATGAATTAAAACAGAAGCTGCTTAAACGTTCTATTATATGGTTGTTAAATAATAAAAAAGAAAATAAATAAATTTAATTAAATTATATTTAATTATATATTTTGTATTTATAATAAATATATTATTTTCAAAAGTACTTGAATATTTTAATAATAAAAAGTGAAAAAATATAGAAATGAAATAAAAACCTCTACACTTAAGTTGAAAACTTTAACATAAATATGATTAAAGTTAATTAAAATTTGAAAAGAGAATAAAGAAATTTAAATTGTAACTTATTATTTTTTCGCTATTTATTGTCTAGTCTAAGTTTTATTATAAATCTTTTACAAAGTTATTATTTAAAGTTTTAAAAAATATATCAGTTTGTTTTTAGAAGAAAAATAATTTATTTTTTTTTTTCTTCTTGCTTGTTGCCAAATTTGTCATAGAATTTGTCTTTTCATGTACTTAAAAAAAACTTTGTCATCTTCTAACTGCATTATTTTGTTTGGCAAAATCCTTGACTCTAGTTTAGAAAATAAATTACTTTTTGTTTAAGGATGAAAACATAAGATTTTTTTCATTATTTAAATATTAAAAAAAATAAAACAAAATATGTAAAGTCTAACAAACATTTATTATAAATATTTAGTTGAAAAAAGTCCCTAAAATTGTTATAGTAAACAAAATATTTAAAACAAACTTTATTTTTAAATTTAACTTCATAATGTTTGAAAAAATGAAAAAAGTAAATTAATTTCTTATACATAATAAATTGAATATAATTAATGTTTTGCTTATTTGTCGAAAGAAAATTGTTAAAATATTTTAATTAAGCTAAATTTTTAATTTACAAAATTGGTTTATCAAGGCGTATGATTATTATTAACTAAAGAGTATTTTTAGAAAAGTGCAAGTAATTTTGGTTTATAAAAACAATTCTTTCTGAGCAAAAATTTAAATAGAAAAAATAATTTTCTAAAAAACTTTTTTCCCAAATAATTTTTGAAATGTTCTTAAAGTTTTTATATTTTTCCAAATAACTTGAGTAATTTTATTAGTTTCTTCTTTAAAAATTTCACAATTTAAACATGTTTAAATTCAAAGAATTTTGTTTAATAAGGCGTGTGATTGCTATTAATTAAATAGTAAATTTAAACAATTTTACATAACTTTGATTCTACAAAAACAATATCACAAATTTTTAAAGATTTTAAAAGAAGATATTCCAGGCTTTTATTAGATTATAACAAAATAAAACAAAAAGAAATTTTGTATAAAAAAAATTTTAAAAGAAAAAATTACTTTTCAAACGATTTTTTTTAATATATCATTTTTGATATTGACATACTTTTTTTATTTTTCATAAATTTTGTGAATAAATTGAGTACTTTTATTAACTTTTTTTTTTCAAAAGAATTACAAAAAGTCCTACTTTTTGTAAATTTTTTTTATTAAACAATTTTTGTTTATCAAGGCGTATAATTGTTATTAATTAGGGAATATTTTTAGAAAAATGCACATAACTAGTTCTACAAATACAATTTAAACAATTTTTACAGATTTTAAAAGAAGTTATTTCAGACTTTTAGTATATTATAATAAAACAAAACAAAAAGAAATTTTGTAGAACAAAAATTTTAACAGAAAAATTATACATTTTTTTCCAAATAATTTCTTAAATAAATTAAAAAATAATTTAGGTAGGTAGGTAAAGAAGGGTTGTGCAGTACTCAGAACAGTACCTGTGCATCCACTCGGAGACCTCGAGGTCCATTGTGAGTCCTTTCGTAGATTATATAGAGAGAGTTTATAGAAGGAATTATAGAAATAGAACAGGAAAGGAAAAAATAGAAAAAGCTAAGACCAAGAAAAGTGCAGAAAAGAATAGAAAAACCTGGAAAGGAAAAGTGATACCGCCCTATATCATTCGCTGCAAGCCAACAACCTCCTCTTAGCTAGCCTATTCCCATGATGAATCCTATCAATCTATCGAGATCGATCCTCGATATACTGTCCAATTCGTCAACGAATCGTCTGCCTAACCATTTCTGTCTACTTCGTTGTAGGCATGGACAGTGACATATAATATGTTCTACCGTCTCTAGCTCCTCATTATCTTCGCAAATCCTGCAAAGACCGGAGGAACCACTATCCCAATTCCCTGTCATTCCCTCTATGGAATAATGACCTGTCAGAATACCTATCATAGTCTTCAGATTTTCCTTTCTCATGCCTAAAAGTAGATTTGTATCTGCTATATCAAGTTTAGGACATAGGATCCTTGATAATCTGCAGTCCGTTCTATGATTCCATGCATGATTGGTTCTATCCCGAATCCACTCTCTGATTAACCAGAAATAAAAGCCTGGAGGTGGTCTTACACCACTTTCACCTACAGCCCTATCCAAAGCTGAGCCGTTCCTAACTAATTCATCAGCTACCTCATTGCCAATTATCTCGCGATGACTCGGTACCCAGCAGAGTTTAATATGATAATTTCTCATCAATCTCCTCAGTCACTAACTAACTTAGACTTGACAAAATGTCCTTCAGCGCCGCTTGGCTATCCACATACAGAGTTACCTCTGTATTCTCTTCAATGTTCCATGCTATCAACTCCGTGGCCCTAAGAATACCCAGAATTTCCGCCTGGAACACACTGCAACTATCCGAGAGCCTATACATTTCCCTGATGTTCTCCTCGACCAGATACACACCTGCACCAGTGCCTGTATCCATTTTGGATCCATCAGTGAATACCGATACTCCACTGAATAGTTTCTCCCTACCCGACCATTGGTCCCTACTTGGGATAATCAGTATACGATTTTCCCCGAAGTCGACCTCCGTGCACGTATAGTCCGTGGATCCAGAGGGAGCCTGGGCATGTCCACCGAGATTAACCTCGTTTAGAAGTTTGGAATGTCCTATTCTGATTGATCCTGTAAGTCCTAGTTCACTAAGTCTAAGTAGGCTCCTTGCAGCCATTCCCATCACGACCTCCTTAATGGGTAGGAGATGCAGAATGACGTCAAGTGCCGCTTGAGGTGTGCTTCTTATGGTACCTGTAATGCCAATCGAAGCACATCTCTGGGCTTTAGACAAAAGATTCCTACGACTTCCTATTCTCATTTCCTTCCACCAGACCTGACATCCATACGTCAGAATTGGTCTCACCACCGAGGTGTAAATCCAATTTACTACCACCGGTTTGAGGCCCCAATTCTTATCTATATAGTTCCTGCATTTGTAGTAGGCGTTGAGACCTTTTTTAAGCCTTTCCTGAGTGTTCCTCTTCCAAGATAGTTTACTATCAAGAAACACCCCAAGATATTTTGCTTCCTTTGCCAGTCTTAGTTCAGTTCCCCCGGTAGCCTAAACCACTCAATCTTGTACCTTCTGGTGAAAAGAATTAGCTTTGTTTATAAAAATAATTTAACACTTTTATTAATTTCTTTTCAAAAAATCTTAAACTATATCTTAAATTAATAAGAATTTTGGAAATGAAGGCGCATGATTAACATTAACTATTGAGTTATTTTTGGAAAATTGCCCACAACTTCTTAAGTACTATAACAGTTTGACAAATTTTAACAAAATTTAAAAGAAAACAATAGGTTCATAATAGGTAAATTATACGTACTGAATATTAATTTTGTTAAATAAACTATTTAACAGAAAAAATTTTTCTCAAAAAATTCTTTGAAATTTTCCTATATTTTTATATTATTTTTTTATTATTTGTAATAAATTCTTTTGATTAAATTGCCACAAATTTCAAAATTTTTATTTTTTTAAATTAAAAAGAAATTTTTAAATGAATGCGTATGATTAATATTAGTTATTGACGATAACTTCTTAAGTACTATAAAAGTTTGAAAAACTTTACAAAATTTTAAAGAAAACATTTAAGGCTTTCATAATAGGTAATTAATGAAAGCTTAACGTTAAATTTGTTGTAGGAACTGTAAAATTATTTTTTAATTTTTTTCCTAAAATTTTCATATTTTTTAAATTTTAATTAATTAAAATTTAATTAATTTGAATAATTTTAAACTTTTTTAATTTAAAAATATTTTTTAGTGAAGGCCTATGATTAATATTAATTAGGAAGTGTTTATTTTAAAAATTTTAACAGATTTTTAAAGAATACATTCAAGGCTTTCATTATATATATAAATCAAAAACAAATCAATTTTTTTTCTTTTTTGTAGAGAAAAATTAATCCTTTAAGATTTTCTTTTCAATTTTGTTTATTAGCTTAATTTTTTTTCATTGTTTTTTTCTAAATACTTACTTTCACTTGCTGGATTTTGTAAACAATAAATCTCTCACTTTTTTCCAATTCATTCAATTTATTTATTATTTATTTTTTTTTTATTTATTTATTTATTTTTCTTAACAAAAACCAACAAATAATCCAAATACTTATATAAAAAGAAACAATAAAAACTAAACTTTTTCTTCTACTAAAGCAATTTTTTTCTTTTCATCTATAACAAAAAAATAGTGTCTTAGAAGTACATACTTTCTTTTATTTAACACATACTCATACCTCCTGTACAATGTATTAAAACTCACCTTATCCACAGACTTTTTTCTTTCCCTCTCCCCTCTTCATAAAATAATGAATGACATGAATCAAAAAGTATTATACTTTTCATTCGTATGTGAAGGTATTGTTTTTTGATGATAATGATGGATTTTAATCAGGTTTTGTTTTAATATTTTTGTATTGTTACGCTTCTTGTTGTTATTTACAAGATGACGAAGAAGAATAGAAGAATAAAATGTGTTTTATTTTAACAGAAAATAAGTAGGCTTTGTTTTCCTTTTTTAAAACAAAACTTTCAAGGTTTTTTTTTCACACACTCACAGAGCTATTGTGATAAAAACAATGCTGAAGAATAAAAAAATAAAATAAATTAAAAGAAATTAAACTATAAAACAAATACCTTTTAAAAATGAAATTATATAAAAATAAAAAATGAAAAGATAAAAGAAATATAAAAATAATAAAAGGAAAAATTTGCAAGAATTTTTTAATA
Source organism: Protocalliphora azurea (assembly GCA_932274085.1). Classification (NCBI taxonomy): domain Eukaryota; kingdom Metazoa; phylum Arthropoda; class Insecta; order Diptera; family Calliphoridae; genus Protocalliphora; species Protocalliphora azurea. Next base: position 3,607,370 of record OW026523.1, read on the forward strand.
TAATTAAGAAAAAAATTTAATTAAATAGATTTGGAAATGGAATTATAAATGTTTTCTTTTAAAATCATTTAAAATTTTTCAAATTGTCCTTTTACAGCCTCAGTTATTCGAATTTTTTAAAAAATTAATGGTAGCGTATGATTGATATTAATTATTTAGTAACTTTAGAAAATCATCTATAAGGGAACAATTTAAAAAATTTCAAAGGATTTTTAGAAATTGTCTATATTAAAAAACAGATTAAAATTTTCTTTAACAAAATTTTTGAACACATATTTTTTTCTCAAAAGATTTTATTAGTTTTCTTATTAAACTAAAAGATTTTATAAGTTTTTATTAATAAAATTCATAAAAATTTAAAATTCTGTTATTTTCTTATTTAATAAACTTTGTGTACCAAGGAGTATGATTGATATTAATTAGGGAGCATATTTTAAAAACGTTTATAACTTTGTTACTAGAAGGACAATTTGAAAACTTTAAAAGGATTTTAATAGAAAACCTGTTAAAGTTTTAGAAATTGTCTATAGTAAAAAACCAAAGCAAAAAATTTTTAACAAAATTTTTATATAAAAAAAAAATTCTATAACAAAAAATTTAATCAAACAATTCTTCAAAATTTTCATAATTAAATAAATTTTCTTGTTAAATTAAACGATTTTTTCAACTGCTTTTTAACAATTTCTTAACTAACTTAAATGTTCCGTCATCAGCCCCTTTTAAATAATATTTTTTTCTCATTTTATCTTTGGTTTATATTGTCATTTATTCTCCTATATTAAAACTAAACATATGCTGTCTTAAGTAACATATGTCCTAAAACTTTTATTAAATACATATTCCTAATATTATAGTCCAGCCATTAGTATAATAAAGCAGACATAAAAGATCAATAAACTAAAAAGCAAATATGTAAAGAAGAAGACAATGACAGGCTGGTTAATATTGGCAAGAAATGGAATTTAGAAAGAAAAAAAAAATAAATAAATAACAAATAGGATTTGACAGCAAATAATGACGATATTTAAAGGAAGATGCTAAACTAAGTGAAGCAAATACTGAATCACTTAAAGGAATTTCACATAAGAAACTGACAACAGGACACGCCTAAATAAATAAAGACCATAAGGACAAATAAAATACAAAAAGGAAAAAATAAAGACAAAGGGAAAAGCCTTCAAAAGGATTTTATATAAATTAATTTTTTTAATTGAACTAAACTCTCATTTAAAGCTAGACTAAAAGATCAAAATATTCTATTAGACTATAACGTAGGTAAATATGAATCATTATATGAAAAATCAGTTGAACAAAATAGAGAAACCGCCCTCCCCCCACAAAAAAAAAAAAAAAAAAACAAAATCAAATTTAAAAAATTAACCAGTGCAGCAGTGTTCAATTATTATGCTGCCTTAAAATAGGCTATAAAAAACTCTCAAATTCAAGTCAAAAATTTGTAACTAATTATTTAAGTTATTTAAATAAATTTTGCCTTAATTCTGGAAAAATTAGAAAAAAATATAAGTCCTTAATTATGATTTTAAAAGACATAATTAGTACAATTGGCCACAGGTATAATTTAACCTTCCCGAATTTTTATGCTCGTACACAATGGTGTAGGGTATCGGTCTTGGCCGACTGTATCTTTCTTCATCGTTATCTTTCTTCCTCGTAGTAACTTTTGCTTTGCTTCAGTAAAAATCTGAAAATTCCAAAACTGGGATTTAATATTCTCCATATGGGAATTAAAAGAAAATCATATCATTTTGCTTTTTTGCTAGTTTTTGTTTAATTTAAGAAAATTTTGCCTCATTTTTGCAAAAATTTCCGAATTTTAATTTTGAAAAAAAAACTTTAAATTTACCAAACTGGGATTCAAAAGTCCCTATTTGGTAACTTATAAAAACCATTTAATTTAATTTAATTTAAAATTTATGTATAAACTAATTTTTCTTAAATCTAAGTAAATTTTGCTTTATTTTTGTAAAAATATAAATTCTGAAATTTCTTACATGAAATTAAAAAAGTCCCAATTTGGGATTTTTTGTTAAATTACTAGATTTAAAAATCCTCCAATTCCCAAAATGAAATTCAAAATCCCAATTTTGGGATTTTTAAAACTAATTTTTTAAACTAATTTTGGTATAATTTTAATCGTTTCTGCTGCAATTTTGTATGAATTTCGAAATTCATAACCTATACTTAAAAAGGCCCAATTAGGAAATTTTTACAAAATGAATAGATTTAAGTAAAAATCAATATTTTGAATAAAATTTAAGTGACAAATACCATAATATGCCGTGATTAATTCCGTAATACTGGAATTCTTAACATGGATTTTAAAAAGTCCTAATTTGGACATTTTCTACAAATTATCTATTTGAAATAAAAAATCGTGTATTTACGAGTAGAAATTGTTATGCTACTGGAGAAAAAGATCCCGAATTTTTTACTTGGGATTTAAAAGTCCTAAATTGGGATTTGGCGTAAATCGTGAATTTTCTAATCGGGATTTTAAAAGGTCCATTTGGGACTTCTGTATAAAATAGTAAAATCTTCTGTTTTCAACTAATTTTTAAGTTATATAAATAATAATTGCTTAAATTCGGTAAAAATCCCAAATTGAGATTTACAAGGGCGGATCAATAAGTCCGTGACTTTTCGAACTTCTCTCGTAGTTATATGAAATGCAACACTATTCCCATCAAGTACCACCTGTTAATAGACTATTGTCAAATTTTGAGCAAGTATCGTCATTTACTTTGCGTAAAAAATAGGATTTTTCAAGGTCCTTAAAATAGGCATTTGTTTGGTCAATAATTTGATAGTTGGAGCTGAATCCATTTTTTTAATCAATATTTTGTTATTTGAATATATAAATCTATTGAAATTCCAAAATGTTCCATCAAGAATGTAGAAAAAGTTCTTTAATAAGCTATTGTCTGTTTAGTGGACCTTTTCAAAAAATTACTATTTTTACTAAATTTTTGTTTAAAATTAATGAAAATGAATTGTTTTACGTACTTTAATAATTCCAAAAAATAGAAATCATGTTTCCATTTTAATATGTATTTGTTATAATTCCAGTTTCTTTTCCTTGAATAATTGACCTTAATTTGCGTCTAATAGGTGACCTTTTTCTCTTAATACCTTTTTCTAATAAACAAAACACTTATTAACACCCAGAAATTATTATTGTAATAAATTTAGTTATGATATATATTTGCTAATAATTTGTCTAAATATTGTAATTTATCTTCAAGTATTTTATTTATTTCTTTAGAAACATTTACTAACAAATAATTAACTCATATTGAAAAAAGGAAAGCCTTTAGCTAAATATCAAAAACTAGAAAAATAAAAACAAATTTGTTTGAGTATTTCAAAGGAAATGATAATTAAAATAAGTCTATAAGAAATTAAGGAATAGAAAGGAATAGTAATTTAATTAACAACGAAATAAATGTTGAAAAGTAAATAATTTATTATTAAAAAAATCTAATTTTCCGGAACTTTATGTTTACTTTTGGCCCATTTATTATTTTTTATATATAAATTGAGATCTTTTATTACCATTTCTTTTAAAAAAAATTTAAAAATTCTGAATTTTATAGGACTTTTTTTTCAATATAAGAAAATGTGTTTAGGGTGGCGTATGATTGATATTAATTATGTAGTATTTTTAGAAAAATTACCATAACTTTGGAACCGAAAGGTTTATTTCAAAAATTTAAAAGGATTGTAAAAGAAAACATTCCCAACTATTTTGTATGAAATCAAACTAAAAAAATAATTTTTATTATTTTATAGCAATTAGAAAAAAAAATTATTTATTTTTTAATATTGTTTAAGTCTTTTTATATCCTTTTAAATTTTAATTTATAAATGATAAAATACTCTTAAAACTTATACTATTTTAGGGCTCCATGAGTCTGTCTATATAAGTATTCATAATGCCATTGGTTAGAGTCATCCAATAACAAACAAACAAATCCTTATATTGCTTTTACAACTTAACATATAAATGATAAGATAATGATACATATGACTGAGTCTTAAACTATAATCATAAAGCCCGGCAGTTCTGAAATCATATCAAATTAAACTTAAGTTACTAAACATTCCTTTATGTTCGTGCTCAATTTTAAGATCTTCAGGGTGCAGAGTCTAAGTGTTTATTTTACTATCCAGTTGCTATTGTGTCTGTATGTATATAATTATGAAGAGTTGTGTTTCTGTGTCTGTATTTGTTATCTCATCTAACGAGTATGTTGTAAATAATGACAATACAATAATGATGATTGTAATATAGTTTCAGGCTTTAGTTGTGTTTGACTGGGCTTTACAATTTAAAATTTCTAAAGACGTGACTTTACATTTAAATGAGGAAGAGAAATAGAAATTTTATTTAAAAAATATTTCAATATAAAAAATATTTTTTTAACAGATTTATTAAAAAAAACGCATATTTAGTTCTTGTTGATACAAAACGTTTAATTTTCCCTAAATATTTTAAAGGGTTTAGTTTCTTCATAACTTTAAATTTCTTAATTAACTCTTATAGTTTAAAAGTTATTTAAGAATTTCTAATATTATCTCATAATTAATGTTGATATTAATCACGTCTGGTTGCACAAAAATTTTAATTCAAATTTGTGCTTATATTTTCCTCAAAACTGTTTAAAGAAATTTCATGAATTCAAAGTTTATAACTAGAAATATATAAATAAAATAATATACTTAAACATTTCTTCATACTACTTGCATTTTTTCCTTGTATAACACACCATTGACGTCATTCTGACCGACCTCCCTTTCTTAAACAATTTTCAAACATTTAAATTTTTTTGCTGGAAAAACAGATAAACGATTTCTTTTTTATATTTCAAAGTTTAAGTATGCGTTTTAATATTTCTTGATTTTTTTTTTAAACATAAAATTTAAATATCATTTTTAAATTATTTTTGTGGGTTTTCCGGTTTAAGAAAAAACATTTAGAATAATATTTTGATATGAAAACTTTTTCTTTTAATTTTATTCCATCAATTTAATCTTTAAGACATATATTTGTCTGTACGTAATTAAATTTCATAATTGAAAAAATATTTTCTAAAAAACCACAAAATATTGCTAGAATTTTGAGGGTAGTTGTTTTTAAATTAATAAGACAAATTGTTAAAGAAAACATTCAAAAATTCCAGCAAAAAATACTAATATGAAAAGTCAAAACAAAGAAATTTTATTAAGAACTATAAGCAATCTTACTTCAACATAATTCAGGCTTAAAAATTCTCTTAGAAGATCCTTAAGAAATAAAATAATTTTTTCAAAAATTTATTTTTCATTTTTAAAAATTATTTTAAGAACTAAAAAATCAAAAATGTTTTCTTTACAATTAAATAATTTTTTTTTATATCTTTTAAAGATTAAAAGTTGTACAAGAAATTATAAAACTATTCTATAATTAATATTAATCATACGTTGTGTATGACAAAAAATAAATAATTAAAAATTCGTGATTTCAACACATTTTAATCAAATTTGAAAATAATAAGAAACTAAGCATTTTTATTGATAACTGAATCAATTTAAATTTATATTAAAGCCCAAATTTCTTTAAAAAATATATATTTTTTCCAATTTTTTTTCTAGCTAATAATAATTTTTTTTTTTGTTAATATTTAACGAAAACTACAAATAACTCTAAAAGTTTTCTTTACAATATAACTTTTTTTTCTTGATATCTCTTCAGGGTTTAAAGTTATAGAGGAAATTGTGATAATTAATATTAATCATACGTTATGTATAACCAAAAGTAAATAATTAAATTTCATGATTTAATACATTTTAATAATAATATTAATAATAAAATAATAAATAATAGATACTTTAATGGATTATATTTTAAACTGAACGTTAAATATCTTTAAAAATTTTAAATAGTTTTTTTAAAAAAAAACTTTCTTTTCTGTCTAGAACAAGTTTTAGAAATTTAAAATAAATTTTGATAAAAACCAAAAATGTTTTCTTTAGAATAACATTTACATTTTCTTGATAGCTTTCATAGATTAAAAGTTATTAAATTAATATCTAAATTACTCTATAATAATGTAATAAAATAAAAAAAATTATCTGATTTTTTAGTTATTTTGATGTCAAAATTGTCAAAAGGGACTTTATTTTTAGTAGTTCTTAATAAAATAAAATATACACATGGGTACCCCGGTGGCCTAGTTTGTAGTGTACAATTTTATCAGCCTGGGGGTTGTGAGTTCGATTCTCACCAGAAACTCTGGTCTGTTTCACTACAACGAGCAATTTCCATTTCCATTACTCCTCTCGGTTAGAATTAAAATACAATTTGTAGTTGTATTGTAATTATTCAATAAATAAATAAAGTAAAATATAAACATCAAGCTTTTTTTTAACCAATAAAAAAATGTTTATTTATTAAAAAAAAACTATTTTTGGAAACTATAGAAAAGTTCTAAAAAATTTTAATAATAAAACCAAAATTAGCCTTAAATGTTTTTTCTACAATAAAATTTGTATTTTCTTGATATATCTTCAGGATTAAGAGTTATAGAGAAAATTATAAAGTTACTCTATAATTAATATTAATCATACGTTGTGTATGACCTAAAATAAATAATTAATTTGGAATTTTAGCATAATTTAATAAAATTTTAAAGTGTTAATAAGGAAGCTGATTTTGGTCTCAATAAAAAAAATTTCGAAAAATCTTTAATTAGAACCGAAAATAGCCTTAAATATTTTCTTTGCATTGGAAATAATCAGTTTGGGAAATTATTTATTTATTTATTTTTATTGTTTTCCAATTAATTTTGGCTTTTAAAAAATAAAAAAAAAACATCAAAAAATTACTAAAAAATCTTAAATTAAAACCAAAATAAGTCCTAAATGTTTTTTTAACAATATCATTTAAAAATCCTTGATTACTTTTATAATTAAAAAGTTACACAAGTAATTATAAAATTATTCCAAAATTAATATTAATCATACTTCCTGTATAACAAAATTTTCAAATTTAAAAAATTCCAAAAAGTTTCTTTATGAACCCTTTAAAACCCATAGTTTTGTTCTATATTTTTTTCGCTTAATAAGGTTAAGTTTTTTCCCCAACATTTTAAGGCTTGAGTTTCTGGTAAACAATTTCTAGTGTTTTTCATTTTTTCACCCTGAATGTAACAAAATCTAAAAAAAAAAACAAAAACAATGACTAAGAAAAAAAATCAGCAACAAAAACAACCACAGCGTTATATGCAAAAAAAAAAAGGAGAAACAAAAAACCCGTGAGTAAATGGCATTTTTAGTTGACACTCTTGACGTTGTGTGAAATTAAATAAAAATTCATGCCATGAAAATATTTTTCTTTTTTTTTTTTTTGTGTTAGAATTGTTGTTGTGCTATATTGCTTTTTTATAAAAATTTTTTAGAAAACATTTTCAGCTGGTGTAGAGCTTTTGTGTTTCTTTTTCTCTCTCTTTCTCACTTGTTGTTAATTTAATTGTTTAGTTTGAATTTGTATTTTTTGTTGCTGTTATCTTGACGCTTTTTATTTAATATTTTTGCTTTTTTTTAAGTAATTTCATTTTAATCAAATAAAAATTAAGCTAAAGTTACACTTTATGTTTTGTTTTGTCATCATCTACTGCCGGCTGCTGTATGCTAAAAGGTGAAACAGCGTACAAAATTTGTTAGGAAAACAATGATTATTTTGTTTTAAATATAAAATGTGACACAAAGTTGTTCTTTTATAGAAAAGAAAAGAGTTTTCGTGACATTTCAGTTTAGTTTTCTAATTTCTTATTAAGATTTTTATTGCAAGTTTGGCAATAGAAATGTGCTTTTAATTTTATATTTGCATTTAAGCTTTAAAATATCTTTAAAATTAAAAAAAAAAAACTGTGAATATTTTTAATAATTAATTTTTATTTTACATGACGTATGATTAATATCAATTATGGATTAATCTACAAATTCTTCAATAACTATTAAACCATGAAAGCAAATAAAGAAATTTAAATAACATCCTTTAATAAGCATTTAAGGCAACATTTTTTATTAAATAATTTTTAATAACAATTTGACTATTATTTATATTTCCACTTAAAATTAACTTTAAAATGTGTTAAATCAAGATTCCTTAATTATTTATTTTTGTCAGAAATTATGTATAATTAGTATTAATTACGAAGTAATTTTCTATATCTTTAATAACTTTTAAACAAGAAAATTTAAATGTCACTCTGTAGTAAACATTTAATACTAAACATATTAACCTTTTTAAAAAATTAAAAAAAATATATATTTAGATATTTTTGTTCTTAAAATTTTTATTTTAATAATATATAAAATAAATCTTTTTTTATTTTCCTATTTTCACTTCAAATCTTCTTTAAAAATCGCAGCAACCATGATATTTTTAAATTATAAGATTTTGTTATACATGACGTATGATTTATATTGATTATGAGTTAATTTACAATTTCTTTGATAACTGTTATACTATAATTGTTAGCAAGATAATTTAAATGTCATTCTATAGTAAACATTTGAAGCTGTTAAGGTAGTTAATTATAGATTTTTGCAAAATTTTTTAGTTAATGAAATTTTGCTTGGAAATCTTGAAAAAATTGGTTTTATTTAAAAAAAATATTGAAAAATATTTTACTTAATTAAAGCTTTATTATTATTAATAAATTAGTTAATACAATTTTTATTAACAATTTATTAAAAAAAACAGATTCTATAATTTTTTTTTTTTTTAATATATTTTCATTAATTTAAAATTGTTATTAGATTTTTTTTTTAAATCTACTTCCAATAAATTTAAACAAGTTTTATTAGAATATTTAAACATTAAAATTACTTAAAAATGTACATTAAATATATTAAAAAAAATAGTTGTTATTTAAAATTTTCATAAAATGGCTTTAAATTTAATTTTATTTTTTTACTTTAGTTAGTAAAACTTTTTTTTACAAAACCTTAATTTTTGTTTTAAATTTTATATTAAGTTTTATTAAATACATTTAGTGTTATAGTTTCAATAATAATTAAAAATCCAAGTATACTTCAAGGAAAATTGCAAATCAAGTGAAAAGGAAAAGTTTTTCTGTATAGTTGCTATGAAAAAAATCAATCAAGTTAATGAGTAGTTAAAAAGTAGTAAAAATAATGAACACATAACTTAACACAAGAATAAGCACTAAAAATAAAATAGAACAAGAAAAAATTCTACAATAACAAAAATGCACTTAAAAGATTAATAGTGTATAGGAAATATAAATAAGAAATAAAGCAACAAGTTTTGGGTAAAGCTTTATTTAATCTAAACTTTACTTAAATTAAATGAAAATAAAATAATAAAAATATTTCAATAATTTTTTTAATAAAGTCTATATTTTGTTTGTATAAATTAAATATTATAAAAATTTCGAATAATAAAAAATCAAAACCCTAAATAGCCTTAAATGTTTTCTTACCAAGGGCGTTTAAATTTTCTTGATAGCTTTAATGGTTTGAATTTTATAGAACAAATTGCGAATTAACCCATAATTAATATTAATCATACGTTATGCAAACAAAATTTAATAATTTAAAAAAATGATGATTTAAACTACTTCCACAATTATTTTGAATTGATAATTGTTAAGCTAGAAGCTTATTTAAGAAGTTTATTTTGAGTTTCAATGAAATTTTAATTCCATATTTCTGTATAAAAATATTTTTAAATTAATATTAAAAAATTATAAAAATCATAAGTTATAAACATTTTTAAAAATACTTAATCAAAATCAAGAATAGTGTTGAATGTTGTCTTAACGATATCATTTAAATTAATTTTATTGAATAATTAAATGGTTTAAAAGTTATCGAAGAAATTGTGAATTAACCCATGTATAACAAAAATAAATAATTTAAAAAAAGTCATAGATTTACCTATTTCTAAAATTATTTTGAATTAAAAATTGATAAATAAGAACTTTAGTTGATATTATTTTCCGTTTTAAAGAAATTTAGTCTTCAAATTTCTGTACAACAATATATTTGAATTATTTTTTTATTTTTAAAAATAATTTTGGAAACTATTAAAAGATTAAAATATATTTAACTAAAATCAAAAATAATCTTACATGTTACCTTAATAATGGTGTTTTAATGGTCATTACTTAAATGGTTTAAAAGTTATAGAAGAAATTTTGAATTAACTCTAATTAATATTAATCATACGTGAAGTATAACAAAAATAAATAATTAAAAAAAAGTCATAGATTTAAATATTTCGAAAATAATTTTGAGGTAAAAATTGTTAAATAAATTTGATTATTAATGTTTTGAGTTTCAATGAAATTATAATCCAAAAATATTTGTTAAAGTATTTTTTTAATTTTTAAAAATAATTTTGAAAACTGAAAAAATAATAAAATATATTCAACCAAAATTAAAAATAGCCTTAAATTTTTTCTTAAAAATGGCATTTAAATTTCATAGATTGCTTAAATGGCTTAAAAGTTACAGAAGAAATTGTGAATTAATTCATAATTAATACTAATTATATGTCACGTATTACAAAAATAAATAATTTTAAGCAAATCAAAAATTTTACTTTTGTTTAATTACTTTAAAGATATAGAGATTCTATTGAAATTAAATTTAAATTTCTTTAAAAATATTTAAAGAAATAATTTTTCCCAAAATATTAGTTATTAATTTTTAAAACTAATTTTAGTACTTAAAAAAATGTCAAATATATAAATTAAAATTCATAAATAGCCTTAAATGTTTTAATAATGGCATTTAAATCTCCTTGATTGCTTTTGTAGTTTAAAAATTATAGAAGAAGTTGTAACTAAACTCCCTAGTTAATATTTACTATACGTGTAATGAAATTTTAAAGTCACAATAGCAAGTAAGGATCATTTATTAGCTAAAAGGCTGATTAAAATAATATTCGTAATAAAATTTCCTTAAAAATTTTTTTAAGAAAAAATTTTTGTTTTTCAAAAATTTAACTTTTATTGTTAGAGCTAATTTTATTAACTAAAAAAAAAAAATCAAAAAATCAATTTAAAACTATAAATAGCTTTAAATATTTTCTTAGCAATGGTTTTTAAATTTTCTTGATAGCTTCTATAATTTAAAATTTATAGAAGAAATTGTAAATTAAACCTTAATTAATATTAATCATACGTCGTGTATAATAAAAAAAATTAATTTAAAAAGTCACTGTTTTAACACACTTTAAACTAAAATTGAAGTAACAATATTAAACTAAGAACGATAATTGATAAAATTATCCTTTAACGCAGAAACCAAAATCAAAATTTCTATAAAAATTAAAATTTTTTTTTGTTTGAATTGTATATATATATATATACCTGTTTATAATTTAAATAAAAAAAATTATAATCATTAAAGTCTGTTGTTTGGTTTTGTTTTAAAGTTTATAGCTTTTAAAAGATTATAAATTATCTTTTAACAATTGCATTGTTGTTTGTATATTGTTAATATAATACATATGGTTCATATAAATTGTTAAGGAATTTATTATACACATTCATATGCTATAGAGACACATATAATTTGTTGTATAACGAAAAATTTTGTTCATAATACACTCACACACAGACTTTAATAAAAACCTAAAGAAAATCTATATACATATTAACACCATTTACATCGGCATATATTTAAATCTACATACTCTTACGATTACTTAAAGAAATAAACATACTTACATGTAAATCTATATAGATATAGACATCTATGTATACACATTTATATGTATATGTAACTATGTACTCTTGTATTTCCCGAGGTTTTAATAACAATAGCTTACAAAATATGTGTTGTTTATTTTTGTCAATACTATATATTTACGCATACCTTTATTCTCATATATTTACATTTATCCTTACTTTTACACACACTCATATACTTTAACTTATACTTACTCATTTCTATATATATATATTTAATAGAAAAAAAAAAAAAAAAAAAAACGCTGAACACAATACTTAACATTTATACACTATTTTTACTGCCAGGCATTTTATTTCGTATGATTATTATTTTTATTTATTTTCTTTTTTTCTTGTGCAACAACTACTAAAGCAACAACAACAATAATAAGAACTAACAACAGCAACTAACAGAACAAACATCAACATGTACTCTTACTTTAAGTATAGAGAAATGATGCTGTTGTTTTACTTTTTTCAAGATATATTTCTAAATACAGTTGGAACGAAAAGAAAAAGGGCAGGAAAATAAAAATAAAATGTTTATAAAAAGCACTACAAAATTTTAGTTTTTTAAAGTAAATTGAAATGTTAATTAAAAAACAATTAACTAATTAAATTTAAAAAAATATATGAAAAAAATAAAAAGTTAATTTTTCAATTTAAATTTTGTCAAACAAAAAATTTTTTTAGAATTAAAATTGAATTTTGTGAAAAAGCCTTTAATGTTTTCCAAGAATGACGTTTAAATTTCTCTGATAGATTTTGCAGATTAAAAGTTATAGAAGAAAACATAATTTTAAATAAAAATAAGAAAATAAGAGTTAATATTATTTATATTTTTCTTCTTTAAAATTTTATTAAATAATATTAAATATTTTTCACACCTAACAAAAATAAATAAATTATAAAAATCTTTTTAAACATTTTAAAAGGAAATTTAAAATAAAAAGGCAATATTAATTATATTTTTCCTTGAAATCGTATTAAAAACTAAATATTTACTACAAAAAAAAAAAAAAAAAAAAATAAGAAATTATTAGAAATATTTCTCTATTTTTATTATATTAAAAAAAATTTTGGAATCCATAAAAATGTTCCCAAAATCTGAAATTAAAACTTAATAATGGCATTTAAATTTCTTTGATAATTTTTATAATTGAAAAGTTATTAAATAAATAGCAAAATTATTTAATAATTAAAAAGTAAAAGTATTTAAAAATATAATTTTAAATCGAAATTAAAATTTTTAATTATATTAAATTATTTTAAATGTTAAAATCTAATTTAACCAAAATTTCATTTAAGAAATTATAAGAAATATTTTTCTATTTTTTTATTTTTTTTTATTATTTTTTTATTTTATTTTTTTTTTATTAAGAAATATTTGGGTGCTATAAACATTTTCTAAAAATCTAAAAATAAAAAATTTATTGAAAAAAATGTTGGGTCCTATATTTAAGTGCTTCAAAATTTCTTTTAAAAATCTAATATTAAAACTATAAGTGGACTTAAATGTTTACTAAAAACATTTTTTTTAATCTGGAAAAAATATTGTTTTTTTTTTCTTTTTTTCTTTTAATTTTTTAAATAAAATTTTCGATGTTTAAACATTTTTAAAATAATCTAATATTAAAACTATAAATAAAAATTAAATGTTTACTACAAAAAACAAATTTAAAATATTTTTTTTTTTCTATTTCAGAAATAATTTATTTTTTTAATCAAATTTTCGATGTTTAAAAGTGTTTTAAAAAATCTAAAACTAAACTCACAAAAGGCATTAAATGTTTACTAAAGAAATGAATTTTAAAAACAAAATTTTCTTTAAAAAAAATGTATTAAAAAAATATTTTATTTTATTTTTTGTAAGAATAGTTGTCTTTTTCTCAAATAAATTTTCGACAAAATATTTTTTTAATATAAAACTAAATTCATAAAAAGCCTTAAATGTTTACTAAAACACAATAATTAAATGTCTCCGTTTACTTTTACCATTTAGAAGTTTAAAAAAAAATCTTAAATTACCCCTTAATTAATATTAATCATACGTCACCTAGTGCTTCAAGTTTCAAATCTATTGTAACTTCTTAAGTATTGCTGTGACTACAAAGTAATGTATAGAAGAATTATAGGAAAATATTTAAGCTTTCTGATAATTATTATAATCACCCTGTTTGTTTACATAATAAGCTACAGGGTGTCAAAGTTGGTATCAAAATGCGAAAAAAATTTTCAAAATCTTAAAAGTTTTATATAAATTTTAAATAAGTGATCTGATTGTTTAAGTATGTTTAGGGGAATTATATAGCGGGTCTTAAGCTTTTTAAAAATTTCAATTTTAAGCACTCTGCTTCTCTACAGAGTTTTAGGGTTTGAAAGTGGAGTAAATTTGATTAATTTATAAAATGTATGCATATTATTATTATTATTGTTTTAATCTTTTTATTTTTAAAAGTATTTCCTCCCTTATTTTTATTTTATAAACTGTAGCTACTCATAAGTTTTTGCTACAAAAAATTATGTAAATGTTTATAAAATCTCTGAAGAGTGAAAAATACAAAATAAAAATAGCTGAATTATAAAAAAAGAAAAATATATATATAACGGTGTGATATTATGTTTAAAGTTTATTACATGGTTGTTAGACTTGGTTTTTTTTTTTTTTTTTTTTTTAATTATGGCCTAGTTTATGAACATGATTTTATATACTTTTTTATATTTTTATTTCTTTTTTTAAGCGTTTTTTAAAGCTTAATTTTCTAGAAACACAAATACAACATGTACAGAATTTGAAGTTAATGTTTTAATTAATTTTTATATTAAATATTATAATGCTTACAACAGCATATTGTTATTTAATTTAGCTAATATATAATTTTATTTATATAACCATTTTAAAACAGCTAAAATAGAAAAGCCTGTTAAAACTTAAATTCTCTTGGATAATTTAATTAATAGAACAAAGATTATTTAAGATATTTTGCTGTTGGGTAAGAAAGGATTAGCTTAAAAATTATATAATTGTTATATAGGCATCATAAAAGGAAATTAAAAGGAGGCAAATTTTAGAAAAAAAGAAATGTTTTAAAAATAAAGGACAAGAAAAAGGGAACAAACTGTATAAAGAATTAAAAAAAAGATAAATTTAAAATTCTTTTCTTTTAAAAATCTCTTTTGATAGTAATATTAGTTATTAAAGAAAATTATTTTTAACAGATTGAAGTGTTTTCCTTAGATTTTCCTTATAAAGTTAAAAAAATAGATTTCTTTGAAAGTAATGATTTATTTTGCAAAATTACCTAATAATTGATATTAATCATGCATCAAGTACAACAAAATTTAAAACTGTTAACTTTTACTTTTTAAAGATTTTTCGAAATTATTTATTCATTTATTTATTTATTTATTTAAAGTTTCAAGAAATTAAACTTTTCTAAGTTTCTTTAATACTTATTTCGCCAAATATTACCATAAACCATGTTACTTTTTTTAAGGTTTTTCTTCTTTGCTTTTCATCATGATCTAAATAAAATTTACTTATTTTCTTTTTTCTTACTTTACAGGCTGCCTCTCCACGCTGGGAGCCACAAATTGCAGTATTATGTGAAGCCGGTCAAGTTTATCAACCTCAATATCTCTCCGAAGAGGGACGTTGGGTTACAGATTTGAATAAGAAATCAACGGGTGCAACTTGTCTGCGTGATAAACTTGATTTGTTGGATTATTGTAAAAAGGTAAGTGAAAATATACAATCTGCATTCTATTCTACATTTATACTTTTTTAAGTCTCTTAAAAATGAGCAAATACAATAAAACCAAAATTTTTACTTAAACATGCCAACCAAGCAGCTTAGGATTTGCATATTAAATCTCTTCATTTTTTTCTCACCACAAATATAAAAAATTATGGAAGCCTAGCAAAGAAAAAAATAAGATTATTAGAGAAATATTGAGTGTAAAAAATAGTACAAATTGTTGTACTTTTTACCGCAAATTACTTTATGTCTTTGCAACAAGAAATAACCACAAGTTTAACAAAAATAAAAAAGAAATATATAAATTTCTTAGAAACACAATTTATTAAAAGCAAAGAAATACACAAGAGATTTAAAACTTTTACTAATAATTTAAACAAAAAGTACCAAAAAAATAAAAATCAAAACAAAATATAGAAATTTTGTCAAACAAAATTAATTTTTTCATTTTGTATAAAAATTTTTCCCAAAAAAAAAAAAAAAAAATCAAAAATCTTTAATTATTTATAAAAATAACCTTAAATATTTACTTAAGATTAGCATTTAAATTTCTTTACTAACTTTTTTCATTCAAAAGTTATAAAAAATTAACTAAAATTACTTTTTAATTAATATTAATCATACGTCACCGTGAACTTACTGAATAAAAATGCTAACAACTCATAAACTATAAATCTTATTAAAAAGCCCTATGTAAGAGAATTATACAACAGACTCTAAACTTTCGAGGAAAAATAACATTAAACTCCACGATCAAATATCTCTCGAGGATTATACGGGATTAGTTCGCATAAGAAAAATCTAAGAAATTTAATTTAGCTTCTAAAATGTTAAAAAAATTCAAAAGTAATATACACAAGAGTTATAGAGCACATTTTAAGCTTTCCAAATTTATTTATCTTTAACTTTAAAAATATAAAATGAAACTTTTTTGGAAAATTTTATTAAAAAAAGTTGTTGAAAAATTTTATTAAAAAAAGTTGTTAAAAATTAATTAAAAAATCCCTTTTATTAAGCAGCACCCTTATCTCAATTCTATTCTTCCATCATTTTTGTAATTTTTAAAAAATATCTATATTTGTAGCTTCAATTTATTTTCTTATTGCTTTGTTTTCTCTGTACATTTTTTTTCTGCAGTAAATTGTGTGCGTGCCTTAACCTCAAGTTAAGAAGATTATGCGGTTTTTTAGTTTATCGTTGTTGTCGTTATTGCTG
Source organism: Protocalliphora azurea (assembly GCA_932274085.1). Classification (NCBI taxonomy): domain Eukaryota; kingdom Metazoa; phylum Arthropoda; class Insecta; order Diptera; family Calliphoridae; genus Protocalliphora; species Protocalliphora azurea. The sequence continues at coordinate 3,624,111 of OW026523.1, forward strand.
TAGCATATATTGTAATATTTTGTATTTTTTTTTTTTTTTTTATTTAAAGCTACATTGAGCTAGAAAAAAATGAAAAAGTCTTTGAGGTTTTATAACAAAATATAAATGAATATAAAGTACATAACAATTACCAGTATTTTTAATACAAATTATTTTAGTTTTTATAGACATTTCTCTCTCTCTCTATCTCTCTCTATTTCTATATCTATCTAGTAAATTGTTTTATGTAGAAGAAAAAAATAAAGTTTTATTTATTTTTTATTATTTTTTTTTTTTTTTTTTTTTTTTTTTGGTGAACAAAAAACCAAAGAACTTTTGCAGTTTAATAAACATTTTGTGGTCATTAAATACTTCACTATAATCTAAGAAATGAGAAAAAAATGGTTAATAAAAAGATATCTTATAAAGGAAGTAAATATTTAAATAATATTTGGATGAATAAAACAGACTAAACTGAACTCTAGATTACACACTAAACTATAGAGCACACTATTGACTAGAATATAGCCAATAGTATAGTCTATAGTTAAAACTATATACTAGGCTATATAGTACACAAAATTATAATTATGATTATAGTCAAAACTATAATCAGGACTACTATATAGACAAAACTATAATCAACAAAGTAAAGTCTGTAGTTAATACTATAGTCAAGACTATAATTCAAACTATAGTCCAGACTATAGACTAAACGACTATAAACTATACCATAATCAAGTCAAAACTATAGTAAAGACTACGCTCAAGAAAATCGACTAGACTATAGTTATGACTATAAACTAGACTATAGTCAAGACTATAGACTAGGTTACAGTCAAGACTATAGGTTAGTGTATAGTCAATTTTACTGTCAACTCTATAGACAAGTCTATAGTCAATAAAAGTTATCGATAAATTTTCCTTAAAAATTGAAAGTTATCGATAATTTTCTTTAGAAACTGAAAGTTGTCGATACATTTTCGTTAGAAACATAAATATCATATCATATCGATATATTTTTTTAGAAACTGAAAGTTTCTAAGAATTTTCGTTAGAAACTTAGTTATCGTTAAATTTTCTTTGGAAACTAAAAATTATCGATAAATTTTCTTTAAAAGATGGATATTATTGATAAATTTTCTTTGAAGACTTAAATTTATCCATACATTTTTTTAGAAAAATAAAAGTTATCGATTAATTTTGGCGAGAAACTGAAAGTTATCGACACATTTTTTTAATTTCTTTAAAACCTAAGAGTTATCGATAAATTTTCTTTAAAAAATAAAAGCTTTCGGCACATTTTCTTTAAAAACTGAAAATTATCCATCGAAAACTAAAAGATATCGATAAATTTTCTTTCAAAAAACTAAAAGAACTAAAAGATATCGATAAATTTTCTTTCAAAATTAAGATTTTTCGATATATTTTCGCTTTAAAAATAAACCATAGTCCAGTTTTCGATAAAATTTTCCCTTAAAACGGAAACTTATCGATAAATTTTCTTTACAAACTTAAAGTTACTGTTAAATTTTCTTTGGGAATTAAAAGTTATCGATAAATTTTATTTAAAAAAATGAAAGTTATTGATAAATTTTCCTCGAAAACATAAATTTATCGATAAATTTTCCTAGAAAACTAAAATTTATCTAAATTTTCTTTGAAAACTGAAAATTATCGATAAATTTTTCTAAAAAATGAAACTTATCGATTAATTTTCCTGAAAAACTAAAGGTTATCAATAAATTTTCTTTGAGAAATAAAAGTTATCGATAAATTGTCCTTAAAAACTAAAAGTTATCGATTATTTTTCCTTAGAAATAAAAAGTTATCGATTCTATTTCTTTGAGAATTTAAAGTTATAGATACACATTCCTTATAAACTAAGTTTTCGATAAATTTTCTTAGAAAATTAAAGTTTATCGGTAAATTTTCTTTGAAAACTAAAAGTTATTGATAAATTTTCTTTGGAAACTAAACTAATTATTATCGATAAATTATCTTTAAAAACTAAAAGTTATCGAATGTTTTTCCTTAGAAATAAAAAGTTATCGATTTAATTTCTTTGAAAACTTAAAGTTATCGATACACGTTCTTTAAAAACTAAGTTTTTGATCAATTTTCTCAGAAAACTAAAATTAATCGATTTAATTTCTTCAAAAAGCAAAAGTTATCGATTTATTTTCATTGAAAACTAAAAATTATCGATTTATCGATAAATTTTTGTTAAAAAAAATAAAGTTATCGACAATTTTTTTTTAGAAACTAAGTGCTATCGATAAATTTTTCTAAAAACTAAATTTTATTTATAAATTTTCTTCACTAACTAAAAGTTTTTTAATAAATTGTTCCTAAAAACCAAAAGTTATCATTAAAAAAATTTTCTTTGGAAAACAACAAATTATCGATAAATTTTCTTCCAAAATCAAATGTTATGTAAAAAAAATTAAAAGTTATTGATGAATTTTCTTAAAAAAACTAAAACCAACCAAAAGCCATCGATAAATTTACTTTAAAAACTTATGTTATCGATAAATTTTCTTAAAAAATATGGAAAGTTATTGATTATATTATTTTAAAAACTAAAAGTTACCGATAAATTTTTTAAAATTAATTAAGTCATCGTTAGATTTTCTTTAGAAATTAAAAGTTATCGATAAGTTATCTATTTATGTTTTTGTTAAAAACTACAGTTATCGATAAATTTTCGTTAAAAAATAAAACTTATCGAAAAAATGTTCGTTAAAAACTAAAAGTAATCGATAAGTTTCTGATCTAAGTTGTAGTTTAGTCTTTAAACTAGTTAAAAAATTCTGAATAATTTAAGTTAATTAAAATTGCCATAATATGCAGCTGGCTTTATTTTCTATGAACAATAACAACATGAACCACTACTACAACAAATATATCCACTGCTATTAACATAAAAATATGTAATAATAACAAGGGTCAAAATAAACAACATATACACTCTTTTTATACTATCATTCTTCCTCTCTTGCCTACCAAGTAAACACACTGTATTTACACACACGTGTACACTCTTATAAAAGAGTCCCAGCCATACATGGGTGGGTGTATATGTATGTCTGTTAGCCAAAGTGTGAGTATAAAACTATAATGACACTTAAAATAGAGATTTATATGCTCAGTCGCACATACACTCATACATACATAGAGACATGCACTTAAACTATAATACTTTTATGGATAGAATTATTCATATAAAATAAATGTTACACACATGTTTAAACACACAGGTATTTTGAAGAGAACAAAAAAGAAAAAATAATAATAAATAAAGGTATGTAAGTAGTATAAAGGGAAAATAATTTTATATGTATGTAAATATGTTTGAAATAAAGAGATTGAGTTTATGGGCTTTTGTATAAAGCAAATATGTTTGTACGTGTTGTTTTTTAATAGTTAAAACGTAAAATAACAAAATGTTTTATTAATTTATACATGTAACATTAAAGGACACAATATTGTTTATCATCAATACAAAAGCTCATAGATATAGGCACATGCACAGGCAAATAAACATACATATAATTAAGGACATGGAAAAAAGCAGTGGAGCATAAAATTGTAAAAGAAATTTTTACTACAAGTTTTTATACAATTTTTATAATATTTTTTTTTTTTCTTAAACAAATTTGTTTAATAAATTTAAAATTCTAAAAAAAATATATTAAATTAAAATAGAACTTTATTTTAATAAAATTTATTTAAAATTTTTTAAAATTTTGTTAAAATTTTTTATTGTCTTAAAAAATTTTTATCCCACTGTTTATACATCTTCTTATTCAATAGTTTACATGTATATGTAAGCAACCTCCTCTTTTGTATTTAAGTTTGTTACATGTCCTGTTTTCCTCTGTGTGTGTATTTGTATCATTTTTTCTCTGTTACATTTTGTTGTATTTTGTTTTACACATACAAAACAATCATTGTGTTGTGTTGTTGTGTGGCATTAAAAATGTCAGTAATTATTATTGTTGCAGTAGCATGTTAATGATTTGCATGGCTTGTCTTATTTCAATATGGTTGAATAAATTTCAATTTTATAGATTTTTTTTCGTGACAAGTTAAACTACATGCGATCCAGGCTAGAGTGTGTGCAAGTGTTTGAATGTAAAAGAGATATATTATAGGTTATAAAATAACCAATAATTATGGTAATAATGACACACAAACATATTATGACGCAAAACAAAAAAAAAAAAAAAAAGGACAAACAAGTTTATTAAAAAATCCCTTAAATTAAAAAAAGTATAAAAAAATTGAAGGAAAATGAAACGGAAAAAATTTAAATTAAATTACAAAAAAAAATATATATACAAAAATAAAATCAATAAAAGAAAATTAAAAAAATTAAGTTTTTTAAAATTAAAAAAAATACAAATTTAAAAATAAAATAAATAAAATAATACCACAATTTACAATTATTTTATTTATTTTTGTTAAAGAAATTTTGTACATTTTTTCAGTATTTTTTTCCTTTTGTCAACCCTTTATTTTTTATTTAATTATTTGACTTTGTGTTATTAATACTTGCACACCCTCTGTTACCTCAATTTTATTTTTTATTCAATTTATATTATTTTTTTATTTTTTTATTTTCCCTTATATGTATACTTTTTTCTATAATTAGCAATACTATAATTAAAATACTTTTTTCCCCTATTTCCGGCAATTGTTATTTCCTTTTGTTTTAAAGTTTTTTATAATGTTTTATTGAACAAATAAGTTAAGGCAAAATAATAACTAAGTATTTTTTACAGAATTTTTAATTAATTTTATATTAAAAAGCAAACGGACGTTTTTTTTTAATGCAATTAAAACAACGAAAATAACAATAAAAAATATGCACAAATATTTCTAGAATTCAACAAAGAAAATTTATCAATAAAATTTACTTTTTAAAAATTTTTCGATAAGTGTTAGTTAATTTTTAATTAGTTTTTTAAATTAGTTTTCAAAGAAAATTTATCGATAACTTTAAATTCAAAAGCAAATGTATCGATAACTTCTAGTTTTTTGTTTTCAAGGAAAAACTATAACTTTAGTTTTTAAAGAAAATTAATCGATAACTTCTGATTTTTAAAAGAAAATTTAGCGATAAATTTTAATTTCTAAACAAAGTTTATGAATTAACCGATAATTTTTCTTATAAAGACAATTTATCGAAAACTTTTAGTTTTTGAAGAAAATTTATCTATACATTTTAATTTCAAAATCAGTTTTTAACGAAAACTTTTTTCTTTAAAAACGTAATAACCTAAATTGTTGTGCTTTTTTTTACTTGTGCATTTTATACCTTTCCTCATTTATTATTCTTTTTTCTCTTTATTAAAGTTTTTTAATTAAATTTTCTTAATTAAAAATTTCATATTTATTTTCCTTAAAGTTTTTCTCCCCAAAACCCTTTATACATATTTATCAGTGTCATACATGCTCATAAAATCATTTCTTAAATTTCCTTTATTTTCCAAACATTTTTCCATCCTTTTCAATAAAAACGACCTTCATTTATGGTACGAAAACATTTCTAAATCATCTAAATAAACTAAAACCCACGCATTAAATTTAACTAAAAACTGCAAAAAGAAAAACACAGAAAAAAAGTCCAAACTAAACAAATTCAACCAAAAAATATTTACATATTGAAAACTGAATTTAAAGTGTAAAAAACAACCATCACATACAACTACAAGCAAAATCATTTAAGAACACAAAAAAATAAAAAAAAAACTTCCGCCTACAAAAACATGTTTGAGTAAAGAGCTCTTTCATACACTCCCTTCTCTTACTTGTACTTCCTATAGCAAAAACCAAATATATACACACAAACACATTACATACTTTAGTAAATAACATCAATGTTGCATTAAAAAATAATTTTCAATACCTCGCAAAATACACAAACACACACACTCTAAGCAAAAAAACAATAACAACAAATGAGTGTTTGGGAAGAACAAGAGTAAAAGAGGAAGCAGTTAGTTGTAGAGATTGAATGGAATAGGGAGTGAGTGGGTGGTGTTGTACAAATACAAATGTTTTGTTTGTATGTATAAAAAGTGGTTTAAACTGGTTGTTAAGCAACAAAAAATAAACAACAAATTATTTGTTTATATTTTACATTTATATTTATATTCTTCAAACGCATTGGATGTTTTTCAAAAAATATTGTAAATATTTTATGCATTTTTTTTTAAACACGCACCTTTATTTTTTTCATATACATGCATACATACATTTAAATGTTTGAATGTTAAGCGGAAATATAAGCCAGAGGTGATTTTTCTTTTTCAACATGAAATAACCTTCTTTTCTTATGTTTTTGTCATTATAATTTTTCTTAGAATGTTGTTTTTTTCATTTTTTTTTCTCTCCCGATTATTGCAAAAAACTTTTTGAGCCTTTTGAGGATTAAACATTACATAACAAATTAAATCAAACAAACAACAAAAATATAAAAATTAATTTTTCCTTGAACATCAGCATATAGCCTGAAATAATGAGATTTTTTTTAATGTTCCTTTTAATAAAAATTATTATACACACTTTCGTTTTTTTCGTTATTCTCTCTGGCTGACTTTGTCCTTTTTTTCGTTATTCAAATTAGAACAAAATGCAAAATAAAAGAAATAATAACAAGTTTTCAATAAATATTTGTAAGGAAATAAATTTGAAATAAAGCAAAGATTAAATAAAAATAAAAAAAAAGAAACGAAAAGGAAAATTTATCGATAACATCAAAATTTCCAATAAAAATTGTCGAAAATTCTTACTTTCTTTCGAAAAAAAATCGTTAACTTTTAGTTTATAGTTTTCACAAAAAATTTATCGATAGCTTCATTTTTCAAAAAAAGTTATCAATAACTTAGCTTTTCCAGAAAATTTATTAATAACGTTCAGTTTAAAAAAAAAAAAATTCGACTTTAAATTTAACTTTAATTTCCAAAAAAAAAAAAAAAAAATGTATCAATAACTTTTAAATTTTCAAGAAAATTCATCGATAACATTTAAATTTTGAAAAAAATTATCGATTTACCGATAAAAAGAACAACAACTTTTAGTTTCTTATTGTTAAAGAAAAATTAACGATAACTTTCAGTTTTTAAAGAAAAATTTATCGATAACCCTTTCATTATCTAAAAAATAATCGATAACTTTTAGTTTCCACAGAAAATTTGTCGATTAGCTTAGTTTTCAGGGAAAATTTATCGATAACTTTTAGATTTCCAAGAATAATTATCGATAATTTTTCCTCTTTTGAAGAATAATCGATAGATTTTAGTTTTTCTCCAAAATTTGTCGATAACTTTTGGTTTTTAAAGATATGTTATCGACAACTTTTACATGTCCAAGATAACTTTATTTCTTTTGGAAATAATCGATAACTTTTAGTTTTTCTCCAAAATTTGGTTTCTATAACTTTTAGTTTTCAAAGAAAACATCGATATTTAAAAATATTAAAGAAAAGTTTTCGATAACTTTTACATTTACAAAAAAATTATCGGTAGCTTTTTTAGGAAATAAATTCGTTTTTCTATTGCTTTTAAAGACAATTTGTCGATAACTTTTAGTTTTTAAGTTTTAAGTCTTAGTTAAAAAAAAAATCGATACCTTCTAATTATCACTAACTTTTAAATTTTAAAGAAAATTCAACGATAACTTTCAGTTTTTGAAGAAATTTTATATATAATTAATTTTTAAAGAAAATTAAACAATAACTTTTAGTTTCTAAAGAAAATTAATTGATAACTTTTAGCTATAATAGAACATTTATTAATAACTTTTATTTTTGGAAGAAATTGTATCCTTAACTTTTGGGTTTTAACGCAAATTTTTCGATGACTTAAAAATTTTCAAAAAAAAAATATCCATAACTTTCTTTCTTTGCAAAATAAATAACTTAGTTTCTCACCCAAATTTTGTGGATTAACTTTTAGTTTTCAAACTTTAGAAGTTTTAGTTTTTATAGAAAACTTAAAGATAACTTTTAATTTTCAATGAAAATTTATCGATAACCTTAAGATTTCAAAGAAAATTTATCAATATCTTTTAAATTATGAAGAAAATTTTTCGATAATTTCTAATTTTCAAAGAAAAATTATCGTTAACTCTTATACACTTTAAAAATTAATCGATAACTTTTAGGCTATCTCCAAAACTTATAAGTAACTTTTAATTTTCAAAAAAATATTATCGATAACAATTATTCTCGCAAGAAAATTTGTCGATAACTCTTACTTTCTTAATTCTTTAATTCTACTTCTCATTCAAAAATCTGTCGATAAATTTTAGTTTTCAAAGAAAACTTATTGACAACTGTTAGTTTTCAATGAAAATTTTCGATAAGTTTTAGTTTTTAAAGAAATTTAATCGATTACTTATACTTTTTAGAAAAAAATTTCGATAACTCTTAGTTTTCAAAAAAAATTATCGAAAACTTTTGGTTTTTCAAGAACTTTTAGTTATCAAAGAAAAATTATCGATAACTTTTAGTTTTCGAAGAATATTTATCGATTGCTTTTGGTTTCTGAGAAAATTGATCGATAATTTTTAAATTTTAGAGAAAATTTAAAGGTAAATTTTATGTTCATAACTTTTAGTTTTCAAAGAAACTTTATCGATAACTTTGAGTTTTTAAAGAAATTAAAACGATAACTTTTAATTTTTCTTAAATATCGATTTTTTTTAGAAAAATTTATCGATAACTTTAAATTTCCAGACAAAATTTCTCCTTAACTTTAATTTTTCAAACAAAATTTATCGATAACTAAGTTATCAAAGAAAATCCATCGATCATTTTTTAGTTTTAATTAAAATTTGTCGATAGCTTTATTTTTTAAAGTAAAATTATCGATTTTCAAAGTAAATTTATTGATGACTTTTACATTTTAAAGATAATTTTTTTTTTTTTGGTTTAGTATAATAGTTTCGTCCATAGTCTCGTGAAAATCTTGACTAAAATATTGACTATAGTTTAATCTATAGTCTTGATTATAGTCTTCCTATAGCTCGGATTCTATTTTAGTCTATAGTTTAGTTTATAGTTTTGACTATATCCTTGAATATAGTCTCGATTATAGTCTACGGCTATGGTCTTGTCTGTAGTCTTGACTTTAATCTAGTCCATAGACTTGACTATAAGAAAATTTTTTTTAAATATATTTTTTTGTCATCCCAAAAGTATGCATCATTTTTATTTAATTTTTCTTATTCTGTGGTATCTTTTGTGAGTTTTTCTATTTTTTTTTTCTCTTGTATAATAATAAAAATATTAATTATAATTTTGAAAAGGAAATAACTTTTTTCATTTGCTTGTCTTAAGCAAATAAACAACAAAAATTGCAATTTATTACAAAATTCTGGGTATTTTGTATTATTCTTATTCGCCTACGTTTCTTAACTGCTGTAGCTGCTATTGTGTCTTAATATTTATATTTCTTATAATTTGAAATTTTTTAATGCTGCAACAACAATATTTAAATAAGGAAATAACTTTTGCATCCGTTGCAATTTCTTATCCATTTTTTGACAATATTTCTCGTTGTGTGCCAGTAATCAAGGTACTTTACAGTTGTTTTATAAATTCTTGGGATAGGAGAAAGAATTTACAAAAAATAAATAAAATAATATAACAAAACAAAAAGACTTTTCATTACAATTATTATATTTTTTTTTTTTTTTTTTTGTTATTTTAATATAAAATTCTTGTTAACATTTTTGTAAAAAACAAAAGAAACAATTGGTAGCAAATTAAACATTTGTTAAGAATCAGCAAGGTAAAAGGAGTTCAATTATAATTATGCTTCTAGAAATTAATTTCTCAAATGAATTTTGTGGAATTTTCCTTGGTCTACAAAGCTGCTAGCAAAGAAAACTAAACGGAATTTATATTTAACTTTAAGCACAAAATTAAGCCTCAAATTTTTTTAATTTTAACTTATTTCAAAACATCATTTCAAAGTCTAAAAGCGGGCTTTAAAATTTGTGTAAAAATTTATTTTATCATTCTCAACCTAGCTAAAGTTGTCAAAATAATCAATTTCAATTTTATATTATAATTTAGAGGTTTATTAGTTTACAATATAAATTGCCAATTTAATTAAACTTTTTACATTTAAATTTATGCACAATATCAACTTTTTTCTTTATTAATTTTTTGTATTAATAATTGTTTGCTTTTCTATAAAAATATAAAATTATTTAAAAATTCATTTCATAAACACTCATCTACTATTCGCACTCAATGTTAGAAAAGTTTATTTAAAATAAAATATAGAAAAAATATACTATTTTACCATAAAAGAAAAATATGCAAATGACATCAACTAGAAATTGTGGCAGCTACCAACAAAAACAACAAAATGCTGCCACAACAAAATTTGTACGATTTGGACAACAGCACCAGCGACAAAAAAAATTGTATAAATGGCATTGATTTCAAATTTATTAATTTTATAGAAAAAATGAGAAAGAGATTGCAATAAAATGCATTTGATCGATACAGTGATACAATTTGTTCTGTTTATTTTATAATAAAATTATTTTAAAATTAAATTGTGAAAAAAAAAATAAAGAAATATTTTCATAAATGTCATATTTTTAATGACAACAAAAATTTAAATAATTTTAATTACTTTTGAATTAAAAAAAATTAAATTACAGAATAGACTATAGTATAGTAGACTAGACTATAGTCAGGACTATAGACTAGACTATAGTCAGGACTATAGACTAGACTATAGTCAGGACTATAGACTAGACTATAGTCAGTACTATAGACTAGACTATAGTCAGGACTATAGACTAGACTATAGTCAGGACTATAGACTAGACTATAGTCAGTACTATAGACTAGACTATAGTCAGGACTATAGACTAGACTATAGTCAGGACTATAGACTAGACTATAGTCAGTACTATAGACTAGACTATAGTCAGGACTATAGACTAGACTATAGTCAGGACTATAGACTAGACTATAGTCAGGACTATAGACTAGACTATAGTCAGGACTATAGACTAGACTATAGTCAGGACTATAGACTAGACTATAGTCAGGACTATAGACTAGACTATAGTCAGGACTATAGACTAGACTATAGTCAGGACTATAGACTAGACTATAGTCAGGACTATAGACTAGACTATAGTCAGGACTATAGACTAGACTATAGTCAGGACTATAGACTAGACTATAGTCAGGACTATAGACTAGATTATAGTCAGGACTATAGACTAGACTATAGTCAGGACTATAGACTAGATTATAGTCAGGACTATAGACTAGACTATAGTCAGGACTATAGACTAGACTATAGTCAGGACTATAGACTAGATTATAGTCAGGACTATAGACTAGACTATAGTCAGGACTATAGACTAGACTATAGTCAGGACTATAGACTAGACTATAGTCAGGACTATAGACTAGACTATAGTCAGGACTATAGACTAGACTATAGTCAGGACTATAGACTAGACTATAGTCAGGACTATAGACTAGACTATAGTCAGGACTATAGACTAGACTATAGTCAGGACTATAGACTAGACTATAGTCAGGACTATAGACTAGACTATAGTCAGGACTATAGACTAGACTATAGTCAGGACTATAGACTAGACTATAGTCAGGACTATAGACTAGACTATAGTCAGGACTATAGACTAGACTATAGTCAGGACTATAGACTAGACTATAGTCAGGACTATAGACTAGACTATAGTCAGGACTATAGACTAGACTATAGTCAGGACTATAGACTAGACTATAGTCAGGACTATAGACTAGACTATAGTCAGGACTATAGACTAGACTATAGTCAGGACTATAGACTAGACTATAGTCAGGACTATAGACTAGACTATAGTCAGGACTATAGACTAGACTATAGTCAGGACTATAGACTAGACTATAGTCAGGACTATAGACTAGACTATAGTCAGGACTATAGACTAGACTATAGTCAGGACTATAGACTAGACTATAGTCAGGACTATAGACTAGACTATAGTCAGGACTATAGACTAGACTATAGTCAGGACTATAGACTAGACTATAGTCAGGACTATAGACTAGACTATAGTCAGGACTATAGACTAGACTATAGTCAGGACTATAGACTAGACTATAGTCAGGACTATAGACTAGACTATAGTCAGGACTATAGACTAGACTATAGTCAGGACTATAGACTAGACTATAGTCAGGACTATAGACTAGACTATAGTCAGGACTATAGACTAGACTATAGTCAGGACTATAGACTAGACTATAGTCAGGACTATAGACTAGACTATAGTCAGGACTATAGACTAGACTATAGTCAGGACTATAGACTAGACTATAGTCAGGACTATAGACTAGACTATAGTCAGGACTATAGACTAGACTATAGTCAGGACTATAGACTAGACTATAGTCAGGACTATAGACTAGACTATAGTCAGGACTATAGACTAGACTATAGTCAGGACTATAGACTAGACTATAGTCAGGACTATAGACTAGACTATAGTCAGGACTATAGACTAGACTATAGTCAGGACTATAGACTAGACTATAGTCAGGACTATAGACTAGACTATAGTCAGGACTATAGACTAGACTATAGTCAGGACTATAGACTAGACTATAGTCAGGACTATAGACTAGACTATAGTCAGGACTATAGACTAGACTATAGTCAGGACTATAGACTAGACTATAGTCAGGACTATAGACTAGACTATAGTCAGGACTATAGACTAGACTATAGTCAGGACTATAGACTAGACTATAGTCAGGACTATAGACTAGACTATAGTCAGGACTATAGACTAGACTATAGTCAGGACTATAGACTAGACTATAGTCAGGACTATAGACTAGACTATAGTCAGGACTATAGACTAGACTATAGTCAGGACTATAGACTAGACTATAGTCAGGACTATAGACTAGACTATAGTCAGGACTAGACTATAGTCAGGACTATAGACTAGACTATAGTCAGGACTATAGACTAGACTATAGTCAGGACTATAGACTAGACTATAGTCAGGACTATAGACTAGACTATAGTCAGGACTATAGACTAGACTATAGTCAGGACTATAGACTAGACTATAGTCAGGACTATAGACTAGACTATAGTCAGGACTATAGACTAGACTATAGTCAGGACTATAGACTAGACTATAGTCAGGACTATAGACTAGACTATAGTCAGGACTATAGACTAGACTATAGTCAGGACTATAGACTAGACTATAGTCAGGACTATAGACTAGACTATAGTCAGGACTATAGACTAGACTATAGTCAGGACTATAGACTAGACTATAGTCAGGACTATAGACTAGACTATAGTCAGGACTATAGACTAGACTATAGTCAGGACTATAGACTAGACTATAGTCAGGACTATAGACTAGACTATAGTCAGGACTATAGACTAGACTATAGTCAGGACTATAGACTAGACTATAGTCAGGACTATAGACTAGACTATAGTCAGGACTATAGACTAGACTATAGTCAGGACTATAGACTAGACTATAGTCAGGACTATAGACTAGACTATAGTCAGGACTATAGACTAGACTATAGTCAGGACTATAGACTAGACTATAGTCAGGACTATAGACTAGACTATAGTCAGGACTATAGACTAGACTATAGTCAGGACTATAGACTAGACTATAGTCAGGACTATAGACTAGACTATAGTCAGGACTATAGACTAGACTATAGTCAGGACTATAGACTAGACTATAGTCAGGACTATAGACTAGACTATAGTCAGGACTATAGACTAGACTATAGTCAGGACTATAGACTAGACTATAGTCAGGACTATAGACTAGACTATAGTCAGGACTATAGACTAGACTATAGTCAGGACTATAGACTAGACTATAGTCAGGACTATAGACTAGACTATAGTCAGGACTATAGACTAGACTATAGTCAGGACTATAGACTAGACTATAGTCAGGACTATAGACTAGACTATAGTCAGGACTATAGACTAGACTATAGTCAGGACTATAGACTAGACTATAGTCAGGACTATAGACTAGACTATAGTCAGGACTATAGACTAGACTATAGTCAGGACTATAGACTAGACTATAGTCAGGACTATAGACTAGACTATAGTCAGGACTATAGACTAGACTATAGTCAGGACTATAGACTAGACTATAGTCAGGACTATAGACTAGACTATAGTCAGGACTATAGACTAGACTATAGTCAGGACTATAGACTAGACTATAGTCAGGACTATAGACTAGACTATAGTCAGGACTATAGACTAGACTATAGTCAGGACTATAGACTAGACTATAGTCAGGACTATAGACTAGACTATAGTCAGGACTATAGACTAGACTATAGTCAGGACTATAGACTAGACTATAGTCAGGACTATAGACTAGACTATAGTCAGGACTATAGACTAGACTATAGTCAGGACTATAGACTAGACTATAGTCAGGACTATAGACTAGACTATAGTCAGGACTATAGACTAGACTATAGTCAGGACTATAGACTAGACTATAGTCAGGACTATAGACTAGACTATAGTCAGGACTATAGACTAGACTATAGTCAGGACTATAGACTAGACTATAGTCAGGACTATAGACTAGACTATAGTCAGGACTATAGACTAGACTATAGTCAGGACTATAGACTAGACTATAGTCAGGACTATAGACTAGACTATAGTCAGGACTATAGACTAGACTATAGTCAGGACTATAGACTAGACTATAGTCAGGACTATAGACTAGACTATAGTCAGGACTATAGACTAGACTATAGTCAGGACTATAGACTAGACTATAGTCAGGACTATAGACTAGACTATAGTCAGGACTATAGACTAGACTATAGTCAGGACTATAGACTAGACTATAGTCAGGACTATAGACTAGACTATAGTCAGGACTATAGACTAGACTATAGTCAGGACTATAGACTAGACTATAGTCAGGACTATAGACTAGACTATAGTCAGGACTATAGACTAGACTATAGTCAGGACTATAGACTAGACTATAGTCAGGACTATAGACTAGACTATAGTCAGGACTATAGACTAGACTATAGTCAGGACTATAGACTAGACTATAGTCAGGACTATAGACTAGACTATAGTCAGGACTATAGACTAGACTATAGTCAGGACTATAGACTAGACTATAGTCAGGACTATAGACTAGACTATAGTCAGGACTATAGACTAGACTATAGTCAGGACTATAGACTAGACTATAGTCAGGACTATAGACTAGACTATAGTCAGGACTATAGACTAGACTATAGTCAGGACTATAGACTAGACTATAGTCAGGACTATAGACTAGACTATAGTCAGGACTATAGACTAGACTATAGTCAGGACTATAGACTAGACTATAGTCAGGACTATAGACTAGACTATAGTCAGGACTATAGACTAGACTATAGTCAGGACTATAGACTAGACTATAGTCAGGACTATAGACTAGACTATAGTCAGGACTATAGACTAGACTATAGTCAGGACTATAGACTAGACTATAGTCAGGACTATAGACTAGACTATAGTCAGGACTATAGACTAGACTATAGTCAGGACTATAGACTAGACTATAGTCAGGACTATAGACTAGACTATAGTCAGGACTATAGACTAGACTATAGTCAGGACTATAGACTAGACTATAGTCAGGACTATAGACTAGACTATAGTCAGGACTATAGACTAGACTATAGTCAGGACTATAGACTAGACTATAGTCAGGACTATAGACTAGACTATAGTCAGGACTATAGACTAGACTATAGTCAGGACTATAGACTAGACTATAGTCAGGACTATAGACTAGACTATAGTCAGGACTATAGACTAGACTATAGTCAGGACTATAGACTAGACTATAGTCAGGACTATAGACTAGACTATAGTCAGGACTATAGACTAGACTATAGTCAGGACTATAGACTAGACTATAGTCAGGACTATAGACTAGACTATAGTCAGGACTATAGACTAGACTATAGTCAGGACTATAGACTAGACTATAGTCAGGAC
This sequence comes from Protocalliphora azurea, assembly GCA_932274085.1. Classification (NCBI taxonomy): domain Eukaryota; kingdom Metazoa; phylum Arthropoda; class Insecta; order Diptera; family Calliphoridae; genus Protocalliphora; species Protocalliphora azurea. Next base: position 3,640,187 of record OW026523.1, read on the forward strand.
TATAGACTAGACTATAGTCAGGACTATAGACTAGACTATAGTCAGGACTATAGACTAGACTATAGTCAGGACTATAGACTAGACTATAGTCAGGACTATAGACTAGACTATAGTCAGGACTATAGACTAGACTATAGTCAGGACTATAGACTAGACTATAGTCAGGACTATAGACTAGACTATAGTCAGGACTATAGACTAGACTATAGTCAGGACTATAGACTAGACTATAGTCAGGACTATAGACTAGACTATAGTCAGGACTATATTCAGGACTATAGACTAGTAGTTTTGTTACAACAGTTTTACAATTTTAAATTTAATATTTCTATTTGTTAAAATATAAATCATATAAATCATAATTTATATATATATTTTTTTTTTTTTAATATTCAAATTCTCTTTCAAATGTATTTATTAAAAAGCAAAAAAAAAACTCAAAAGTAAATTAATATTTCTATTATAATTTCTAAATAGAGAAGTAACAAAAATTACTTTTGTTTCCACATTTTGGAAAACATACACATACAAAGAATAAAAAATTAAAAAAGTACACAAAAACTTAGTGTATGCATAAGAACTCAATTAATCCACTGGGTTGCTCTGAATATTTTAATGCGTTAGCAAGTATGCATGTAAATATCTGTGTGTGCATTTATGTATGTGTATGAGTGCTTTTGTATGTAAAACATTAACAAAATGTAATTATTTGCTCTTATAGTAAAATTTGGCCCGTTAGAAAAACAAATGCAGCAAAATAGCTTAAAATGTAGATTTTCTAAAATTTTGATATTAAATAGAGATGAACTTTGCTCTAAAATAAGAGGAGAAAGAGGAAAAGGTATTGTAGGGGTGAAAGACAACTTTTCATACTAAAAAAGATTTTAATAAACTTTGTTGGCAAAAAATATTTAGCAGCAAATTTTTAGTGTAAAATTTTACCTATAAACATATTAGGTAGTTATAGCAAAGAATGTAGGAAAAAGTAATCCAGCAAAATTTTGCAACAGTTTTTTTTAAATAATTTAAAAACATTTATTTATAAATTTTTAAATTTTATTTTACTTCTGCTAACATTACAACCACTTTTGTGCTTAAAATCTAAAAGAAAAAAACCTTTTGCTGGGTTACTTATTTAATTTTTCCCTCATGATATGTTGCATATGTACAGGCGTTATTATTGTATATATATGTGTGTATGCATGTGGGTGTATTTAAGCTAGTAAAAAGATTTTTATACATTACATTTACTTTTTCCGTTGTTGCTGCTGCTGCGGCATTAGTAGTTGCATTTTGGCCTGAAAGACCATGTGCAAACATTATTTACGAGAGCATGTAGTAAAAAAGTCATTGAAATAACAAAACAAACCTAATTAAAAAGCGTTCTTATGTATACAATACCACGACTTTTAACTATGAATACAATAATATTAAAATAAATATTTTGTGAAAAAAAATTAAAATAAAAACTGAAAACGTTTGAGGGGAGAGGGCTCAAGTATTTAATAAGGAAAAGACGAAAAAAGTAAATGAGAACCCAAATTGGGGTCAAAATGTTTTGAAGCTAATTAAAAATTCATAGACAGCATTAACATTTTTGGATTTTTAAGATTAAATGATGTGTTTTAAGTCAACCCAAATTAGAATTAATATATAAATATATAAAAAAATAAATAAATAAATTAATAAATAAATAAACAAATAAATATTGTTTTTCGTACTAAATTTTTTAGTACCAAAATATTAGTACAAAAACTTCCAGTACTAAGTTACAATATTTAGTACAAACTTTTTAAGTACAGATTTGTTAAGACTAAATATTTGAATGCTTAATTTTGTACTAAACTTGTGAAATGGTAATTTTCTTAGTACTATTTTTTTTTTAATAGATAAACAAGTAAATATTGTTTTTAGTACAAAAATTTTTAATACCAATTTTGTTATTTTAATTTCTAGTATTAAATTTTTAGTATTTAATATATTAATAGATAGACTATCTATCTAAATAGATAAATAAATAGATAGGTAAATAAATATTGTTTTAGTAGTAAATTTAGCGCCAAATTTTTAGTACAAAAGTTTCTAGTACTAAATTACAATGTTTAATACAAAAATTTTAAGTATGTAACATTTTTTAAACCCCATATTTAGTACTCAATTTTGTACCGCCAAAATTTTTGGTACAAAATGTTTTAGTACAATCTTTTTTAAACAAAATTTGTAAAATACAATTTTTTCATGTACGCACTTTTTTAAAACTCAATATTTATTACTCATTTTTGTAGTACTAAAATTTTTGTTGTTAAACTTTTTAAGTCTAAATTTTTAGTATTATATTTTTAGTACTAAAAAAAATTAGCACTAAAAACAATAATTATTTTTCTTAGTACTATTTTAAAATTAGTACTAAAACGTTTTGTATTTCACAAATTTAGTTTAAAAATTTTTTCCCAAAAATATTAAGTATTAAAAATTTAGGACATAAAAACAAATACTAAAAATAAAGCACTAAAAATTTAATGTTAGTGTTTAGTTCTAAAAATCCTTGTGCTACAAAATTTAGTATTAATTAATGTAATTTAGTATTAATTAATAGAATTTAGTGCTAAAAACAATTTTTCAAACTTAATATTTTTAGTACAAAATTTTGTATACTAAATTTGTAAAGTAAAAATTTTTTAGTGCTAACTTCTTTAGTTAAAATTTTTTTAATACGAAAAATTACTAAATTTTTTTAATACTAAATTTGCTTAGCACTAAACAATTAGTACTTAAGTTTTTAGTAAAAGTTTTTTTATACTAAATTTTTTCGAACTAAATTTTTAGTACCTAATTTTTTAAGGACTAAATTTTTTAGTACTAAACCAAATTGTATTTAATTTTTTACGAAAGTTTTTAGTACTAAATTACAATATTTAATACTAAATTTTTAAGTACAAAAATTTTTAAACTAAATATTTTAGTACTCGATTTTGTAGCACAAGGATTTTTAGTACTAAACTTTTCAAATTAAAATTTTTAGTACAAAATTTTTTAGTAATAAAATTTTTCGAACTTTATATTTTTAGTACAAAAATATTTATACACAATTTTTCAGTACAAGATCTTTTAATATGAAATGTTTTTGGTACAGAAACTACATTTTTTTAATATTAAATTTTGTTTAGTACTAAATAATTTGTACTTAAGTTTTGTAAACATTTTTTGTATAAAATTTTTTCGAACCAAATTTTTTAGAAGGAACTTTTTGGTACTAAATTTTAAATTTGTATTGCTACATTTTTAGACTTTATTTATTACAAGATCTAGTACATTCAAATTTGAACTAAAGAATTTAGTACTAAACAAGTTAGTGCTTAATAATTAATAATTTGGTGTAGTCTATATACGTGACTAGTCTATAGAAGTTAGTTTTGACTATAGTCTATACTACTGACTATAATTTAGTATTATGTTGACCTTTAGTTGACCTTTAGTCTAGTGTTGACTATAATTTAGTCTATATAATTGACTGCAATCTAGTCTACAGTCTTAACTTAGTACAATGTAGACTATAGTCCAGTTAATATTCTAGTCTGTAGTTTTAAGTATAATCTAGTCTAAAATCTTGACTATAGTTTAGTGTAGTAAATAGTTTTGGTAATAGTTTGACTTATAGTCTTGGCTATAGTCAAATCTCTAATCTTAGTTATAGCCTGTAGTTTATTTTGTACTTCTGACTATAGTCTACTCTAATCTATAGTCTTATCTCTAGTCTAGTCTATAGTCTTTACTATAGTCTTGTCTACAGTCGTGATTTTAATCTACTTTATAGTCGTGACTATAGTCAAGACTATATTCTATTATATAGTCCTGACTATAATCTAGTCTATAGCCAGTAGTATAGTTCATAGTCTTGACTATAGTTTAATATATAGGCTTTACTATAGCTTTGACTATAATGAAGTCTGTGGTTTATTCTATAATCCTGACTATAGTTTAGTCTATATTCTTAACTATAGTTTAGTCTATAATTTTGACTATAGTCTAGTCTACAATCTTGATTTTACTCTACTTTATAGTTGTGACTATAGGTAAGATTATATTCTATTACATTGTCCTGGTTAAAGTCCAGTCTATAGTATAGTCTATAGTCTTGACTATGGTTTAGAATATAGACTTGACTATAGCTTTAACTAGAGTCAAGTCTGTTATTTAATCTATAGTCTTGACTATAGTTTTGATTATAGTATAGACTATTGCTTTAGATTGCAGTCTTAACTATAGTCTGGTCTTTAGCCTTGACTACAATCTAGCTTTGACTATAGTCTATAGCAAAGCAATCATTTGGTATACAGTCTTAACTATATTCTGATCTATCATCTTTGCTATAATCTAGTCTATAATCTTGGATATAGTCTTGACTATTTATTACGATCTATTTTTTACGATCTGTTCAATAGTCTTGACTATGGTCAAGTTTATAGTGCTGGCTATGGTTTTGACTATAATATAGCATGTAGTCGGTTCTTCATTCTAGTCTGATAAGTTTTGTGATCTTTAGTCATAAAATCTTTTCCTTTCATTTTCTTTGATTTTTGTTCAAGTGTCTGCTTAAAGTATTGTTTACTTTAACTGCTCCTAAAAGCATATTTTATCTTCATTTTCATAAAAAAAAAGATAAACACCTAGCCTTTTTGTTTCTTTTTCTATTTATTTCTTTCCTTCTTTTCGAAAAAGAAAAAAATATCAAATTTTCTTTTTCATTAATCTTGTATTTATCATGAAATAAGTTTAGTTTCTAGTTTTCTCTCCTTTCAAATAATCCCCTAAATATATGCTTTGCCAACATATTTATCTATATAAAATCTTTCACAAATTGGTTTTGGCTTTAAGCGTTAACTAACCTCCCAAAAGTATACTAAAGCTGATTTATCTGATTTCTAACATGTTATTCAATTTAAAATCAACAAAACTTGGGCATGTTATGGTGGAATAAAACTAGTCAGCATATTTAAAATATTTAGAAAAAAGTTTTTGGAAAAAATATCACAAAAACTTTTTTCAAAAAAAAAAAAAAAAAATTAAACCAAATACCAGTTAAGTAGACATTGATTTAAACATATTATAATAGAAAAACAAAATATGAAAAATATATTTAGTACATATTATAATTTAGCATATGAGTTTATATTTGTTAACCATTATCTCCCCTTTTTACCAAATATGCTTTTTATATTATAAAATAGATTTAAATCTATAAATTATTTTTAAAATCTCGGTTTTATGTCGTATCTAAAATAAAATATTCAGCAATATTTTCAATAATCATATTATCTTTTGTGGAAATTGTATATTTTTTAAAATAGAAAAAATAATACATCAAAGCGTATATTTTTTTTTTTTTTTTTTTTTTTTTTTTGTACACCTTACAGTAGGCTTCATTAAATTTGCCTCAAAGAAGTCTTTTACTTTTTGTTTATATTACAACCCCTGTTCTTCAGCCATAAATTATGCTGTTATAAAGAAATTACAATTTATCTGTATTTTGATATCCCTTAAAGTAAACACGTTTTTATATTTTCTTACGTTTTTTTTTTTTTTCATTTTATTTTTATTTATTTATTTTTTTCACATATTTTTTCGTAGAAGGTGAAGGTAAAAAAGTTTATGTTCGTGCTTTTCATTAGTTTTTATTATTAAAAGACCTTCAATATACTTTAGATATATATATATATACTAACAAACACCCCCTAAAGTAGGCTACACATATATATTAGGTGAACATTTATATCTACCTAAACCCATATGATACTTTTTACATTTTTTACTTTTACAATTTTTACTTGAACGCTAGTACGAGTATGAATGTATGACATAAATTGTAAAGGTTAACAATTCTCAATGGACTTTTATAAAAATGCTATCCAGGCTGCTAAATTTTCTATATGTGTGTAAGTTTTCGGGTAATATCTGTAAAATGGTTAACGAAAATATGATTTAAAATATAATGTTTTTTTTAAAGTAGATGTTTCTTTTAAACAACTTTAAATAAAAATCAGTTTAAGGGCTATAAATTCAGTTATTTTTTTTTAGTTTTCTTGTTTTGTTTTTTAATATTTTTGTGTTTAGCTAAATTGTATTAAAACTTTGTGAAAACTTTTTAGTTTGCTATTTGTATTTTAAATATTTTGGTTTATATTCTTAAGGTTAGAATTTTAATTAGAATCCTTTTGTTATATTTACTAATAAATATTTCATGAAAAAGGGCGGAGAATTTATATTTTATTAAAAGTTTTCCTCTATTAAATTTTAAATGATTTCCAACTCTAGTTAAATTTTATTTCCGCTCTAAATTGGTTGTAGATTAGTTCCAGTTCAATTCCAATTCAATTTTTGTCGTGTTCTTAATCCGTTCTTGTTCAGTTCTATATAAATTCCAGTTCAGTTCTAAATCAATGTCATTCTGTTCTAAACCAATTATAGTTTAGTTCTAAATTAATTTAAGGTCAGTTCCAGTTCATTTTTAAATCAATTCTAGTTGAGTTAGAAATCAATTCTAATTTGTTTCCAAATAAATTCTAGTTCAGATCCAAATCAATTTTAGTTCAGTTCTAAAACAATTCTAATTCAGTTCAAAATAAGTTTCAGTTTGTTTCCAAATCAGTTCTAGCTTATTTCCAAATAAATTCTAATTCAGTGCTAAATCAATTCTAGTTTTAGTTTCAAATCAATTTTAGTTCAGTTCCAACTCAATTACAGTTCAGTTCCAAATCAATTCTAGCTCAGTTGCAAATCAACTTTACTTCAGTTCCAAATCAATTCTAGTTCAGTTCTAAAACAAATTTAGTTCAATTCCAAATAAGTTCCAATTTATTTCCAAATCAATGCCAGTTCAATTCTAAATCAATTCTGGTTTTAGTTCCAAATCTATTCTATTTCATATTCAAATTAATTCTAGTTCTACTTCAATTCCAGCTCAATTCTAAATCTAGTTTATTTTGATTTCAGTTCTAATATTAATAAGGTTTAAAGCTTTAATTTTACGTAAAATTTATGCAGTGTTTTGCATTAAAAAACCAACAAGTTTTCTCAACTTACTACATACTATACAAATACTTATAAACATATGTAGGTATGTACGTATGTATGTATGTACACCTACAATTATTCTTAAATATAAGCATTTTTTGTTATATATTTTGTACGTGTATTTATATATGTAGCTTGAGTATATGTTTTATATAATAACAACAAAAATAAATAAAGCTTTAATAGGCTTCAAAGCACATTTGGGTCGTCATGCTAAACCAACAACAAAGTTAATTTATATTAAAAAAGAATTAAAACAAAAAAGAATGAGAAAAAACAACGAACAAAATCAACAGCTACATTATTAAAGACCAATGCGTATATTTTAACTAAAATTAGCATCTTTCAAGAGAAATAAAACTCATGCACTTAAACTATAAACAAGTATATAAGTGTATACACACAACTTTTCTCCCTTCCTCTTTCCCTATCTCTCTCTCTCTCTCTCTCTCTCTCTCACTCGCACCGGCACTCAATAAACTGCCATATTGACCACAGAGAAAGAAACAAAAAGAAATATGAAGGCGGAAATTAAGCTGAACAAAAAAAGGAAATCCTTCTTCTTTTAGTATTTCATGTTTATTTTTTCGTTTTTAGCATTAAATATAATATATAAATGAGTATATTTTTTCCGTAAATAGTTTGTAAAATATTATAATAAATAAAAAATTTTCAAAGCCTTTTCTAAATTATTGAAAAATATGCTGTATTTTTCTTTCTAAACTTTATACTAACAAATTTTAGGAAAAACTAAAGCAAAATAAGCCTGAGGACATTTTAATTCAAAAAAAAAAAAAAACACTAGCACTATCGCTATTAAGGAAAACATTTCTTAGGCCTTGAAAAAAAAGAAATCTAAATTTTTTTATTTATTCTATTTATGCATCGTTAAGAATGCATTTGTTTGGAAGAGAGGAAAATAATATTCTTTTATTACGAAAAAATTCGCTAGTCTTAAGCTACTCAATTCAATTCATACATTTTTTTGTTCATTCATTATGAACAGTCAATTGTTCTATAACAACATGCCAATGTTTTCCTTTAGCTCTTAAGAGTATAAATTTTAAATGGCCCTCAAACTATAGTTAATGTTTTTTTTTTTTTAGTTTGTAGAAAAAGACGTAGATTTCTATATCTAAAAAAAACGAAAATATGATAACCATTTAGTTTAAATTGGTTTTGTGGTTTTGATGTAAAAGTCATTGAATGGAACCATCCATTCATTCATTTTACAGTCACTAAAGAAAAAGGACATTTAGATGGACAGACGAATAGGCGGACGGACTTACAATCAGTGATTCAAATTTAACGGTTCAATAACTTTTAAGGAAAAGAATGTAGTAGCAAACTTGCATAAGTACACATGTAGTGTCCCTATGTTATAAAAGATACTAATACGGGAAATAATTTTAGAAGGATTTCTGTAACAATTACAAAAAATACATATGAATCTAATTTAATTGACTTATAAAGGAAAGGGAACTGATTTAGAAATGAGCTTTTACTTTAATTCCAAATAAATTCCACTCTAGTTATAAATTAATTCTAGTACAGTTATAAATCAATTCGAATTAAATTCCAAATCAATTTTTGTTTATTCTCAAATCAACTCTAGTTCAATTCTAAAACAATACTATTTCTATTTTTAATCGATTCTAGTTCAATTCCAAATCAATTCTGGTTCAGCTCCCAATCAATTTGATTTAAGTGCCAAATCAATTATAATTCAGTTCCAAATCAATTTTAGTTAAGTTCCAAATCAATGATAGTTCAGTTCCAATCAATAAATTCTACTTCAGTTCCAAATCAATTGTAATTCAGTCCCAAATCAATTATAATTCAATTCCAAATCAATTCTAGTTCAGTTCCAAATTAATTCTAGTTCAGTTCCATATAAATTCTAGTTCAGTTCCAATCAATCGATTCTACTTCAGTTCCAAATCAATTCTAATTCAGTTCCAAATCAATTTTAATTAAGTTCCAAATCAATTATAGTTCAGTTTCAAATTAATTCTAGTCCAGTTCCATATAAATTCTAGTTCAGTTCCAATCAATCAATTCTACTTCAGTTAGAAATCAATTCTAAATCAGTTCCAAATCAATTTTAATTAAGTTCCAAATCAATTATAGTTCAGTTCCAAATCAATTCTAGTTCAGTTCCCTTTAGGGTTTTGTATTTCATAAGTATAATATTAAAAAAGTGTCCAATTTATACTAATTTCACAATTGAATTAATGACAAATTTGATTTTTTTCTCTCTCTCTGTTCTTTTTAAACACATTTTGCTTAACTACTGATCCTTCTTGTTTTTTTGTGTAAATGATATTACGAATTTCATTACATTATAGTAGCAAAACATTTTTATTTATATCAAGTACTTATTTGATTTTAAATGTATGATATGGGTTAAAAAAATACAATGTACATTGAAAAACTTATACTGTAGTTTATATGTAGGCACATATATATGCTCAGGATACTTGTTATATCCTTCAGTAATGATGACCCCAATTAATCAAGCACAGACATGATAAATATATATGGCATATAAAGGAAAGTTTTTTGTATAAGTGTGCGATTGTAAGAGTCCTTCTGTGTTAACTACACATATATAATGTTTTTTATAAGGCCTTTATATTTTTAGTCGTGCGTGTAAACGTTTCGTAGGTTTTTCTTTTATTTATTTGTTTATTTATTTTTATTTTTTTATTAAAACTAAATTCTTTATAAAAACAAACTATCCAGCTAAACGAAACAATTAATTATAAACTGTTTAATTATTTTACTTTAGCTACAAAAAAACAAGTAAAACGAATTTAAAAATTATAAATAATGGTAAAATGAATTAGAAATTTGTTAAAAATCTAAAAATTTTCGTAAAAATTTAAAAATTTCTTTAACAAAAAATATCTAAAAACTTTTCAATAAAATTTTAAATATTCAAATCTTTTTTTTCAAAAATCACTGCAAAATTTTTTAATCATAATTTTATAAAAATTTTCAGATACATTCAGTTAATATATATATATATATATATATATATATATATATATATATATATATATATATTTAGATATGCATATATATATATAATTAATTTTTTTTGTTTATTCATCTATTTCTTGAAATATTTATTTTATTTATTAATTTTTTATTTATTTATTTTTGTGACTAAAAATAAATTGCACCAAAAAAGAAAATTCTTTTGCAAAACAAATTTTGTCCTTAATAAATGTTTAAATATTATAGTTATAGTATTATTAAATATAAAAACATTTAAAATTTGTTTAGCATTAAAAGTTGGTGTAATTTTTTGTATGTTTGTAACCACTATTATTAATAAATAGCCTTTACTTCATTCTTTGTATATAATTAAAACCATGAACTATAAAAAAAAATACACTATACAAAACACTTATGAAAATACTACCCATACACTCATATAAACACACTCATTTACCCTTCTATTTTGAAATGTGGCCGATCCGTCAGTTTTTTTCTCTTGTTTTTTTAGTTTTGTCCTTCTCGACATTTTTTGCATACTCTCCCACCACTTGAATCACAAACAGTTATTTTCATAATATAGTATTGTTGTTATTACTGTAGACGCCATTGTATAGTGGTAAGTAATTTCTTTACAAGGAGAGTGGAAAAAGGAGATGAATGGGAGTAAGAAAGGGAACAATCAAGAGTGAGAATCAGAATTTTAGCCAGAGCATAACTAAAATATTGTAAATAAAAACTACTGTATGTGATGGGTGCTTGTTTTAAAATTCTTGAGTTTGTGTGTTTGTTTTGTTATGTGAAATATGAGCAAATTATGTTGTTATTGCTAAAGTATTATGCTGTGGTATATGAAGTGCCTGTGAGTGTTTATGAATTTTCAAAACCATTACAATGTAAGAAGAATTAAAAAAAAAAAAAAACATGAAATTGGAAATTGCCTTTAATTACAAATGTATTTGACATAAGTACGTATGTATGAGTTAAACAAAAACCAGTCTCTAACTAAAATGCATAAAGCCCTAACTATTAAATTTAATATAAATTCAACTCAATATATGAATAAAAAAAGCAACAACAAAAAGATATTTAGAATTAAACTTTTACTACAACTAAATCCATTAACTTTTCAAGCAAAAAAATAAAAATAAAAACAAAATATACAATAACTGAGAGAAGCAGTAGACTAATAGCAACATTAACTAAGTAAACTTAGGGGATATAAAAATAAATTTCAAATATTTTACAAAGAATTTGTAATATAAATATTATGAGTAAAAGAAAATTTATTTGTACTGCCTTAGGAATTGAAATTATAAAGAACAAACAGAAAAGTCCCTTTAAAAAATAAATAACAAAATGCTATAAAAAACTATAGATAGCTAAATAAGCTTTCAGAAATTGTATATCATAATTATCCTGTTTAATATCTTAAAAATCAACAAGGAGTCAAAGTTATGCAACTTAAGAGAGAAAATTTAAAAAAACATGTTTTCATATATTAATAAAAATTCGTAAAATTTGAAATAATAATAAAATTCTATATGAATTCATAAATAAGGAATTGAGCTTTCCAAAAATGTTTGTTATAAATACCCTGTTTTAATACGCACAAAAAATACAGGGTGTCAAAATTAAAAACTGTCAGTATAAAAATATAGAACTCGAATGTTTTTAAAATAATAACAATAACATATAGAAACTAGAATAAAAGCTAATTTTAAAAAAATGTAATTACAACCTCCCTGTTAGTAGTTACAAATCTAAAATTTTTTAAAATCAAAATTTTCAAAATGTACAACTTTTTATATAAAATATTACAAACATAAAGCTATAGACAAGGAGCTAGGCTTTCTGAAAGTGAAAATTAAAAGAATCTGCTATAAATACTTTAAGAGTTACAGGGTGTCAAAATTTAAAACTTGAAGAGAGACATTTTTTGAAAACTAAATTTTACAAATGGAAACAGATTCAACAAAAATGTTATATAGTATATAATATGATAGATAATATTAAGTATAATATAATAAACTATAGACTAGGAGCTAAACTTTCAGAATATGAAAATCAAAACCACCTTGTTTAAATGCTTTGAGAGCTACAGGGTGTCAAATTTAAGTTCGAAACAAATTGTATAAAATATAAAGCATAATATAAGAAACTATAAACAAGAACCTAAACTTTTAAAATATGAAAACCAGAACCATATTTTTCTAATATTTAAGAAACTACAGTTAAACACCTAGAGTATAGATTTTTACAACTATTTTTTTTTTTTAATGTTTAGCCGAAAATTAAAATTTTTATGAAAATATAAATGCAACACTAAAGAGCAGAACTTAAGCTTTCTGACAACAAAAATTTATAACCACAATCTTCAAATACTTGGAAAGTTACAGTGCGTCAAAGATAAGAGCCTATAATAAGAGAATTTTAAAAAACTAAATTTGAAACAATTTAATTAAATTTCAACTTTTTGTATAGAATTACCAAAATATAGACAAGGACCTAAACTTTTAAAAAATAAAAGTTTTAATCACCCTGTTTTCTTACACAGTGGGTTGTAGTTTGTCAAAGTTAAACACCTCAAGTGAAAAAATAATCAATTTCTTTTCTATTAAAAAAAAAAAAAAAAAAAAAAAAAAACTTTTCCTATTAACCCCTTTAAAAAAGAGAAAGAGAAAAAAATTTAATTTAGCACACATTTCTTGCTGCTGGAAAATATTTGTCTAACCTCTTTTTTTTTTTTTTTTTTTTTTTTTTGTTGTTGCTGTTGTTCCTATTTTACATGAATTGAAAGCAAAAGGAAGCACCTACTTAATAATGACAGATAGTAAATCTGTTCCTGTAACATCAATTCATAGAAATTGTTTAAATAAAAAAAAGGGGAAATGTTTAGAGAGCTAATATTATAAAATATAGAAGAAAATTTAAAGAAGTTAATAATTTTAAAATTCTTTGATAGAAAAAAGGAATTTTTAATATATAAGATGACTAACTTTGACAGCTTGTAACTTTTGAAGCATTTTAATAGAGGTTATGGTATTTTTTAAAGCTAAAATCCTGTCTATGAATTTATATGTTATTTTTTGCAATTAAAATTTGCAAAATTAGTTCACATTTTAATAATTTTTGGTTATAAACAAATTTAACAGACGATTTCTCTAACTTTATTTAAAAATTAAATTTACTGAAAGCGATTAATAGTTCGATATGTTATTAATTACCGAAATTAATATTTTAGTAAAACCCGATGATATTTATATAAGTTTTAGTGTCCCTTAATCAGGACCTAAGCTTTCAGTATATTTAAATAAATAAATAAATTTTTGGTTTATTCTTTCATTAGGTACTCAACATTTACACCCTGTAGATTATATATATGTTCTTTTCACTCCTCGAGGGAGCATAGGGCCCTGTAGATTAGGTTGTAGTAAAATAGATTGTTTACCAATTTAATTTTCCGAAAGTTCAATTCGTTATCTAAAGTTTCTTGCATTATTCCTCGCAAAAACTTTGAATTTATGTAGATAACGAACATTTGTAAAAATTTTAGGTTGTAAAACACTTTTTCACTAAGAGCTCAACTATAACACCCTACAGCTAACGGCGTGGCAAAACAGGGTGGCGACAAATCAAAAAGTTTAACTTCTTGTCTATATTTTCTTGTGTTATTTTTAATAAAAACCTTAAAATTATATAAATAAAGGAAGTGTTTATAATATATTTGTATCTTAAATAATCCCATTTGAGTTGCTTAACTTATACACCCTGTTGGTCACTTTGTATGTAAACAGGGTGGTTATAAATTAAATTTTCTGAAAGTTTAGGTCCTCTTCTGCAGCTAAATCTATTACTTTTTATCTAGATATTAAATTTAGTTAAATAAATTTTTATTTAGGAATTTAGATTCTAAGGAACTCCAACTCAACTAAATTAAATTTAACACTCTGTATATCAGTTTATATAATAACAGGGTGTTTATAATTTTAATTTTCTAATTTTTAATCTTCTACAATTTTTATATTAATGTTCTTTTTATAGAGTAAATATTTAGGAGATATTTGGTTTTAAATTTAGTATTAAATTTGGAGATGTTTTAACATGTTAAATTTTTAAATATTTGCTTTCCATTGTGGAAATTTTATTTGTAATTAAATTTTAAGTTATTTGAGTTATTTTCTACCTGTAATCTCTTGCCGGCAGATCTCATTATTTAACCTAAATTTTGTAAATCTCTTTGAAAGACCTTTTGAACTTTTATGCATATTTTGTTATTTATAATTTTTTTCTTCTTTTGTCCAAAATAGTTTATACAACACATTTTTAATGGGCACTAATATTATTTGAAGAGTATATGTTATGTAATACTACCAATTAATAAAATACAATTAGTTAGATATTTAAAGTACAATAACAACAATAACATAAATTTTGTAAAGTTTATGGAAATCCTATAAATAAATCCCCAAAGCTTGATGTAAATTCTATAAAATAAACTGCAGCATAAAAAGCAACCAAGTAAACAATTTTATAATTAATATAAAATTTCTTTAAAGTTTAAATTTTGTTCTAAAATGTTTGCTAGGTTAGTTTTAATACATTTAAGTGTTTTAGATTTTTGTTTGAATATCAAAATTTCTCTACATACATTTACCACGTTCACATACATATTTAATATAATCAAATCATTTTCGAAAATTTCCATAATAAATAAACATAATGAAATTGTCTGGCACAAAGATCTACAGTCCCAAAAGCTGTAGAAATAAAGTGTTTCCTTAGCCACAATAACCACAACAAATGAAGTTCTTACCCAAAAACCCCACAAAGCAGTCCATAAAGCAAAGAACTTAATTAACAAGAAATTTTATCAAAATTTTTACATTAACTTTAACAATAATGAAGTTAGTAGAAATAAAACATATTTAAGTAATTTAATAAGAACTAACAAAAGGACATCTTAGGACATTAATATCATTACAATCATTTGCAAATTCTGTTTACAGAAAAAAGTATAAAAATCCAAAATAAATAATCATTTGGATAGAATAATAAAAAGCTAAAAATTAATAATACATACAAATACTTAAAATATATTTACAAATGTTATAACTGAGTTTTGTCTTAAATATTTGTGTTTGTTTCAAAAAAGGATAAAGTACTCAAAAAAAAAAGAGGCTACAAAACAAATAATGTGAAAATAATATTATTTAAACAAAAAAAAATAATAATAATAATATATTTACCTAAAAAGAAAAAAGCTATAAATATTTTATAAATTTTTCTTAAGGACCTTAAGGGAAAAGTTTTTATTAAGCAAAAAAGGAAAATTAAAGAATGTTTAAATTTATTGTTAAAATTTCTCACATTCATAATAGAGTTAAAATAGAAATCATATTTGTCATTTATAGACCTATTTTAGCAATTTACAATAGAAAAATTCTCGCAAATCTTAACGATCTTTTGATTTATAATATCATATACGTAAGTTATCGGAGGGCTTTAAAAAAGCCATATCAACCGACACACCTATCGACAGACAGACGGACATCGTTATTTCAACTCTCTTTCTACGAGGAAACAGAGAATCTATATTTTTGGGGATATTAGATATTGCAAACGGAATGACAAACTTATTTATTTATTTATTTAGTCTATAGAATACAAATCCTTACAGACTAACAACTTAAATCTAATTACAAAATTATAATAATTTGTTTAACTGATTTTTAATACATTTTATGAATTACTAATATCTAAATATTTATAAAGATTATTAAATAAACTTATCGATTTAATTATTGATTCATTTCATTTCATAATCAGTTCTATGTGTATCAATATGAAAGAGATTGAATTTTCCTAATTGTCTTTGAGGTACAAATATTTGAATACAATTGAGAAGGATTGGACAATCAATATTGCCACAAATAATTCCATGAAGAAATAATGAAGAAATTTTTCTTCAAATTTCTAACGATTTCATTCATATCCGGATACATCTATTTTCATAAGATGTAAGTGGTATTGAAAATTTAAAAAAGAAAATACAAATTTTAAGAATTTAATTTGAACTTTTTCCAAACGATTAATATGATTGTTAGAACTGGGTCTCCAAATAAACGATGCATATCCTAATATAGATCGGACGAAAGTAGAAAATAATATTTTCTTAGTGTGATAATCAAAATTGGTTAACAGAGAGTAAGATCGGGTAATAATATAATTTAAATGATTTACAAAAGTAAGCTTATGATCAAAAATGACACCAAGATCTAATATATCTAATTCTAAAATTAGATTTTTCATAACATATTGGGTAATTAAAATGTGTCGACATCTATGAAAAATCACATCATATCATATCCTTTACATCTGTGATGAAAAGTATACAAATTATTTTCTATTAAAACTCTTATTGTAAATTTTATTTATTTATTTATTGTGAAAAATTGTTTTGGTGATGAAAAATAGGTTTTAGGATAAAAGATTTTTAATGTAAAAATTTGTTTTAGTTGTGAAAATCCCTTTTAGTGGTGAATAACAGTTTTAGTGAGTTGCTATTCACCAATTTTTGTGTTGAAAACTTCTTTTTGTGGTAAAAAAATTGTTTTAATGAAGAAAAACTTTCTTTATGGTGAAAAAGTAGTTTGGAGGTAAAAAAACACTTTTAGGTTGAAATTTTATTTTTACTGTAAAAAAAACTATTTTGGTAGTAAAATTTTGTTTTAATAGTTAAAATCTTTTCTTGTGGTGAAAAACTTTTTAGTGGTGAAAATCAGCTTTCGAGGTAAAAACTGTTTTGAAGTGAAAATTTATTTTTGCGGTGAAAAACAATTTTAGCGTTGAAAAAAGTTTTTGCAGTGATTGATTGTTTTTGAGTTTAAAAAAATTGTGTACTATCAGTGATGAAAACCCTGTTTTCATATTAAAACCCTATTTTAAGGGAAATATATTTTTTCGTGTTGAGAAACTATTTTGATAGTAAAAAAACAATTTTTTTTGTATTAAAAGCTATTTGTGGTCAAAAACAGCTTTTAGGGTACAAAACTATTTTTGTGAAACATTGGTTGGGGTAAAAAACTAATTTTGAGGTGAAACATTTATTTTCGGGTACAAAACTGCTTTTGAGGTGAAAAACAAATTGTTTTGAAGTAAAAAATATATATATATATATATTTTTTTTAAATCAGCTTTTGATAAAAATAATTTTTTGTGGTGAGAAAAGGTCAAAATTATTTCTGTCATAAAAAAAAAGAAAAACTTTTTATGCTAAAAATCTGAGTTTTTGCTTAAAATAAACTAGAAAAGGGTTTTAAAATATATTTATGTATAAATGACTATGTATGTGGCACCAGAACAAAATAAACCAACAAAATCTAAAATTACCAAAAACAACAACAACTGCAACACAAAAAATAACAAAATGAATAAACCTTTTGATAGACAAATTCAATTTTAAGACTTCAAATTCTATTGCAATCGATTTGTTATGCTCCATTTCCTGTTTCCACTACTTTGTTGTTGTTTGAATAGCTATAAAACTGTTGTTGGCTTTGGAGAAAGAGTGCATATACACACATACTTATATGAGTTTAATAAATATACATGGATGTATGAATGTACATGTGTATGTTTTTTGCAAAAGTTTAGGTTATTTAGAGCTTTGGTTGGTGTTCGTTTTATTTTTAAACCTCAATTTTACACACACACACCCATTTTTTTACACACATATTCTTATACTTGCATGAAAAGAGTATTAACTCTATTTATTTTTTTCTCCTGTTTTAAACACGTTTATATTTATAGTATCTTTTATTCTTGTTGTTGTTATTTGTGTATTAGATAAATTTGTAACATATTCGTGTGTTGTTTTTTTTTATGTATTGCAGGCATATCCCAATAGAGATATAACCAATATAGTGGAATCATCACACTATCAAAAAATTGGTGGCTGGTGTCGTCAGGGTGCATTGAATGCCAATAAATGCAAGGGTGCCCATCGTTGGATTAAACCATTCCGTTGTTTGGGTAAGTTGTTGTTTCTAGTTTGTGGAAAATTTTTACTTTTTTTTAACTTAAGCTGGTAGACAAACAAATTGCTAGCTGCTGTTGTGGCACAAGAGGTTATTTTTTTTTATTTAGACACCAAGTAGCGACCGTTTGTGTAGCTATAATTTTTTTCCTTCGTAATTTGTATTTGTATGTTTGAATGTATGTATTTTTTGTTGTTTTATAGAAGGACCATTCCAATCGGATGCTTTATTAGTACCCGAAGGTTGTCTATTCGATCATATACACAATGCTTCACGTTGCTGGCCATTCGTTAGGTGGAATCAAACTGGTGCTGCTGCCTGTCAAGAACGTGGCATGCAAATGCGTAGTTTTGCCATGTTGTTGCCATGTGGCATATCCTTGTTCTCGGGTGTTGAATTTGTATGCTGTCCAAAACATTTTAAAAGTGAGTATAAATGAAACAATGTTCTAACATCTATCCCCGCCCTACACCAACTAACCTTTCTTCCACTTCTCGGTTACTCACTAACACACTCACATATTCTCTAAACACTTTCTAACACACATTTCCTTTTCGTAATAGTAGTTTAACATTAAAAAATCTCTAAAAAATGAAATATAAAATTGGTATTTGTTTTACAAATGACTTAAATATGCGCTCAATAGATAGATAGAATGATGATGGGATAAATTCGTTTGAATAGCTAGTTTAGTGGAAGGAGATTAAAAACGTATAACTTATACACAGCAACTTAAAAGCTAAAAGAATGTAAAGAGCAAGGAATAATAAATATAACCTAACTTCGAAAAGTAAATGTTTAATAAACGTGACTAAATTGCTTGAGAAGTTCTTAGGATTTAATCTGAAACAAAGTATTAGGGAATATCTTAAGAAAAGGAAGGAAAACTAATTAAAGCTTAATAATTTGAAATAAGAGTTTTTTAATATATCTTTAAAAAATTTTATTTTAAAACATTTAAAGCATTTACTATATAATTTTAACTTAAAATATTATACTTTGATATAAAATACAATAAAAAAATATTTCTAACTAAAAGTTTTTTATAGTAACTCAAAACGCTGAGCTTTTTTAAAAAGTTAATCTAATTTAGAAAAAAAGCTTTACTTATATTATGTTAATAATTGACAGCTTTGACATAAATCAAAGAATAGTACTCTCGAATCTTTTTCAAGGAACTTTTTATCAAAGCCTTTGTTAATTTCTTTAAATTCAAAAAGCTTTATTTTAATCTATATATACTTTTTTTAATATTTAACATTTACAAAACTTAACGAAATTTTTTTTTATGCTTTCATATACAAATATATCTTTTCATATATTTGTTCGATTAAAAAAACGAAAATTTTCTTCATTTTTTTCCATTTTCAAAACTTAACGTAAGCTTTAAAGACATAGGAAACTACATTCATTTGATTTAAATGGGAAAAACATTCTTAATTTTGATCAATTTAAAAAAATTAACGAAATTTTTATTCTTAAACCAACAACTTTAGATAAATTTAGCAACATTTCTTAATTTCATTGATTTTAAAAACTCAACGAAAGTTTATTTTTTAAATCTAAAACTTTGGTAAAAAGATTTATATATATATTGCTTCAATTAGGAAAAGTTTTTACTTAAACTTAAAAAATGTTCTTAAATTTGGTCATTTTTCAAAACTTAACGAAACTTTATTTATTAAACTAAGAGCTTTTAGGGGACATACTTTCCTACATTCGTTTAGCTAAGAAAAGCTTTTATTTTAATTTGAAAAATTTTATTTATTTAAACTATTTAAAAAAACTTAACGAAACTCTATTTCTTAAACCAAAAGCTTTTTCAAAAAGTTTTATATATATATATATATATTCATTTTGTATTAAAAAAAATGTTTAAATCCCTAAAAAATTCTCCATTTTAGCCATTTTAAGAACTTAACGAAACTTTATTTCTTAGACCAAAAGCTTTTTAGGAAAACTTTTTACATATACATTTAATTAAGCATACATTTTTCTTTTATCGAGTAAACTTTTTAAATTTTAGCCATTTTTAAAACTTATCGAAACTTTATTTCTTAATCCAAAAGCTTTTGACTAATGCTTTTAATGTATTAATTTTGCTCAGACTAGCTTTTATTTCAATATACAAAATTTTCTTAATATGACTATTAAAAAAACTTAACGAAACTTTATTACTTTAACGAAAAGCTCTTGAGGAAAGCTTTGTAATAAGTTGTTTAGTTAAGAAATGTTTTTATTTAAATTTATAAACATTTCTTCATTTTAGCCTTTTATGTAACGAAAGCTTTTATTTAAATCTATAAGTTTTTTTTTAACTAAAAGTTTTTTAAAAAAGCTTTATAGCTAATGTTTTATTAAAATCTAGTACAAATTGTAGAATAACTTAAGATTTTGGGCAAACTTTAAGGCAAAAATCAAATTTTCTAAGCATAAAATCCTTAAGATTTTTTTTCTTGAAATAATAACTAAGGTGGGTCCTTAAATATCTATTTAATTTGATTATTTTCATACATATAGTGAGAAATACCAATATATACAAATTGGTTACCAAATTTTCCCCTAACAAGTATTGGCTTAAGCAACATTTATTCTAACCTAAAGATTAAAGCATTGATTTAAGTAAATTTCAATTGTCTCATCTATTTTTCTATATATTTCGCTGTTTTCAATTTAAAATTTTCTCAAAATTTCTTTTAATAAAATTTATTTCTAATTTTATTTTAATTTTCTCTCCCCTTTTAGCTGATGAGATACGCGTTAAGAAAACCGATTTACCCGTTTTACCACCTGCTGAAATCACTAATCCAATCAATGATGATCTCGATGACATCAGCAGTGATGATAATGATTCCAATTACTCTAAAGATGCCGCCGATGATCTTGACGATAACGATGATGATGAAGATGATCTATTAGCCGATGATGAAGAAGATGAAATGGCTGCCGACGAAGCTGCTGCCACAGGAGATGATGCTAATGCTGAATATGATTCGGTGGAAGATAACTATGAAGAAGATACTGGTGATAATTATGATCAACAAGGTAGCTCTAGTGGTGCTAAACCTTCGTCAAAATCATCCAACAAAGATGATGTGAAATCTGTGGGTATTGATGGTGGTAGTCTTAGCAAATCGAATGGTGATTTGCCTATGCCACCCACCACCGGTCAACCTACACCAGATCCTTACTTTACTCACTTCGATCCCCATTATGAACACCAGAGCTACAAAGTAAGTCAAAAAGTAAGTGTTTTCCCATGCTAAGGCATTATTTTTAATATCAAAACAAAATAAATTCTAAAACAAGGAAGCCCAACAGCGCCTCGAGGAATCACATCGTGAAAAGGTCACCAGGGTCATGAAGGATTGGTCTGATTTGGAAGAGAAATATCAGGATATGCGTTTAGCCGATCCCAAGGCAGCACAAAGTTTCAAACAAAGAATGACTGCAAGATTCCAGGTAAGTTTTACTGTTTTTATTTTTCACTATTATACTAGAAGCCAAAAAATATATATACTCTCTCTATCTCTCTTTAAACGTCTAACTATACTTATACTCTTATAAGTTTAAGCCATTTTTAAGTTGCTCATTCATCTTCATTTCATTTCATCTTTAAAAGAAAGTTATTTTTTTTAACTCTCAAAGTTTCTGGGGAGTTTTCTTTTTTTCTTAATTTTTTGTTTTTAGTTTGAGTATGTTTATATATAGAGTATTTGTATATGTATTTTGTGTATATGTATATATTATTTTTTGTTGTAGTTGTGCATTAATAATGGGAGCGAAAGAATCATCAGAATATAAAAAAAAGCTTTTATAATTTCATTTCTTGTAGTATGGTAATAATAATGATAATGATGATGCTGATGATGATAATGATTATTTTAAAATTTCTAAAATAATTTTTTTAGCTGTAATATATTGAAACATATATCTTACACCCTTACTAAATAATCTTCTATAAATAATAAATAAAATTATTAGTAATATTTGCTGTAACAATAACAATAATAATAATGATAATAATAATTTTAAATACATAAATTGGTTATTAATCTGATTATTTCTATATTTTTTTTGAAAGCTTTGTTGCTTTTACTACTAAATATTACATTTTATTTACAATACTAATATTGCTACTAAATTATAATAATTATTATTATACTTTTTACAAACAACATTAAATATTTAATATATAATAAACAAATTATCAAATTTAGTTAGTTGGAAAATTATATCTAAATCTAATTATGTAATGCTGTATGAGAAGAAAAAAAAAAACTAAATAATTGAGTTTCTCTCTGCGCCATTTGGAAAATTATATCTAATGTTCCTATGGTGAGGCTTAATGAGGCTTGTGTGGGCAAATTCTATAAACTGTAATAATGGTTAGTGGTAAGAGAAAGGAAATGCTTTTGCACAAAAAGGAAATAAAAGTGAATTTAAAAATCTATTCTAGTGGAAGGAAAAATACTTAAAAGTTTTAAAGTTTTTTAAAAATCTTTCCCATAGAACTTCGAACATTAAAAAAAATTGTCTTATCTTTCAGCTAAATTTCAAAAAATCTTTTCGAAGTCGTTTTGCTTTTTTTTAAGTAAATTTTAAAAATCAAAGACTTTAAAGAATAAATAGTGTTCTTTGAAATCTTTAAAAGGTTTTTTGTACAATCTCTTAAAAACTTTAAAATGTTTTTAGCAGAGTCCCAAAAGAAATAGAAGAAATTAAATATTTTTGAAAATTTAACAAATAGTTTCCTTCTGATACTTTATAATAACTTTAAAGTAGTTTCTAAAGATATCTTAAATTAATCCTAATTTGTTGATTGAATCAAAGAATTTCCATTACGAAAAATACTTTCATTAGTAACAACTTAAGTAAATTTTCATAAATGTTTTAAACTTATCTAATGTTTGTTTATAAACAAAGAGTATCATTAATCTGTGTAAAAGAAAGCAGTTATTTGGTCAAGAAAATCATCCTTAAACTTCAAAATTCCTTTGAGGCAATAAACTAAAGATTTTTCAGTTCCTTAAAGAACCGAAGAGTTCAAAAAAGAAAAAATTTAAAACCATTTCTAATTATACTTCAAAAGTCTCTAATTATATTTCAGAAATTTCTAATTATACTTCAGAAGTTTCTAATTATATTTCAGAAAATCGAAAAAGGAAAATCAAAAGAAGAAGAAATTAAAAGGTTAAATAAATTAAATTCATAGGAAGTTAATATTCAAAATTGAAAATGTTTTTAAAAACCCAAACATGTGTTTAAAGACGTTCCAAGATCAAGGTAGAGAAAGAGTTTGGATTTTTAAAAACCAAGAAATATTAATGGTCAAGAAAGAGCAAAGAATTTTTAAAGTCGAGAAAACATAAAGTTTATGTAAATTCAAATATAAAGAAAGATTAAAGAAATGTACAAAAGAAATACGTTCAAATATTTATAAAGTTCAGAAAAGAATGAAATTAGATAAAAAAAAGTAATAAAGAACCAAGATTTCTAAAGGTAAAGAAAATTCCTAGATCTATAATGTCCTTAATTTGATATTTAAAAAAGTTAAAGAAATTCAAAAATATATAAAGTTCCCAAAAAACAAGAAAATTAAAATGTCAAGGAAGTTAAACAATTTAGAACTTTAAAGGCGAAATTAAATCAAAGAATAAAAAACACGGATATTTAGATATCAAGAAAACAAAAGTCCAAAGAAGTTAAAAGAATAATGATATCCAAAGAACAAAATATCATACAACCTTAAGGAAATTAAAAGAACAAAAATCTGAAGATTAAAGAAGATCTATGATATTTAAATAGCAAAGAAATTGAACAATTTTGAAAGATGAAAAAAGTCTATAAAGTTAAAATATCTGAAAAGTGTGGAGGTCCATGAAGATCAGCGAAGTTCAAAAATCCAAGAAGCTTAAAGACCAGGAAAATTCGAAAATTTATGAATTTTAAATAACAAAAAATATTATACAGACTCATATAATTTATAAGAGCATAAACATCAAAGAAGTTTAGAAATAAAACAAGATCAAAGAATCTTAAATAGTAAAAAAAATCCAGGAAGGTTAAATAAGTCTGAAGAATAAGGGGTTCGTAGATCTGAAAAGTTTGGAGTTTAAGAAAACTTAGTAAATTTCAAAGATCCAAGAAGCTTAAATACCGAGAAATTTCGAAGAGTTAAGAAAAGCTATGTAAGAAGAGATCAAGGAATATCAAAGAAGGTTTTAAAATCTAGAAAGTTCAATAATCGTGAAAATTCGTAAATGTAACAAGTCCAATTAACAATTAAATTCAAAGATCAAGAAAGCTTAATAAATGCAGAATACCAAAGAAGTTTAAAAAGTAAAGAAATTTTATGATCAAAGAAATTTGAAGATGAAGGAAGATCAAAGAAATTTAAATGAGAAGGAATATATGAGAAGTTTAAAAAAGAAATAATATCAATAAAATTTAAAGTTCAAGCAAGTTTAAATATCAGAGAAGATTGTGAAAAAAGTTATTGACAAAGAAAGTTCTAAGTTCCAGGAATGAAATTAAAAATTTTAGATATTTAGGATGTTTAAAGAAGGAATCTTACAACGAAATTAAAAATGACAATGAAGTTCAAAGTATTCTCAAAAAGAAGGACCTCCAGGAGTTAAATTAAATTAACTATGAAATTTCAAATAAAAATGAAGATCATTAAATTTTGAGACAAAGTAAGATTAAAAAAAGATTAAAAATATAGGAACGCCAAAGAACTTTAACTGATAATGAATATCTGAGAAGTTTGAAGAAGAAAAAAATCTGCAAAGTTTTAAGTTCAATCAATGATGTTCACAAATCTAAAAAAAAGCTTTAAAATTTAGAGATCATGGAAGTTCAAAGATCCAAAAAGCCTTATAACAAAGAAAGTAACATTAAAAAATTTTGGAAAGTTTGAAAGTTTAAAGAACGAGGAAAATCCATGAAATTAAAATAGAAGGAAAGATCAAAGAATTTTTAAGAACAAAAACAACTAGGATGAATGAAGTTAAAATAAATAGGAAATTTAAAATAAAAATTTTTAAAAGAACATGGAGATTACTTAAAAAAGGGTTCTGAGGGTAGAGAAGATGAACATGAAAGTACAAAAATAAAGACATTTTTATCAATGAAGTTCAAAGACCAATAAATTTTAAAAGTATTAAAAATATTAAAAAAATCGAGGAAATTCCCATACCTCAACAGTTCAAAGATCAAATATAGATTTCTATTCACAAGAATATCTAAACATCCGAGAAGTCCAAACTTAAGGAAAGTCTAATGAAAGAACAATGTAAATCAAAGTTCAAAACGGATCAATTATTTAATAATTTCAAAAGAAATGAAAGTTATAGTTCTAGGAAATTTCAATATCTATAGTTCAAAGATTACTTAAATTCCAAAAATATTAATAGAAATGATGGATTAAATTTTTTTTATTAAGCTACTATCCCAAAATCATGAGAATTTCTTGAACTATTTTATTTAAAAGTCTAGACAATTCAAAAGAACATGTAAATTCAAGAAAACATCAAGGAATAAGTAATCATGATTCCAAAAACGTCTTAGCGTATTTTAAATAAAATTAAGATATTATATTTGCATTCTGCTACGTTTCCCGTATCATGAAAGAAATTTCATCATTAAAATGATTCAAAGAAGGGTGAAAAAGTCTAGGATTAAAAAAAAGAAAGAGGATATATTGTATTGAAACCTCTAGTAATTCCTAATAAACCGAAATTCAGCTCTAATCACAATATCTGGAAATTTCAATACCAAAGAGCCTTAAAGATCTTGAATAAGGAATTTTAAAGTATCTAACTTACAAAGATCAAGAAATATTTTGTAGTCACAAAAAATCTTTCAGATCATCCAATAAATAATTTAAAATAAATCGATTGGCACGTTAAAAAGTAATTTATAAAATAATATCAATTATCAATTGTGTAGATATAAAACAGAATCAAACTCATCTATCAGAATTTTATGTTTATTTTCATGCAATAATTGATAAAATTCCATCAAACCTACAGGTTTGATTGAAATTCAAAAACATTATCTTTTTTTAATACAAAAATTCTTAAATTTCTTTTTTTTTTTGAAAATTTAGCATTAGAAACATCCTTAAGAAATTTTTTTTTGTATTCCGAAGGTTTCTCTTTTTAGAAACTAAATTCAACACTATTTAGTAAATTAACTATATTTAAGTTTAATCACACTTTCTGATTAAACTGATAAATCTTGTAAAATCATTCGGCGAAGAAGTTTATCAAAAATGCGAAAACTAAATAATTAAAACTCCAATATATCAGACCATTACTTTTAATAGTGACTATGACAATAAGGGTAATAAAGATAAAAAATTCTTTTTAAAGTCTATTTTAAAGGATAATTCAAAAACCGTTTAATAAACTCTCTGAAATAGGAAAATTCTATTTGAACTTGTTCAATTCAAACTTCAGATTCGAAGTCTTCTGGTCTCTCAAAGTTGTTAAGAATAAAATGTTTTCTTCATCTTAAGATTTTTGCTTTGTTTTTTCAAACTATGTAAAATATTAAGCTTAACTTTTATATTTAGTTAAAAAAATCACCATAATTCATTCACTTTGCTATTTTGTAATTAATGTTATACAAGAAAACTTTTTTTTGTATTTTCCCCCTCCTCACTTATCACGTTTCAAACGCCAGCAGTAAAACACATTCACTCACATTCCCCCCTTTACTTTTGCGAATTATTTCAAAAAAATTTCAAATGCATGTTGATGGTAGTCAAAGGAACACCCTATTAATTTGTTTAGTAGTTTTTTGCACTGTAGCAATTTTTTTATTAAACGAATTTTACAAACATTTACTAAAAAAAAAAAAAAAAACAGTCCCTTTACAAAACAAAAAACCTTTCTTTTCACCAACTAACCAAAAATACAGTTTAAACATCATTACTAAAACATAAAAAAATTCACTTATAAAACTGTTACTTTAAACAAATTAAAAAGAAAATCATCTTAAATCTAAAGTCATGTTACCAAAAATAACATTTAGAACAAAAAAAAAAAGCCATCAGCTTTCTGATAATCTTTCTCTCTCTTAAATGTACAATACATCTTTATATGGGAATGTAATTTTAGACTTCTGTTCAGGCACTCGAAGAAGAAGGCAATGCGGAAAAGCACCAATTGGCAGCCATGCATCAGCAACGTGTTTTGGCACACATAAATCAACGTAAACGTGAGGCGATGACATGCTATACTCAAGCCTTAACTGAGCAACCACCAAATGTAAGTAGTTACATGGGGATGGGTGTAAGGAATGACATACAAACGTATGGACGGACAACATGATTGACATAGTCTTTAAGTAAAATTTCGAAATTAAACACACAAAGTTATGTAAGAACAAGTACATAAATATTATAGAGACAACAATATAAGAAATGTGTGTAAATTCCTTGAAAAAACCCTACAGTTCTAGATGACATTTTAAATGTATTTTAAATATTTCATAGATTCTTAGTTATTGGGGGATATTAAAAATCCTGTAGAATTGACTGATTTTAGAAAAGGCTTTCTTATCAGAACTGTAAGGTTCTAATTCCTCTTGAATTTATATAATTAATGTGATATCCATTTCCCCTATTAAAGGCTCATCATGTAGAGAAATGTTTGCAAAAATTATTACGTGCTTTACACAAAGATCGTGCTCATGCTTTGGCTCATTATCGTCATCTCTTAAATTCGGGTGGTGCTGGTGGCTTGGAGGCTGCTGCATCAGAACGTCCTCGTACTCTTGAACGTTTAATTGATATTGATCGTGCTGTTAACCAATCCATGACAATGTTGAAACGTTACCCTGAACTATCAAACAAAATTTCTCAACTTATGAATGATTATATTTTGGCTTTACGCAGTAAAGATGACATACCCGGCTCTTCTTTGGGCATGAGCGAAGAAGCTGAGGCTGCCATTTTAGATAAATATCGTGTAGAAATTGAGCGTAAAGTAGCTGAAAAAGAACGTTTACGTTTGGCTGAAAAACAACGTAAAGAACAAAGAGCTGCTGAGCGGGAGAAATTGCGTGAAGAAAAATTACGCTTGGAAGCCAAAAAAGTAGATGATATGGTTAAAGCTGAACAAGATTCTTCAGCATTTACCAGTGAAGAATCCAAAACCAGCAAAGATGAGTCACTAGTGGATCCCACAAAGGTGGCTCATAGTGATAAAGATATGGCCGCTGAGGAATATTTAGAGGCCACTTTAAGGTTTGTTATTTTGTATATATTCCAAAAAATGTATCTTAATTATTTTCTTCTTTCTTTGTAGCACCAAAACCCAAACCATCCTACCCACCGTGGATGATGAGGCTGTTCAACGTGCCGTTGAGGATGTTGCCGCTGCTGTGGCCCATCAAGAGGCTGAACCTGCTGTCCAACATTTCATGTCTCACGATTTGGGTCATCGCGAATCGGTATTTCGTTTACGCTCTTTATACCCTTATTTACCTAAAACTTATCCTTTCTCTTTTCAGAGCTTCTCTCTACGCAGAGAATTCTCTCATTCACCGGCGGCGCATGCGAATAAGGAAGGTCGCAATGTCTATTTCACTTTATCCTTTGCTGGCATTGCTTTAATGGCAGCTATTTTTGTGGGCATCGCCGTGGCCAAATGGAGAACTGCACGTTCGCCACATGCGCAAGGTTTTATTGAAGTTGATCAGGTGAGTTTTGAAACAGGGGGAAATTGAAAGGAAATAAAGACTAGAATATAGACCAGACTACAAACCAGACTATAGACTATATTTAAGACTAAAACTATAGTCATGACTGTAGACTAGACTATAGTAAAGGCTATAGACTAGACTATAGTAAAGGCTATAGACTAGACTATAGTCAAGACTATAGACTAGACTTTTTTTCATTAGGTAGGTGGAAATCTTTCAGAAGATTCTCACTGTTATAGATTAACCATGAGATATGTCGGATTCATTCAGCAACGTTGCGGAACTACCGACGAAGGGCAGGAGAGCCATATCTAGGCTACGTCTGGTGTCTGGGATTTCCTCGGATTGTCTTCCGTTCTAAGTTTATCGTGGATACTTCTAATCATTGAGGATATTACAACCCAATTTTCTCTCTTATTAAGGATGATGTCAATAATATTTTGCGAAATCAGTTGGCACCCAAGGACTTCTGTTTTCTGTCGATCGTGGCAAAAGCGCGCGCATTTGAACACGACGTGTTCTGTTGGTTTCGACAGTTTGGACAATATGGGGAGTTATCTAACCCGAATATGTACAGGTAACTTCGGTATCCTCCGTGGCCTGAGAGAAACTGCGTTAAGTGGTAATTTACTTCTCCATGTCGTCTGTTTAGCCATACATCTATTCTCGGGATTAGTTTAAAGGTCCACCTTCCTCTGCCCATCTGCTCCGCCATTGTCTTATAGAAGCTTCTCTTTCAAATTTACATACACGAGTGTCTAGTTGATTTGGATTTCTTCTGATTTCATCCAAGCGTTTGGCTTCGTTAGCCAAGATATCTACAGGAATCATTCCCGCTATGACATGGGCCGCTTCATCGGATGTTGTTCGAAAAGAGCAGCATACCCGTAGGACCGATAACCTGTATACAGATTTTAGTTTCCTTGCTGCGGTCTGTACTTTCAGAGCTACTGACCATATGGGAGCAACGCAAAGTATAACTGAGCTGACCACCGCAGATAATCTTCCTTTGGATTGCATTGGTCCACCTACATTCGGCATCATTCTTTCAAGAGCGGCTCTAATATTTGCTGCCTTGTTAGCAGTATACTCCATATGTGTCCTGAAGTTAAGTCTGGCATCTATGAGAACTCCCAAATATTTGAGATGGGATTTTGATGTCACCTGGTGTTCTCCAACCGTTATTCTCATGGTCTGTTTTTTACGCCTGCTTGTAACTAATACAATCTACGTTTTATGTTCGGCAAGTTCCAACCCCACACTTTTCATGTAGTTTCTAATAGCTCCACTTCGTCCACATATCTTGCTGAAACCGTAACTGCTATGTCATCTGCAAAACCTATAATGTTCGCTTCTTCTGGAATGTTAAGCTCTAGAACATCGTTGTACATTATATTCCACAATTTGTGTCGAGTAAACATATTGGTCTATACTCAGAGGGATCGTCTTTATTGGGTTTCGGAATTAGCACCAAATTTTGCTTTTTCCAAAAGTTTGGAAATACTCCTTCCTTTAGACATTCATTAAATACATTCACGAACGGTTTCGTTGCTGTTCTAACTCCCAACTTAAACGCATTGTTTGGAATTCCATCATGTTCTGGAGCTTTGTTGATTTCCGAGTTCCACAGTTCCTCGTCATTCTTCCTTTTGGCATAGCGACGTCACATGCGCTTTTGATTCTCGATACCATTTGATTTACTTTTTCCAGTGCTGTATCATAAAGTTCAAAGTTATTTCCAAATTCCTGAGTAAATACTTCTTTGTTAAGTCTTTTAGAGGCCCAACCAATATATTTTGGTGCATCTTCTTCACGAGAAGGATGTCTACTACGCAAGACATGGACTGAAAATATAATAGCTTGATGGTCCCTGTGAGTTTCATATCCCTTGCCAACGAACTACTTATGAATGTTAGATCCACGACAGAGCTACTTCCTCCAGTAGAGAATGTTGGTGTATTTCCACTATTTTCTAGCACTAGGTTATGCCTAGAAATCACTTCGAGTAAAATACGTCCTCTAGTATTTGTTTTTCGGCTACCCCAATCAACAACCCATGCATTGAAGTCTCCTGCTATAATTCTTGGATTATGATTATCTGAGTCTCTTAACAGATTTTCTAACATCTTCTCAAACTGTTTAATTATTGCACTAAGAGGGGCATAGCAACTGTATATATGAATACCACCATCTTTGGCTCTTACAAATCCTTCTTTTGTGTGCTCGGATATTTCTTCTATTCCTTTATTTCCGCATGCCCAAACTGCAACTTTACCTGTTGAATCTTTCATCCATACAGTATTGCTTATATTGTTCACTATAAACTGGAATA
The DNA here is from genome assembly GCA_932274085.1 of Protocalliphora azurea. Taxonomy (NCBI): domain Eukaryota; kingdom Metazoa; phylum Arthropoda; class Insecta; order Diptera; family Calliphoridae; genus Protocalliphora; species Protocalliphora azurea. The sequence continues at coordinate 3,671,348 of OW026523.1, forward strand.
TAGTCAAGACTATAGACTAGACTATAGTTAAGACTATTATCAAAACTATATTCAATACTATAAACTAGACTGCAGACTAGACTATATACTAGACTATATTCTCCACTATGGACTAGACTATAGTCAGGACTATGAACTAATCTATAGTCAAAACTATATACTTAAATATGGTCAAGATTAGTTTATAGTATTATAAACTATTTTAAATTAGACGCTGGTCGCTATAATTTTAGAGATATTTTTTTTTCTCTCTCTTCTTTATAACTTTTATAATCTCAATGTGTTTTTCTATCCTTTCAGAATGCCACCGCCCATCATCCCGTCGTACCCGAAGAGAAAATCGTGCCGAGTATGCAAATAAATGGTTATGAAAATCCCACTTACAAATATTTTGAGGTTAAGGAGTAAACATTACAAAAACAACAACCACAAAACAAAAACCATTCAATACAACAAACACAAATCTCAAACAAAAACAATTTTTAATTCAAATTATAAGAAAATCAACAACTACAAGAAAACAAATTACAGAGGACTAAACAAAATCAAGAGAAATTTCAAGAAATTTACAAAATGATTTTTGAAGCCAAGAAATTTCTAAGGTAAATTAAAAACTTTGAAATTAAAATAATTAACAAAATAAACTCCCATAAAAAAACTCTACTAAAAATCAAGAAAAATCCAAAAATAATTTCTTTTATTAACATTTAAACGTTGTTCTTGTTTAGAAAAGAAACATTTATAAAAATAAAAATAAATTGATGGTGTGTAAGCAAAAATAAAAAAAAAAAATTAAAAAACTTAAAGTTAAGTAATAAATGTAAAACAACACAAAAAAACAGAAAACTTATTAATTAAATAAAAAAATAAAAAACAAAATATTATTTCCTACAGAAAAAAAGAAAACAAAAAAGATATTTAAAATAATAACACAAACAAACATTGATTGTAATAATGTAATAAATATAATAATACTAAACAACAAATTAAATTAATAATAATGGAGAGATTAGTAAAGGTAATATTAACAAACAAATAAAAATATATATATATTAAAAATAAATAAAGTATTTAAGCCAAAATTATTTTGGGCTTAAAATCAACATTTCTAGGGCATTTTTTGAGCAGCTTTTCTCAACCGCTTTTAAAACAGATTTAACTAAGTAATGAATATATATAAATATATATATATATATATATATATATATATATATATATATATATATATATAATACCGAGAGTAATAAAGAAAACAAAACCGCAACATACTAAGAAATTTAACAAAAAACTCACTTTTATTATAAAAAAATAAATAAAAATGAAAACATAAAATGAAAACATTTACCTAAAATCAAAACAAAAATATTACTAAAAATAATATTTATATTAAATAAACTTATAATTACAGCTTCATTATTATGTTTTTATTGTATAATTTAAATAGATAAATTAATTATTTAAAAATTTAGTTAAACTTTTTTTAAAAACAAAGCAAATCATATCATTTTATTTCTTAAAAACAAAGAAAAAAAACTTGAGTTCAAACTGAAAATTTAAAAAGAAAAGTCATATTTATTTAAATTCATAATTAAAATTTAAATTTTAAATTATTATTTTTTTATCAATTTCTTAATATAAATACAAAAAAAAAACTTCGCTGTGACAGATTTTTTATTTTTTGATTAACTAAAAATTTAATTTATTATTTCTTTCCTTATTCATTTATTTATTTTATTTATTTAAATAAAATATTTATTTTTATATTTGTTTATTTATTTATTCAATATAAAAACCGCTTCAATTCTTTATTTTTTATTAACAAATCAACAAAATTACTATTAAACAAAAAGTCGCTATATATTATATGAAAAAAAACTAGTGCTTATATATGAATAATTATTATTTAAACAACATTCTCTTGGTTTACTAAACAATTTATATATTATATTTATTCAAAATGTAAATGTTTATATTAAATACTTAAACAAATTTTAATTTCTTGATTATAAATTGCTACCACAGAAAATATTTAACAAAATTTAAACACAAACAAAAAAATTCAAATAAACAAAGTATTTTAAATGCCAAAGAAAATCAATTAAAAAGAGCTTAATTAAAAATTTCAACATCAAAACAGATTTCTTAACCTTAAAATTGTCCAAAGAAGCTACAAACTAAAAATTAATTAAAAGTAAACAAAGAACATAAGTTTTTAATAACCAGCCTAAAATTGTGCTACATTTGTAATATCAATGAGAATGGGACTGATAACTTCACTCTCAAGAAAAACAGCGGCAAATATAAAAGAATTTATTAAAAATTTACTGAAGAATCCTAACCTTTATGAAAATCTTTAAAAATTTTAAGAACTATTTAACAAAAATATCGATTCTTTACTTTAATATAAGAAAAATTTTGAAACAACATGGAGTATGTTGTTCAACTTCTTTATTAAAAAACAAATGCAAAATCCACTTGGAAAATTTTAAGATTATAAAATTTTGAGTTAAATTTTTACTACAGTGTTAATAATTTTAAAAATACTTCCTAATTCAATAATCATTTTAGATGTTAAATAATTTTATTTTAAAATTTTTAGCTCTAAAAGTCAATAATTATAAAAATATTTAATAATCTTGAAAAGTTTTGAGGTTATACAATTCTGAGCTAAAATCCTTTCTCGCAAGGTTAAAAATTTCATAAATATTCTATAGTTTTAACAATATTGGACATTTATACACATATAATGTAAAAATATAGCATTCAAACTTTATAGTTATAAAAAAATTGCAAAATTTTGAATTTTTTGAAGATTATAAAATTCAAAATTAAAATTTCTAACTCTGAAAGAGAATAATTTTAAAAATATTTAATTATTTCATATAATTTATAAAGTTATACAATAAAGGGTTAAAATTTTATCCAAGGAACTTAATAATTATAAAAGCGCTTCAAAATTTTGGGGTTATACAATTCAGTTAAAATTTCAAACCTGAAATAAAAAGAAATTCTTCCTAATATTAATAAGTTTTTAAACTTATTTAACTTCTGTGGTAAGTTTTTATACCGGAAACTTAATAAATTTAAAAATATTTAATATTTTAAAAATCTTTAACTTAATAGCATAAAATTCAATAAATAATTTTAAGATGTTTTAAGATTAAACATTTGGGATTTAAAATTCTAAGCCGAAGCTATAACAATTTTAAAAATACTTAAGCATTTTTAAGGTTAGAGCTAAAATTTAGAACCTAAAGTTGTAATTTTTTGTTTTGAAATGTAACAGTTTTAAAAATACTTTTTTAATTTTAAGAATATTTTAATTGTAATCTATTCAGAGTTAAAAATTTTAGTCTTGAAACTTAATGGTATTAAAAATGTTTTATAAACTAATCTATAAACTAAAGCATAGATTGTAAACTAAAATGTAGACTACAATTTAAGTTAGACTATAGAATTGGTTACACAATAGACTATGGACTAGACTATAGAGTTTACAATAGACCCGACTGTAAACTATCGACTATAATATTGAGTAAACTATAGTTAAGACTATAGAAAATATTAAAATCAAAGCTTAATATAAACTTGGTTATAATCAAGTCTATAAAATTGATAATAGTTTATAGACTATATTCTAGACTATTAAATAGATTACAGAAAAGACTATAAAGAAACTTATGGTCAAGACTATAAACTAAATTATAGTCGAGGCTATTGACTAGACTATAGTTAAGGCTATAGACTAGAATTTGTTATAGGCAAGACTATAGAATAGATTACAATCTAGACAATAGACTAAACTATAATTGATACTGTTGACTATAATATAGTTGAGGCTATTGACTATTAGTGATCTTTGCCAAGAAATTAAATAGAAGAAATTAAAGTCGATATTATAAAATAGATTATAGTTCAGACTAGGTTGAAACTTTAGACTAGATAATAGTTGATACTATGAGCTATATTATAGTTGAAACTATAGACAAAATTATTGTCGAGACGATTAACCAGATTACAAACGAGACTATAAACTAGTCTATGGTCGAGACTATAAACTAAATTATAATGCAGAGTATAAAATAAATTATAGTTCATACTATAGAAAAATTTATATTCGAAACTATAAGATTAATTATATTCGAGACTATAGACTAGATTATAGTTTAGAATATGACGTAGATTATAATCAAGACTATAAACTATACTATAGACTAAATTTTAGTCGAAATTATGAGCTAAATTATAGTCGAGGATAAGGATAAGATTATGGCCATGATTACTATTGCATAGATTGCAGACGATACTTTAGAATAGAGTCAGATTAGTTAAGCTCTTTTTATACTATTTTCCTTTGGATAAATTAGCTTTTTATTACATTTACCTTTATTATTATAAAATTTACTTCAAATTTAAATTAAAAAATTCTAAATAAATGACATTATTGCAACTACACACTATAAAGAACAAGAAAGAAAAAGAAAAATCTCTACTTAAGATTTATAAATAAATTTAAAAGAAATACCAAAGCATTATTATAATAAAAAACAGAGAAACTAGTCAAAAAAAAAAAACAAAAAAATGCTTATAAAAACAAACTCATCTAATCATTTAACATTTATAAAACAAGAAAAATTTATTATATATTTAATAAAAACAACAACATATTTATGTAAAACTTAGCATGAATGTAAGAGTAAAGAAAAAAACAAGATAAAAAAAACCCCGTCCTGCGTAAAACAAAAATATAAAATTTAATAAAATAAACAAAAAATAATTTAAATAAATAATAAACAAAAAAACTTTACACAAATATAACAATTATATTATTAATAATAATAAAAAGCAACAAGTCTCTTATCATTTCAGTTAATTTCGATTACTTTACATAATAAGTCATATAAAAAAAATTATAAAAATACAAAAAAAAATCTTTAATATATAAATGTACTCAAGACAATTGTAATTGCAACAATAATTGTACGCTAAATATAATTTAAAAAAATACAACAAAAACCCAAAAAATTATATTTAATAAATAAACAAAAGTAAAAAAACTCAAAAAATTTAAAAAAATGTAAAATGTTTCAAAAATACAAAACAGTTTAAGTAAGACATGAAAAAAAGACACTTAATTTTCCTTTATAAACACTTGAAAGAAAAAACATCTGACAGATAAATTAAGTTTAAAACTCCAAAAACTTGTGTTGGTTTTCTAGCCTCCCTATCCCCTCTCCCCTTGATAATTGTAAACGTAAACCTTAAAAGTATTTGTGTTAAATTCTTTTGAAATATTTTGCATAAATATAAAATAACAAAAAAACCAAACAAAAAAACTTATTGAAAATTGTGTTTTTATTTCGTTTCTGTTTCGAATTGGTTTGTAAACAACAACTCAACAACAACAAAAATTGGAACTAAATTACTTTAAGCTAAACACAACACAGCGGAAATAGGACATAACACTCCTTTTTGTTATTTAAATTACATCAAAAGTTAAGGATATCTTAGACTCTTAATTTGCAGACCATGAAAATTGTTTATTTTTGGCTAAATTTATGCTTTAAATCATTAAAAATAATTAATTTTTATTAAAAAAATCATGATTTAAAAAAAGTAGTAATTTCACTACTTTTTTAAAAAGCACTGAAATTGTTAAAAACTCCTTTATTTATGGATAATTTTGTTAAAAATGTTAAAAGAAATACATTTTCATGAAAAAATTGCAATTTTGAAAGAGTAGTAGGATATTATACTATTTTCGGAAAGCACTACATTTTTTCAAAAACATGTAAAATTGACTTTTTGCGTATATTTATGCTTAGAATCATCAAGAAGTGGGATTTTAGCATTTTTACTATTTTTTTGTAAAATTCGTCTAGATCAGATAAAAAAATTTGAATATTGTGTCACTAAAATAGGTTAGTATTTTTACTATTATTTATGTTATTTGTTGCTTTTTGTTTTACTTTTTTGAAAAATGATCCATTTCTGAAAATTTAGTACTTTTTTAAAAATTTATAATTATTTTGAAGAAATGGTACTTTTTAAAAAAAATTTATTTGTTTTATAAAAATAAAACTTTTTTGCTAAAATTTCACTTTAAAAAATGTTATTATTTTGGAAAATAAGTACTTCCTTTAAGTTGGTACTTTTTGAAAATTGGTACCTTTTCTTGAAAATGTTTCTCTTTAAAATTAGTAAAATAGTATCAAATTTTGAAAATTGAATGCTGTTTTAAAATTTGATACTTTTTTGTAAGTTTATTACTTTTTTGAGAAAAAAAAATGCCAACTTTTTTGAAATTTAGTACTTTTTTTAAATTATACTATTTGGAATATTTTGGTACTTGAAATTGATATGCAGCTTTTTGAAAATTTGCAAATTTTTTGAAAGATGGTACTTTTTAGAAATTTTTAATTTTTCTAAAGAAATTGTTCTCTTTTGAATATTGGCACCTTTTTGAAAGTGATACTTTTTGGAAAAATTCTAGTTTTTAAACAAAAATAAAACATTTTCTCAAAATTTTAACTTTTATTGAAAATTTTTACTTTTTTGTAAATTTTGTACTTATTTTGAAAATTTTGTACTTTTTCGAAAATTGTCGCTTTTTTGACAATTTGGTACTTTCTGAAAATGTTGTACTTTTTGAAAATTTCTACTGTTGTGAAATTTGATACTTATTCACATTTGTTACAAAATCTTTTTTTTTTTTTTTTTTTGAAAGAGTAGTACTTTTTTTAAAAATGTTTTTTTTTTTTTTTTTTGAAAATGTACAATTTTTTAAAAAAAGGTGCTTTAAAAAATTTTTTTTAAATGGTTGATTTGTTTGGAAAATTAGTACCTTTGTTTTTATTAAAGGACTTTTCTGAAAATGGTACTTTTTTGCAAATTTGGAACTTTTTTAAAAATGATACTTTTTAGAAAATTGGTACTTTTTTTAAATTTTGTATTTTTGAAAATTGGTATTTTTTTGAAAATCAGTATTTTTGGAAAATTTTGTACTTTTTTAAAATGAGTAATTTTTTTGAATGATTTTTGTAAAATTGGATTTTTTTTAAATTATTCATCTCTTTTTAAAAATGGTTCTTTTTTGGAAAAATTTGTACCTTTTGGCAATTTGCTACTTTTTTGAAGTTTTGGCACGTTTTAAAATTTTGGTACTTTTTTGAAAATTAGTACGTTCCTAAAAATTATTAACTAAGTTTTAGAAGTGCGAATTTTTAAAAAATAAATACTTTTTGAAAATTTTATTTTTTTTTTTAATAAATATCACCTTTTTTTAATAAATTATAAATAATAAATTATTTGAAAATTACTTTTGTTAAAAAAATGTTTTTTTTTTTGGAAAATTGTTACTTTTTTTGATAAAAATTTTTTCGATTTGCTTTTTAAAAAATTTATCATCTAAAACTGTTACGAAATGTTTAACGTTTTAGCAAACAAAATATTTTTGCAAAATGCATTTCACGCCTAAAGGTGTTTTTTTAATTAAAAACAGGGTAGCTTTATAGCAAATGTTAACCAAAAACAGACACGTTATTTTTGGGAAAAAATTTACCTGTTCTAAAAATCTTGCTAGTAGAAAAATTTCAATATGATTTACGAATTCAGCGTGCGCCAAAACATAATGATAGAAGATTCGGGCCCAATATAATATGATATAATTTACTAAATCTGTTGAAATTTGGCAAAAATTTTATTTTTTTAAAGGGACAAGGAGAATGATAGTCAAAAATGTGTATGATCATAATTTTGAATTATTCGTATATTTTCTGTACCTTAAATAAAAACCGCCTTGGAGTTCACTATACTTTTTGTGGTCATTATTTTAGTTTGATAAATTTCACTTTTTTTTTTTTTTTTTGCTATTTTGTATGCATTTAATTTTTTTAATTTATTTCCTAATATATATAATTCCACCTACTGATTACAAAATTCAAATTAAAATTTAGCTACAATAACAATTTCATACCAAATTCGAAAAATATTGTGTCTTCAAAAAACAACTCTGTGTTAGTGAGAAAAAAGGGAAGCACCATGCTTTATTTAATAGAAATAATTTTGTAACACTTTAAGGTATGCTGTACAAAATTGTTTTTATATTTTAATTATTAACACTTTAAGATGCAGTAACATAAATAAGGTATTAGTAAGCAACCAAGAATTATTTTTTTTTTTTTTTTTTTTGGAAAAAAATATATTTTTTTAATTAATTTTGAATCTAAAAATATATTTTTTTAATTAATTTTAAATCTATCTGTAAGGGTTTTAAGATTTCAGTATGTTTTTATTTAGTTTTTTTTATATCAAACAGATCTTTTAATACTTTAGGTATAATGTTTTTAAAGTAATTCCGTTTACCATTTATTGTTTAGTTTCATTTTAATTATTTATAAAAACGCTGTGTTGCTGCTTAAAAGTAAACCTGGGCCCATTCAAAATATACAAGGTAATTATTTATTTCTTAATAGTATTTTATTGGTATTTACACAAAACTTTTTAATAATATTACAAAAAAATATTTAAAAGAAATGATAAAAAATATATATTTAAAAAAACCAAAGCCACCGCACCTGCTTCATATTTACTCTTTACAAAAGAAACTCTAAAAAATATTATTAACAAAAAAAAAAGCTCTATATACACTTGTTCTCCCTATAAACACTTTTTTAGCTTTAAGCCCTCTTTAAATAACAAAAAAATTAAGAAAAGCTTATTAGTAAAAACCTACAAAAAAATTAGAAAATATTAAAAAGAAAACAAAAAAAGAAAATAATAAAAAAATCTATATTAAATATATGTTTTCAGGATGTTTTATAATAATTTTTCCTTTTTATTTCTTTATAATTTATTTTTTATTTTTTTATTTTTTTTTTTTCTATTTTTAATTTCATTCCTCATCTATCCTTCAAAAGCCCTCAATAAATGTTTTAAGCTTAAAATAGAAAAAATATAATAAATAAAAATCCCAAAAATTTAGAAGAAAACCAAATAATAAATATAAGTATTTAAAGAAAAAAACATTTATTAGATTAAAATTACCTTAAAAGTAATTATCTAAAATTGTATATAAATTTTACACTGTAAAAAAATTTAAATAAAATCACACACCTTTGACATTTCTTTATATATAAATAAAAAAAAAACAGAAAACAACATTCATTAATAATTAAATTAAATGTTAAAATTTATTTAATTTTTTCTTAAATTCAACAACAAAAATTTTCTTAATTTTTTTTAATTATATCTTTAAATTTGTTTTTATAATTCTTTTTATTCTTAAATGTGCGCACAATAATTAATTTCATAATAAACAGAAGAAAATATATATAATTATTTATATATATAAAAATATATATATATATATATATATATATATAAAACAAATAACAACAAATTATTAAGAATTCATTTAATCGTCATATACTTTTATATTAAAAACCAAAAAAAAAAACATAAAAAAATAATTGAAAATATGAAAAAAAACTTCAATGTAACAGCTTGCATTAAAAACTCAATAAAAATGAACAAAAAAAAAATCTGCTATAATTATTATGGTTATTTAAGTGTTTTATTAATTGAAAAAGATAATAAGAATTTATTGAAAAATATTTTAAAAAATATAACCAAAAATATCACATAAAGCAAAAATTGTTAAAATTAAAATAAAAAGGTAAGTAGCAGCACAAATTAATAAAAAAAAATCGTATTTCAAATAAAACACATCAATGCAAGACTTTTTTGTATTGTCCGTCTGTTTAGACTAACAAGTAAGCTTTAGTCTTAGGCTTTTTTTTTTTTTTTTGATATACGAAATAAGCGGTTTTGAAGTACCAGATAAGCTGCAGTTTTTGTAGAACTATTTAGTCTATAAAATTAGCTTTAATCTAAGATCCATTGGTCTCTCTAATAAGCTTTAATCTTAGGTTTCTTTCGCCTTCCAAATAAGTTGAAAATATTATATAAAATAAGCCAAATAAACTTCTAAAGTAGTTCTTTTAAAATTGCAAAATAAGCTACAATTGTAGGTTTGTTTAGACTCACAAATAAATTTAAATTTTAAGCATTTTTTGTCTTTCAAGGAAGCTTCAAGCACAAGTTCTTTTTATAGTGACATTTAAGCCAAAATTGTAGTTTTTTTTTAAATTTCTAAAAAAAAACAACTTAAATTTTAGATGTGATTTTATTCCCAAAGTTCCACTTAGACTTCGAAATTATCTTTAATCTTAGGTCTTTTTCGACTTCCATCATAAATTCTAAATAAACTTATATTGTAGTTTTTTTATAATCAAAAAATTAACTACGAATGAATTGAATTATTAATTGAAAGTCCAAAAACAGCTTTAATTATAAGTTTTTTTAGAGTCCCAGGTAGGCAGAAAGAAAAAGAAAAACTTTGATCTTAGATTTGTTTTATCTTTCAATGCAACGTATTTCTTTTACTCCTAAACAAGCGTTAATCAGGGTTATTTTTAATTCCCGGATAAACTTCTAGCTAATTTTACCTAAACAATAACTTAATTATAATTAAATTCGCAAATAATCATTAAATTCAATCGTAAGTATTTTAGATTTCCAGATAAGCATAATGTTTACCACTCTTTTGAGTTCTCCAATGAGATCTTATTACCTTTTAGAAATATTTAAAAAGCTTTATATTCGTATTTATTATTAGACTTTCAAATAACATTCAAACGTATTATATTTTTAGTTTTGAAATATGTATAGTTTTACGTTTAATCTTTTATAAACTTCAATCACAACTAAATTTAAGGTACTAAAAAAGCGTAAATATTTGTTTTTTAACAGTCCCATACAAACTGTATCGTAATGAAATATCTTGGCTAAATTTTATTTCATTACACAGAGCTAATTATATTTAAAAAAATCCGAGATTGTGTTCAATTTTTGTTCCATAACTTTTATTATACCGAAACGATGAAGTTTGTTTTGAATTATTTTTGGATGAACAACAATAATATATATTTGGATATGAGAACGTTTCATACAAACTGACGCATATAACTAAAGAAACAAGCTGATAACAGACTTTTAGGATTTATTTCAAGGTGAATTCAACAGGTGGTATCACTTAATCAGCTGATTATTATTATTATTTTTTTTTACTTAGAACAGTTAAACTCCATATAAGCACAATTTTTGCTTAACCGCTGAAGTATGAAACTCCATGGATAAAAAAAATTAATCAATTCTCCGTATTGTTGTTTTTATAGAACTGCTGCCACCTGTTTTATTTCGCTATTGATTTAATTAAATAAATCACCTTCCGTTTCTTTTAATTTCAGTGAGATTTTAGAAAAAAATTGGTTAAACAAAAATTTTTATAACATACATATTAAAGTGCTTTCATTTGTATGGAGACAAAAAATGTTTTAATATACCTCCCTAAAATTAAAGATTGATATGTTTTAAACTAATTCCTAAAATATTTCGGTTTAATTATTTTGTTCTTCGTGAGTTGGACCATTTTCAAAATGCCTCCAAAAGTATGGATTTCAATCAACAGTAAACATCATTTACTTTTTGTCAAAAAAAAAAAAAAAAAAACTACAACATTGATAGATAGATGACGTTTAATACATAACAAGTAAAAAATTTAACATTAGTTTTCATTCTCGCGAAATTAAAGTTTTAGTAAAATTTTCTATGATTTTATTTTAAATACTATTTTATAAAGTTTTGAATATTTTGGACATTTTCCATCGTAACTTATATTTTATATATTTCATTATAATTAAGAAAATAAATGTCACCAAAAGCATATATTTATCATAAAAACTATAAATTCGTCTAAAATAAATTTCAAAAATCACCTTAATTCGATTATTATCGCGGTTTTAAAACAACATTATAATTTTCATAAATTCATATACATTTAAATATAATAAATACTTCCATGTGACTTATTTGCAAAAATTGCTAATTTAACCTTTTGGGAACAAAATGCATAAAATTGTTAAAGGGTTAATTACGTGCAATCTTCAATAGTATCAGGATAGACCATTCCAATGGTACAAAATTATATGTTTGAATAAAGTAAATATGACAAAAAACATTAGTAAAATCTTAATATTCTGTGATTAAATAGAGACAAAACAATTATTTAAAAGAATACTCCAGGCCTTAGTAGGTATGTCTTTATTACAAATTAATTTTCTTTTAACGAAAAATTTTTTTAATTATATTGAAAGAAATACGTATTTCTAGAGGTGTTTTGAAAATGGTCCATTTCTGAAGGCGTACATTTTCAACTTTCGTGAAGCTCTTTAATACATATTTATGTACCAAAATACATAAATTTCATATTTGAGTTGTAATTTTCACAACATTCATCTATGAACCATTAAAGTATAACTATTTTGGATATATTTATTATTATTTAAATCGGACCAAACAGTCACAAAAATAACCAATTTGAACTAGACAAAATAAATAAAGCCAATTTCTTATAAAATTACTTGTTTTACCGCAAAAATTTACAATCTAAAAAAATTCTTATTGAACAATAATTGCTCATTGGTTTATGGAAAAAGAATAACACTATATAACACACAGTGCCCTCCAGAGTTAATTGTTAGAACTATTATAATAGCAAGAATAAAAGAACTGTTACTTGTGTGGATGATATTTTTAGAATCCACATGATAGAGAACAAGAATAAACAACACATATACAAACATATAAAAATGTGAATATATAAAATTAAAACAAGTCTTAACAACAAAAGAGAAATTTGTCAAATAATTGTCAAAAGACTCCGTGGCGCAACGGTAGCGCGTCTGACTCCAGATCAGAAGGTTGCGTGTTCAAATCACGTCGGGGTCAATTGGAAATAATATTTTATTTTTTTATATTTTATTTTTTTATATTTTATTTTTTTTTAAATTTTGTTTTTTTATATTTTATTATTTTTTATATTTTATTTTTTTTATATTTTATTTTTTTATATTTTATTTTTTTTATATTTTATTTTTTTATATTTTATTTTTTTATATTTTATTTTTTTATTTTTTAATTATATCTTAATTTTTTTTTTAGTTTTTTTTTAATTAAAAATATAAAATTTATAAAAAATTGAAAAAGCAAAAATAAAAACAAAAAAATATTTTAAAATTAAAAAATATACGTTTTTGTTTTAAATTTTATTTATTTATTTAAGTTTGAGGAAACTCCAGTTTTTTAATTTTTTTTTTATATTCACCAAATATTACCATTAACCAACCATGTCTCTTTTTTAAAGAATTTTCTTTTTACTTTTCGGCATGATCTAAATAAAATTTATTTATTTCCTTTCTTTCTTACTTTACAGGCTGCCTCTCTACCCTGGGAGCCACAAATTGCAGTATATATGAACCCGGCCAATTTTATCAGCCTCAATATTTTTCTGAAGAGGGAAGTTGGGTTACAGATTTGAATAAGAAATCAATGGCAATGGAAAAAAATTATTAGGGAAATATTGATTAATACAAATTGTACATTTGACCACAAATTACTTTATGACTTTGTAATAAGAAATAACCACAAGTTTAACAGAAAAATAAGAAATAAACAAAATACTTAGTAAAAAAATTTATTAAAGGCAAAGAAGTACATAAAAAATTTATAAAAAATTTTTAAGCAAAATTAATTTTTTCATTTTGGATAAAAAATTTTCCCCCAAAAAAATTCCCAAAAACCTTTAATTATTATACTAAATAATCTTAAATGTTTGCTAAAGAACAGTATTTCAATTTCTTTAATAACTTTTATGATTCAAAAGTTATAAAAAATAAACTAAAATTACTTCATAATTAATATTAATCATACTTCATCTAGCACTAACCAAAGAAAAATATAAGAAACTCCTAAACCATAAGTCTGATATTCTAAGCTTTTTAGGAAAAATAATATTAAACACTCCGACCAGGTATATCCCAACCAACAGGGTGTCATATAGGATTAGCTGGCATAAGAAAAATATAAAAAAATTTAAATAATTCCGACTAACTTCTATAATATTAAAATAATTAAAAAGTAATATAGACAAGAGTTATAGAGCACACTTTAAGCTTTCAAAGAAAATATAATTTTAAGCACCCTGTTTATTTATCTGCAAAAATACAGGGTGTCAAAATAATAAAATGGAATAAGAAAAATTTAAAAAATAAAAACTTTTTCAATCAACAAAGGAAATTTTGATAAATAATATACGATAATAAAAAATTTTATTAGCAAAGATTTTGGAAAAATTATTGAATTATTATTTAATTTATTTCTCTACTACCTATCTATATACTTTATTTATTTTTTTTTTTTTTTTTAATTTTTGAAATTATTTAATATCATGATTGTTTAAATGGTTTTCCATATTTTTACAACAATTTTGTTAAAATAAATTAATATTTGTTTTAAATTTTATTATTAACGCCAGTCATTATATATTTTAATTATGCCAATAAATTATCTAATTTATTTTGTTTATTTTATTTTTTATTATTATTATTTTTTTGCTAATTTTTTTATCTTGTTTTATTTAATATTTTAAACTTTATCTTTAATTTTTTTTATTTTCAAGTATTTGTCAAAATAATTATCTAATTTCTATTGTTTGCAATTAATTTTCATTGGATTTTTTTTTCAGATGTTTTTTTTTTATTCCTTGTATAATAAAAACTTTTAAAGTGTTTTTTAAACAATAAATCACTTGAAATGTTACAAAATAACGACAAATAATCGAAAAAAGAAATCTGTGTAAAACACTTGTAATGAAATATATTTTTTTATAAAAAAAAAAACAAGTGCTATTTCAATAAAAATAGAAAATTAAAAAAATAAATCAAGAAAAAAATATACTGACGCACAAAATTTTCTATTTGATAAATTATCTATTAGATTGGACATTTGTTGTAAAATAGCAACTTAAATATTATTAACTATAAAATTAATTATTTTATAGAAAAATAGAAAAAAAAGAGATATTTTATTTATGATCGATGACACGCCATTTAAAAGCTCATATTTTAGTATGATAAAGATTGATTTAATAGAAACAAAAAATCAGGGAAATTAGGAATAAATATAATTCATTATTTATAAATATATTTCAAAAATAAAATAAATAAAAAATTAATTAAAAAAATGAAAAATAACAAATTAAAAAATTTCTAAAAAGAAAAAAGTGACAGACTAATCAAAGAAATACTATATTACAAATTACCTAAAGTTAAATTGTAATGCAATTTGACCCACTTACTTTGTTACCCTTAAGTCAATACATTATCTCTATATATTTATTTACCTTTAGCTGACCATTTACTCCAACCCATTCCACCAACATTCAATACATTTTAATCAACCTATCAAGCTATCACACCTTTTTATTGTTGCTGTTGTTGTTATTATTGTTACCTTATCTTTTGACAACATGTTCTAAAGTTAAAATATAAAACAACATGCTGCACACAACACGATCAATAAAACAGATATTTATTGTTGGCTACCATTATTCCAACAACTACTACAAATGCAATAAAAAAAAAAAAAAATTATTAAAAATAAGAAATCATATTTTATAATTTTTATTATTATTACTTTTTTATTAAACATTTTACTCCTATCAAGTGACGTATGTATCAAAATTTTTTCCTCATAATCACAAATGTTTGATTACGAATAAAGAAAAGAGAAAAACCTAGTTTTGTTTAATACTAAAACAACAAAAATAACATGGTTTTATTAGTATTTATTTTAAGTATATTTGGTTAACACTACGTCTATATTAGACAAATTTTTTATTAAGTTCAAGTCAAAATTAACCCGAATTTATGGAATGTGGCAACAGTTGCACAAAAACAACAATAAGACGAATTTAAGAATGTTTTACAGCTGTAAGAACCAAAAATAATAATCAGTTGTTTAACTGAGGTCACCTTGTATAGATTCGCAATGATTTTGATTTTTGCATATTAGCGGTGTTTGTGCAATTCAGCGATTTTTTAATTTTTCGGACTTTATTTTATTGAAGGGGTTTTTTATAATTTGGAGTTACCTTTCTTTGTATTTAAGCGATTTTTTTTATTTAGCAATCGTTTGATACCGCGGAATGATCATTTTGTAATTTTGTATTTTTTATATTTTGGCTTTTATTATGTAGTAAAGTGATTTCTTATAATTTTGTATATTTCCATTAGGAATTTTTTTATTTGTACGTTTTTTGGCGAATTTAGCGATTTTTTCAATTTTGGTAACTTTAAATTTTAGTTATTCTAACATTTTGTAGTTTTAGTGAAAATTACTAAAATTAAAGTCGATAAAACTAAAAAATCACTAAAATTAAAAAAAACGTTAAAATGGAAACAATCGTTAAAATAAGAAAAAAATAAAAATCCCTAAATAACAAAAAGTTAACGTTAACTTAAACATAGCTTAAACTTAAAATGAAAAATACCAAAAAACCGCCAAAATGAATTCAGTCGAAAAAAAAGAAAATTTCTAAATTAAAAAAAAATTAAATTATAAAAGTCATTAAAATTTGGAAAAAAACGCTAATATTAAATTCAAATTAAACTCTAAAATTTGAAAAAAAATATAAAAAAATACTAAAATAAAAAATTTTGAAAAATAAAAACCTGCTAGAATTTAAAAAAATTCACTAAAATTAAAAAAAGTTAAAATTGAAACAATCGTTAAAATAAGAAAAAAATTGAAAATTAAAACTTGTTCTAATTAAAATCATAGTTTAGTGTTAATCATAGCTCTAAATAAAAAATCACTAAATTAAATAAAAGCTACTAAAAATAAATGCCAAAATATTAACATCACTTAAATTATCCGAATCTTTAAAATTCGTTATATTTCAATTCAATCAAGGTTAGCTTTAATAATACCTCTATACATGTAAATATAATATTCTTCAATCGTAATTATAAATATAGTTCCAGGTTACCTTAAATCATTACTCTAAATATAGTTCAGATTTAATTTCAATCTTAGCTTTTAATAAAATTCAAGTATAGCTTAAGTTATTGATCTAAATATAGTGCAAATTTCGATTTAGTCATAGCTTTAAGTGTAGTTTAGATTTAGCTTCAATCGTAGTTGTATTTATGGTCAAATTGTTAGTTTTAATAGCTTTTCATAGTGTTGTATATATAACTTTAATTTCATTCAAATAAAAAAAAAATCGCTAAAATTAAAAAAAATCGCTTAAATAAAAGAATTGCTAAATTAAAAAAAATCCCTAAAATTTAAAAAATTTTTTAAATTAAACAAAAGTCGCAAAAATTAAAAAAATCATTAAAACTCCAAAATAACTAAAATAAAATATAGCTAAAATTAGAAAACAACTAAAACTAAAAAATTGAAAATCGCATAAATTAAAAAAATGTTAATTACGAAAATTGCTAAATTTAAAAAATTACTTAAATTAAAAAAAAGCCCAAAATTCAAATGTAGTTTCATATTGAAATCGCTAAATCGAACAATATTCTTTTTAGATAACTATTTATGATTTTTTCATAGAATCGCCAAAATTAAATTTTCGTTTCATATTGAAATCGCTAAATCTTTATTTTAGGCAACTATTTTATGACCATTTTGTAGAAATATCACTAAGATTAAAAAATCGCTTAAATTAAATAATAAAAATCGCTAAAATTCAAAATTTCCAATATTCTTTTTACGTAATTTATTTATGATTTTTTCGTAGTAAAAAATCGCTTAAATTAAAAAGAAAAATGAAAAAATCGTCAAAATTAAATTTTTGTTTCATATTGAAATCGCTAAATATTTTATGATTTTTTTTTTTGTAGAAAAAAATCACTAAAATTAAAAAAATCTCTTCAATTAAAAAAATTAAAAAAAAATAAAATTTTCTTTCATTTTGAAATCGCTAAATCGAATAACAATCTTTAGGGGTAACTTTTGAAAGATTTTTTCGTACAAAAGATCGCTTAAATTAAAAAAAAAACAATAAAATAAAAATTCATTTGATAATGAAATTGTTAATCTGAAGCTTTACTTTTGTCAGAAAAATGGTTTAAATATCATAATTCTTTTGATATTTAGTTGACGTTTAACATTATTATTAATTTTTGTTATTGTTGTTGTTTTTGCTGTACTATTATACAAACATCAATGATGTTATCAAGGTGTATTTTTTTGTGCTAAAAAAATCGCTTATCTGAAAACAAACTCTGAATCGAAGATTAAATTGGTTGATTATTGTTCTAGTAAGAATTTCTTTCATTTATTTATTTAACTTTTTTTTTGTGCTTGATATCAACGTTAGAGTGAGATAGCAGTAGTAAGTGTACTTGCTATATGATTTATTTAAATATGATTTTGGTATTTTTTTATTTTATTTTTTTTTTGTGTTTTTGAGGGAGGTTTTATGTTAAAGTATTATTTTTATGATTGGTTTTATTATGAATTTTTTGTTTAATATTTAGTTTATTTATTTGTTTAAGTATTTGTTTACCTGTCAAATTGTTTGAACTACTGGTATTTTATGATTAAGGAAATATCAATGGATTTCAAATAAAATGATAAATTTTAACATACTCGTACACTAGCTGCTACTGGGTATATTGAGATATTGTTAGAGACATAATGGATTAGTATTTTAAACACGACCCAAACTCACAGCTAATTTGTATGAAATCAAACTTAAAACTTAAAAAGCTAAGAGACTAAAACTTGTTTTTTTTTTATAAAAATTTTCAATAAGGAATTTATTATATTTTTCTTAAATAGGTCATCAAAATTTGTCTGTATTTAGTCTAAAGTCTACCTATTCCCCTCATGTTATCCTCGCTAGACAAGAGCACTTATATACCAACACTTTAAAAGAGATTAAGGGATTAATTTTCAACTACTTGTGCTTTTAATTTATAACCTTTCCAAAATCATAAATTCTTCAAATACAAAATTCAATCAATCTACTCATATTTTTATTTTCTTTTATTCTTCAATATTAAATTTATCTCTTTTTAGATTGATTACAACAAATAACTAAAACAAATGTATGTGCGGATATTTGTCAACAACAGCAACAAAGACAACAACAAACACACTAAATTAAACAAAAAAATAATAATAAAAGAAAACAAAAGAATAAAATATAAAAAAAAATCAGCTACCAATACTAACTGACACTTTTAGTTTACAATATGTATTATTTATTACAACAATTGCAACACCAATACATATTAACCAGAGTTCTGGAAAGGAAAAACATACATATTGTACAACACACAAATTATAAACAAATGTAAATATATGTAGGAATAAAATAAAAAAAGTTTGCTATCTCTGAAATTGAGAGATATCGATAAATATTGGAAAGATACACATACAAACAAACACTCAAACAAACATTTACTAAGTTATAATAACGAGAACAACAGTAACATGCAGATATGTGAGACACATTTATAAATTTGAAGAATATTGGGGAAAGGAAAGAGTTAAAATGAAACTTAAACCTCTCTCCCTGAACTATTTTTAAACCAAATTATTTACCTATTTTTTTTTTTTTTAAACAACAAAGTATAAACAAAAACTTCCAAAATATAAAAAATTTATAGATAGAAAAAAAAAACAAAAAAAACGCCGGATAACTAAAAAAAAATAACGTCGGATAACTAAAAAAAATCGCAAAAGTATCAATAAATCGCTACATTATAAAATAACCACCAAATTAAAAAATAAAAGTGCTAAAATATAAAATCCACACTACAAACATATCGCAAAATTAAAAAATAAATGTCAAATTACAAAAATACCGCCAAAATACCCATAAATTGCTTAATTATTTAAAATAAAGTTCATATTAGAAAAAATGTATATATTAAAAAAAAGCAAAATTAAAAAAAACGACAAATTAACAAAAATAATAAATTCAAAACAAAAATTTTTAAACTAGTTAAAATAAAAAATTTACCGCATTAAAGAAAGCGAAATGAAGGAAAATCGCTAGAATAAAAAAAATCCGAAATTAAAAAAAGCTTAAATATTAAATATTACAAAACTGAAACGCTGAGGTACGGAAAAAACGCTAGAATATCTAAAGCAAAAAACGCGAAATTTAAGAAATACGCCAAATTACAAAAAATTGCTTTAGCACAAAAAATCTACGAATTAAAAAAAGACCAATGGATTACAAAAAAAAGAAAAATTACCCAAAAAAGAAAAAAACGCTACAATATCAAAAAATCACAAATTTAAAAATCGAAGAATTTAAAAAATACAAACCCATTGCGAAAAAAGATGGCAAAAAAAACAAAAATTATAGAAAAATTATCAAATAAAGTCTTAGGAATAAAAAATGACCGAATTTCAAAATTCATGTAAATTCTCTAATTTTATCAAATCAACGTGAATGACTAATTTACTAATTTATCTGTATATTGTCATATTTTTCTATCTAATATGATTCAAAACAGTTTCGAAATCAAGAATCAAAGTTTTTTTTGCAGACTCGAAAAGTTGAACTTTTATTTAAAAATTTATAATTTTTGAGCACTACTGGTTGTAGGGTTTTCACACTCGATGTGGACAACTTAAAAGACTAATTTCTTCTACATCGATGTTCCAATTTTTACCAAAATCGCTGTAGCAACTTATAAGAGCCAGATTAATTACCGCTTATTTTGCAAAAGGCCTTATTGTGCAAGGTTTTTAAAAATGTTATTTTGAATAAAGTAAATTCAAATGCTCTTTTTTTATAGAAAACACTATTCCCCTTACCCAACAATTTTGATATATTTGCACTAACAGTTTTTTTTTTTTTTTTGTGAGGAGGGAGCACAGCCCCATAAATATACATTCACCCAACAATATCAGTAGTTGTTCAATAATATTTATACAAAAAAAAATTAATAATAAGTAAGTACTCGTAACACAAATAATAAAAAAATAAAATTAAATATATGATTTCTGTTCACACTTTTAATACCTTTTTGACTTTAATAAGTGATTGCAGGCTTTTAAAGTGAAAATTCGTAGCGCCCACTTTAGACGTGTCAACGGTTAATTCTAAATCTTTTCATTACGTTTCAAAAAAAGCGCGATCTAAATCAAATCAAACGGGATTTACGCATCTACTTGAGTTAATGATATATAATAAAAAAACGTTTAGATTTGAACAAGAAAATAAAATTGTTTGAAAGAATAAATAATAATTTGAAAAATCATTGCAAAGTGATTAACAGTAATTTAGATTCAAGTGTCAACAATTTAAAAAAAAAATAAGAATTTTAATAAAGTTCTTGAAGCTAAACATTTTTATGACAGGTACTCATATGGTCAAATTTAAAAAAAAAATAAAAATATATTAAAGGGGGAATTTGACCAACAGTATGTTGTTATGTTTTTCAATTAAAAATTAATTAAACAATTGTAAACAAATAATTAAAGTTTAATATTATAATTTGAAATTAAAGGGATTAAAAAGCAATTTTGTTTTTTAACACAAATATAAAAAATAAAATAAAAAAAGATTAAAAAGCCATTAAATATTAAATTTATATTAACAAGAATTCAAAAAATTAAATAAAAAAATAATAATTTTAAAATTATTTATTTTTTTTTTTTTAAATAATTTTATAAATTATCAACTGTTTTGGAAACAAATTCTGTTAAGTAATTTTTAAAGAAAACCAAAAAGAAAAAAATATGACCAATTATAATCCAAATTGTGGTTATTATGAGGATTATGGTTCCGGTTATTATTCCACAACAACCCCCTCGACAGTGGCTGTTACAGCGAATAATATTTATCAACAGGATTATTATATGCAACAGGATTATGAATATAAACATGGTTATGAGTAAGTAGACCGCATTGCTCAAAATAAAAACAAAAATCATAAATCCTTTTTACAATGTTCTTTTTTTTTATTTGAAAAAAAAAATCTCAAGACATAGCGATTTATCTTGTTAATATTTTGTTATGTAACAATAAAATTATGTTATGAAGATTATGCCTTGTTATTTAATAATTTGAAATTATTGGAAAATTTTTCAAACAGCTGTCGATTTATTGTTTAAACCCTTTTCAATACTTTGATGTTATTATTAAAATACACAAATAAAGGATTACAAATGTTTTATTTTTTATTTAAAAAATATAATAACTAATATAAACTTGAATTTAACAACTTAAATGTTTTTATACGAGTAATAAAAAGACAAACTAACACTTAGATATTATTTTTTAAATTTATTTCAAAATACCAAACGATTACTAAAAAGCTTTTGTTTTGAGGAACTTACAGAAAGACGGATGGACAGACGCTGGTGTAGGAAAACTATTTACTTTTTTAAATATTTGTCACTATTTACTTATTTGTTATCGAATTAGTAAAAGAAACTGGAAATAAAGTTATTTTAACAATTTTCATCTGAAAACAAAATTTACTTATTATCACTCTTCCCTTAACTTGCATAAAGGAAAATTTGTATGAACCTACGGTCAGACGGACGGATGGACGGACGTTAGTGTCAGAAATTAAAAACTCCCAAACTGCCACTATGTATCTTTTTCATATATTTGTCAACAAATTATTAATACAACATACATATAAATTTATTTCCGCCTTTTTATCTAAAATCTAAATCTATTATCATTCTTTGTATCATTTGCACTAGGAATATTTTTGCTGAACTACGGACAGACAGATGGACAGACGCTAATGTAAGAAAAGAAAAAACATCTAAAACGTCACTGTTTAATTTTTTGATTTATTTATGATCATATTAGTAAAAAAAATGCAAATAAAGTTTTAGCTAAAATTTAAATTTACTTATCACTTTTCGTTTAATTTGCACTAAGGATATTTTTGATGAATAATTAATTTTAATTTAGCTAGTGACAAAAATTCGAAATACCTAAAGTGCCACTACATATTTATTTTTTAAATTAATTTATGATCATATTAGTAAAATATTTAAATCTACCTATTATCACGCTTCCTTTAAGTTGCACTAAGAAAAATTTGTATGAACATTCGGACAGACAGATTGACGGACGGTACCATATGAAAATAAAAATATTTAAAACTTTTTATATTTACTTGCGATCAAATTGGTGAAACAAAATGTTATTTAACTTTTTAAGCCATTTTCATCTAAAACCTAAATTTACTTTTAATTTTCACTAAGAATATTTTTGATGAAAATATAGACAGACGGATGGACGGACTCTAGTGTTAGAAAATAAAAATGCCTAAGATGACACTATCTATTTTTAATATTTTTTTATGATAACTATTATATAAATTATTATTATAAAAAAATGTAAATCAAGTTATTTGCGTCACTTGCATCTAAAATCTAAATTTACTTATTATCACTCTTTGTTTAATTTGCACTGTGGGTGGACGGACGCTAGCGTAGAAGAATAATATCTAAAATGTTATTTATTACTTTTAGAATTATTAAAATTAGCGAGTGTCTTCTTCAAAATTAGATTTTCAGAATAAAAGTACGATCAGACTAGGGAAATATTTCACAGAAACTGACAAAATATTTTTATGTATCAAACAAAAAATTATCTGATTTTTTGCAAATAAAATTATTTAAGACCAAACAAAAAAGTTTTTAATGTGAACATAGTGTGACCACTTAATGAAAAATATTTTCCCATTTTTTGGGCAAATAATTATTTGATTTTACAAAATTTTTGTAAGAGAAAACAATATCAAATAACTGTTGTATTAAATCTAAATCATCAAAGTGTAAAAAAATATAAATAAATCAAAAGATTTAAGTAATAAATTCTGCAAATACAATATTGCTGATCATTTTAATAATTTCATTAATAATTTCATTAATAATTTCATAATAATATCCTTAGTTGGTACTTCCGACAAATTATACAGAAAAAATGGTTTAATATCGGAATTGTTGGATATGGCATCGTTTGTGTGTCTTATACATGCTATTAAAAGTCACGCGTTTGCTGCGCGAGTTAATCGCGCTTAAAGGTCTCAGCTATTTTTTTTGGTCCATGTTAAGGTGTCCGCAAATATAAAATTTTCATTGGGACTACAGAGTAAAATTACAATCGCACACTAGGCACATAACCGAGTAAAGACTTAGGGCATATAACTGAGCAAGTTAGAGGGCTGTCTCTACAAATTTTTGTTAAAATCGAACAATATTTTCAACTAGCACAGAAAAATTACAATTTTAGTCGACTATTTGTATACGTGCTAGGCCTAAATATGGTCCAATTTTAACACAAACAATCCTCTGACTTGCTCAAATATGTACCCGAAGTCTTTTCAGTTTGCTATTGAAATATTACCCTGTAACCTTGTTGAAAATTTAAATATTACATAAGGACCAGGAAAAGATTTCTCGACAATTTGTATAATAAAAGCAAAGTATATATTTTTAGAAGATAGCTGTTGAGATGAAGATAAAGTTTTTAACCATTTATTTATTTTTTTTTTTTTTTTTTTGCACAACACCTTTTCTCATTTCGCCTTTAAACCCACTTCCAAACCCATTGTCTTTTTTTTTATTCCTCCTCTTCTAAAATAGCTATCAAAGCTGATCCATATCATTAAACCAATAATTTTTTATCCTCTTTATTTATTATATTTTTAGTAAAAATAAATTTATTGTTTTCGACAGTTTGATGAAATAATTTTTGAAGACAAATAATTTTTCAAATTTCACCGATGAGAAAACATGTTTTCCTATTTGCCTATTTAACTATAATGTCTGCTTGAACAAGCAAAAAAGAGCAAATAAATGTGCGTGATGTGTGTGACCAATAAATAAACTACGCATTACTTTGGACAAATTTTTTTTTTACGTTCGGACAAACAAATTCGAAACAAATATTTGCCTAATCTGACCATACCTTAACTCTTTTTAGAAATCTTGGCAGTTTGATTTGCCGGCGGCAATTTGTCTGATGAAAATTCGAATGTCAGAGAATAGAGTTATGCCAAATTGAACTAAATTGAATAAAATAGCTAATTTCAAGAATCAAAGTCAAACCGTCACGGCGGCTTGTCTTCTTGGAAAAAATCTCTTGCTTGATGTATAGCTCATATGTGGTAGAGTAAAAAGCCTGTCATACTAGCCCAGAACTTGTCTGGGCTATATACTGATAGAAAAGGACCTTCGGGGCCTTACCAGAGACCTATCACAATCTGGTACCACGGCAGCCAGTAGCCCCTGGTATAGCAACACCTGCTTATCGGTGTTCTTGTACTTGACTGGCTGTTGGAAAGGCCCTTTGGGGAATTTTGGGGTGGCTGTGGTTTAAACCCAAACCGCGGGAAAGGGATTATTCTCCCGATGTGGTGATGCATGGCAACACATGCCAGGAGATTAAATAGCTCTAACTCCCAAGCAAGGGGGAGTAACTTATTCAGACAATGAGTCCCTCTAATTGTTACCTGTATGTTCTTTACAAGCACATGAAGGCGTGGAAGGCATGACCATAGTGAGGTTGGGCCGACAAGGCAGGTACCCACGTAAATCTTGATCACATCAAAGTCAAAATGATAGTGACACACTTACAACAGCTGTATTCAAGATACAACAACAATATGCAGTAACTTAGCTGTGTTAAACTTAAAGCTAAATAAAATGGCTGTTGTTTTTGTAACTGTCGAAAAAGGTGCTACCATTTGTTTCACTAATTCACTAAAATGAGCGTTTTAGTTCAGAGCGGCACAACTCTATTAAAGAATATTTGCATTTTTAATACTAATAAAATCCGTGTCGAATTTTAGCTTGGACCAATGTGTATCAAGACTTATAGTTGGTGGGTTATTTTCTACTCTTGTTCTTCATGGGATTCACATCTCACTGATAATATACATTTATGATTTGAAAAGGATGGTTAAAGTTGGAGGGTATATTTAATTAATTGTTTAGGAATAAATATCTCTATTGTAAGGTTATTTTATAAAATTATTTATTTTTTCAAATTTCATTTGCAGCAAGTGTTTTCTACAGCAACATTAACTAATATTTTTTTGTGCTAAATTAATTTGCAATTATTTTTAAATCCAACAAAAGTAAAAGGAATCTCTTACATACATTTATCCCGATACGTGTTGTATTTAAAATACATTTAAATTGTATTATTTGTCACAAACAGTATTAGCTGAGATTATCCGAAGGTAAAAATGATGATTAGTAACAAAACCCAATTACATGGACAAACCATACAAACACTCGTCATAGTTTCATAAAAACATAGAAACACGGAAAGACTTTATGTGTTAAACCTATTGGGAAAATTATGAAAAACTACAATGTTGTTGCGGTATTTTCCAAACGATTTCACTCACATGTGTTGTTTTGCTAAAAACATTTAAACAGACAAAAATATACATAAATAAAC
The DNA here is from genome assembly GCA_932274085.1 of Protocalliphora azurea. Lineage (NCBI taxonomy): Eukaryota > Metazoa > Arthropoda > Insecta > Diptera > Calliphoridae > Protocalliphora > Protocalliphora azurea. Next base: position 3,697,725 of record OW026523.1, read on the forward strand.
AAAAACTCCTTTTGGCAAAAAAAAAAAAAAAAAATACGAAAAATGTGGTGTATTGAGTGTAAAAACCCAAACGGAACAAACGTATTTGCCCATTGTGCTACAGAAACTGGTGTATGTGTTTGTAACATAGTGTGTGTTAAGGTGCGAGCGAGTCCTTTTTATTTTATTCTATGCTCTCTATAGAAAAAAGGTGACAAAGTGGAAATAATTTGCTTTTGTTTCTATTTGACATGTTTAACTCTGATGTTCATAAGATTTATTTCATTACATTTAAATTCGGCAATATCGATTTTTTTTCTTAGCCTTAACATTTCTTTACTTTTTAGATCATCCTGTGCAAAATCCTAAGATTTATTTAATTGTATTTTAAATACAATTTCATATATATTTTTTATTTGTTTAAGGATTTAGCAAATTTCTGTAATGTTTTTATAGGACCACAAAAATTCTTAAGACAATTTCTTGTCTAAATAACAAGTAATAAAAAGAAATTAGATTTAATTATAAGTGTAACATTATACAGTTACCAAAGAGATTAGAAACACATGATTAGGTCACATGATAACAAATAACATTTTCTAGGAAAAATAATTATTAATAAATTTTAAAGAAAATACAATAATTTTTTGTATAAAAATCTAAAAAGAAATATAAATAATTAGAAATAATGATCTTTTATACTTATTTGGGATCTTTCGAGAAAGAAAAAGTTTTGTGATAAAAATAGAATTTAATAGAAATAATTTGTATCTTTGTATTATAATATATATCTATATATGAAGCGATATTTTGTAAATCTACTAATTATTCACCAGATATATATTTTTCCCAAGCAAATAAAAAAAATCGCGAAAGTAGAACCTTTTACAATCGAATAGAAATTAATTAAAATAATTTGTGTCTTTTAAAATAGTATAAAGCGATATTTTGTAGATCTACTGCACCTGATTAACTCTAGCAATATCGCCTAATTATTCACCAGATATATATTTTTCCCAAGCAAATAAAAAAATCGCGAAAGTAGAACCTTTTACAATCGAATAGAAATTAATTAAAATAATTTGTGTCTTTTAAAATAGTATAAAGCGATATTTTGTAGATCTACTGCACCTGATTAACTCTAGCAATATCGCCTAATTATTCACCAGATATATATTTTTCCCAAGCAAATAAAAAAAATCGCGAAAGTAGAACCTTTTACAATCGAATAGAAATTAATTAAAATAATTTGTGTCTTTTAAAATAGTATAAAGCGATATTTTGTAGATCTACTGCACCTGATTAACTCTAGCAATATCGCCTAATTATTCACCAGATATATATTTTTCCCAAGCAAATAAAAAGAAATCGCGAAAGTAGAACCTTTTACAATCGAATAGAAATTAATTGAAATAATTTGTATCTTTTAAAATATTATAAAGCGATATTTTGTAAATACACTGCACATGAGTAACTCTAGCATTATCGCCTGGTTATTCACCAGATATATTCGCGAAAGAAGAAACCTTTTATATCTTATAAAATATTATAAAGCAATATTTTATAAATCTACTGTACCTGATTAACTCTAGCAATATCGCCTAATTATTTACCAGAAATATTTTTTTACAAGCAAATTTAAAAAAAAAATTGCGAAAGAAGATTTTTTTTGCAATAGGAACAGAAATTAATAGAAATAATTTATATCTTCAAAAATATTGTATTATAAAGCGATATTTTTTAAATCTTCTGTATCTGGAAATATTTCTTCCCAAAAACAGATTAACTTTTGCAATAATAATTGAGATTAATAGAATTTGTATCTCTTATAGATTATGTAGCGAGACTTTAACATGAATAACTCTAGCAATTCTAGCCTAATTATGTTATCTTAGGCATGCTTCCAAAGTTGAGTTCAATAAATTAATCTCAATTCTCTTTTTTTACAAAATAGTGCAGCAATCTTAAAATAATTTCTAAAATTAAAATTAAATAAATTCTTCGTATAAATACTTAAGAATTTATTTCGCTTAACATTTAATTGATTGATAGGAAAATAATTACCAAAACAATCAACTTCTTAGAAAGAAAAAAAATCAATTAAAATTAAACTAAATTTAAGAAAGGAATTGTCAGGATATTGAAAATTTTTGCAAAAAAAACAAAATCAACTTCCGTTGCTACAGACATCAATGAAAGCAGAAAACAACAATCATGCCGCTGGAGTTAAAGTGAAAAAATAAGTTAGGATCTTTAGGCAAATTGTTAAAAGAAATTGAAAATAAATAAAAGATTTTAGCAGGAATATTTAAAAACTCATTAAATGATGTTCAAGATGTTTTCTTATTATACATTCTAATAAAAATATATTCTTCAGTTTTAATTTGAAAAGAGATTTTTCTATTTCACTTAAAGACAAATTGAAAACAAATCAAAAGGAAATTCTTAAGAGTTAAAACAAAAATCGTTTCCTTTTCTTTAAGGGCTTGATTTTACAAAACGAAACGAAAATTCATTTCGAAAATATGTGTTTAAAACAACAACTAAATTTTAAACAAATTTTTGTTTCGTTTTACAAAGAAAGTCTTCAAAGAAATAAATCTTAAATATTTAATAAAACAAAATTAATTAATTAAAGAATTTCTTTACACTTGAAATCTTACAGAGAAAATAATATTTTCAAAATTTTTTTCAAAATTTCAATTAAATTATTAATCAGAATTTAAAATAATTTCAAATATTTTTATAATTAAATAAATTACTCTAATAATCAAACTAATCAAAGTATTTTAACAAATTAAATTCAAATTTTACATAGAAAAATCTGAAATCTAGTTCCAATAACAAATAGTACATATTCAATTATTATATTAATTGAAAATTAACCTATTAATATAATTGTGTGTTCAATTATTCAAATTATGACTTATTTTTATTTATATTTGATAAATTTATTAATTGACACAATAAGAAAAACAATTGAAAAATAATTGAAAAAATATTAGAAATTATAAATTTTCATCACTTGATACAATTAAAAAAGTAATTGAAATAGTTTTTATATTTGATAAATCGTTTAATAGACAATATTTTTTCTGTGTAAAAATAAAATAATTTAACGGCTTTCAATAACTTTTCTTATTGCATCGATTAATAAATTAATCAAACATAAATAAAAATAAGGGATAATTTGAATAATTGAATATAAATTTTTTAATAAATTGAATTTCAATTAATAAAATAACTGGATATGTATTAATAGTAATTGAAATTGGATTTTAGATTTTTCTTTGTAAAATTTGAATTTAATTTGTTATGCAGAAAAAATATGGCCTATTAAACGATTTATAAAAGATAAAATCTATTCCAATTACTTTTTTAATTGTATCATTATTCAATGGATCAAAATTCAAATTTTCTAATATTTTTTATTAAAAATAACACAATTTATCGGCTTTCGACTATTTTTCTTATTGTATCAATTAATAATTTAATCAAATATAAATAAAAATAAGTGTTGACTTGAATAATTGAATATACAATTTCTTTAATAAATTGAATTTCAATTAATATAATAATATAATATATATTATTCGTAATTGCAATTGGATTTTAAATTTTTCTATGTAAAAATTGAATTTGATTTGTTAAAATAATTTGATTTTGATTTTGATATTTAATTATAAAAATATTTTAAATCATTTTTAAATTCTGATTAATAATTTAATTGAAATTTTTTTCGAAAGTATTTTTTTTTTTTTTTTTGTGACCAAAGGAAATTTAATTTAGAATTTGTGTACATTTAAAAAATGAAAAAAAGTATAACATTATAATTTCTTTTTATTAAAAATCTTTAAAAAAAAATTCTACCTATTTTATTTTTTATATAAAAATCTTAAAAGAAATTTTCTTTTCTATTAATTAGAACTTTATTTTAAGAAAATCACTTCCGTTCGCATCGCCAATAAACAAAGAACAAAAACTGGAAAATTAGAGATAAAAATATCTCTTCCATAACAATTAACCCTACAATGGAAGAGAATTTTTTCTTAATAACATTACTTAACAATGTCGTACAATAATCTTTGGGAAATGAGAAAAATTTAATAATAAATTTAATTTTTGAAAATCATTTCCTTTCCTTTTTCTTGATTTATAATTTGTAGCTGAATTTTATAGTTAATTTAAACTCTTAAGGGTTAAGTTGCTTGTACTCAAATGTCAAGCATATTAAAGTTTTTTTTTTACTAAATTATAAAACAGATAACAGAACATTTAAAACATCATTATCATCGTCAATTTGTTTTGTATTTGAAACAAAATGCAGATGTAGTTTTGATTCTCTTTTAATTTTTTTTTTTTTTTTAATACAGAGACTATAATGGCGGTTATTTTTTTTTTTTTTTTTTTTTTTTTTTTTTTTTTTGTTTTTAACAAACACCTTTTCATCTCAATAAAAACGGTTACAAAAATCTTGTTATAAAACTCAATAAAACAAAAATGAATGATTGAATCAATGGCTGCTTTAGAATAAGTATTTGTCCATGTAGGCTTGTTAAACATATCCTTCCCCTTCTTTTTGAAACTATTCAAACTGAAGGGTTTTTAATAAATCTGTGTTGTATATGAGCGTATAATTTCTATTTGATTTTTTACGCCTCTGAATAGAAAAAAAGCCATTTGGTGTTAAAATTTATACTGCGTCGAAAGAGAAAAGAGATGATGAGGTTTGTTTTGAAAAAAGAAAAACAGAAAAACAGGGGTTGGTGTGCTAAATACAATTGTATTTAAAGTTAGATTGAAAGAAAAAAAAAAGAAAATGTTTTATGTTGGCTTGAGGCTTCTAATAAAATTTCAAGGATAATTAACTACATAAAATGACATAACTGTCTATTTAACATAAAATGTCATTTTTATAAAGGTTGTATAAAGAGACAAAAATTTAACATAATGTTTGGTAATGTAGAGGAGTGTTTTCTCTTCTTTCTCTTAATAAAAAAGGAAATGTGTTTGTAATTACTATTTATTTTAATAAAAATAACATTAAAATAGCAATTAATAGTAGCAATTAATATAACACACTTAAAAGTTCTATATAATTAGCTAAAATTATGAATTTTTGTTTAGAATGCAACACAACCACTAAATAATTAAATGGTAAAAGAAATTTTATGTAGAAACTATATTCAGCTAGCTGAATTTAGTTTTTTCTGTTATATATTATTGAAAATATAAAATTTTTCCCATTTTTAAATAATTCAGCTAACTAAATTACATATTCAGCTAACAATTAGTTTCATTTTATAGGAATTCAGCTAGCAGAATTTAAGTTTTATGGGTGAAATCTTAAATAAATTAATTAAAAAATTAAAAATTATGAATAAAATATTAAGCTTCTTCCAATTAAATAAAAAAAAAATCAACAAAATTTTACTTCTAACTCTTATTGAGCTAGCTGAATTGCTCTATATCATGCTAATACACATTTTGTTTTACTACAATAACAATTTAACTTATTTATACATCAATTCAGCTCGCTGAACTTGCTTACTTTGATTAAATCATAAAGTAAAAAATTTCCATTGCTTAAATTTGTACCAAAATTAATGAAAATCATCTTTAAACTGTTATTCAGCTAGCTGAATTCATCTATTTCTTGGTAATACACATTTTATATTATTGAAACAACAATTTAACTTATTTATACAACAATTCAGCTAGTTTAATTTACTTATTTTGACAAAACCACAAAGAGAACACAAAACTACTCATAATTGTACACAAAAAACAAAGAAAATCATTTTTATACTCTTATTCAGCTAGCTGAATTCCTTTATTTCAAGCTAATTTTACAATTACAACAACAATTTATCGAACTTATACAAAAATTCAGCTAGCTGAATTTGTTTATTTGGAAAAAAAATCAATAAAAAAAACATGTTTAAACCCTTATTCGGCAATTTTATTTACTTATTTAAAAATTCAGCTAACTGAACTTATATTTTTGTTAGATATAACGCAGAAAATATTCACAACCGTTTAAATTTATGGAAAAAAGTCGTTAAACTAAAATTCAGCTAGCTGAATAACATTTTTCAAAACAAATTCAAATTTATTTATTTATTATTATTTTTTTAATAGCGATTTAATTTAATTATATAGCTACTCAGCTATCTAACTTTATTTATTTTGATCAAATCATAAAAAAAACAATTTGCAAAACATCAATTGACAAAAAAAAATCAATAAAAATCTCTTTAAAACTCTTATTCAGCTAGCTGAATAGCAATATTTTATAAAAATTTACTTAAAATTTATTGAAAGTATTTATATAACTTACTTATAAAGCAATTCAGCTAGCTGAATAAAGTAATTTTCTATAAAATATTAAGAAAATTGTCAAGACTAATAAATAATATTCTTTAAAAAGTTATTCACCTAGCCAAATATCATAATAATATAAAATAGTAATTTAACTTACTTATAAAGCAATTCAGCTAGCTGAATTTATAAATTTTCTATTAAATATAACAAAGATTGTCAGGTCTAATAATTATTATCTTTAAACTCTTATTCAGATAACTGAAGCATAATAATATAAAAATTTACTTAAAGTGCACATCACAATTGAACTTATTAATATATAAGCAATTTTAACTTACTTATAAAGCAATTCAGCCAGCTGAATTAAGTAATTTTCCATGAAATATTAAGAACATTATCAAGACTAATAAATAACTATCTTTAAACACTTATTAGCTAAGTGAATAGCATAATAATAATAATAATAATAATAATAATAATAATATAAACATTTACTTAAAAAGCATAGAAAATAGCATAGCAAAATAACTTATTTATAAAGCAATTCAGCTTCTTAAATTCCTATTAAGCTAGCTGAATAAACTTAATTTTTAATAGCAGACATTAATATTTTATGCAAAATAAATCAATTCAGCTAGCTGAATTTGATTTTCTCATGAAAATATTAAAATTTCTTTATAAATTCTTTCTATTCTAACCCTTTCTTATAATTTTCTTTGCCAATAACCCCTCTAGTAATAATAAACCCTTGATTCAATTTATATTTTATTTTGTAAATAATTTTCAAGTATGTACTTTTATTTATTCTAGTAGTATAAGGTGTTTGTTGTACCAGTTACCATACATTTTTAATGAAATATTAGCAGCAAAATAAGTTATAAGGAAAGGTTTCCCCGAAAAAAGAAAATTATCAATAGTTTTTTCATATAAAAACAATCATGGCACGTATGTGTTTTTATAAATATTATTTACCATTATTATGTGTAACCTAAAAGGCATATTAATTTTATATTAACTATCATAAATGTCACAAAACATGACATCTTCAAATTGTCATATATAAATAAAAGAAAATATAGGAAAAAGTTTTTGGTTTGTGTTTTGTTAAGGTAATTAAAGACTTAAATGTAAACTATAGGAAATAAATGACAAACAACAGGTAGATAATAATTAATATAGCAATTCAGCCAGCTGAATAAATTTTTGAAAGTGATTTTTATAAAATTTTTGGTATGAAAATTAAATCAGAAGAATTTTTTAAAGAAAATGAGATAATTAATTATTTTTTTTTGTTTTTTGTTAGCTGAATTGAATTCTTAGACATTTTATGTTTTCTTTAAGACTTTTTGAAACATTTTTAATTATTTAAAGCAAATTCAGCCAGCTAAATTGGTATTTTATTAAATTAAATTTTGTTGATATTCAACTAGCTGCATTTCATTTGCGACAACTGAATTAAAGTTTTTAAGGAATTTGTTGGGTTGTTTAGAAGCACTAGCTGAATTGGTACTTTTACATAAATTTATTATATTACTTTATTATATTATTTTTATCGAATTTTAATAGCTATTCAGTTAGCTGAATTGAACTTTTGCTAGCTGAATTAAATTCTAAGACATTTCATGGTTTTTTGAAACATTTTTAATAATTTAAAGCGAATTCAGCTAGCTGAATTGGTATTTTTTTCATACATTTTTATAAATTTTAAAGGAAATAATGATATTGGATTAGTTCTTGTTGATATTCAGCTAGCTGAATTTCATTTTCTAAAGTTGAACTAAAGTTTTTAAGCATTTTATGGGTTTACAAACACTTTTTTAAAGATATATTACAAGATACAACAAATTCAGCTGGCTGAATTGGGATTTTTCCATAAATTTATTAACTTTTTATAGATAGATAATTTTGCTAGCTGAATTGTATTCTAAGACATTTTATGGTTTTTTGGGAAATTTTAAATAATTTCAAACAAATTCATCTAGCTGAATTGGCATTTTCAATTTTTTTTTTTAATTTTAAAGGAAATATGATATTAAATTAGTTTTTAACTAGCTGAACTTCATTTTCGATAGCTGAACTAAAGTTTTAAAGCATTTTATGGCTTTATAAACACTTTTTGTGAGATATTTTACATTATTTAACATATTCTGCTTGCTGAATATGTATATTTATTTAAATTTTTTAACTTTGTAAAGGAATTATTATATTTATTATGATAATATAGCCATTCAGCTAGCTGAATTTAATAATATTAAAATTTTATATAACAAAATGTATGATTCAAGCTTTGTATTATAGTTAATAAAAGATAGTAGCGTGCCTTTTCCCCATAATCAAGCTCTTTTCTCTAAAGTGTCCTCAATTATTGTGATAAAAAAGAATTCATGAGTATTTTTTTATTCTTGCTTTTTAATAGTGGGAATTGTGACAAATGTTTTTCTAAATAAATAACAAAAAAAAAAAAAAATTGCATGTCTTGTTGAGTATATTTTATATATTCCAGGTTGCCTAGAATGAAATTTTCTACTAACAAAAATTAGAATTAATTTTAAGACCAAAATAAATGAAAGAAAGCAACAAAATTTTTTTAACAATATTAAATTTAAAAGCGGCTTTTTAATAGTGTCATAAGCCTTGACTATTAAATAAAAGCCGAGAAAAAAAACACACACTAAAACTCGCCCTTAAAATCATTTTAGCCCAATGACATACAAACAAAAACAAAAGGTGTTTTATAAAACAATAACTCTACGGGAGTTTTAAATGCTGCAGGTTACAATAACAACAAATTTCATTCATAAAAATTTTTAGTTCATTCATAAAATTATTTTAAAGACTAGAGGAAAAAGATTTTAAAAATTTTAGTTTAACATTTAAAAGACAATTTCGTAAAAAGATTTGAAATAAATAGCTAAGTGATTACTATTTAGAATGTGTTTAGAGCAGCGATAGGCACAAAGAGAGGACGTCGTTCAAATTTGAATTTGATAATGTATTTGGTTTGTTTACGCTATTTGTTGAGAAAACACGGTGCAATTGTCCTTTTTTGGTATAATTTTATATCTGTTGATATGATCTTATTTACATATTTTTCATTTAAATAGAAACATGGGTGGTTGGAGTATTATGCGTTCGTGCTGATGTTTGTAACGCTCAGAATTATCCAGTACCCGCCTTAAAGTTTAGCAATCAACTCAGAATCACTTTTTAAGTCGATCTAACGATGTCCGTCCGACTGGCTTTTATCGTGCATATATCCGAAACAAAGTCGGTATTAATATTTAACACAAATATGTTTTTTATAAGTAGAAATTACAGCAACAAATTTTATGAGGATCGGCCCATAATCGACACACGGGAATCACCTTAAAAAGCATAAATAACATAATATAATGCAAACGTATATTTCATAGAAATATACACTCTGCCAGTCCATAATTGGCCAACAACAAATAATGTTAACAGATAATTGGTGATAATTAACAAATTTTGCAATATTTTAAAATGGTAGTTGTCCTTGGATATAAAATATTTCCGGAAAATATAATTTTGAAAAAAGCTTATTCAATTGCATCCCTACAGCACTAGACAGTATGGATGAACAAAGACTCAAAAATTAATTATTTCTGGTCAAAATATCGCTGATTAAAAATCGACATATCGAGAGTTATTTTAGGATTCTTTATATTTCGAATTCCATGTCGAGTTGTACTCAATTTTAAAAGTGCAGTTAATAATTTTCCTAAAATTATTTAATAAAATATGATTATAATATATTAACTCTCTATGCAAATTTTTTACATAATTTAACATAAAAAAAAATTTTTTTGTCTTATGCTCTTTGTAATGTATTTTGTTCTCGCTTTTGCTTAACTATGCGACATGAACCCGCATTGTTCAAAGCTAAAACAAAACTAAACGATTTTTGTTTTTTTCGATTGTCCAGCTTCATTAACCTTCGGGTTGTGTGAAAATGCCAAAAACACTCGGCTTCGGAGTGCTATAGGAGCCGGTGTCTTGTTTAAAGGAAGAAGATATGTATATAGAGAGAGTGTTTAAATGCTGTATCAAGCTGTGTTTACTAAACTGAAGGAAAAGGAAGGAAGTTAAACGTTACTGCCATTTTCACACTTACCCAATACACACGTTCTCATTAAATTAACATTTAGATTTTTTTTTTTTGTAAATAATTTTAAAGGAATTAATGAAAATCTTCATAAGAATAATTTTTAAAGGCAATCTTTTATATTAAAAAAAATTACTGAACAATTTTGAATAGTTAGTTAAACAGGTGACCTTCAATACGGCGGTTTCGGCTCACTTGGGTCCTTTAAGTTCCTTTGTGTTAATAAATAATGAAGAGAGAGAATGAAGAAATAGTAAGTAAGAAGAGGAAGGAAGAGAAGAGAATTCACAGATTAGAAGAAAAATACATTGAAATGATCTCGTCAAACGGGTTACAATGTATAATAAATGAACCAACAAGAGAAGATGTAATAAAGAAAACAACAACATTCATTGACCACTTGCATATAAGAAACAATAATAAAACAAACACATAAATACATACTTTAGTAGTGAGGACAAATATCTCTGACCATTACTCTCTATTTTGTTGTATGTAAGAAGAAGAAAACATGTAAACCAGGGTGTGGAAACCCTAATTTTGCAGGGTGCCAATATAACTGAATTTAATAATTATAAAATAATATAAGTGAACCTCACTTATACGTCCATTATATAAAAACAGTACTAGAAATGATTACAATAATTATATTGCCATACTACTAGTAATTGAGATAGTTTTAGAAGAGATACATACATAACCTTATTAAATGAATTTTCCAACAACAGACGATTTTTTATCCCAATTGAACACAATTATAATAGAAGGCATCAGGCTAATGAAAGAATTAAGGTCGAGCGGTACAGAAATAATTACGCAAGAATATTCTGAAAAATTACCAAAACATTATATTAAAAACGATTTTATAAACACGCAATGAAAATAAAAAATATTGCTTTTATAATATTATTTTATCATTACATCCTGTAGGCAAGCCGCGGGATTAGATTTAAGTAATATGAAATGTAAAATATTATTTTGTTCGATAAAATGAAATTTGAAAAAAAAAATTGATTTGAAAATTTTAAAAAGAAAATAAATAAGGTGAAGTTGGTTGGTTAGGGGTATAAGAGTGAGAGCAGTTAGGATGCTCTGGTGAGAGCAGTTGGTGCCGATAAGTGTGGAAGTTAAAACCATTCACATTCTCTTATAAAGGCTAAATTCAGGACAATTACAGAGATGGTGAATGCATTCCTCCTCTTCATTGTGTCAGCTTCTGCAGAAGTCATTGAACTGAAGTTCTAATATTGTATCATGAGTTCCATATTTGCAGTGACGTTGCTTACAGGACTTAAGAAGGATACCACAGAAACGATATATGTTCTCATTCTGTAATAAAGCAGCAGTCTTTGTCAGTTCGTCAATGCAATTGCCGCTACACGTCCGTGCACGTCCGTGCCTACGCACTCATATCAATGCGTTGTTCGTATGTTTCGCCATTTCATTCAGGGGTGTTCGACATCCATGGATGTCAAGGACTTTATAGCAGCTTGAGTGTCGGTAAATATTACGACATCTCTAGCATATATCCTATAATATCTCAACCACTTAGCTGCCCTGTTGATGACCATTACCTCAGCCTGTAAAATGCTACATTCGTTCGGGAGTCTAAAAGATACCCGTTTACCAAATTCTTCAATGTAGACTCCAACACCTATTCCATTCCATGACCATATGGCCTGTAGTACCAGCAGCCGTTGACGTTTGATCAACTGGGATTCAATTCAGCATTGCAAATATTGTCTTAGTAGACGTGGTGCTCATGGCACTCGTTATAAGGAGTCCTATTCTACGAATTACTCCTTCAAAGCTAAAGCGACCATACTGATGCTCCACAAAAGAGAATCGGTTTAATCACAGCTTCATAAATCCAATTCACGTTCTTTGTGCTGATTCCCCATGTGCCTCCAATGGCTTCTCTGCATACATAGATTGTCATTGTAGCCTTTGCTTCCAGGAAGTCTTGCTGTCTAAAATGATGCACAGGTATTTGGCACTATTGGTTATTGGCCAGGAGATTTGAAATGCGGGAGTTTGTATTTCTTAGTCCACTGACAACGCTCCAATCGCTGAGTTTTTCAAGCTCTAATTCCATTCTTTGGGATAGCTTGTCAAGATAGATTCCAGAAATGGCCACAGCTATATCATCAGCATAGGCTACGATTTTAAAACCTAGGGAGTCAATTTTCATAAGCATTTGTTGAGGGCAAGATTCATAGCAGAGGTAATAGTACTCCTTCTTGTGGACTATAAGTCGAGGCTGAACAGATATTAGATTTGATGATTTGATGATCCTATATTCAAGTAAATCAGAGATAAATCTGATGGTTGAGTTGTCAAGCCCAAGGTATACAAGGCTGCCTTGATCGATGTCCTTCTTTAACTAGAAAGGATGCTAGAGTGAAATTCGTATATTCAGTTGATTTCTCACTATGTCCTACAAGCGAGTGAAGAGCCGTCTCAACTGACTTACCTTTAGTATTAGCGTGTTGAGAGGCGGAAGCAATTTTGAATAGTTTTCTACGAAAATTTTTAGGCTTCACTTTTTATTTAAGTTTCAAACGTGAATAATGAATATCACTTCCGTTTTTTTATTATTACTCTTCTTAAACTCTTATAAATAGCAACACTTTTTTATTGTAAAAGATACTCTCTTTCTCTCTATCTTTCTCTATGGGCTCTTTGTTATAATTTGTTTCAGTTTAAAAATAGTTTTGTTCTTTCTTAACAATACCTTTTTATATAATTCGTAATGGTAATGACTTCATTTTACACCTTTTATTTTATAGTTTTATTGATGACTGTTAACAATTTATAATTGATAGAGGATTTAACGTCCGGTTTATATTATATTTGTATTGAGGATTTCCTTTTAAAAGTTATAAATCATAGAGTGTTTTATAATTCTTTACGATTCCCTAAAGGCTTCAGATTTGTTATTAAAAAAAAAAATAATAACAATAAAAGAAACCTTAAGAGGTCATTTACTTGAGAAACAAATTTAAAAATATTAAATAAATAATAAAAAGATTTAATTTAAAATTTTAAATTATGTAACTTAAATTGTCTCTTATTTTAAATTTTTAACATTAATTTTTTGCATTTAAAATACATAAATCAATTTAAATTTGTGCTATTAAAGAAATTGTTTTCATAATTTGACGTCCATTACGTAATATTAATCCTTCAGTTACTATAACGAGCATAAGGTTTCTAGAAACAATTTCCAAAAAATTGTATTTGATGCCAATTGATTGTCCTTCTGAGGAGCCAGTTAATTGTCTTTGCCAGGTGTGGCAAATCAGTACTGGTAAGTCACAGTTTGGAGCTCCAGTTTTTGGCTATGTAATACTCTATTGCTTTTTAAATCATGATTTTTTTATTATCTCTTTGCTTAAAGTGACCTTATTTACTCATATTTACTTCTAAGGGTTAATTGTTGTTTTCATAATTTTTATGATAGTAACTTTTGTCATCCTTTTTTATTCTTAATCATTCCATTTTTTATTCTCAGGTTTTAAATTTTATTACTTAACAAGATTATTACAAACGCGGGCGGAAGTGATTTTAAAAATCCTATCAATAAAAAATGTCATTACATTCCTAATATAAAATACAGTGTTGAATATTTTCTTTTAAGATTTTTATTGGAATTAATTTTAAAAAAATTAACTTTTAGTGTAACGAAATTTGAAGGAAATATGTGTTTCTTTAAAATTTTACTATTTACGAAATTACAATGAAATTATTCGTTAAGATTTTTTATTAAACTGATTTTTTTGAGATTTTTGTTACTAATTAAAGTCAACAAACTTTGCTTTGGCATTGCTAATGAGAGACATCAAGAGAATGAACGAATTACAGTGGTTCCAAAACGCTTTTTTTAATAATTATGTAAATTGTGAATCGTTGGAAGTATCTCAATAAAATTTCATCTGGCCAGACAAAAGGTGTGTTAGATTTGATTTGAAGGAGTACAGATTCCTAGCGGGTTAGGGGGGAGTGGGTAGACCTACAAAGTTGGTCATCTCGGGTATGCAATTTTCTTTAAAAATCACCAAAATCATTTTTGATTTGACATTTATAATTTGACAGAAAAAAATAAATTTTACATATAGATAGTTCTTGTAAATCCTTATAAAAAATATGCTTACATGTGTAGGTTATCTCTTTTAGTACAAGAGATATTTAGATCGAAATAAATTTTTTCACTTTTTTTGGACTCTTTCTTAGGTTTTTAACTTGGCGGGCCCAATATTGACCTTATTTTTTTTAATATTCATCGGATTCCTTACAAAATTCTAAATAATATTGCAGCAAGAATCTTATAAAAATATATATCAGATAAAAAAATTATATTAATCTGAATTTGGAACTTTAAAAAAATTTCATATTTTTGGTTTTTTTCAAAAAAAGGTGGCAATATTTTTTTCTTTTTACTTATAAAGTTTGTTTTTTGTTCTGGCCCATAAAATTTTTTTTTAATGTTTTTAAAAGGAACCTTAATGTAGATGCGTGCAAAGTAAACCCGAAGACCTTTGGGGCAACGGTCTTGCCACTAGCCCTATCCAAACTTTAAAAATTTTTCAATTTTTTTTTTGAATTTGTTGTAAAATTTTCAAATCACAAAGCAGGGATGAAATAAAAATTATATTAATTAAATACCTCCATATGTTGGGTAAACATAAAAAAGTACTTTCCGACGCACGCCTCTTATAACGACAGTGTGATCATTTTAATGGAAAAAGTCAATTTTTAAAAAACGTTTTCTTCCGGGTGGGATTTTGGGTATTTTGATACAAAACAATGGGTTTGTTTTTAATTGCGTAATTTTAAGGCAAGCCTATCTATATTGTGTCAAAATTTTATTTGAATATCTCTACTCGCTTAAATTTTATTTAGGTCTAAATATTAAAAATGTTTCTAAAAAATATAATTAAAATTTAAATTTTTTTGATTTTTCTTCAAAAATCTCACATACAGAACTTCAATTAAATGAAAATTAATCCATATTTGTATTAGGAATTATATATCGTTAATTATTATATTGAAGTATAAGTATTTTATTACATTATTTATTATTAACTAAGATGTGCTGAAATCGATTTTATCTTGTAATCAGTTTTTGGCCTCTAAGCAGGCTTTTTGGTTACGTTTAATAAATAAAATAAATAAATAAGAAAATAAATAAATAAAATAATTTTTATATAAAAAACAAATTAAATAATTTTTTTTTAAGAATTTTGGTGTAAAAAAAATCGAACAAATTTTTCTTCTAAAATTTAAAAACAATTTTGTGCAAAGAAATTTTAAAAATTATTTTAATCTTAATTCTTTGATTGTTTTAATATCTTTTTAAATTTAATTCAATTTTTTTAAAGAATTTTTCTTCAATATATTTAGTGCAAAAAAAAAATAAATAAATAAATAAATAAAAAATATGTTTCATTAAATTTTTATTAAAAAATAATAATAATCTTTCTTTAAAATTTTTGTTGTAAAAAAATCCAAAATAATTGGTCTTTAAAATTTTTTAAATTAAAAATGTTTATATTTATATTTAAAAAATTAAAACAATTTTTCCATAAATTAAACAATTTTTCCATAAATAATTTTTAAGGTATGTTTTCTTAAGATTTATGCATAGATTAATTAAATTTTTGTTTCAGTTTTTTAATTTATGTTTTTTTTATTTTAAAAATTTTAAATATTTTTTATGTTTTTTCTTCAATCAAAATTTTTGCTTCGGTTTTTAACTTATATTATCTATTTATTTATTTATTTATTTTAAAAAAATATATTTTTATTTTTCCTTAAGATTTTTGGTATAAAAAATTTAAAAAATTTTTCTTTAAATAAATGTCAAAATAATTTTTCTTCAGATTTTTAGTTTAATTTAATTTTCTTCTATTAAAATTTTCAATTTCAGTTTTTTTTAATTTATTTTTTTTTTTTTTTTTTGTTTTGTAATTTTAAAATTTTATAATATTTGTTTTTTTATTTCTATTTACCTAAAAATGTTGGTGTAAAAAATGTTTAACCTAATTTTGTTTAAATAAATTTTAAAATAATTTTTCTTAAGGTTTTTAGTTTAATTTAATTTTCTTAAAATTTTTTTCCATCCAAATTTTTTCAGATTTTTAAAACAAAAACAAATTTAAAAGGAATTTAACAATTTTAGTTTTATTTATTAATATTTAACTTGGGATTTTTTCAATTTTATTTCTAGTTTAAAATTCAACAATCTCCTTTTTCTTTCTTTTAATAAAAAGATAAAAACATCTTGAATTTTAGTTAATGAGTTTTAAAATGTTCCTAGTAAAATTTCTTTTATTTATTAACCATTTTTCTTTAAAATTTTTTTTCCTAAAGGACTTTATGTATAAAACATCTTGTTGGCCTGATATCTCCAGTGGCGTGATTGTTGTTTTTTTCCTTTCATTCATTTTTAAACAATTTGTCATTTTATTGTTTTCTTGAGTCTTGCAGCCGAAACGGAAGTTGGTTGTGTTTTCGAAAAATTTTTCAATAAACCAGACTGTTTGTTTTAAAAGGAAGTTAATTGTTTGATAATTATTTTGCAATCAATTAATGTTTTTTTTTTTTTTTTTTTTGAAAAATAAAATTCTTTAGAAACATTTTTAAAAATGTTTTAAAAATTATTGAAAATTTGCGAAATACTTAAATAAAATTAAGAAAATTAAAAAAAAAAAAAACTTTTTGATTTGTTTAGTAATTTATGGAAATTTTCCTATATGTTTATTAAAATCAAATATTTTTTAGAATTAAAAAAATATATTTCAAAATTTTTAAATTTAATTTCTTTAAATTTTTTATTTTTTTATTTTTTTATCCATTTTAACCTTTAAAATGCTTTTTTATATCACTTAAGTAAAGTTTAAATAAACATATACTTAAGATTTTTTTCAAAAATAATTCATAGTTTTCTAACGTTAAAAAACTAGTTTTCCCCCTTCAAATCTCTTAAAATTCATTTGAAAGCTAAATTTTCAATAAAAAAAATTATAGCAAAAAAAAAACTCATACGAAAACCAGCTAATAATCACCACAAATAATCAACATTTAACGACAATAATAAAGTTGTTGTAAAAATAACATCCTTGTGACAACAAGAACTACAAATCTCAAAAATATTCAAACTACTTACTACTTACTAATGTTAAATTATTAGATAACAATAAGCAAACATACTTAGATTTTTTATTATCACAAAAAGGATATCAACTCTCTTTTATATGACAAAAAAAACGCCTTATTAAAAAACAATAATATCCTCCTAGCTCTCTTGCAATAAAAAATAAAATTCAAGAGTTTTTCATGTATAAAAATCCTTTCACAAAAATAATCAAATTGGTTTGGTTTCATTTAAATGAAAAAAAATAAGGCATACAAAAGGGCGTTAACAAATGATTACCTAAAATTTAATCATCACAAGCCCTTATTTAATATTCTTGCTCCTTTTCTTTCTCTCTTCACAACCTTTCTCTGTTTTCCTTTCTGTTATAATATTACAATCTCCCTAAACAAAAATTTCCCTTATTATAATTCTTAAAATTTCCCTTTTTAAAAAAGAGGTTTTACCTGAATTCCTTGTTGTTTGGCATGTTAACCATTGGTTATTTAGTTTTTAATTCTCTCTCTTTCACTTTCTCTTGCTTACTTCTTCTCTTTCTTTTATATACTAACTGTTTTAAAACCCATCATCATACTCTGTTTTATTTAGAATATATTTGAATAAAATAGAGTGTGTGTGCTCTTTAAAACTTGTATTTAATAAATGGGGTTTTTCACTCTTCAGGTTTTCTTGTTTGTTAAACGACGATAACAAGTATCCTTTTTATTATTTCAAAAAAATCCTTATTTTTGTTGCTTTTTGTGCTTATTGTAATCCCACTCAAGTTGTTATACTACAACTATATGTTGTATGTAGATGAAGACACGCAACTTCACTATGTAGTTAGAATTCGCCTTGGAGTACCCTCTTATGTATCACAAGAGTCCGTGCAAAAATATGTTTGCATGTGTCAGAATTTTTGGAAATACATACATATAAAGACAAAACTGTTGCCATTTAAAAGAAGTTTTTTTAGATCAAAGGATTTTTAAAGGACTCTTTGATTTTTTTTTAATTTTACTAGAAATTTATGTTTAAGAAACTGACTCCAGTTGTATATTTTTAAGTTATTTTACACTAATATTTGTGTTTTGTGTAATCCATAGAGTAGATTTGTTCTCTACTGTCCCTAAGTAATCTAGAGTGTAATGAATTTAAAATTTTCTATGTGCTATTAAACTGTCTGCTTGTAATGCATGCAGGAGAAGAAAAAATATTTTTTTCTATAATAAATTAATATTAAAATAAATGACAAACATTTTCCAGAAATCTTTCAATATGAAATCTGGTCTTAATTCAAATTTAAAATATTCCATCGTGTTAAAATCACTAGCTAAGCCGATTTTACAATAACTTCTAATCGGCCGATTGGATTTTCATGAAATTTGGTATAGGCGTAGCAGAGGAGCGTACAATGTTTGGAAGGGGGGCACAACAATCCCCCCAGGGGCGGAGCTAAGGGGGCTCAAAGTTAGGTACCTCTGACATAAAAAATTTTTAATCGCTTGCCAAATTTTTGTTTCTCGTCCGATTTCAAATATATACTGTTGTAGGTCCTGATAAGACCTATAAAAAACATGCTAACATGTCCTATTTATCTCTTATAGTTTTCGAGTTATTTGCGTTTGAATTTTTAGGCACCATAATTTTGCATGTTCTTGGTCCAGTTTTTTCCTAGTATTTCCAACCAATTTTAATAGTTTTTTTCTTAACTAGTTAAAGAACAAAATTATCTATTGAATTAAAAAAAATTTAAGTCGATATCTTTACTAAGTCCAAAAATAAACGATTTTGAATTTGAAAATTGCAAAAAAAGACGACTTTTTGTGTTTTTTTAGCCGAAAAAGTATCTACACTCTTTTTTATCTAAAATAAAATTTTCTTTAGCAACATATAATAATTTTGCACTTTTCTGAAAGGTAACTTCATGGAGATGACTTTAAGATAAAAAACAAACCCAATAACTCAATTGGCCATGGTACATACCCTCCCGAATTCGACCCATTTTATATGAAAGTTTTCATTTTAGACCATATTTTCTCAAATCCCAAAGCACGAATCGACAAGCGGAATATATTTTAAGAATCTTCAATATATTGTTAAAAGTTTTAAATTAAAATCTACGGGACTTCGGAAAAATGTGGATTCTATAGCCAAAAATGTAAAAAATCCCATTTTTGGGAATTTTGATTAGTTTATTTGGGAATTCAGGAAAAATAAAGATTTAATAAAGTATTCACTTATTAAAGATATATTTACTTTTTGCAAAAATTATTATAGGACGTCTTCAATATTTGAATAGTACGCCATCTTTTTAACATATTCTTCAAGGCTTCATTGTTAGTTTGACATCTGGACTGTTATCTAAAAGTTATCTAAAAAGTTTTATAAGCACCTAGAAGAAAAATTATCTTATTTTAAAAAATTGCCTTTTTAAAGCTAAAGGAACTTTTTGAAAAAATGATTTTAGCCCGTCATCAAGATTTGAATAGGACGCCGTCTTTGTACTCGTATCATATTCTTCAAGGTTTCATTGTCAGCAGGACATCAAGACGGACATTATAAATTCTCTATAAAGCTTTATAAGGAGTCAGAAAAAAAATGTATCTTATTGAAAATAAATGTCCTCTTTTTAAAGCTATAAGTACATTTTGTAAAGAGGACTTTAGGCCGCCATCGAGATTTGAATAGTACGCTGTCTTTTTAACATATTCTTTGAGGTTTCATTGTCAGCCAGTCGAACATTAGGAATTTTTTTCTATTAAGAATTTGATGTTGTTTAATAAATTTCCAAACGCATCACTTTCCATAAAAGGCAACAGTTCAAATAGAAACAAACAAAAAAATACCAACTATCAAAATAGTACCTATTTTCAATTTCAAAAAATGTAATAATTTTTATAAAATAACAAATATTCGAAAATGAACTAATTCAAAAAATGCTATTAATTAAAAAAAACAACCAACAATTTTTAAACAAAATACCAATTTTTAATGTTAAAAAAAAAATAATAATAAATAAATTAAAAAAACAATATTCCAAAAAGTATGAAGTTTCAAAAAAGCAACAATTTAAAAAAGTACCAATATTCAAAAATATATTAAATTTTGAAAATATTTTTTTAGCAATTATTAAAAAACATACATTTTTGAAAGAAAGTAACAATTCATTAAATAATTTTTAAGTTAAAAAATAAAAAGTACACAATTTCAAGAAAAAAGAACCAATTGTCAAAAAATAAAAAACTAAAAAATTTTAAAAAGTACCACTTTAAAAAAAAATTAAATTTTCAAATTAAATAACGTAGGAAAAGGTCCAAATTAAAAAAATACAAATTTTTCTAAAACAGGTAAAAAAGGTACCAATTTTAGAAAATGGTATGTTTTGTTCTAGTTTTCAAAACTAAGAAATTCTGTTCTAAATTCTAATTTTTTGGTATTAATAATGGAAAATTTTATAATGAATATAATATAATATATATATATATATATATATATATATATATATATAATATATATATATATATATAATATATATATATATATATATATATATAATATATATATATATATATATATATATATATATATATATATATATATATATAATATATATATATATATATATATATATATATAATATATATATATATATATATATATATATTGTATTAGTTATTATTAGTAATATCTTTTTTATTAGAAATCAAATTAAATTTTTTTGGAAAAAAATATCAACTTTGTTTTCTTTTAATTTTTTATCCTTTTTTTTTTGTAAAATTAAAATTTTTTAGAAAAAATATAGAATTTTTTTATTAAAATTATATATTTTATTAATTTGAATTTTTTGTGGATTTTTATAAAGAAAATACTATTTTTTTTTTTTTTTTTGTAAAAAATCTATTTTTAGAAGTCGATTGATAAAAAAAAAAATTGTTAATGACAAATCGATTTTGTGAAAAATGTTTAATATTCTGATAGAACTCAATTATATATTTTAAAAAATCAGATGTAAAATTAGAAATTTGATTTCTTTTTTGTTTTTTTGTGAAACTAATTTTATCAAAATTTTTTAATTAATTTTTTGTTTAAAATTAGGTTTTTGGTCAATTTTTATCATAAATCGATTTTTATGCAAAAAATATACCTTTTTATAAATATTTACTTAAAAAAATAAAAATTTTCGTTAAACTTCAATTTTTAGTGGAAAATAAAATTTGGGTGATTTTTTTTTTTTTGTGAAAATTTTATTATTTTCTGTAAAATTAAAAAAAATAGTTTTAAATAGATAAAAAGTATCATGAATATGGATTACTAAACCTAAAAATCAATTTTTAAAATTAAATCTAATTCTGGAGATAAACCGTTTTAGAGAAAACTAATGAGGAACGAAATGTCCTATTGGGTTAAATGAAACACGAAAAATATCAGCTTAAAATTATCTCTAAATTAAATATAATTTTTTTTTTTTAATCTGCCCAGTAATTTTTTAAATATTATAAAAATTGTGATGAAAAAAAATTTCTTACATAATTTAAAAAAAAATTTTTAATAAATATAAAATTTATTTATCTTAAATTTTCATAACCAAACCCAACGGGCCATATACGGCTAATAAAAGCTACTTCATCAAAAGTAATAATCATAAGCAATTGAATGAATTAATTAAATTCAATTAAATTTGAAAGAAAAAATAAATATATAAATAAAGAAATAAAGTAAAATTAAAAGTATAATAAAACTAAAAAAGATATATATATATATATATATATATATATATATATATATATATATATATATATATACATATATATATATATATATATATATATATATATATATATATATATATATATATTTAATGATTGATCTAACTACTCTAAATTATGGTAGATAATTGAAGTAGCATAAAGCATTAGTTTTCTTCGAAAGACATGAGGTGGGAATGAAAAACATCTTAAATCCCTCGGGAGTACATTCCACATTCTTGACAATTTCATCTGAAGTTAACTTTTAAAAATTGTATAGCATTTTGAGCTACAACCATATCATTAGTCTCTAAACCAAAATCCATTAATCTAACTAAATCTATTATCAGAAGACCATAAAAAACTTCTCGAATAATATAATTAACTCCTTCCTGTAAGACATCATTAAATTGTGAGTTTGCATAGCAAAGAAACTGAGCATCATCAGTATAAAAGGTTTACATGATAAACCAGTTCCTATCAGAAGAAGGTCATTTAGATATAACAACGGACCAATAATAGACCCCTGTGGTACACAACTTGTTACCGGAAGAATTAAGGAAATAGAGTTTTCAACTGAGACAAACTGACACCTATTACTTAGATACGATTTTAAAAGCCTGCACGCCATAGATGAAAACCTAAAGTTAATTAGCAATTTAGCAATAAGTTTGGAAGGCATAAAGAATCGAAAGGACACATATCGGACGCAAATTATCAAAAGAAAGATTATCTCCTTTTTTTTCTTAGGGGAACAACTCTAGTTTTCTTTTACTCCTCAGAAAATACAAATGTAATAATTATTGAATTTACCAAATGAAGTAAATCGGAGGAACATACGATAACCTATCATAGTATTCGATTTAATTTTTCCTAAAGCTTGGCTTTTATTTTTCAAAAAATCATAAAAAATCTAAAAAAGGTCAAAAATTTTAAATTTTCTTTTTTATCATAAATTTCGATATGTTACAATCAACAGTGAATTTATTCGCTGTTAAGTGAAGATATTTCACACAATAATTTTTATATATTTTATAACATTATAATATGCGATAATTTCACTTAATTGTGAATAAATGCTCTATTGAGGCAGTGACTGAAATACAAATTTTATTTGTAACATAACCAGCTTTGTGATCAAGCTGAAAAAATAGCATTCTTGGGCGTTTTAGCTTTTTTTTTTTGAGAAATTTTTGAAAACCAATTTTTTTCAATTTGATTTCTCCCATTTTTTCTCAATTCTACTTTTTTATTGCTGGTAACTCTGTCAAACTCCTGTCTAATATTAGTATTTGCAACATTTATTTACATACTTCTTTTTTCTAATTCTATTCCTTGCCCAAAAAAAAGAATACCACTTCATTTACTCAAGCATGAACATGATAAAACCAAACAGCTTGCGTGTCTGCTCTCTTTCTCTATTTTCATGACACTCCAATTGACTTCTTTCTTACTCCTCGAATTTTTTAAATAGTTTTCCATTTATTTTGAATAGTTTATAGAACTTTTTTTTTTCAATGATTTCTAAGTTTCTTCATTTTCAAAAGTAGTTTTTTATGGCACGACTTTTTATTGTAAATAATAACTTTTTACAAACTTTTTTTTAGACATACTTCTAAATTTATTTTCCTATAGCAAATATTAAATTTGCATGTGAACTAAATAAATTGAAATGTATTTTGAAAATATTTTTAGCTAAATAAAGAAAAAATCAATAGTTTGAAAATGAGTTTTTGCTTTGGAAAAAAAACAAAAGTTTTTGCTATAAATAAAATACTCAACGGAGTACTAAATAGTTTTGTAAAAAAAAGAAAACTAAATTGAAGTAGTTTTTCTTTTTCTTTTTTCTTTTTTTTTTGTAGAAAATAACAATAAATTTATTAAAATAATAAATTTGTTTTTCTTTTAATAAAAATCTTATTTTTTTAAATTAAATTATTTTACGTTTGAGGCTTTTTCTCATTGTGCAGCATGTAAATCTTCATAATTTTTTTTTCAAGTTTACGTTTAGCCCGGTTATTATTATTACCTATTAGATTATAACACCAACTTAAGAAAATTTCTCCAATAAGTCCCACATTATCATGTCTGCAACTTGTATAGATAAACTTAGTTTAACTTGTAGATTATTAAAACTAATCAGCAAAATTTTTATAAGATCTAAAAATACTTAATAAAATTTTCCCCGTTTACACTCAATAAGTCAACAAAAAATTCCCAAAAGCAAACAAAAAACAGATTAAAGTAAAACCAAGTTTAACATAATATAACCTCAAAATTTTGGCATTTAAAAGAAAATCATAGTTTAAACTCATAAGACTCAGGTTTAAAAGAATACCACAGTTATGGAAGAAATAGGGAATTCCAACTTAACTGAAACCAAGTTTAACCCGCTAAATTATCTGATTTAAAAGAAATTTAGACTTTATTTAAAATCCCCTTCTCCTTTTTTTACAAGCCTTAAAAAATTTAATAACTTATTAAACATTTCTTTTTTTTTCGTTTTTGTTACTTTATTAAATGTAATCACATTAAACTATAACATTATTATTCGTTCTTTTTTTCTTTTGGTATTATTATTATTTTTACGTTTTAATATTAAACGGAAGTATCATTATTTAACTGTGTAAAGTTCCTCTGCTTAAGGCGGCTAGAAAGCGTGAAAGAGAGAGAAAAGTAGATACAAATGTCCATTTAAATACACCATAAATCCCAGATTTTAATAATGGAAAAAAATGGAGAACAAAAAAAAGCAATAGTATAAAGCAATAGACCCCAAGGGTTAACTGCATAACAGAGAGAAAGGCAGTAATATTTAGTAATGTATGTGAGAACGAAAGAGGTGAGAGAAAAACTAAATTCAAACATAAAATTTCAAAAGTCGAGACTATAGTCTAAACTATAGCCAAGACTATAGACTATAGTTCCGACTATAAAATATACTATAGATACTACGGAATAAACTACAGTGGAGGATGTAGGACAGACTACAGTCGAAACTATTGCATAGACTATAGTTGTTACTTCGGAGTAGACTATAATCGACACTATAAAATAGACTATAGTCGAGACTTAATAATCGACTATAGGTAATATTATACCCTTAATTGTAGACTATAAGCTATTGATTTGATTACAGTCTATAGACTATAGTCTTGATTATCTTGAAAATAGTCTAGTCTATAGTCCCGACTATCACTACAGTCTAGCCTATAGTCTCGACTATAAACAATATAGTTTATAGTCTTAACCATCGACTATGGTCTTGACTATCGACTATGGTCTAGTTTATAGTCTTGTCTATAGTCCAGTCAATAATCTTGACTATAGTCTATTCTATAGTCTTGGCTATAGTCTAGATTATAAACAATAATCTTTAGTCGACCATATACTATAGTCTAGTATATAGTCTCGGCTATAAACTATAATCTAATCTATAGTATCAACTGTTGGTTATATTCTTGTATATAGTCTTGAATATCGATCATATTCTAGCCTAAAGTCTTGACTAACGACTATAGTCTAGTCTATGGTCTATAGTTTTGACTATAGTCTAGTCTTAGCAATTAACTTGGGTTATAGTCTAGTCTATAATCTATAGTCTTTTAAAAAATAAAACTTTTTCCCTCAACCAACTTTTATTAAAAGCAATATAAACTTGTAATGATGAAAATGATGATGACAGCACAAAGTATATAGATATTTAAATGGATGACTGGCTACAAAAAGCCAGAGGTAATAAATTTTGTTCCTATGTATGGGGATCCACGAAACAAGGAGTTCCAAAGTAACATATAAAAATGTAAGCAAACAATGAAACAAGTGAACAAAAAAAATGTAAATAAAGAAAAAAAAACTATTTAAAAGCAGCCATAATGGAAGCGTGTTAGTCCTTTCCATTTTCCACAAAAAAAAAAACAAACGTTGTAATACAAGAACCTAGAATGGAGAGCCCGAGTACTTAAAAGGCAAGTGAAAAATGCTTGAAAACAGAAGAGCCCAGAAATGTGAAACCCAATCATGTAAAGTATGTACAAGACTTAAGCCTCAATCATGGTTGGTTGAGAACAAACTATGAATGAAAATGGAAAAAAATACATGTATAAAACATAAATTGAAAAAAAGAATAACAAAAAAGTACATAGAAGAATATAAAGAAGTTCTGTGAAGAAGTATGTGTGATAAAACAAAAACAATTTTTAAAATAACAGGATAAACGTATACCACTACAAAACAGTTACATACCTTATGTTATAGTTTATTTTATATATTATTTTTTATTTATTTATTTATTTATTTTTATTTCTTTTATTTTATTTTTTTTTTTTTTGAGATGAGAATAATGAGCTCAACTACATTTTAAAAAAAAAGCCTTCAAGTACCTTCTCACCTACATGAAGAGTATGCGCTCTTCTCGAGTGTTAGAACGAGAAGGCTATAAGATATATTTGTTTCAGTCTCTCTTAGTGTTACGGAATGAAAGGATATTTGTGCTTAAAGACAATTGGTGTTGATGATGTTTATAAGAGCTCTTCTTGTGGGCTTGTGTTGTTGTTGTTGTTGTTGTCGTTGTGAGTAGTAGGCAAACTAAGAGAGAGAGTGCTTGTTGTTGAAAAGGACATGAGAGCCCACTTAGCACATAAAATCGATCTGTTTTTATTAGATGATGGTTGAATGGGTTTTTCTTTTTTGTTGTTGTGTACTTTACGTGTTTTTATGGCTGACTATGGCTGGAGGTGAAAGTGGATTTGTCTGGGTTTTTCATGTTCTAACTTTGGTAGTATGGTGGTTGTTGGGAAAATTCTACATTTTTTTTTTTTTTTTTTTTTTTTTTTTAAATGATTTAACCAACCACTTTTGAAATGCTGCTATTTGGTTGGAATTATGTTGAGTTCTTGTTTACAAGTTAGTTGTTGACGACACTTCAAATAGTTTGCATCTAAGACGCGTTAGTAAAAACCCAAAAAAATAAACATTCCACCAAACAAAAAAAAACCCACTTTAAAGAAAAATTCCCAAATTTAGAACAAAATAAAAATATTGGAAATTTTAAAAATATTAAGAAAAAAAAAACGGTGTAAAGATAAAACAAAATTTCCTTAAAAATAAAAAGACAAGTGTGGAAAAATTCCCCAAAAATTAAACAAGGATAATTGGAAATTAAAAAAAAAAATATTTAAATAATAAAAGTGAGTTTCTCTATAAACAAATTTAAAGAAATTAAAAAAGGAGTTGAACTCCTTTATTTTCAAAAAAGAAAACTTAAAAGTACCCGTTATTAAAACCGGCTTCAAAGTGGCTGAAAAAAGGAAACGTTCTCCTTCACCGGCCCGCTCGCCTTCGCGACACAAATCTAGCGAGTCCTCAACGGACTCCGCTAGACATTCACCTTTACACAAATCACGCTCACAATCTCCACAAAAGGATTCCGATATATCTGTGTGTTCCCCTGCTACCCCTCCTAGATCCAGATCTCCTAGATCTCGATCTCCCTCACCACCACCACGCACCTCTACCCCCACACCCAACGCTTCTGCCAAGGATTTAAGAAGAGACGAATTGCCCACTAAAACCGCCACTACTACAGTTCCTTCAAACACCCCTTCTCTGGGTGCTCAGGATCATTTAAGAATACCTACAGGAGCCACAGGATTTAGCGGCTTTCCTTCACTGCACAGTATGAGCAGTTTAATGGTGCCTTCGGCTGCTGCCGCAGCAGTAGCGGCGGCTCCTTTTCTGCCCTGGTCACCCATGTTGTTGCCACACTGGGGTCATGCTTTGTTGCCAGCGGCTTTTTATCCGGCGGCTTTGCGTAATGCGTTACCAGGGTAAGACATTAAAACGTATCAATTTAACAAGTGGATATTAAAATCTTAAAAAAACACACCACACAAAGAAAAGGTTCAGGAAAAAAAATATCTTTTAAAAACTTTTTCAAGGAATAATTTTTTTAAAAATCACATGGAAAAATGTTTTAAACCTTAAAATCACCAATAAAAGCTTAAGACTGTAAGGAAATTTTACTAATCAAATACAAATTTAATATTGAACTTCATTTAAAAAGATTTTTAAAACAAATAACCAATTTCAAAAACAAAAAAAATATTTTTAAGAAACCAAAACACAAAAAAATTAATTACATCTTAAAACTCTAAAGATTTTTTTACAAATCAAAAGTATATTTAATATTAAAATTCATTCCAAAAGATTTTTAAAACAAATAACC
Source organism: Protocalliphora azurea (assembly GCA_932274085.1). Taxonomy (NCBI): domain Eukaryota; kingdom Metazoa; phylum Arthropoda; class Insecta; order Diptera; family Calliphoridae; genus Protocalliphora; species Protocalliphora azurea. Next base: position 3,726,263 of record OW026523.1, read on the forward strand.
ATTTTTTTTAATTTTAAAAATATTTTAATAAACTTAAACACCAAAAAAGCTTTAAGCTTTAAAGAAATCGCCACGAATTTATATTGAAAATCACAGTAAAAACATTTAAGCATTGAGGCAAAATTTAATATAATACAAAATTAAATAAATAATTTAATGTAACTTAAAAAGCTTTAAGGCTTTAGGAGAATTATCATAAATTTAAAAGCAAAAGAATTTAAAACTCAGTGTATTAGTTTCAAAAACTTTAAACGTTTATTACAAATATTTTTATTTAAATTTGAATTAAAATATTAAAAGCTTTAAGAAAATTTTATTGAAATTATATTCCAAAATCCTTAAAATATACGCCAACAATTTTAGAAACTATAAAAATTTAATACAAAACTAATTTTCATACATTTAACTTGAAATTGGATCAAAAATCTTTAAAGCTTTAAAGAATTTTTTATTGAAATTAAAGACAAATATGTTTAAAACTTAATGTAACAATTTTAAAAACTAAAAATTTTATATAAAATCAGTTTTTATTCATTTATCTTGAAACTGGACCAAAAATCTTTATAGATTAAAAAAAAAAAATTTAATTGAAATTGAACGTTTATAAAAATAGTTGTAAAAACTATACAAATTTGAGTAAAAGTAATTTTTACACAATTTTATCGAAATCTGCAATAAAAACTTTAAAGCTTTAGGGAATTTATATTAAAATTATAATGAAAAATATCAGAAATTTCACAAAACTGTTTTAAATACTATATAAATTTAATACAAAATTAATTTTTAAATATTTTCCTAAAGCCAGGCTTAAAAGCTTTAGGGAAATTATATTCAAATTATAGTCAGAAACATTTAAAATTCAATCCAGTGGCTGAAACCCGTTTCATAAGCTTAAAGCTTTAGGATTCTTTTAGTAAAAAGCGTTTGAAACATTACCCAACGGTTATAAAAGCTCAAAAAAAAAAATTAAATAACTTTAAGTTTAACATATTTATTTTGAAATTCGTGTTAAAAGCTTTAAAGATTCAAGGAAATTATATTGGAATTTTAGAAAAATTGCTTGAAATTTAATCAAACGGCTATAAAAAACTAAAGCAATTAAAAAGCTTAAATTTTTTTGCGAAAAACTTTTACAAAGCTTAAAAGCTTTAAAGAAATTGTGTGGTAATTTTATGGAAGATTGATTAAAATATTGGCTAGCATCTACAATAACTTAAAAATAACCAATTTAATTGTTTTCTATGACATAATTTTTCTAAACTTTAAAGCTTTGTGTTATAATTTTACAGAAAAATTGCTTGATATATAAACAAACAGCTAAAAAATAGTGATAAAATGAAAACAATTTTATATTTTAGATATTCTTTCCGAAATTGGTTTTAAAAGCTTTAAAGCTTTAAGGAAATTTTGATAATTTTTTAAACAAAATTGTGTAAAAAGCCGCCAAATTTTTTTAAAAATTAAAATTTTTTATTAAAATTAATATTTTACGAATTTTTCTCTTAATGCGCCTTAAAAGCTTTAGGGGAAATTTGATAAATTCATGGTTAAGTATATTCAAAATTTTACCCGATTCATTCCTAATGAGGAAAATAATAAAGTTTATTTTTTCTTTTGATTTTTATTAATATTTCCCTTGAACTTTGTAAGCTTTTAAGCATTTTTGGTATAAAATGTAATCTATTCCATTCAGAATGTGGAAAATATTATATTTCACTATTTTTAACTTTTGTTAATATTGTGTAGGATGCTTGAAAGCTTCTGATCATGTTTTGGTGTTTTTAATAATTTAAAATGAGAAATTCATGTGAAAACTACATTTTTATACATTTTTAAATAAACTCTTTCACTTTTAAGGTCTCTGAAATAGAGACAAATAAAAATGGAGAAAAACTTTTGAAGCTTTTTTAGGTTTATGAAGGAAATTTTCAAACATTTTAAATTTTTTCCAAACCTTTTTGACTAATAAAAAATTTGTGACTTTAAATTTTAGAACATTTAAAAAAAATAATTTCTTATTGCACTTTGGTTTTATTTTAAATTAATATTTAAATTTACATTATAAATTAAAAAATTATTTAATTTATAATGTACTCAAAATGAAGAATTAATGTTAGTTATGGTTATTGTACTATGAATAAGTGGGAGTAGCTACACAATGGGTTGATTTTACGTAAATATTTCTAAATATTTAATTTTTTCTTTTTTAAAAAAGGCATCAATTTTTTAATTTTTAATTATTAATTATAGTGGATTGTTGGGAGTTAAATTTTAAAAATTATTTTTTTCTTTTTTTAATAGGAAAGAATTTAAAAAAATTGATTTAGAACTCGAAAAAAGTTGGTTTTTGGAAAAACCATTATTGGTTTAAATAAAAAAATAGTCTTTTAATATTTTCTGAAAATTTTATTTGAAAAAAAATTATAAATTTTCAATGATTTATTAATCGAGAAGTATTTTTCTTAAGAAAACAATTGTTGCACATTTGCTTGTTTAGAGTTAAATATTAAACATTTTATTTCTTTTTAATTTAAGGAAACAATTATATTCAGCCCTTTATTTCGAGGAACGAAAATAATCTTTTTAGGGAAAAATAATGGGTTCTTTATAAGAAAACTTTAAAGTTTATTGATTTGCATTATTAATTCTAAATCTCAAGTTAAACTTAGATTTTAATTATGAAAACCTGTCCATGAAAACCTTTTAAAAATTCCCAAAATTCCCTAGATTTTCCTTTTAAACTAAATTAAAGTTTTTGTTTTACAAATTAAATCACGTAATTTCCTCCAGCTTAACATATGTGTGTCTTGCGAATATTTCAAGGATTTACCCAATTTTTTCGACCTTAGCTAAGGCGCGTACAAGGATCATTTTAGGTTTTTTTCAAAAATGCTCTGCCAATAAAAAACTAATCTTCCCCGATGAGCCATATAAAATCAAGGAAAATTTGCTGCAAAACAACTTTTAACACCAGCCAAACACAAAAAATTCCCTTAGGTGTCACAGGAAAAACCATAAAAAATCATAAATTTTCGAACATTTTGCCAACATGTGTTGAACAGACACTGCAAATAACAGTTATTGCACAGTATAACACGGGGGAATCCTTTTGTCGGCCAAAAAGGAAATTCCCTTTTTGAGCAAGATCTTCATCAACGTTTGAGGTGTTAAAATGTTACTTGTGCCTGTGTTTTAAAAGGCGTGGGAATTTTGCATAAATTGCGAAAAATCTTGGAAAATTTTGTTAAGGGAAATACCATGCTCAAAGAAAACCAATTTTACTACACATGTGTTTTGTATTAACAGCAAATTTGTGGTTTTCACCGTCTATCCGTCCATCTGTCTGTCCGCCCGTTCATCTCACACACAAACAGGTACTAAAATCTTAAATTATAAATTAAAATATCACGTATGTATTTCAGTATATGACTAAAGAAGTGTGCCTGCTACTAAGAAGGATTTTAAATAATTGTTTATAATATTTAAATTATAAAAATCAAATTTCCTTTTGCAGATTAGTTAACAAAATGTTTAACTTTAACACCTTAACTTTTACACTTTGGCAATAGTTTAGATTAAAACTATTTAATAATAAAAAATGTGTGAATAATCTCTTAGATTAAATTTAAATATTAGTATATTTGTCCCTTCCCTATACATACACACATCCTGTTTTTATTATCCTCATAAAACAATTAACTACAGAATTACCAAAAAAAAAAAAAAAAAAAAAACAGGTAGAATTTTCTTTAGACAAAAATTTTTTTTTAAAATAATTGTTTCATATTATATCATTCTTATATTCCATCCTTTATTTCAATTTTATCTCGTTCATTTTTTATTCTTTTAATTTCCAGCTTATTTGATGCCAAAGTTCCCTCCTCACAAAGATCTTCGGGTTTTCATATATCCGATATTTTAAATTTAGAAAATTCTGAACTTAAACATGTTCATCCTGCCGCCGCCGCCGCTCATGCACATGCTCAGGATATGGTTCAACAGCAGCAACAACAACAACAAACCTCCGATACAAATAGCCATCATTTAACCTCCCCCTCTTTAAATGGCGATTCATCACATATGTCTGCACCCACTAATGCCAACAATGTTTTGGATCCTAATAATGGTACGGGCACAGCAGCCGCTAACGCTACAGCTCAGGCTCAGGCAGCCGCTCAATTTATAGCTAGTCATAATGCTGCAGCAGCCGTAGCGGCTGCTGGTCAATATTTACCTAAAAATTTTGCCAATGGTTTTAATGATGACATGTCATCGTATCATATAGCCCATACAATGTTGACGCATTCAGGGCGTTCGCCATGGATTAAGGAAAATGATTTATACGGTAAGTTGAGAGAGATATAGAGGAGAAAATAAAATAAATGATGAAAATGAGGAAAGAGAGGGAAGGGTTTTTCAGAAGGGAGAAACTATACTGAAGGCTGGAGTATAATCAAGACTACAGCCCAAACTACAGTCATACTATAATCAAGACTCTAGACTATACTAAAGTCAAGACAACACATTAGACAATAGTCAAGACTACAGGCTAAACTGAAGTCAATATTAAAGACAGGTCTATAGTCAAAACTATACACTAGATTATAGACCAAACTATAGTAAAGACTATAGACTAAACTATAGTCAGGACTATAGACTAGACTACAGACAAAACTATGGACTAGACTATAGACTAGACTATAGACTAGGCTATAGTCAAGACTATAGACTAGACTATAGTCAAGACTATAGACTTGACTATAGTCAAGACTATAGAGTACACTATAGTCAAGACTATCGGCTACACTATAGTCAAGACTATTGGGTAGACTATAGTCAAGACTATCGGGTAGACTATAGTCAAGACTATAGGCTACACTATAGTCAAGATTATAGTCAAGACTATAGACTAGACTATAGACTAGACTATAGACTAGACTATAGTCAAGACTACAGACTAGACTGTATACTAGACTATAATCAAGACTATAGACTAGATTATAGACTAGACTATAGTTAAGACTATAGTCAAGTCTGTAGACTAGACTACAGACAAAACTATAGACTAGACTATAGTCAAGACTATAGACTAGACTATAGTCAAGACTATAGACTACACTATAGTCAAGACTATCGGCTAGACTATAGTCAAGACTATAGGCTACACTTTAGTCAAGACTATCGGCTAGACTATAGTCAAGACTACAGGCTACACTATAGTCAAGACTATAATCAAGACTATAGACTAGACTTAGTCAAGACTATAGACTAGACTATAGACTAGACTATAGACTATACTATAGAGTAGACTATAGACTAGACTATAGACTAGACTATAGACTAGACTATAGACTAGACTATAGACTAGACTATAGTCAAGACTATAGTCAAGACTATAGACTAGACTATAGTCAAGACTATAGACTAGACTATAATCAAGACTATAGACTAGACTATAATCAAGACTATAGACTAGATTATATACTAGACTATAGTCAAGACTATAGTCAAGTCTGTAGACTAGACTACAGACAAAACTATAGACTAGACTATAGACTAGACTATAGACTAGACTATAAACTAGACTATAGTCAAGACTATAGACTAGACTATAGACTAGGCTATAGTCAAGACTGTAGACTACACTATAGTCAAGACTATCGGCTAGACTATAGTCAAGACTATCGGCTAGACTATAGTCAAGACTATAGGCTACACTATAGTCAAGACTATAGTCAAGACTATAGACTAGACTTAGTCAAGACTATAGACTAGACTATAGACTAGACTATAGTCAAGACTATAGTCAAGACTATAGTCAAGACTATAGACTAGACTATAATCAAGACTATAGACTAGACTATAATCAAGACTATAGACTAGATTATAGACTAGACTATAGTCAAGACTATATACTAGACTATAATCAAGACTATAGACTAGACTATAGTTAAGACTATAGTCAAGTCTGTAGACTAGACTACAGACAAAACTATAGACTAGACTATAGTCAAGACTATAGACTAGACTATAGTCAAGACTATAGACTACACTATAGTCAAGACTATCAGCTAGACTATAGTCAAGACTATAGGCTACACTTTAGTCAAGACTATCGGCTAGACTATAGTCAAGACTACAGGCTACACTATAGTCAAGACTATAATCAAGACTATAGACTAGACTTAGTCAAGACTATAGACTAGACTATAGACTAGACTATAGACTATACTATAGACTAGACTATAGACTAGACTATAGACTAGACTATAGACTAGACTATAGACTAGACTATAGTCAAGACTATAGTCAAGACTATAGACTAGACTATAATCAAGACTATAGACTACACTATAATCAAGACTATAGACTAGATTATAGACTAGACTATAGTCAAGACTATAGTCAAGTCTGTAGACTAGACTACAGACAAAACTATAGACTAGACTATAGACTAGACTATAGACTAGACTATAAACTAGACTATAGTCAAGACTATAGACTAGACTATAGACCAGGCTATAGTCAAGACTGTAGACTACACTATAGTCAAGACTATCGGCTAGACTATAGTCAAGACTATAGGCTACACTATAGTCAAGACTATAGTCAAGGCTATAGACTAGACTTAGTCAAGACTATAGACTAGACTATAGACTAGACTATAGTCAAGACTATAGTCAAGACTATAGTCAAGACTATAGACTAGACTATAATCAAGACTATAGACTAGACTATAATCAAGACTATAGACTAGATTATAGACTAGACTATAGTCAAGACTATATACTAGACTATAATCAAGACTATAGACTAGACTATAGTTAAGACTATAGTCAAGTCTGTAGACTAGACTACAGACAAAACTATAGACTAGACTATAGACTAGACTATAGACTAGACTATAAACTAGACTATAGTCAAGACTATAGACTAGACTATAGACTAGGCTATAGTCAAGACTATAGACTACACTATAGTCAAGACTATCGGCTAGACTATAGTCAAGACTATAGGCTACACTATAGTCAAGACTATAGTCAAGACTATAGACTAGACTTAGTCAAGACTATAGACTAGACTATAGACTAGACTATAGACTAGACTATAATCAAGACTATAGACTAGACTATAATCAAGACTATAGACTAGACTATAATCAAGACTATAGACTAGATTATAGACTAGACTATAGTCAAGACTATATACTAGACTATAATCAAGACTATAGACTAGACTATAGTTAAGACTATAGACTAGACTATAATCAAGACTATAGACTAGACTATAATCAAGACTATAGACTAGACTATAATCAAGACTATAGACTAGATTATAGACTAGACTATAGTCAAGACTATATACTAGACTACAGACAAAACTATAGACTAGACTATAGACTAAACTATAGACTAGACTATAAACTAGACTATAGTCAAGACTATAGACTAGACTATAGACTAGGCTATAGTCAAGACTATAGACTACACTATAGTCAAGACTATCGGCTAGACTATAGTCAAGACTATAGGCTACACTATAGTCAAGACTATAGACTAGACTTAGTCAAGACTATAGACTAGACTATAGACTAGACTATAGTCAAGACTATAGTCAAGACTATAGACTAGACTATAATCAAGACTATAGACTAGACTATAATCAAGACTATAGACTAGATTATAGACTAGACTATAGTCAAGACTATATACTAGACTATAATCAAGACTATAGACTAGACTATAGTTAAGACTATAATCAAAACTATAGACTAGACTATAATCAAGACTATAGACTAGATTATAGACTAGACTATAGTCAAGACTATAGTCAAGTCTGTAGACTAGACTATAGACAAAACTATATACTTGACTATATTATTAGACTATAGCTTATACTATAGTTTAGGCTATAGCGTAGTCTATAGTTTACACTATAATTAAAACTATAGTTGTCTGTTGTGTGATTATTTCATTTTTAATTTTCTCATTTAATTTTTTTTAATTCTTCCTTGTTTTAAAAGGTGATTAATGATTATACCATAGCAACTTTTTTTCTGTTGTTTATTTGCTTTATTATCCTTTTTTTAATAACTTAATGAAACTACAGGGAACTTTAAAACAATATACAGCTGTAGAAATTCCCATATACTTCACAGGAGCTATAGTTAGTCAGGAAGAAAAGGAAGTGCGTGCCAATTTTTCCTAATATTCACTAAAAATACTAAGCTGCTACTAAAAAATAAACAAAATAATCCTTAAGTGTGAAGCACCCAAAATAAAAAACTATTAGTCAAGATTAAAAAAACAAATTGCATTTTGGAAATCAAACAAATTAAGGGGTGGTTATTAACAGAATTATTATAAAAGCAGACTTGTATAAGATATAAAAAGGAACGTTACAAATATATAAAAAAAAAGAAAAACATCTGCCTTCTATGTTTTTTCAATCTAAATAAAATACTTTAGTATAGAGAATTTTAATAAATCGATAGACAACAGATAAATAAATAAACAAGTAAAGAATGAATGAGAGTAAATAAAAGTAGCAGCAATTAATTTTTCTAAATAACTTTTTAACTTACAATTAATGACAAGCAAGATTTGAACATTAACAATTATAAAATAAACATAGAAAAATTGTCTACAAATTTGCCATATAATTTACCACACTAAACAAAAGGATCTTCAAACTCATACACACACCCAGGTGACCCAGCATTCTTAAACAACAACAAAATTTGTATATTTAAAGAGAGGCAAAAAAAGACAATATTAATTGTTTAACAGGATATAGGATATAAAATATTAAAGACTAGAATAGAGGTGGTAAATTATTTAGCAAAAACAAAAAAAATTATTATAAAAATTCAGGGTGGTTTTTCTTGTTCCCTTTTATATAGTAAAAGCGCTAAATCTTACTATCAATCTTTAAAGGCTTTAAGTAGGGTTTTGTATATGTACATATATGTGTATATATGTGTGTGTATTTTTGTGTTAACAATATAAAAATCAAATGTCAATTAATCCTTAGTTTACGTTGTTATTGTTGTTTTTTGAGATACAAAACCAAATTTACAAACCTACCTGGTGTTAGTTCAATTTCTAATAAAAATTCATTCATAAATAAATTCAATAACTCCACAGGAGTTTTAAATAAAAATTCTATTAAACAATATGTAACTTCCTCTTTTTCTGTTTTTCTATTTTCTCTCTTGAAAAAGATCGTTTTTACGTCTGACCTTCAATGTTAAAAATTTATAGATTTTATTTTTAACTGGGGTTGGAAAAAAGACAAACCTCAAATAGAGGTGTGATCTAATATGCCATCCTTCCAGTTTATTATTTTAATGTTTAGTTAAGGAAATAAAAATATATATATATAGATAATTTATTAACGCCCCTAAAAGTTGGATAAAAGCAAATTTATAAATTTTATATAAAATTTATTTGACAATTTTGCTTTTTAAATTCAAGCTTTTTAATAAAACTTTAAGCTTGTTTTTGGCAAAATCTTTAATTAATTTTTTTTTTATTTTTACTTTTGAATTGTTAAAGTTGTAAAGCATTAAGCTAATGCTTATTAAAAGTTTTTCAATGTTCTTTTTTAATAACGCTTTCTGCGATATTTTACACATAAAATTTAAACTAATTTAAAGTAAAAGGTTTCTTCTTTTTTCTATTTTTTTATAAAAGAAAATCTTAAGGATTTTTTTTTATTAAATTCATTATGTAATAAAGCTTTAAACAAATATTTAAAAGATTTTTCAGTTTTGTTTTTTAATAAAACTTTGTAAAAGAAAATCTTGCGAAAATATTTTTTTCTTTAAATTATTAATATAATAAAGCATTGAGCTATTGTTTTAAGCTCTTTTTAAATTGTCTTTTCTAATAAAGCTTTCTGCCACATTTTACGTATAAACTGACTGTAAGCTTATTTTAAGCAAAACTTTGTCTCCATTTTTAATTTTTGTGAAACATTCTCTTTAAAATAATTTTTTATGTAATAAAGCGTTAAAGCTAGTTCTTTTGGAAAGCTTGTTAAATTGTTTGTTTTAATAAAGCTTTTTATCACATTAAGCTTGTTTTATAAAAAAAAAAAAATTCTTTTTTGGTTTTTGTGAAAGGAAATCTTCGGGACGTTTTTTTAATTTAAATTATTTATTCAAAGCTTTTTAATTTTTCTTTTTTAATAACGCTTTCTGCCATATTTTTCACATAAATTTTTAGTTTGTTTTAGTAAAATAATTTTTTCATTTTCCTTCTTTCCTAGTAAAAAAGCAATTAAAATTTTCTTTTTTAAATATTCAAAATTTTACTCATTTTCTTTTTTCTTTCTTGCTCTCATTCTAGGCGTTCAACAACCTGCTAGTCCCGACAGTACCTCACCCGTTAATTCTGAAGTCTCCTATACCTACATCGGTTCAAATTGCCAAACCTCCCCCGCCTTATCGGGAGATTACAAAACCTATAGTCGTTCAGCCGATTCCGATGCTTTATCGGTAGGAGGAGGTGATAATAACAACCTGCATCATCTGCACAACCAGCAAAACCCCAGCCATCTTCTGAAACCTAATACCGATAGTAATATTAGTGCTGGTGGTAATTCCTCTAATCCTCATGATGATAGTTTAATAGAAGATGGCATTGAGGAGGAAATTGATGATGAAAATGATCAAGATGGCGGTAATACCGGAACAGGGGCCGATGGTATGCCTAATAAAAAAAGAAAAAGACGTGTACTCTTCACCAAAGCTCAGACTTATGAACTGGAAAGACGTTTCAGGCAACAACGTTATTTATCCGCCCCTGAAAGAGAACATTTAGCCAGTTTAATTAGATTAACACCTACTCAGGTGAAAATCTGGTTCCAAAATCATCGTTACAAGACGAAAAGGGCACAAAATGAAAAAGGAGTTTATGAACAACATCCTGCCTTACATGGTCATCATCATCATCCGTCAGCTTTGCCCTCTCCCCGGAGAGTAGCTGTTCCTGTTTTAGTGCGTAATGGCAAACCCTGCCTTAGTGATGGCACAAAATTACCACAAGATTGTGTTTCCGCTTCTATGCAAAATGCCGCGGCAGCTCATCATTTAGTGCTAGCTAATGGTGCCGCATATCAACATGCAGCTGCAGCAGCAGCGGCTGGTATGCATGTTGCTCATGCCCATCAACGAGCCTGGTGGCATTAGAAATTAAAGGAATTTTTTCTGAGGTCAAAATTAAACTCTAGAAACAAAATTTAGGTTTATTTTTAAGAAAGACATTCTTTATATAAAAAGCTGCTGGAAGGCCTTAAAAATAAGAAAAAGGACAAAATAAAAATAGGGCCCCAAATTTAAAAAAAAGAAAAATTCCTTAAAATTGAAAACAAAAAATTGAATTTCAAAAATTCAATTACTACAACCAAAATATTAAAAAAGAAAAAAGCTAAAGCAATAAAAACATTTTAGAAGCGACTCGAATAATCATTAAATTGGACAATAAAAAATTCCTTTTAAAATCCTTAAATTTGTTTAAAAAAAATTTGAAAACCCACAAAATAAATTGCTGCAATTTGAATTTTGTTAAAATCCAAACACCAATTTCCATTTTTTAACAAAAAAAGAAAATAAAAACCTATTAAACAAAAATTGTATATAAATATTTTAGCCTGAATTCTTTACATAAAACTAAAAACTTTTCTTTAAGTTTTTAAAAAATCTGTACAGTTTATTTTTTAATTGATTTTTCTTTTCTTGTAAATATTGAGAAAAAAAATTATAAAAAGTTCAAAAACAAACAAAAAAAATATAAAAAACACCTGTAAATTTCTTAGATTTTAAGTTTAATAACCTATAAAAATTAATAACAAAAATTGAATTTATTATTAATATAAAAAGGTTTTTTAAAATAACAGTTGTGTTTTTAAGTCATTTTATTGGAATTTATAGTTTTTAATATTGAATAAAAAAATCTATTGTATAATATTAACTTGTATTATAATTGAGAAAAAAATAAGAAAAAAACAAAATAAAACAAATGTTAATTTAGTTAATAAATAAAAATTATTTAAAAATATTATCAAAATGTTTTATTATTTATGCCATTGTGCTTCCAAAGTGCTTATCAGTAACTTGTCTTAGCCTAATAAGAGCTTCTTAGGCAATCAATTGTCACACAGTGGGACCGATCGCAAAAAGATTGTAGAGGAGTGCCTAAGCTTTCAGAATAATTATCTTACAGTCACCTTGCAATAATATGAGATAAACTACGGGGTGTCAAGGTTGACCACCTCGAGTATGTAAAAGTTTCAAAAGTCGTAACTTCTATAAAACAAAATTATAGCATCACCTTATTTGAATTTAGTTAAAGTCTCTTAATTTTGATTTTTCTTAATTATTTAAGAGAATTCACTATAATGATTACCAAACTTTTTGTTAACTTGCTCATGTATTAGTGATGAACTTATGTTATATCCCAGCAAGAAAATATATTTCCGAAAAAATGTAAATACATCTATGAAATTCATCAAAGAAAGCCTCGGTTGTACATTGAAAGAGAAATTCTTGTTTCTCTTTCAATGTACAATATAAAAAAGAAATAATGTTGGAATGCGAGTGTCATGTCTTGTGGCTACAAGATAAAGCATTTTAGAATGTATCTTTGGCGTTCTTTCCGGCTGGGATTGGCTGTTATAAATAATTGCCTATGTTAGTAAGAAACTAAATAAGTAGAATGTTAGCTGTTATAATTAAATAGTTTCTGAAGTTACTAGAAGATTGTAGATGTTGTTTTCGTAAATAAAAAGCCGTGTTTTTGGATTTTAAAGCAACTTGAGCTGACATGTCTTATTATTGCAAGTAAAAAACCCAGGTTTATTTTAAGGAAATAAACCAACGTTTTTGAAAATGTAACAATATAAAACAGAAGACAAAATAATTTTTAAAATTTAAAACATTTGGTATTATTTTGAAATTTCAACTTCAGATTAATATAACTTTTTATTGGGATCATATATTTTTATAATTTTTGCTGCAATAGTATTAAAAACTTAAACCCGCCACGTAAAAAAAATAAACTAAAAATCAACCAACCTTTTGAAAAAAAAAAATTAATATTTTTGAAGATTTTTTAAACCATTTAAAAAAAAAATGGTACTTTTTCTGAAAATGTATGCTTTTGAAAAATTAAGTTTTTTTTTTAATTCGCACTTTTTTAAGAATAGTTTTTTTTAATCATTTAAGAAAATTGTTTTTTTTTTATTTTTCTCGATCGAGACTCATGCCAAATGCAAGAAGTGATTTGCAAGCACATTGGGTGTAGATCAAGCAAAAATTTCAATATATTTATAAGCAATTGAATTCATCCAGAAGCATGGATATTGGATGCCACACGAACTTATCCATTATTATAACTCAAAGCGCAAAAAATAGTTTGTGAAGTTCAGACAATTGGATAATCTACACCATAGCCAGATATCCATGGCGCCAAGGTAATGTTCTGTATTCGATGGGATGAGAAGCATATCATGAGCTATTAAAATCGGGTAAAATGAAAAAATCATTAAACAAAAAAAAAAAACGGCCTGAATACGTGTCTTGCCTCGAATCCATAATTTTCCATCATGACAATTCTCGACCTCATGTTGCGCGTCCAGTTAGAAACTATTTGGAAACTAGTGAATGGATTTTGCTCCATCCGCAGTATAGCGCAGATATTGTCATTTTCAACTACTATTTGTTTCGTGCGATTCAGAATGTCAAGGTGTCAAAAATTTTCTTGATTCTTTTTGGGCACCAAACGGGGAGAATCTGTTTGGGATGGAATCCATAAATTTCCAGAAAGATGTGAAAAAGCCGTGACTTCCGATGGATATTACATTGGCATGAGAATTAATAAAATAAAAATAATTATAATTAATACCTCACGTACAGCTTGTTTTATTTCTTAAAATTATTGTTAGAGTTCTGTATATTCGAGTAATAGAATATGAATATTAATTATGTATTTCACTTTTGTAAGCAGCTCTTTGATGAGCTTGTAAAAGAATGCAAAGAAACCGTCAATATGACAAAATTATTTTTGCCGATGATTAGGGGAGAAGAAAAAAATTCTATCAACACCACAAGCAAATTAAGGCATCTATCAACCTTGACGCTATAATGATTATTTCTACAGAAAACATCGATGAAAGATAAAGCATCAAATACGAATGAACGTGTGATCAGTATGAAGAAATTTCAGAAACCGCCCACCAAACTACTGAAAGAACTCAGATGTTATTAACCCTCAAATAGTCGATTAATTCCTTGTAGGTAAGGACTTCCCTTAGGGATATTAGTATCTACTCGGATAATTATGCAGCTATTACGGCCTTTACGACCAATACTCTGTCATCCAGAGTTGTCCGTGACATGTTCCCTTTCATAATTTGTGGTACGTTTAAATGAAGCTCGCAAAAAATAATTTTTGACCACCCTAATGTAGGTATAACAATGGCTACGAGCAAGCTGCCAGCCATTTTCTCGAGTCACTGTTTAATTGGCAGTCATGCTCTCAGATTTGTGATCATGCATAACGATATCTGCTATAACTGCTATGACGAGAAAGAGTAGGAATCCGTCACTCACCTCCTTTGTTCATGTCTGACTCTGACGGAGAACAGGAAATGTTTCCTATGTGAACTCTTCTTTGATGTTCTTAAAGATGAATCTTAGACTTTATTAAAAGTTCCGTATGTTTCGTAGCATAGATCCTTGAAATGAAATGACAAAAGACGATATCAATGTAGAAGAAACGAAACTGACATGTTTCAAAAAGTTGTGTTAATGGGGCTAAGTTTCAATAAGACTTGTCGAAACTTTGTTACCCAACACTGAGCATTAATAATCAATATTGCAAAATGTACGCATAAGCAAATTAGAAAGACAATAACAATAAAACAGGACCAGTTGCTACGGGCAGTCAGATTAATCAAAATTACCGAAACTGGTTTATGACGTATTGAATTGTTGTTTGATATAAGGGATATTGCCGGAAAAATGGAAAAAGTTCACTTTGTTCTTAATTTCAAAATCAAAAGAATATATGTATACTAGAGACCTCATAGCCCAGCGGAAAAAATATGATAATCCTTCGCTATTTAGGCTTTTGTGAAAGCCTTCATCCTCCTTTACAAAAAAAAAAAAAAAAGTCAGAAAACATTTTATTTTGCCTTCTATGAAAATTCCTCCAGGTTTTCCTGTTCTTAAATATACATTACTAATACTTATTTCCCTCTAATTGGAAGCTAAGTATAGGGTATATAATCGCTCACTTATTAACAGCAAAAATATCGAATCATGTACAGAAATATGTTAAAACCTAAGACTTAAAGAGTTTTTATGTGTCGGTAGAGTAGGTCGTTTAAAAATTGCTTTAATAAATTATATTTCCCGATTCCCTATAAATAGCAAATAGAAAGCCGATTTATTTAAAAGAGAGTACTTCATTATTCGCTTCTATTGGCATTGAGTAGACAAGACCTTACCTCTAATTGAAATACGACGAGGAGTTCAAAAAGGAGGGGAAAGATATATATCACTTTAGAAGGGCCCCTTAGTACTTCTTTTATATGTACATATGTGCATGTATGTATGTATGTAAGTCAACCCTGATTGTTGCAAAGGATTTTCAAAAATCCTAATTTTTATAAACATCTGCTTGCAGTTACTAAAGCATAGGAAGATCTATCGTATCATAAATATGACTTTCGCAATTCAACATCAACTACCATCATTGGACACTAAATTTGACAGTATAGACAAAAGAGAAACATTGCAATGATACTCCTATGAAATAAAGTAATGCATCTCTTGTGCCTTTACCAAAATCGGACAAAAATACTTCTAGAAAATTTCAATAATTTCCCTTAAATATTTCTCAAACTTTCCGTCGGTATTCATTCACACTCTACCTAAATTAATTTTCTTATCATTTACATTACATTTACCGACGGTAAAATTTATTTCATTTTAATTATTTTTGTACAATATTTACCCATCATAAATTAAACAAAAAAAAAAAAAAAAAAAAAACACTCGATTTTTTTATTAGACACTAATTTGCACCAATAAAAAACCATCGACTCTCAATATAACAAGAATATAAAAAAAAAATCATCTTCAAATATATAAGTACCTTGATCAAGTGACAAATTTCGGTCCTCCATAAAAAAAAAAATAATAAACAAAACTAAACCAAGTAATGTACTCGAAAATTATGTGGTAAAACAAATCAAAACTCTTGTGAATTTTGAAGTGTCCCCCATAAACACCTATACAATTTTATATAGGGAATATTGGCAATAATATTGGAGTGTTGTTCTAATAAGACAACACCATACAGACAATAGCATTAACAACAAAAATACTCATAAAAATCAATAAAATTTAATTAAATAATACAAAAAAAAAAAGTTACTCATCATTACTTGAGATACTTTTTTTTAGAGACACCATTTGTACTTTTTTAAAAACAATTGTAAAAACAGCAAATTGTACTTGTTTTCAAAGTACTTGTTGTAATCATAACAAAACAAAAAAAAAAGTACTTGAATGACAGAAAATAAAAATTATAATAAAAAAAATTTAAAACAAAAATGAACCAATCAGTTCAAATGCATTTGCTAGCTAAAAACTCACGGGGGAGCTAAAATTTGTTTGTGCTTTATAAAAAAGGAAATTAATTTTTTTAAGAATTTGTTTATTGTTTTCTTCTTTTTGGATAATACGGATCATAAATGTTGCATAGACGTAAAATCAAAAAAAAAAAAAAAATATATATATATATATATATATATATTATTTCAAGTGCCATATATTCTGTAGCAGTTATCCAAGCTAAAAATCAAAATTATAAAAAGAAAAAAAGTAACATTTATATAAAATAATAATTAATATAGATTATCGATGAGAATAACATAAACTTAAATGTATGTAATCAATTATCATTAAGGTGAAATTTATAGGGACTGTATAGAGATCTAATGGGTCAATTTAAAAACATTTTATGATAAATCTAAACATATTTTTAATTGCAGCTTAATTGGAATTAAAAAAGTTATTAGATATAAAAGCTTACTAGGACTTAAAAAAAAAGCACCTACGATTAAAGTATAATTGCAAGTCTAAAAATAGGTTTTAATAAAGCTTTGTTGTAGGTATAAAAATACCTTTAAATGAAGTTTAATTGGAACTTAAAGGTTTTATAATTAAAGAGATTTTAGTACTTAAAAAATTTCCTATAATTAAAGCTTAATTAATACTTAATTAGGATTCCAAAAATACCCCTTATTGATAGTTTATTGTGATTTCAGATAGATGTACGGTTGAAGCTTAATTTGTACTTTTAAAATACCTATAATTGAAGCTTACTTTGTAACTAAGTCATTTGATAAAAGCTTACTGGCAAGTTCAAAAACACCTATGATTGAAGTTTAATTGTAAATCATCTTTATTTTAAGTATAAGAAGGCATTTCATTAAAGCTTAATTGGGACTTGAAAAAGTTATGATTATGATTTGGTACGTGAAAAATTGCCTTTAAATGAAACTTAATTAGGACTCTTAAAAAAGCCTAATTGGAATTCTAAAAATTGAAGCTAGAAATTTGCCTATAATTAAAAGGGACTCTTAAAATACCTATCATTGAAGCCTTAATGGAACTAAAAAATCACTAGTGAGAGAAGCTTGGCTTTTGTCTAAATAGACCGACATATCATTGCAGCTTTTTTAGAAATCTTACAACATCTTAAGATTTAACCTTGAATGACTCTTTTAAAAAACGTATAATAGCAGCTCAATTGGGACTCAAATACGGCATGTAATTGAGTCCCAATTGAGTCCCTTTTATTAAAGCTGAATTGGAATTTGAAAATACCTACGATTGAAGTATACTTGTGCATACTAATAGACTTATATTAAAGCTAAAACGGCACTTTTAAAAGACTTATGGATGAAGCTAAATTAAGAACCAAATAAATTCTGAATGAAGCTTAATTGAAACTTTTAAAAGACCCATAATTGAAAATTAATTTGGTTTAATTGAAGGTTAGTTGTGAGTCTAAATTGTGAGCCGATTAAGACTTAATTGGGAATCTTAATATGCATATGATAAAAGCTTTAATTGAACTCTGAAATCACAAGTGTTAGAAGCTTAACTTTGAGCCTAAACAGACCTAAGATAGAAGATTGATTTAAACTCTTATAACATCTATGATTTAAAATTAAAAGAAACCTTTAAAAGACTTTTAAAGCAGCTTGTTTGGAACTTTAATGAGACCTATAACTTAAATATAATTGAGACTCTAAAAATGAATTTTATTAAAGCTGAATTGGTACTTATAATTGACTCTTGAAAAACCTGTGACTAAAATATAAATGAGGCTTATGATTGAAACTTATTGGTGTTCTAAATAGACCTGAGATTGAAGCTTAAGTCCGGCCTTTAAAATACTTTTATTTGAAGCTTAATTGGGACTTTTAAAAATATCAGGAATAAAGCTTAATTGGAACTATTAAAAGACTTGGGATTGGGAGCAAAAAAAAAGCTCTGACTGAAGTTTAATTAGAACTTTAAATTGATATCTATTGTGAAAACTCAAGTAGGATTTTAAATCGTACTTTTTATTATGACTTGCTGGGGACTCTAAAAAGATATTTTATTAAAACTTAATTAGGACACCAAAAAACCCACTTATTGTCGTTTAAGTGAGACTATAAAAAGGTTAATAGTGGCTTTAAATGAATTAATTACAATGATTGCTTAATTAGAGCTTTTAAAATGTTTTTATTTGGAATTATCAAAAGTTCTATAACCTTTATTTTAATTAAGACTGTAAAAAACATATAATTAAATCTTAATTGGATATCTAAATGGACTAAAATTTTATTGTAATTCTAAAAAGATCAACGATTAAAACTTAAATGGGACTATTAACAGATAACTGATAGAAGTTTATTTGGGATGAATGATTGAAGCTCAGAAATATTTCTGTGTTTAAGCAGACTCTTAAAAGTCCTCTAATAGAATTTTATTTGGAATTAATGATTAAAGCTTAAAAACAACTATGACTGAGTTTAAAATTGTCGGCCTAAAAGGCCTAAGATTAAAGTTTAAAAGGAAATATTATTGAAGTATTATATTGTGAATGGTTTAAGCTTAAATGAGAGTTTAAAACAACAATGATTGAAACTAAATTAGTCCTTTAAAAATACCTAAGATCAAAACTTGATTGCTTGATTGATGCATGACCTATGATTGAAGCCTAAGTGAAACTTTAAAAACATATGTAATAAAAGCTTAATTCTGAGTCTAAGCATATCTATGATTAAAGCTTAACTGAGACTCTTAAAGGTTCACTAATAGAAGTTTATTTAAGGAGAATAATTAAATCTTAAGAAGAACTATGACTGAGTCTAAATTGCCTGTATAGAAGGTCTATGATTGAAGTTTAATTGGCTGTCTAAAAAATATTTTATTGTGAATGATTTAAGTTTAAAAAGGGCTTTAAAATCTCAATGATTGTAGGCTTCTGAAAAGACCTCAGATTGAAGCTTAATTGGAACTCCTAAAAGATTTATAATGGAAGACTAAATTAAACTGTAAAAGCTGCTATAATAGAAGCTTAATTCTCAGTCTAAGCAGTCCTATGGATGAAGCTTAATTGGAACTCTTAAAAGAACTCTAATAGACGCTAACAATTATTGAAGCTTAAAAATGCCTATAATTAAGTAAAAATTAGCTGCCTTAAAGCCCTAAGATTGAACTTAAATTGAGTTTTTTAAAAGGACTTTATAATTAAAGTTTATTCGTGTCTCTAATTACCTATTATTAAAATTTAACTTTCTTCAACTCTGCCTTAATTTACATTACTTTTTGGCTTCCCTCTGTATCCACATATCATTTTACCTATCAATTTCAATAATTATGAATACAAAAAAATTAACAAAACGAGTAACATTTTATACGTCAAGTTATTAGTAGTTCGAATGATAAGCTCGCATTTATTAAACAAAATATTGACCAGTCAGCCTTAATATGTTATCATATTGTAGCAAAATTCAAACCACAAAAAAATTCATTTTAGCGTAAGAGTTTTATTATCTAGAACATTTTTTCTTTCTATAAATTTTGATGTGAAATAAAAGATAGGAAACAATGGAATATTTTCTTTCTTCATTTACTATAAAAAAATGATTGAAAAATCATAATAATATTTAATTAATCTAAGAAATAAAGACTTTTCTTATATAAACTGCTAAAACAACAAATGTTGAAGAAAATGAAGAAATATGGGTCTCTAGACATTTATGCTTGTTTTTGTTTCTTATCATATTTTTCCCAACATAAATTTAAAATAAATATTGCAAAAAGATATTTGTTTAAAACTTGCAACAATTGAAAATTTATGTTTTTCTATATGTAACACTTCTGTTGCTTTAAAGGAATGTAGTTCAGCAAAATGATAAAAATCGCGTTCTGATTTTTCTTTTTTTTTCAACAGATGACCTGAAATGTTAAGACAGATAAACATTTTTGTTTATCAATAAAGTATTGAAAAGAAATATTTTTATATTTACAATAAAGCAAAAAATGATAATATTGTATGAATAAGATAATAAATTTCACATTAAATCACATTACCCAGATAGTAGTAGTTAGTAAGTTGTATAGGCCAAATATGTAATACAAAATTGATAAAAAAAAAGACTCGAAGAGTATGACACGTTCTTGTTTAGAAGGGGAAGTTGCATTAATATATAAAGAACCACAACAATCAGTTTGACATGTTTTTAACAATTGTTATTAAATATTAAAGGACTTTTAGGTTTGATTTGAAATATGATTAATGGGAAAATGGAAGAAGAAAAATTACTCGGAAATAAATGGTTAAATAAAATAAATTATTGAAAAGCGTTTAGAAGCTAAGAATTGTATAATAATTGGTCAATAAGATAAGATAAATCATTAGCAAAGGGGAAAAACTAAAATAAGTGAATAAAGAGGAACAATAAACTTAATTTAAGATCCTATTTAAGGCTCAATAGAAGGTCCTTTTAAAAACAAAATAAAGCTTCATTTATAGGTCTATCAATTAAAACTGTTAAGGTCTTTTTAAAGCTCTAATTGAGCTTCTATTTAAGGTCTACTTAGCGGTCTTTTTAGGGTCCTAATAAAGCTTCATTCATTGTTGTTTTAAAATCTAATTTAAGCTTAAATCATTTAAAATAAACCACTTCAATAAAAATTCTTTTTAGACACTCAATTAGAATTTAATCTTAGGTCTTTCAGGCAGCCAATTTAGTCTTAGTCTTTTTAAGCTATAAGTTCCAATTAAACTTTTGTTTGAGGTCTTTTAAGGGTCCCAATTAAGCTTCAATCATAAGTCTGCTTAGACTGAGAATGAAGCATCTATAACAGCTGCTTTTAGAATTTAATTTAGTCTTCCATAATAAATCTTTTAAGAGTTTCGAATATGCTACAGGGTTTTGTTACAGGTATTTTTAGAGTTTACTTTGGGTATCAATTATAGTTCTTTTAAGAGTTCTAATTTAGCTTCAATCTGAAGTATTTTTTTAAGCTTTAATAATGCTTGTTTTAAAGTCGTATTTAAGCTTATTTCATTCACAATAAAATACTTCATGCAAAGAGCTTTTTATATTCCCATTTAAACTTAAATCATAGTCCTTTCAGGCAGCCAATTTAGATTCAGCCATAGCTACTTTTAAGCTTCAATCAAAAGTCCCAAATAAGCTTCAGTTAAAGGACTTCTCAGACTCAATATTAAGCTTTTATTACAAATAAAATAATTTATCTTAAATCATTGCTGCTTTAAAATCCCAATTAAGCTTTTATAATTCGTCTCATAATTAAGCTTCAATTATATATCTTATAAAAGCTTTAATCACAGATCTTATTAGAGATCATACGTAAGCATTCAATTTAGTTTAAAATCAAAAGTCATTATAGAGTCTTAAAGCTCATATTTAAGGCTCAATCAAAGGTAATTTTTAAACCAAAATAAAACTTCAGTTGCAGGTCTTTTAAAAGCTATTTTCGAAGGTCGTTTAAGAGTTCCAATCCAGCTTGTATTGTAGGTCTGTTTCGACTTAAATTAAGCTTCAGTCATAAATCATTTAGAGTCCTAATTAAACTTTAATTATACATCTGTTTAAACTCGCAATCAATTTGCAATTATAGGTTTATTAAGAAACTAAATCCAGCTTCAATTGAAGGTGTTTTAGGAGTCCTAGTTAAGTTTTAATTCCAAGCCTTTATTTTTCATTTCATTTGAGTTCATTCGTAGGTCTCTTTAGACTCAATTAAACTTCTATTATATGTCTCTCCTAAGTTTTAATCAAGCTTAAATCAAATATCTATTAAGAGTCCTAATTGAGCTTCAATTATGGATGTTTACGGGTCCGCAATGAGCTTCAATCAAACAAAAGTCTATCTCAATTAAATCTTAATCGTAGATCTTTGCAGAGTCCCAATTTATACCCAACTGCTCTTCAATCGCAGTTTCATGCGCAAGTTTCATTCGTAACATTTTTTAGATTCTTTAGTTTTAAGTTTTATTAAAAGGACTTTTAAAAGTACAAATTAAGCTTTATAAATTAACTTAAATCGTAGGAATTTCTAGAGTTTCAAATCTTAGTATACACACAATTTAACTTTAATCATGTGACCTTTTTCCATATCTAATAGGCATCAATCCTTGCTCTTTTAAGAGTCTTAATTAAACTTCAATCTAAGATATTTTTAAAGTTTCAAACTAAATTCAATTGAAGGTAATTTTGGAGTTCAAATTAGCTATAACCATTGTCTTTTTGTCACAAAATTAAGCTTTCCTGTACAGCTTCTTTTACACTCAATAATGTATTTATTAAGTAAATATTGTCTTCTAAAACCTTCATAAAAAATCACAATTTAACAAATTTATTAAACATTTCCTCTGAATTAAAATAAATCAAATTCAAAAATACTCATAAAATTAAATAACTAAACTAATTAACTTAACCTTAAAATGTTATAAATTTTAAAATAATTCCAACAACTTATTCTCACATTAGACTCATTCTCTTACTCCTTTATTAGACTCTTTCATTTTCTTTCCTCTTCCAATCGCATCTGTAGCAAAATAACTCTAGCCACAGGCTACAAATTGCTAACAATCTTAGTCTCATAAGCAAATCAAATTAAATGAGCAACAAAACCTTAAATTAATGTTTAACACACTGGCGTTTAACAAATGCTGTAGTGGTGGTGGTTTTAATTTTTTTTTTTTTTTTTTTTTTTGATAATATTTTACAATTTTATTAAGTTTGCAGTAAAATCTAAAAATTCAGACACTTGCCTAGCACACTCCTTTGGTAAGTTTTAAACATTTATATGAAAGTCTAAACCAAACACCCCCTCTGTGGGTTAAAAAAAAATTTTTACTAAATGCCTTTAGAAGCCCTTGTCATTTATTTTCCTGGCTGATTTTTTTCTGTAAATTTTGCTTGTAATCGAGGTGTTTATTATGTTGTCTTGGTATTCTTTTGAATTTTTTTTTTATTTAACAGTTTATTGTTGCTGTTACTGCTCTTTTCATTATTATTCTTTTTTTTTGGTAATTTCTCATTTTTAACGTCAATTAAGTCAATCACACGCCCTTTTAAAAGCCAACTTTAAAGAATAGCAAAACCAACCCACCGACAGCCACTGTTTAAGTATGAAAACAATTCAATGAAGATCTTACACTCACAAAGAAAGTTGGTATAAAATGTGCTAGACTATACACTAGACTTTAGACAAAAAAAAAGTATTCGAGGCTATAGATCTGACTAAGGTCGATACTATAGACAAAGCTATAGTAGAGACTAGAGACGATTTCATAGTCGAAACTATAGACTAAGTTATAGTCGAGAGTATAAAATAAACTATAGTCGAGACTAAAGACTAAACTATAGTCGATACTATAGATTAAACTATAGTCAAGACTATAGACTAAAGTATAGTCGAGATTATAGGCTATACTAAAGTCGAGACTATAGGCTATACTTTAGTCGAGACTATAGACTAAACTATTGTCAAGACTATAGACTAAACTATAGTCGAGACTATAGACTAAACTATAGTTGAGACTATAGACTAGTCGATTTTATATTCTAAACAGTAGACGAGAGTATAGACTAAACTATAATGGACACTATAGACTATAGTTTAGTCTATAGCCTGGATATATAGTTTAGTCTATTGCCTGGACTATAATTTAATGTTTAATCTCGATTATAGTTTAGTGTATAGTCTGGATTTTAATTTAGGTTTCGACTATAGTTTAATCTATAGTCCAATTTCTTTCCTTCTGATTTTTTACGAACATTTTCCTACTAGTGTATCACAGTAATTGTTAGCTGTTATATTTCTGTTTCCGTTAAAAGAAAACTAAGTGTTCTTTTCAATGATGATCTTAAAAAAAAATATATATATATATATAACAAAAGCAAAAACAAAACAAAAATTATTATAGAAATTAAGTTAATTTCAAACAATTTACCCTCTTTTTATTCTTTATACATTACATCCCAAAAAAAATTGCATAATAATGTTTATTAACACAACACCAAAATTTGTATTCATTGTTTGTTCCTCAAACAATATTTATTTAAAGATTTTTAATAAAGTCAAAAAAAAAAAGAATTACACAATAATAAAACATCAAACCAAACAAAAGGCGTCAAAAGTATTAATGGTTTCAAAAAAAATATACAACCAAAAAGGAACATGTGTGGGAGGGAGTTTGGTTAGGTTTTTGTAGTACTACCATTGACCACAATACCCTGAGAATAGATAGACAGACAACCACGCAATTTTATAAGCAAACCCTTATTTGTTTGCTACTTGTATTTGTTGGTCTGTTCCTTTTTAAGCGACGTTAACAATTTCAAGCACTATAACGACACGTGGCAGCTGCTTTTAAAATTCAATTTCCGTCATGTAATCCTTGGTTAACATCAATTGTTTTATTAGCCAAACCAAACTAGAACAACAACAACAACAACTGAAACATTATTACAAAAAAAATAAATACAAAAACACCAGCTATAACATATTGTACCAGTCAGCAGTTAATATTGTTTCATTTTAGTTTGGTTTATGAATGAATTAAAACGCTTTATTAGTGAAAGAAGGGGGAGAAAAATAAGATTTTGGTTATAGAATAAGAGCAAGAGGGTGTTTTTAGCACAGGTTAAGGAAAATTGAGTTATTACTTTGTTAATGATTTAAAAAATATTTGGTTGGGAAGATTTGACTCAATGTGATTTTACTATTAAATAATATTCTTAGAGCATATTTTAGGGTAAAAGAAACATTTATGAATTTATGAATAATTAATAAGTAATCTTTGACTAACTTCTTTTGCATCCAAACTCGCTGTAGAATTAACAGTGATATTCTATATGACCTTAAAACTATCCTGTTTCATCGCTTTATTCTATGAACCAGTATTCTCTTTCAGCATCAGCCGAGTTGTCATCGAATTGTTTTGAAAGATGACTCCATTATTAATACTATTTTCAAAAACCTCAATTTAAGATCTCTTAATACTGAAGCTCTCCTTCAGATCTCTGCAATAAACTTGCAGCAGAAATCTTCACATCCGCGACTTACTTTTGTACTGAAATAATTTTTAGAGCATTCTCTTGAAGGTAGTATCCACTACACACAATTTCATATTTCAATATATTTTATTTGGATGAAAGAACATATTTCATGTCAACAGTTTTATCTCAGAGATTGCGCAAAGAAATTAATTTTCAAAGCAAAGAATTTCACTCTCTGAATTCTTTTCAAGAGATATGAAATGGTCTGGCTTTTTCCGAACGTTAGAAGTCCACTAAAGTACCAAGAGATGGCAACGACTTTTCCATTCCAAGCTTTATTTGTATTTAATTTGTTTGAAAATTTTTCCAAGATTTTAGGGACTTAAAAAAATTCCATTTAAATAGCTTTTCTAATGCAAGAATCTATTAAAAATGTTCCACGGCAGACTAAGCTCTGAACTGAGTTTCAACTAAACTGTAAGTCCAAATTTGTATCTCAAAAAGTAGAATATAAATAGAAAATGGTCTCGCTTTAAATATCAGAAGTTTAAATGGATTAACGACTAATCTATTTAACATGTCTTATGTAGCTAATGTGGGGACCTTTACACAAAAAACTTCAGCTCTCCCAGAGAAATTTAGCTAATTATTAATTCCTATATTTTTGGCGTCTAAAGAATAAGTTTACTACAATCTATAGGAATAGCAAAATAAATTTTCGGGATTTTGTTTAAGCTTATTTTCTTATGGCTGAATTTCCTCGATTATCCAAATGGAAAAACAGATTGATACTATGTGACAATTAAGGTCATAAGGAGTTGCTTGTCTATCCAATGCACCAAGAAAATACTGCAGATTTTTCAAAATACATGATGAGAATTCAGAGCACGTGCTTTGATGTTATCGTGCTATGAGTCCTTCTAGGACTTAAAATCTGTGGGTTATCTTAATGACTCCAAATTATGGGCTCTCATTCTTCCTACGACATCACAATCAGGACATTTCAATTCTTGGTTTTTTGAATCATTTTTTATGACAATTTCATCAGGCTCTATCGTACTCTTTATCTTCTACAATATATCAGTTTAACTTGAACCCCTGGTCTTAGTGGTTCCACTGAATGTAGCTTTCAGTAGCTACACCCTTTTATTTTGACTAAGAGGTGTGCGAACTTTTTTTAAAGAGTTCTCTCTCTCTCTGTGCATTTGTTATAGGTTTATTTCTCTTTCTGCTACTTGAAACAACTTCACTTACAACCGTAGCCGCAAGCAATACTTAGGAGTATGCAAACGTCTGGTTGTTTGTCCTGGACCTTTAATATTGGGCATAATTATGGCTAATTTTGATGAAGTGATCAAATCCTTCTCAAATATCATCTTAATATGTGGTTCAAAAGATAGTTTGCTATCTATAACTATACCCAAACATTTTAAGTTACTAATTTCCAACACACAAAATATCTTCGTTTGGTTACAAGGATTGCCTCCATCTTATTCGCAACGAATGTTAATCTTTTCAATCTCAGCTACATATTAATACTCCCTAGGCAGTTATTTGTAACTATTTCAATAATTTGTACAGATGTTTAGTCCACTACCAGTGCCACATCATCTGCTTATCTTACAAGTATAGAACCTTGAGGCAGTGCAGCTGATACTTCGTAAAGATGTATTCCTTCATCAGTTTTTCCAAGAATTTTTTGCAAGCATCGAGTAGATATATTGGTCTGTATAAGGATGGGTTTTCCAAACGTTTCGCGCCTTTGCATAACAAAACAAGAAATTGTCTCTGCCATATCTCCTTCGCAGGCAGAGACTGAAAATATCCCTGAATGGGTCCGGCCAATGCTCATAAACTTTAGTAATGATTTCAATTGGGATTCCGTCTCTTCACGGTGTTTTGCGCTTCTTCATAGTGTGTTATATTTCTAT
Source organism: Protocalliphora azurea (assembly GCA_932274085.1). Taxonomy (NCBI): domain Eukaryota; kingdom Metazoa; phylum Arthropoda; class Insecta; order Diptera; family Calliphoridae; genus Protocalliphora; species Protocalliphora azurea. The sequence goes on from OW026523.1 coordinate 3,753,808, forward strand.
TACTACATCGGGAGTGAAAAGATCACAGTCCTCTTCACTATGCAATGAAGGATAAATGCTCGTGTTTCTACCCGTGATGGGGAAAAATTAATGCCCAACTTGGATTATTTATATCCAATTTTTTGAATCTATTTTCCATCTTCTTTATTACTATACGATATGAGAGGACTCGTATGTCCCTGTTCACCTGCTCGCAGAATAATTCTAAAGTTTTTCTTTTTTCGAGCCCTTCTCCAAGCTCCATTGCTACTATGTCACCTTTTGGTCTTACAAGCACTCTTTTAGTTTTGTGACGACATGAGTAGGCACGTTTTCGATTTCACAAATTTTGTCATTCCAACATTACAAATCTGCATGATTTTGTCGATAAATCGTCTCGCAGAGATGTTCACATTTAATTTGCAACTTATCTGTGTTCAAGATTTAACCACCGTTAAATTTATTATGTTTTTTTCTAGATTTATACGAAAGGTCAATTTCTATTTAAATATACTTTGGATATCACTCAGGGCATTCTAGGACATTCTATTATTATGTCCTTGTTGCTATAGACGGTGATACAGATTTAATGTCTATAATTGAACTAGAGTCCCTTCTTCTGAAGGTTGGAGACTTTCCTTTCTTCAGATCGATCAGACCAAGTAATGCAATCATTTCACTTAGATATCTGACATTTATGAAAGCCATTCTGAAGATTTGCGTTTAAAATCTCTTATAAGCATTGGTGTATCATTACTCTCCACGTGTCGTTCGAATATGTCAATCACACAGTGCGTAGCAGTAACTACACATTTTTATACCATTGGTGAAACGTATATTTCAATCGTATTACATTAACATCGATTCCTCCTTTCCTTTTCGATTAGTAGACACCAACAAAAATCGTTAGAAGTTCGGATTACAGCTGAAACCAGGACCATGCTCTCTTGATCGTATTTACTATAAATAGGGTTGCAGAATATCGCATTCGTCCAGGAGTCTTAAAGATTTATTCAAAATTTTCTAATGTAACTATACACCTACGTCAATTCTATTCTTTTCCCGGAGCCGTCAGTATAAATACAGAGCTTCTCATTGAAAAAATATGGATCTCACTCTATAATTAAGAATCTCTATTCGAGTAACAAACTGTTGACCTGTGTTTAGTTAAATAGTAACGATCTTAGAAACATGTTTAGGATTTTGGATAGTTTGTTTCTCTGGAACCCTTTTCACATTCAATTGAATTGTTCTATAGCTCATAACTGTTTTAAACTTTGGTTTTTTATTCAATTTCAAACAATTTTACCTTTATAATTTTTATGAAGGGAGGAGGATAAAGCGATCGTGTATATACATATATTTTCGTTAAATTATTTGGATAAAAGAAGTGGAAGAGATTTTACTATAAAATTTATGATTTCGAAATGGTATTAGAGGTTGTTTCTCTTACTCTTTGCATACTTTTAAAAGGAACCTTAGAAAGAGTATGGAGAATTTGATATTTACAATTTAAATTTGAGGAGATTTGTTTTCTCTGTTTTAATGTTTATAGGAACAGATTTGTACTAGGCCTTAGATAGATTTCATTTCCCTAATCATTTTTACTCTAAAACAAAATTACAACTGTATTTTTTTCTATTTATTTCATAAACAAAATCCTGTGCTAATCTTCTCAGGATGACAAGGATCTTTTAATAAAATTGTTTAGTTCATGAAAATCTCAATTTAAATTTTATTTTTTAGTTTTTAATTAAAATCCCTTTTTAAATTAGGGATACTACATTATAAATTTTAAAATTTATTTAACCAACTAATTATCATAATAATTTAATTTTTCCCCTTTTCACACTTTTAATAACCCTCAACGCGCACACATCTATCATAAAGAAAGAAATATAATTTAAAATTAAAAAAAGACAGCTAAAATTTTAAAGCTGTTTATTATATTCCAAAACATAATCCCAAAATCTAAACCCATAAAAAATCAACCACAAATTTATGGAAATCTGTTTGGCAGGAGTATCCTTTTCACTTAAATTAAAAATGAAGTCATTTACAAAAAAAAAAATCAGGGAGTATAATAAAAGAAAGAAACACTTGTTAAGTCATGAAAATGAAATAAAAGGCTAATGTCAGTTTAAAATGATGTAGTAGCAAATTAATGAAAAAGAAAGGATATTGTATGATTTTTAAAAGATTTCGGTATAATAAAATTACTTCGTCTAAGAAAACTACTTTAATTTAACTCCTTTGTGGCTATAAAGAGCCTAAAAGTATGCTTTATTAACAGGATTTCCTCCTTTTAATTTTTGCTTAATCATGTGGTCATCCTTTTCAAATATTTTATGCTGATTAAAGCAAAAAATTAAAGTAAATTCAATGACCACTATTTATGAGAAATAAACATAAATCATTGTTAGCTATAAAATTTTTTGGTGAATATAAAAGCAAATACAAGTTAAGTAAGCTATTTCAAATCTCCGAAAAAATATTTAACCAAATAAAAATCCATAAAAACTATCAAAAATCATTAGTTATCTATAGTTTACACTTAAATGCACAATACCTATTTATCTATAACACTAAACGTATGTACTTATAAAATCAATATATTAAAATGGTCATACATATATATGTACATAAATACAAAATTCATATTTGTAAAGATATCTCAACTCATAACAATCTTACAAATTTGTAACTACATATGTCCGTCCATCCAGACAAAAGGAAAAAGTAAACTCTTACCCTTGTAGGCATTAAAAAAAAAAAATCACTTACTCCCCACTTTATAAAACATTCTGTAAAGAGAGAGGAAAAATTAGACGCGTGTCCTTAAACTATTATATTGACAAGAAACCAGGATAAATCATAAATAAATAATAATTGTATTAAAATATAATCTGTTTAGTATCATTTGGAGCAAAAGTTAAATATGATAAAAAAATAACAAAAGCTAAAAGGACCTGGATAAGTGTTGAAAGGGCTGTTATATTTTAGTTAAAAGGGTCATTTATAAAAGAATAAGCAAATATAAAAAGTTTAGAAATTAATAATTTGTTTTAATACTCATAAATAATCACAGCCCAGAAGCACGCTCTACATTCTATTTTCTTTGAAGCCTTTAAAATAGGCTTTATATTTACAAAGATATTTTGAAACTATTTTAAACAAGCTAAAGTAAAAAGGACCATAGCCTAAGATCCCTTATATTTTCCACTAAAATTCGATTTTTTTTTTAATGAAAAAAAACTAAATTGCATTTTAGAGCTAATTTAGAAGAGCTAGAGCAAAAAGAACAATAATCTGCAATGACTTATATTTTCCATTTAAAATCTTTTTTTTAAAGGAAAAACTAAATTGTATTTTAAAGCTAATTTAGAAGATCTAGAGCGAAGATAACAATAATCTGTAATCACTTATATTTTTAACTAAAAATCTTTTTTTTTTTTAAGGAGAGACTAAAATTGCATTTTAAAGCTAAAGTAGAAGAGCTAGAGCAAAATGGACAATAATCTGTGATAACTTTTATTTTCCACTAAAATTTATTTCTTTTTATAAAATACTAAAATTCCATTTTAAAGCTTAATTTAGAAGAGCTAGAGCAAAAAGGTAAATAATCTGTTGTCACTTATATTTTCCTCTAAAAATAGATTTTTCTAAATACTAAAATTGCATTTTAAAGTTAATTTAGAAGAGCTAGAGCAAAAAGGACAATAATCTGTGATTACTTATATTTTTGAGGAAAAACTATAATTTAATTTTAAAGCTTAAGTAGAAGGGCTATAGCAAAAAAGACAATAATCTGTGATCACTAATATATATATATATATTTTTTTTTTTAGCAAAAACTAAAATTGTATTCTAAAACTAAAGCAGAAGAGTTGGAGCAAAAAGGACAATAATCTGTGATCACTTATATTTTCCACTAAAAAATGATTGTTCTTTAAAGCTAATTTAAAAGAGCTACAACAAAAAGAATAAAAATCTGTGATCACTTATATTTTTAACTCAAAATATTTTTTTTTTTTTTTTATTTTTATCTTTTTTTTTTAGGAAAACTAAATTGCATTTTGAAGCTAATGTAGAAGAGCTAGAGCAAAAAGCACAATAATCTATGATCACTTATATTTTCCATTAAAAATGTATTTCTTTTTTTAAAATACTAAAATTATATTTTAAAGCTAAACTAGAAAAGCTACTGCAAAAAGTACAATATTCTGTAATCACTTCTATTTTCGACTAAAAATACATTGTTTTAATCAAAGTTCCCTTTAACTTTTTAATCTTAAATCAATAACCAACATCAATAATTTGCAAAAATAAATTAAATCCTCCTTTTTGTTAAACTTCCTTTAAGTATATTTTCTAAATATACACAGATAATTTACATGATACTATTACATAAATTAATTAAATTTACATTTCAAATAAACTGAAATCACTCCCTAATAATGAGCAATTTTCTCCATAAAAATCAACAAACAGCAAATAAAAAAAAACAGACTATAACTTATGTTACATCATGCAGCCAATAACATCAACATCTCTTAGACAAAGAGACCCTTCTTATAAGCATATAAATCACCCGGAAATGTTACTGTGTTTTACTTATATTCTCAAACCTAAAAACGATAAAAGGACAAGAGACAACAAGACCTTCAATATAATTGAATTGATTGACAATATTTTATTTAACCATACCACTTGTTTTGACCCTTAGTAACATCATCATCATCTTCAGCAAAAAAAAAAAAAAAAAAAACAACAAAATAATATTTTTGTGTTTTTTTTTTTTTTTTTTTGCCGCCCTAATGATAAAAATTTGTTTAGATTAGCAATAATGATGTTGACAACATTAACAAGAATACATTTCTTATTCAACTAAAGAAAAGTACTTAATATTGTTAAAAGGCCATAAAAAACATGACAATGATGTTGTCAAGTTTTAGCCATACACATACACAAAGCATTACACAAAATCAAACCAATAAATAGGAAATACTTTAAGCGGAAAAACAAACTCTATATGAAATAATAAAAATAAAAAAACGTAACGAAACAAATCTCATAACAGACAATCGAACTTATAACATATGCCTGGCTAGCAACTTTTAAAGTAACCCCTCTCTTTACTTTACTTTTTTAACACACACCCACTGATTTCTTTTTATATGCGTTAAGTAAAAAAAAAAAAAACATAAAAAGTGATTTGCAAAAAGGCAATAGCCAAAGTATCCTTAAGAACAGCAATATTGTTTAGCTTGTTGTGTCTATTGAATTACAATGATACTGAAAGTAATAGAAGAAGCTGAACGAATGTATCAATTTAATAGCGCTAAACGACAACAATAAAACTATATTAAAAACTCAGCAAAGGGTCTTTAAATACAGTGAGAGAAATTAAGTACTAGAAATATTAATAGAAAATTTTATTTAGTCTAAAAAGCTCATAGTGCAAAAGAAGGAATTTTAGGTAGAAAGGGAAAGCAATTCTTTTATAAAAATTACCCTTAAAAACGTGGCTCCTTGTAAGCTAAAAAACGTCTTCCTTCATTTTTAATTTTCCAGAGTAAACGTAACTAATTTTTAAACATAATTTCCTTCAAAAATCAATCAATACTTACTATTTTTATGTTAGATTTTCTATAGCAATTTTAATCCCGTTTTATACTAAAATTAGCATAACATACATGGATCCATTTATACTAAATTTCCCTTTATATTCGTGTCTCATTTAACAATAAATTTCCCTAAATTCTTAAATCTCCTGTTATACAAAATATTTTTGAGATTCGTGGCTCCTTATTATGCAAAATTTCCCATAATAATTGTGGCTTCTTTCACTCTTAGTTTCGCATAGCAATTGAGTATAATATCCATAAAAAATTTGGTTTTTGTTTAGAGTATTTTTTTTTTAATAATCGTGGCCCAATTTATTCTAAATTTCTCAGAGCATTTGTGGCTTCTTTCATTATAAAGTATTATGGCTACGTTTATTTTACAATTTCCCAGAGCATTCAACACACTATCACACAGAATTCCCGAGCATTTTTGGGTCCTTTTATAGTAGTTTTCGTATCTGTTTTTGGAGATTCGTTTATACTAAATTTTCCCAGCATTTTTCGATATAGACTTCTTCTTCTTCTTCTTTTTTGTCAAGATTTCGCCATATTCATGTCTCTTTTAACTCCTAATATCCCATATTTTTATACAAAATTTTCCTATTTATTTAAAAATCCTTTTATACTAAAATTTCTACAACATTTGTAGTTTGTATATACTAAATTTCTACTAAATTCTCGATGTAAACGAGATTTCCTTTATGCCAAGATTTCCAGACATTCAAGGTTCCTTTTATACTTAGTTTTCCCGATCACTTATTTTTACTTTTATTACAAATCCTTCAGAGCGTTCGGCACATTTTTATACTTAAATTCACTGATTATTTTGGGACTCTATACACTAAATTTTACCCAGAATTTATGACTCCTCTTATACTAAATTTCTCAATATACTAGTAAATTTTTTATATCAAGTTTACTAGACACCTATGGCTCTTTTGTACTTAATTTCCTTGATCATTTACGTCTCTTTTATTCCAAATTTTCCAGAGTATTCAACATATTTCTATAAAAAATGTTTTTGATCATTTAAATTTCTCTCATTATTTGTGGCAATTTTTATACTAAATTTTTCAAAGTTAAAAATGCTTCTTTTAAACCAGATTTCCCAGATTTCATTTGTGGGTCCTTTTATATTAAATTTTTCGATATAAAAGTGTATTTTTTATACCAAATTTCCCAAAACATTTTATAACAAATTTTTAACGTTTTTACTAAATTTCACTCGTAATTTATAGCTCATTTGACACTAATTTTCTCCGAGCACAAGAGCAACATTTATACCAATATTATTAATGCAGAAATTTAATTATTTTATATCAAATTTCTCAGACATTCATGTCTTCTTTAACACCTTCCTTAATCATTTATTTTATACCAAATTTCGCAAAAAAATTCGTTAAACTTTTATACGAGAGGTCGCAGATCATCAAGAGGTCATTTTATACTAAGTTTGATATTTATGTGTCAATTTTCCCAAGATTTCCAAATTTCACTTATAATTTAGTTCGTTTTATAATAAATTATCAGGAGCATTCGTATGTCCATAAATCCCAAAGTATTTGTACATACTTTTACAATGGTTTTTTAGAATTAAGTACATTCCAAAATCATTCTTTTTTTCGTCTTCCCTAATCATTTATAGCTCCTTTGTACTAAAATTTCCTCGAACATTTGTGGCTCTTTTTCGGAGTAAGCGGGGCTTCTTTTATAACATTCTTGGAGCATTGGTATATCATTTTAATAGGCATTTCAGTGGGCAATTGCACTATTTTATACTAAATTTTCCAGGGCATTTGTGTCAGTTTTTATACTAAATTTCCATAAAAAATTTTGGCTGCATTTCAAAAAATGTCCTCTTATTCTTAAAATCAAAATTCTTCGTAGTTCCTTTTATACGGAACTCCCCATAGCACTAGAAATTATCAAGATTCTTAGAGCATTCGTGGCTCCTTTTGTACTACATTTTCCAGAAACATTCGTATGACCTTGTAATCCTAATTTCTTTTAGCTAATTTCAAACATTATTTGTTGCTCTTATTAGACATAATTTTCCGCAATATTCGGGCTTACTTGATGGAGTAATCTTCTCTCTTTTAAGTTTAATTTATCAGAGGTTCATGACTCTGTTTATATACGTTTCCAGCAGCATTCTTGGCTACCAATACACTGATATTTTCCAGATCAGTCGTGTCTTTGATCATACTAAATTTCTTTAAGCAATCCCTGTATACAATAATCCAAATGTAGATGATCTAAAAATAACTCGACAAGTTAGGCTACCTTAGAACTGGCTGCAGAAATATCCAATGATTTTCATTTGAAAAGTCATCAGGAATATTAAAAATGTAAAATCTTAAACGATCTGTAGATCTCTCTACAGAGATTGTATGATGGATTATATAGCACATGATGTGCTATCCAGTTGAAACTAAAGATCATCCTAATATATGTCAGAAATATCAGCTCAGAAAGTGTTACATAAGCTAGAAGCTGATTTAAAACGATCATATACAATTATGGGTTTATAGTCTGTCTTCTTGAGAAATTTTATTATGATCAAGTGGCATGATCAGTTCACCTTCTTTGAAACCGACGAACGCTAACAATAGATCACCTATCTTTCACTTTTTGAAAAATTGGGGTTTTATAGGTAGATGAAAAATAACATATGGCAGCACTTGTGGTATGGACAAAACAAAACCAAATTAAAGGTTTTATCAGTCCTCTGCTTCAGAATGTATTGCTTCTTTGAGTGCTACCTATTAAAATTGTTCTTCTCAGTATGTTATCAGAGGACATTTAAACTTAAACTTCATATAGTTGTAATTTTACCCAAAAGTCTCAAAGAAGTTCTAGCTAAGACATAGAAATAATATTAAATTAAAACATTAAGTTCTTCATAATTTTTCCCAGATTTAAAATTGTAAAAATCTGTGGGAATTGGAAGTAATCTTTTGAAGATAAAAGAAATTTGAATAAAATGCTAAAATATGTCAAAAAATCCCAGAAACTTTTTTTAAAAAAGAAACTAAATTTTTGGGAAAAACTGAGTTTTTTAAGAATATTTTTTTAAAGTTTCTGGGAATTTACATTCCAAAATATTAAAAAAAAATTTTTTTGACTTCTTGTTTGTTGAATAATTTAAGCTCTCTTGTTGATTGAACCTCTATTTAACAAACTACAATATTTTACCAAAAATCAAAGAAAATAAAATAAAATATATTTAATTTAAAACTTAGGCATTTATAAGGAAAGAACCGAAATTAAATTCCTTATAATTTTTTCCCGGATTTAAAATGGGAAAAATCGGCGAATTTAAAAAATCTTCAGAAAATAGAAAAATAAAAAAATTAATAAAAAGCCAGAATTTTTGCTTGATATTCAAAATAAGAATTAGCAAAAACTTAAAAAAAAACTCCAGAAAATAAATAAAATTTGTTGCATTAAAATTTAAAATATTCATATAAAAACGATAACTTTTTTAAAAAAGAAATTTTGGAAACAATTTATTTCTATACTATTTTTCCCCGGTAAATTTGTTGAAAGAATTTTCTTTACAATATATGAGAATTTGAAAAATTTTAAGAAAATTCAATAATTTAATTAAGAACTTAAGAATTTAAGAATTTTTAAATATTAAAAAAATCCCTGAAAATAAAGTAAGGGATTTTTACACAAAAACTAAAAATTTATACTAATAAGAACAAAATTAAATTAAAAAATATAGTTTCTCATAAATTTTTTCCAGGATTTGTGTAGGGAAAATTTTGGAGAATTAAAAAAATGTCCAGTAATGTAGGAAATTTAAATAAAAAGATAAAACTTATCGTTTCGGATCAAAGTTAAGTATTTCCAAAAGTTTTGCAAAAATCTCATTAAGCAAAATAAGAAATTTTTTACATAAAAATTAATGTTTGCACACAAAAATGGCAGCTTTTTAAAAAAGAAACAATATTTTTCCGTTATTTGTCCCCGGCAAATGTTTTAAAAGATTTTTTTAGTTTTTGGGAATAAAATATTAAGAAAATTCAAGAAATTAAAAGAAAATTTGGGAAAGAATTTGAGAATGTTACCAATAAGAACGCATCTCACAAAGCTTGTTTTATTCTATTTTAACCGTTCTGTTGGAAAACTTTTTTTTATAAAATGTGACGTAGCTTATTAATTTAAAGAAAAAAAGAACTATGTAGGAATTTTATTATTATACTATGGAAAATTTTCTTAAATTGTATTTTTAAATTAATTTTATATTTAGTATTGAGATCCTTACCTTAAAATTTAAATATTTATAATCCATTAAGTGTTTGGCATTTTCCATAATGTTTTTCCATTTATTTCTTGTTTTACATTTTTAAATTATTGAATTTTTAATATTTTTTACTATTTTACAACACTGGCAACACTAAAATAGTTTTCCCATTTATTTTGATTTTTATTTTTATTATTTTTTCTTAATTTTTCTTTTAATTTATTATAAATATATATAGATTGAGGCCCTGGTCCGCGACGCAAACTGAATCACTGTTTTTTATGTATTTACACTGTTTTCTTAATAAATGGTTCCAGAATAAAGATATTTGAAAAGAAAAAAGATAAATAAAAAAAGTCTCTTTTTTAAAAAAAGAGGTGAAATTAAATAAATTCTATTTTGATTTTATAACTCAGAGAATTTAATTAAATTTCTTCCATAAAAATTTTCTCCAAAACCTTTAAACTTATTATTAAAAATTATGAAGCTCCTTATATAGCGATGCAAATCGAAATCATAACGATGCTAATCGAAATCAAAATGACGCAAATCGAAATAATAAAATTTCTAATCGATACCTGAGTGTTTTTATACTTTTTTTATACTTTTTTATTTTTATAACGAATTTTTTTAAGACAATTTTGAATTAATTATTTAATATTAAAATAAAATGAAAAAAAAAATATATATATTTTAGAATTTCTTTAACAAAATTTGTGGACCACAATCTAACAATCTAACAATGGCAACACTTTTTTATACTTTTCTATAATTTTGTAATGAAATTTATTTATTTAAGGCAATTTTAAATTAATTATTTAATATTAAAATAAAATTTTTATGGGAAAATTATTTTAGAATTTCTTCAGAAAATAGACTGAACTTTTTTATTTTAAATTATTTTCTTAACTTTATTGCACTTTTCACTCTAAAAATTTTATTTAATTATATTTTTTTATTTTTTTAATTTAAACTTAATTTTTAAAAATATATTTTTGAATTAATGCTTTGTATGCATTTTATTTCCATTTTTTAGTTTATTTTATATTTTTATTTTTATAATTTTTTTTTTTTTTTTATTTATATATTTTACTTTCTTATTTAATTATTTTACCTTTTATTATTTATTTCATAATTTTCCCATTTTTAACACTTTTCCACCATAAATTCCCTTATTTACATTTTATTCTGCTAAAACCCACATCTGGCAACACTTCTATTCACTTATTGCAATTTTCCTCTTCTATGCCGCCATTTTTTTTTTTTTTTTTTTTGTCGCACGATAATTTGCATATTTTATTACCTATGTTTACACTTAAATTTCTTTGCTAAAACTTGAACATTTTATAATTTTTTTTAGTTTATTTAATAAATTATTTGTTTAACTTTAATTTAACACTAATTTTATAAATTTTAAAGCAAATGTACTATTTTAATTTATTTAATTAAATTAGCGATAATGACACCACATGTTGCCGGTCAAGAAAACACAAAGAAACTAAAGAGTAGGGAGAGATGGAGAGTGAGATTGGGAAAGTAGGAGAAGGCTAATGGATTATGTTTAATATTTTAAGAGATGCTTTCAAAAGCTCTTGATAATTTTGTTGTCTAATTAAAGATATTTGTTTATTTTTTTTTTTTATTTGAAAAATGTATGGTTGCGAAGGGTGGAGACATTTTTGGTCCTTTTTATAGATTTTTATTAAATGAGTTTTTCTTAAAGATAGAATTAATTAGATATAGACATATGGGGTATCAAATTAAAGGATTTTTAAGGGGCTATTCAATTTTGTAAGTTAAAAGGTTATATTTTTAACTACTAATTTATTTATTTAAAAATAAAATTAAATTTTTTTTTATAATTTTTAGTTTCAAAATTTTGTCAAAATTTTTTTATATATATTTTTTATTCCTTAAATAAAAAAATATATTTTTCTCTGTGTATTTCTAAATCCTTTCTTTCATTGTGTCTGTAATTTTTTATACATACCTATATGTATTCTTTCTCTCTTTCAATCTCTATAATGAAATTATTTGTTAAATGGTATGTAAACAATATTTACAAAAGACTAGAAACTTTTTGCTTTTTGAACAGCATTAATGATTGAGTAACGGAAACGGAAATGGCCAGAGAACATATTCTAACAAGTTGTAACAAACATAACCCCGTTTTTTTCTTAATATAAAAATTTTAAAATCCGTTATCACACTCCAAATAAAATTTTGTGGTCTTTAAATGAAGTGTGAGGAAAATGATAAAATTTCAAATAAAAGATTTTAAAATAATTTTCTAAATTTTGAGGTAGGGGTTAGAAAAAAAATGAAGAAGAAAAAATATTAAATAAAGCAAAAAATGATTTATTAACCGGAAGGGTTGTTTACATTTGTCTTTTCTAGTTTTTTTTTTAACCCAAATAAAAATAATTCATAATTTAGTTTTATTTTAAGTTTTCAGATTTAATATTTATTGTTTTTAGTTGGCAGGTTTTTTTTTCCTATGCAAATTTTTATTTTATTATTTTTTGCTGTTGCTCTTGTCTTACTTCCGGAATTTAATGGTCTGAATCCTTTTTTGCTGCTAGAGTTTTATATGAAATTTAATTTACTTTTTGGTTTATGAAAAAATTGTCATAATAAATGGCTTAAAAGTTTAGTGATGCATTTAATAATTCTTGAGGCAAATAATAGAGAAACATAAAAATGAAATATTTTTGTAATATTTAGAAAAAAAAAAAGAAAATAACATTAAATGGTCATTACCTTAAAGGCAATAAATTTTACAAAATATTTAATTCAATTTAAAAAAGAAATTAAAATAAAAAATTTATTTAATTAGAAAAGAAATATATTTTGTAAAAAATGTAAAAATAAAAAAATTAAACTAAAAAAAACATATTTAATTAGGAAAAAAGAAATTTTGCAAAAAATGGTTATAAAAATAGATTTTTTTATAAATTACTAGCTGACCCGAGCCGCGTTGCTGGCCCTAAGCAAACATTAGTGTTGTATTACTGAACGATTTAAATTGATATTTTAATGAAATTTACGACCTTTAAATAAAAATCTAAGGAATACCTATTATAAAGTGTTTTTTACAGAAGAATTTAAATATGATGTAGATGTGGGCTCAATCAAAAAATATACGCATGTATTTAAGGCAAATTTGAATTTATATTTATTTATTACTTCATCTTAAGGTTAGCGGATAGACAATGTCTTTTTTTTGAACGGAATGATGAGAGCTGTAGTCGAAATTGCAGTTGTAATGGAACGCTGCTTGATTCAAATCAGAACTTGAAGCAATTCTTCTTATGCGTTGATTAAAAATTTTAAAGTTGTTGAATTGCTACATTTGCTCGACGATTTCTCATTGCTAACCGAGCCGTTTCATTTCTCGCCTGCCTTTCTTCCTGCGTTTGTGATGTACGAAGTCGGGCCAAACTAATACGGGGTTGTTCTCGTGCGATTTCTCGTTCATATATATTCAATTGATTGACGATATTACGATAAGTACTTGCATTACGTGTTCGACGCGAAATATTAGATCTCCGGGGTCGCGGCATTGTGAATAACACTTAATAACGAATGCCAAAAATACAACAAATGGTTTTAAATATCACAACCTCACTAAATGATGAGCTTTACTTGGAACTTACCGTTTGGAAATAGAATTCTACACAATCCACCAGAAAACAAATTACACAAAAAAGTAAGCGTTTCGATAGAAACAGAAACAGTAATTGTTATAATTTGTATTAAAAAAAATATTTTTAATGATTATTAAGGCAAAGAAATTATGACAAAAAAGAGTTTTTTTTTATCGCGGATTTTTCGCGAATTTTTTTTCGTATTATCCTTTTCTGGCCGGTGACCGGTCCGAATTGGTGAGAATCATCAAAATCGGTCTAGTCGTTCTTGAGTTATAACAATAGTAACTAACATCACTTTCTTTTATATATATAGATTAAAATAAAAATAAACTATTTAAAATGATAAATTTACTTATTAAAATTGTACATTTTTAAATAAAATTTCTATAGCATAATATTTCTTAAGTTTTAAAAAAAAAATTAATTATCAAAAATTTTTTCAACCTAACCTTAAAATGAATTTTTGAAATTTAAGGGATTTTAAATGCTTAAGGAATTATATTTCTCATGTCCTTAGCAACATTTAAATTTTTTAAATAATTTAATTAAAAAATTTTTTCAACTTAACCTCAAATTATTTTATTTTTTTTTTTTTTTTAATTTAAGTTTTTTTAATGAAATTCTTAAGGTGGTTTATTTTTTATTGGCTCAGGAACTATTGTTAGTTTCTTTTTTTTATTTTAACTATTAGAGATTTTTTTTCAATATAATATAATAATTAATTTTTAAAATTTTAAGATTTTTAACAAGATGTTTAAGCCAAATTATTTTTTTTTCAACTTAACCTCAAATTTCATTTTTAAAATTTAAGGGTTTTTTAAGAAAATTAAACTTTTAAAGCAAAATTTTTTCTACAAAATTTTTAAGTCGTTTTATTTTTCACTGTCTTAGGAATAATTGTAAAGTTAAATTTTGGTTATTTAAAATTTTGTTCAACCTAAGCTCAACTTAAATTTTTTTTAATTTTTAAGAAATTTTGTTTAGCATTGCTTTAGAAACTAATGTTAGATTAAATTAAAAAAAAATAGTAATTATAAAAATACTGTTTCAACCTTACGACAAATTAAATTTTAAAAATTTAAGTTTTTTTTTATAAAATTCTAAAGAAATATTATTTCTCGTGGCCTTAGCAATTATTTTATGTTTAAATTTAAAAAAAAATTAATAAATAAACATTTTTTTAACCTAAACTCAAATTGTGAAAACTCTTTATTTCTCATGGCCTTAGAAACTTTAGTTAGTTTAAATTAAAAAAAAAGATAATTACATAATTTTTTCAACTTAACCTGAAATTTAACTTTCAAAATTCAAGTTTTTTAACAAAATTCTTAAGGCATTTTACTTTTTATGACCTCAGCAACATTTATTACTTTTATTTTTTTTTTTTTTAATTTTTTACTTAATATATATTTTTCCATTCTAACCTCAAATTGAATTTTAGAAATTTTATTATTTATTAATACATTTTTTAAGCCATTTTATTTCTTATGATCTTAGCAACAATATTGAGTTTAAATTTTTTAGAAATTTTTATTATTAAAGATATTTTTCACCCTAACCTCAAACTTATTTTGAAAATGTATGGTTTTTAATAATTTTTTTAAGCCTTTTTTTTCTTATGACCTTAGCAACAATTTTTAATTTTTGCTTAACATTTTGATTTTTAAAAATTTTAGTTTAATATTTAATTTTTCTTTACTTCAAATTAGTTTTCCTAAATATCCTTAAAAATCTATTAAAACCTCATTTTTGCCTTTCTACATAAAGTACATACTTATTTTCTTGTTTGTCCAGACTTTCATTAAATTCATTATCCTACCAAAAACATCAAGAAATCATTTCACCAAAAAAAATAAGAAAAAATATTTAACCAAGTCTTTAACACAAGTCCATCTCCTTGCGAACATTATACAGGTTTATTGAAAACCATTTTTATTTCACTTTTATTTTCCCCCTGCTGCTCCCCTCTTTTCTTTTTATTCCATACTCTTACTTAACCAAATAAAAATATATTAACAGAGAAATTCCCTTTTGTTAGTAACTCTCTATATTAACTCCTCTTTGTTTTGTTTTGAAACCCCCCAGAGAGAGTGAGAGTTTAAATGGTGAGTTTTTATGGGTGAGTGTGTATGTTTATTGTTTGTTAATGTTATTTTATGTGCAAGTGCGTATGTTTGTTATACATATATTATTTAACTATAAAAACAAAAAAGAGGTGGAGTTACGTTTGGGTTAAACTCATTTAGTTGTTATTAGTTGTTTTTGGAGCACAGAGGGGAGTGTAACAAATTTACTCTGAACCTTTTGTATAACATATACACATGTGCACACAAGAAAATGTAATAAACACTTTGTAGCACAAATTGAAATCTAGTTAATGATGTTGTTGTTGTTTTTACTTTCACAGTGGGTGGTAGTCATAAATATAATAAAGAGCTTGTGACTTTTTTTGGATGGATTCCAAAAGAGGAGGGGGAAATTTGTAATAATGAAAACAAAAGGATTTTTAATATTTTTTAAAATTAAAAATTTTATATTTTAAATTTAAAACAATATTTGAAACGATTTCTAATGAAAACGTATCGAAAAATTTTAATTTTTAATAAAAATTCCTTAAGAAAATTCAAGTTTTCTCTGAAATTTAAAAATTCAAAATCTTCTCAAAAAAACTATTTTTAAATCGATTTAACCGAGAAAAAGAAACGTCTTTCACTACAAATATAACAACTTATGTTATTTATTGTTCTACTTCCTGAGAGTCTATCATCATTGTGATTTCAAAATATTTTTATTTATTATATTGATTTGTATTGACCGGAAAAATCAAGAAAAATCTTTTATTCAACTTTTTTTCTCATCTTGTTTTATTTAACATGGTCAAGGAAATGATTTGTTTAGATTTTTTTTTATATATCTATTGTATTTTAGTTTTTTCCTTCTCTTTTTTAGATAGTTTTCTTTGGTTTTTTTTATTAAAAGGTCATTTTACAGGAAGTTGTATATGTTTTCAACGGTTTGTTTTGCTTGATAATAATTTAAAAAAGGGGAAAATGATAAAAAGTATGAAAGAAAATTTTAAGGAAATAAAAATTTGTCTTGGTTATAAAATAAATTTTAAGTATTTTAAGAGGATTATCTTTTATAATAATAAAAATAAGGGAAATACGTAGGTAAATTTCATAAAAAATTTTAATTTTCAAATATGTTTTTAACTTAAACTCACATATAATTTTTTTAATAAAATTCATAAGGAATATTATTTTTTTATGGCCATAAAAACAATATTTAGTTTAATTTTTTGAAAATGTTGAAAATTTAAAATTTTTTCAACATAACCTCAAAATTATTTTTTTGAAACAGAAGGTTATTTACCAAATTTTTTAAGGTGTTTACTTATCATTTCTTTAACAATTATTATTACTTTACATTAAAAAAAAATAAGTTGGATTTTTTAAAGAATATTCAACATAACCTCGAAATTATTATTATTTTTTATATAAAGAATTTTAAGGCATTTTATTTCTTTTAGCTTTTTGAACAATTGTTCGTTATAGTTTTCATAAATTTTTTTATCAAAACTTTTAAAATATTACATTTCTTATAGCCCTATCAACAATTTTTCGTTTAAACCCCAAAATTTATTTTTGGAATTTTAGTTTTTAACAAAACTTTTAAGGCATTTTATTTCTTATGCCCTTATTTATAATATTTAGTTTTAATTTTATAAAAATGTAAGATATTAAAAAATTTTCAACCTAACCTCAAAATTAATTTTTTATAATTTAAGCTTTTTAACAAAATTCTTAAGATATTGAATTTCTCATAACCTAAGTAACTATTGTTAGTTGAAATTGTTTTAAAAATGTCACTTATTTAATTTTTTTTTCAACCTAACCTCAAATTTAAATTTCAAAATTTTAGATTTTTTAACAAATTATTTTTTATTACTTTCTGAACAATTGTAAGTAAAAAATTTGTTTCAAAATTTGTTCAACTTAACCCCATAATATTTTTTTTTAATTTAAGGATTTTTGGAAAAAATTTAGAGACATTGAATTTCTTATGTCCTAAGCAATAATTTTTAGTTCAATTTTTTTTTTTAACGTGAAATATTAAATTTTTTTTCAACCTGACCTTAAATTTAATTTTTTTATAATTTATGGGTTTTAATATAATTTTGAAAGCATTTCTTTCTCCAGCCTTTAGCATTAATTGTTAATTTAAATTATTTTAAAATTTTCATTATAAAACATTTTTTTCAGCCTAACTTCAAAATTACTTTTCAAATTTAAAAATTTTGAAGAAACTTTATTTCTTAAAGTCTTTAAATCAATTTCTAGTTTGATCTTTTTTAAGATTTTAATTATTAAACATTTTTGCAACATAACCTGAAATTTAATTTAATATATTTAAAGGCTTTAAAAAAATGTTTAAGGCGTTTTGTTTTTCCTTGCATAAGCAATAATTGTTATTGCTTAAGTTTCTTCAAAATTTTGGTTAAAAAAAAAAAAAAAAAAAATGTTAACCAAACCTCAAATTTAATTTTTATAATATTCGATTTTTATTGAAACACTTAGGGCGTTTTATATCTTATTCCTTTAGAATTAAATGTTAGTTTAATTTCTTTAAAAATGTTAATTATGTAAAATTTTTTCCGTCTAACTTCAAATTAAAATTTTATAATTACCATATTTTTTAATAAAATTTTATTCAAATACATTTTGCCATAATTAAAACACTCCCCCTTTTTTTATTAAAATTATTCATATGACCTCTTTAGCTAATTTGCATATGAAAAGTATACATTTTTCCTTTTAAAGACACGCTTCCCACGCTTTTGATTTTCCTGAAACAGATAATAAATATTGGAAATCTATATGATTTATACAAACTAATTTATTATTTAACTAGCAAAACCAACAACAACACGCTAACATATACTATATGTCATCAATGATGAACTTTGCTTGGCTAATGGCAACAGAAAAAAAAAATCACCACAATATTACTTTCAACATTTAATGACTTTGATGTTTTTAAAAACATCCATTAAGGTTTTAAGGGTAACACACATATAACATAGAAAAAAATTATTAAATTGCTTTTGATGGATGATTCTTTACATAAAACTTCATCATCATCATATACATTTCATTTTTAATGTATGCATATAATTTGTTTCATAAACAATTTAAATATATAAATAAAATAATGGGAATTTATTATTAAAAAAATGGGGTTATGAAAATCCATTAGTTTTAAACGCGCGCGTTTCCTTTTTTAAGTTATTGCTTTTTTTCAACAAAAACAAAGTTAAAAGGTCATATTATTTCCTGTTTATAATTTTCCCATCATAAATACACGTGTTTACGTGTCAATGTAGGTGTTAAAAAAGCATACACAAAACAATAAACAAACACACTAACTATTGTTTACATTTGTTCTAGCTCTGAGAGTTATAGAAGAAAAAAAAATCAAAACAAATTATACGCAAAACTATCAAATTTCAATAACATGCTCTCTTACATAAAACCACCACAAACACTTAGAAGCATAAAATCACAACAAAACAAAAAGATAAGTCAAACCCTTTTATAAAAACAAAACAATGATACATGGGAGATGGAGTTAGAGAGTGGGAGTAATTTTTATAGCAGGAAATAGAGATGCCGGACTAATTTCAATGGGAAAAGAAATAAATAAATAAAATATATAAAAAAAATATTAAAAATTTAAGAAATTTAATCAGAGCACAGAAAATTAAATTAAAGAAAAAAAATAATTAAAAAAATAAAATTAAAAGAATTAATTTTATATTTTTATAATATATATTTTAAAGAAAATTACTCATTTAAAATCTAAAAAAAAATGTTGGTCAATTTATTTAAATTCTTTGTTCTCATATTAATTCGCGCATTTAATTTATATTTCTGTTTTTTATTTAAATTTTTAAATTCCCATATCATAAAAAA
The DNA here is from genome assembly GCA_932274085.1 of Protocalliphora azurea. NCBI lineage: Eukaryota > Metazoa > Arthropoda > Insecta > Diptera > Calliphoridae > Protocalliphora > Protocalliphora azurea. The sequence goes on from OW026523.1 coordinate 3,773,288, forward strand.
ATTCCCGCAATAAAAATCTCGGGAAAATAATTGGAATTTAACTTATTTTAAACAAATTTTTTTTCTTTTGTGTAAATTATTTGCTTTTATATAAAAAATCCCTTATCTTACTTTCTGAGATTTTTATAAAACTTTTTAAATTCCCATATATTAAAAAAATCCCCTCATCAAAAATCTCGGGAAAATTAAAGGGGACAAATTTATTTTAAACTAATTCTGTTTCTTTTTCCTTAATTTCCGGATTTTATTAAACAAATGCCTTATTTTACATTCTTAATTTCTTTATCAATTAATTTTTACATTTTATTTCCTATTTTTATTGAATTTTAAAATTCCTATCTACTTTAAAAAAATTCCCTCATATTAAATCTTGAGAAATTAAAGAGGACAAGGTTCTTTTAAACAAATTTTATATATTCTTACTGAATTTCTAAATTTTTGGGAATTCTTAATTTCTTTACTAAATATATAATTCTGGCATTTTATTTAATTTTTATAACTTTTTTTTTAAATCTTATACTTTCTTATATTTTTAATGGATATGAGCAAATTGGAAACATATATTGTTTATTTGTTATTTTGTATTACTTTAAATAAGTTTTATTTAACTTTACTGAATTTTTAAATTTTATAAGAAAAATCCTTTATTTTAGTTTCTGGGATTTTTGTAAGGCTTTTGAGAATTATTTCTTAAATAGTCAACTCTTGCATTTATTTTAATTTTCTATTCTTTTCATAAAATTCCCATATACTTTTTAAAAATTTTCTCAGTTTAAAGTCTCGGATAAAATAAAAGGGAAAAACCTATTTTAAACAAATTTTGTTTCAATTCTTAGCTCTCATTCACTTTAACCTTAAAATATTATCAATCAAATTTGTTCCCTTCTTTTTATTACAAACATCTGTTATTTCTTTAAATCTTTCCGAATTGGCATCTCTGTTTATACAACCATTTTTCTCTCAGCTCTCAGTTTATAATGACTTCCGTTATATTTATGTAAGAGCAATGGTACAAATTTATTTCGTGTGAATAAACAAAGTTCACTGTTGCTGGTGTATTTCTCCTTTAAGGCTATTGTTGCATATAACTGATTTGTTTTGATATTATTATTGTTGTTGTTTATCAATTGTAATTGTTTTTTTTTTACTAAATGACAACAAAAGTGTTGATTGTTAATGTTTGGTAAAGACATAATTGCGTGGGTAAAATGTTTTAAAGAGAAAGAGAGTGGGTAGAAAAAAGAAAAGAGCAAAAAGGGTTTATTATTTTAAAAGCCTGTTAATAAACAAACTTATAAATCATTTTAAAAGGAAACGGAAGAAGTGAGCAGGAAAAACAGTAACAAATGTAATATAAAGGGAAACGAACATTAATTACTTTTTAAAGATTTATTTAAATTTATTATAAAAAAATAAATAAAACTTCCATTTTTTAATTAATTTTTTCATTAATTTTTCTCTTTAAGAATTTTATTCAAAATTAAAAACACAGTAGTGTGTAAGTTTAACCTTACATTGATAATATTTTTTTTTCTCTTATTTTCTGTTTTTCATTACAATAGTTGTGATTTGTTGTTCTTGTTGTTATTTTAAACTAATATTTTAGAAAATTTTGAGACTTATGACAATTGTTTTTTTAAGTGTTTTTATGGTAAATAATGTTATAATAATTAATTGTAAAATACTATTGCTATATTACTTTTTTCAATTATTACTTAATGTTTTTATTTCTTAATTTTTTATTTTATATTTGTTTTAAATATAATTTTTGTTTTATTTTCTTTTTTATAGTTTATAATATTGTAAATTGTTATGTACGTATTTGTATGTTTTTTTATGAAAAAAAAAACATTTTTTTTTTTCTTAAAATAAATAAAAAAAACTTTAATTTTTCTATAAAAAAAAAATAATAGTAATAAAAATCCAAAATAAAGAGAAATTTCTCAAAATTATTTTAATTAAATATTCGATGATTTTATTATTTTTTTTTAATAATTTTAATAAATTTTTTATAAATTTTTAAATGGTTTATTGCAAGTTGAGTTTGTCCTTTTTAAAAAAGATTTATAGTTTATTGTTGTTGCTATAATAAAATTTATATTATTATGGTATTTACAATTATAGGAAAATTGCTTGTATGTTTGTAGTATGGTAGTTTGGATAATTGTAATTAATAATTGTTCAAAATATATGCTGTAGATTAATGTTCAATAAAACAAATGTAGAATGTTTAAAAATAAATATTACAAAAAATTAAATTTGTTTAAAACAATTTTCCCTAGATTTTACAGGAGGAAATTTTTAAAAAGTATATGGGAATTTAAAAAATTGAACACAAATGGCAGAAAATTAAAGAGAATGCCAGAATTAATTATTTGGGACAGAATTTAAAGATAATTTAAAGTAGCTTAACAAAAATCCCAGAAACTAAAAAGAGATTTTCCTTAAAAAATTTAGGAATTCGGGAAAAATGAGATTGCCTTTTTTAATTTTTAGAAGATTTTAAATTGAGGAAATCTTCGAAAATGTAAACGGGAATTTTAAAAATTAAGTAAAAACAGCAGGAAATTAAACAAAGAGCTAGAATTGATTATTTGGTAAAGAATTTAAGAATTCCCAAAAACCTAACAAAAATCCCGAAAATTAAAAAAAAAGGATTTTTTCATAAAAAAAATAGAAATTCGGGAAAAGAAAGCAAAATTATTTGTTTAGGTTTCCCAAGGTTTAAAAGAGAGAAAAATATCGAATGGAATTCACATTAAAAAGGCTTTAACTTAAAGTTGCCAAAATTGTAGTTCCAGGGGGATTATTAAAGAATTTGAATTGCAGCTTCTTGTATCAGTTTTAAAACTAATGAATTATGAAAATCTTTTATTTAATTTTCTGGTATTCTTTTTAACATTATTTTAAACATTCTACATTTTTTATTAAACATTTTTAGTTTATTGTTATTGTTTATTTTATTGTTGTTTGACTTAATTAAATAGTTAATTATTTTTATAATTATTTTGTTATTACTGCAGGGTTGTATTTTGATTTTTTTTTAAGAAAATTTGTTACAAGATATGTTATACATTTAAAAAATATTAAATTATTTTTTTAATTCTCTTACTATTTTTTCACTTTTTTCAAAACTTATTTTTAAAATATTTATAAACTATTTATAAGCTTAAAATTACAGTTTTATTTTATATCAATTCAAAAATTGTTTTGTTTTATATAAGAAATTTGCAAATAATTAAAAAAAAAAATTTAAAAATGTATAAAATAATTTATAATAAAATATTTCAAAATTTATAAATTAGATTTAAATTTTTTTTAAATTATTTTAAAAATGTAAGTTTAAATTTAAAAATTATTAATTTTAAATTTATAAAATAAATTTTAAAATTGTTTATTAATATAAAGATACTTTAGATTTAGATTTCTTTAGAATTCAAAATTTTAGGGGACCAGGGAAGATTGTTTCAAACAAAATCTTTTAATTACTTAAAATTATTTTTTTAATTTTTTTTTTTTAATCTTAAACAAAAAATTGCAAAAAATAAAATTTATTAAAATTACTTTATATTTATAATTAAAAAAATCCATAAAATATTCAAAAATTATGACAAATCATAAGTTTTGAATACATTTTTCTTGATTTCTATTTAATTTGATTATTGGGTATATAACGGACTTTAACTTGATTGCCCAAAATCAATTGATGTTGTTGCTGTTGTAGTAACTGTTGTTGTTGTTGCTGCTGTTGTTGTTGTTGCTGTTGTTGTTGCTGCTGCTGTTGTTGTTGCTGTAGGTGTTGATTTAATTGTTGTGGTATTGAAAGACCACTTACATTATTTATAACTGGCTGATTATAATTCAGAACATCATTAATTTCGATTTTTATCAATGATGGAATATTTAAAGAATTTACCTTATTTTTATTCTTAGGAGGACGACCACCTAAAAAGACACATTTTCACAAGACAGAAAGAAGAAAAACAGAAAATATTGGAATACAGGACCACAAAACAGGTTCAAAAGAGATTTGGTTTCAAAATGTTATAGGAATTTAAAAAGGATTTGGTAATTCGGTTAAAAAAAATATTTAAGGATTAAAGGGAAAATGTGTAAAGAAAAAATTAAAATTAATTTTTTTATTAAATGATTTTTAAGGCAAAGCTTTTAGTTATAATTAGAAAAAAATATTTTTTAAACTTAAATTAAAATATTTTTTAAAAATTAATTTTGTAATTTATAAACAACTGAAGCAAATTTGTATTATCTTTTAGTAAAAAAAAAAATGAAAATTTTTGTTATACATTTTGTTCTTAATATTTATTTAGAAATTATTTTTTGTTTTTATAAACTTTGTTGCTTTTTTAGTATTTAAAAATTTTGTTTATAAAAATAAAATAAAAAATTAAAGCTTTTTGAATTTAAAAATAAATTGAGTTTTAGGTTAAAAAAAATTAAGCTAAAAAACGTTTGTTAACGTTTTCCTTTTTAAAGATGCAGTTATTAATTAAAGAAAAAATGTATTAAAATGTTTATAAAGCTGTATAATTGTTAAATGTAAGACCTTGAATAAACTTAAAGCTTAAAAGAAATAAAAGCATTAATGCAAATGAACCAAAAAAAAAGACTTAAATGTAAATGTTAAATGTTTTAAAATCATTTAAAAAAGAGAGATTCTTGAAAATTCACCTTGTTAATAAAATTTAAACCTATATATTGATACCATACATTGCTAATTTTGTTCAAATAATGAAATTTTTAAAAAATTTAAAAAGGAAATTTTTTAAAATTTACTTTGAGGTTAGATTTCAATTTTTCAAATATAATTATCTTAAAATGTTTTAAGTTATTTAAAGTATAATTTAATTATTTAAAATCCTATTACATTTTTCAAAACTTGAAAACACAAAAAAGAAATTTGAGGTTGTGTTGAATTTTTTTTTTTTTTAGTTTTGAGTTTTTTAAAGAAGCTTAATTCCAAATTTATAAAGAAATCACAAAAATGTATCTCAATGCTATATATTTCCAAAACAGCTGTTTTAATTCGTAAAAATCTTGAAAATAAGAAAATAAAATCTTAGGTTAGGTTGAACATTTTTTAAATTTAAAATTTTTGTTAAGAAATTTAGCCTCTTCATTAAAACAACTATTTGAATTCATAAAAATCTTAAAAGCCAAAAAACTAAATTTGAAGTTGTGTGAAAATTGTTTAAATATAATGTTTTTGTTAAGAAATTTAACCTCTCAAGCATAAATAAATCAAAAAAAATCTTGAATACCAAAAAAAAATTAATTTGAGGTTATGTTGATTTTAATTTAAGTTTTTCTAAAGAAATTAAACCTCTCAGTTAAAAAATAACAAATTTCCAAAACCGCTATTTAAATTCTTGAAAATCTTTAATACCAAAGAAATAAAAAATAATAAATAAATAAAATCTGAGGTTATGTTGAAAATTTTAATTTAAGGTTTTTTTAGGAAATTTAAACACTCAGTTATAAAAAAAAAAAAAAAATCATTTTACTTTTATCTCTGCGTTATAAATGTCCAAAACAGATGTTTGAATTCGTAAAAATCTTAAAAATCAAAAAATTTAGTTTGAGGTTATGTTATACTTTTTTAATTTAAAGTTTTTATTGAGTTTATCCTCCCAATTATAAAGAAATCACAAAATAGCTTTTTAAAATCTTAAAAATCGTGAAAACAAAAAAAATTAAATTTGAGGTTATGTTGAACATTTTTAATATTTTAAGTTTTTATTAAAGATATCACTAAAAATTTATCTCAATGTCATAATTCTTCAAATAATTGCTTCAATTCTTAAAAAAAAAAAAACATAAAAAAATTTGTGGTTCAATTTTTTATATCATACTGTTGTTCAGAAGTTTAACTTCTCAGTTATAAAGAATTAAAAAAAATTCCGAAACCGCTATTTAAAATCTTGAAAACAAAACAATTTTATTTGAGGTTATGTTAAAAATCTTTTTAAATTAAATTTTTGTTAAGTAATTTAAGCCCACAATTATAAAAAATTCATTAAACTTACATCTCTGAGTTATAAATTTTATAAACAGTTGTTTAAAATCGTAAAAATCTTGAAAAAAAATATTTTTTTGTTTTTTAATTTTGAAGACTTTTTCAAATAAAATTTGATTTGTTTTAAAATTTTATTTAAAAAATCGTATATTTTTAATTTAAACTTTTTTAAAAGGAATTACAACTTCAATTTAATTAAAAACATTTCACGAAATTGTCTACATTTTAAATAGTTTCAAAATAAAAAATTAAATTTGAGGTTAGGTTGATTTTTTTTTAATATTTTACGTATTTGTAAAGAAATTTTATGTATAATTTATGAAAAACTCATAGAACTTTTATTTTGATGTTGTAAAAATATGAATATTTAAAATTTTTAAATCCAAATAATTTAATTTGTGGTTATGTTGAAAAATACTTAATTTTTTTTGTGGAAAAATTTTATTTTTTAAAATTTTTAGATTTTATTTAAAAAAATTATATTTTTCTATTTAAAATGTTTTAAAGATATTAGATCTTTACTGTAATTATATTTGTGTGTACTAAATGTTCCAAATCTTAAAATTATTAAAAATTAAATTTGAGGTTATGTGGAGAAAATTTACAATTTCAAGTTTTCGCAAAGAAATTTATGTCAAATTTATAAAAATCTCACAGATTTCTAATATTGATGTTATAAATTTCCAAAACCAAACATGTGTTTTAAATATTAAAAATCTTTAAAATATAAATTTTAAATTTAAGGTTAACTTGAAATTTTTTAATTAAAGCTCTTTTAGTCTATAAATCCATTAGATTTGTATATGGAGGCCATAAGTTATAATATATAATATTCTGTATATTTAAAAAATCATTAAAATTATAAAAAAAAATATATTTTTTGAGGTTAGTTGAAATTTTCTCAAATACTCCTGTATTTTAATGATAAAAATTTAATTGTTATAATCACTTTACAACTTTTATTTATTTTGGAACAAATTCTTAAAATATTGAAAACGAAAACAAATTCTTAACGTAAGGTTTTTGTATTTGCAATATTAAATGGTATTTTTAGATGTTATATACCGAAATATAGCTTGTAAATAGAATTTATTTTAAAAGAGCTTTGGTGTTTTGGTTCTGAGCTATACTGGGGCTATTATATAAATTAATTCGAATAGAGAAAATCATTCCAAATATATATTGAAATTGGAATAAAAATAACCCTCGGCCTACTTATAGAGATTGTTAGCGAAGATGTGCTACATATAATTTTTGAGTTGTAATTTAATTGGATGCCGTGAAATCAAAAAGAAGAGAGTCATTTCAAATTTTTAAGGAATCTAATAGGCGGCAGCCTAAACTATATTATAAATATAGTTTATAAATAGCTATCCTATGGATGCAGTAATCTAGATTGTCTTTCAAAGGGTGAAACAAAATCGTTTACAACTAAATAAAAACTTTTATTAAGTACTGTATGAATGAGACACCAGCTAAGACATCTTAGACTATATGAAAAAATGACTATTACAGTAGAAATGAGATTATAATTTTCTCCGTCATTAGTTTTAATAGAAAAATAAATTATTAAAGCCTAAGGATGAGAAAAATTAAGTCATTTTTCTTTCCACAAGACTTACACTGAATTCCCCAGAACATAAGCGATTCATTGCTTTTTTACTCCAGATCCTCTAGTTACCAAAATAAATTTAAGTTAATATTTTCCTACATTATCACAGATCTTCAGTGAGTCAGTCATAAGAAAAACTAAAAATTTTTTATGAAAGATTAAGGCCTTTTTTAAGACCTAGCTATATATTGGAAAACATAAGTTATCAAGTAATAGTATTTTCATTTCAAGTCTTTTAGATTCTAAAATTTTTAAGCTTTTATATAGAAATACGTTTTTAAACGAGGTACTTGAGAGGTCAAAGTTTGATATAATTTTTATTCTGATCTTTTAGACTCTAAGATAAGAATACAATAATATTTTTTTCATCTAGGATTTATTAATAGAGAAAAACTAATATCCATTCCCTACTAAAATCCAGTTCACTCTCAAAAAAATATTCTGCCAGAATCACGCCTATTATATAACATCTGCTCTGTAATTAAACTGCAATAGAATTCTTAAAAAGTTTAGGGTCTTGAGAGAATAAAAGATCTAACAAATATCTCTATTTTGAAGATTAATCTTAATCAATATGATTAATAAAAGTACTCTAACTGAATCCTTTAAGTATAAAGTTTTAACTTCTAAATCTTCAATTCTTCTACTTGTCTTTCAGCTGAAACTACATATTTGATCCAATATCCTACAGTTTTTTTTCCCTTGCTCTTCTTAATTTGAACCTAAACCAAAATTTGTTTTGAATTTAAAGTTTAGTTTATTCCATAATTTAACATAACCTCATTTTCTTTTTATTTCTCTTTTTATCTATTATAATAACCATATCAATGTTTAAAACATTTTAAACACTTAAATATAATTTTATTCCATTTTTTTTCTTTTTTTTTTCAAATAAATAAAGTCTCCATATCTTTTCTCCAAGATAAAGAAAACTTTATTTTTAATTTTCTTTTTTCATACAGGGCTTTTGTTTAATAAATTACTAAGTATTGCCAAACTTATGCAAATTAGTTTATAATTATTATAAAAAAGAAAAAAATAAAAGAAAAACTTAAAACAAATAAAAAAAAAAAATTCAAAAATCTCTCTTAATTGTTAGTAAAAAAAAAAAAAAATTGCCAAAAAGTTAATTTAATTTAAAAATATATAATAAAAATATTATAAATTTATATGTATATATAGTGTGTGTATAAATAAATATATAGATATAATAAAATTTTAATCATCATCTGATTCATCTTTAATAAACATACGTTGGGGAGCATGTTGTAAAGACAATGGCTGGCCAACCATGGTGACAGGCTGTTGAGGCGGTTGTAATGTTATACATTTCTTAGAGCGTTTTGGAGGCGGTAGTTCGGTATGCGAATGACTATTTAACAAATGTTTCGAGAGATGTTGACGCACGGCAAAGGCCTCATTGCAATTGGCTACAGGACAAGTAAGATACCTAAATTACCAAAAAAAAAAAGTCAACGCAAAAAAAGTAAAAAAAGGGAAATTAATGAAAAAAATATTTTTAATATTCATATAAAATAAGCTGCTTAAGTTTTTTTTTGATCCGGACCTGCCCTCTAAATGACGTTGTTCATGCTTTTTAAGTAATGATTCCTGATTAAATGAACTGGGACAAATATTGCATTTATATTTGAATTCATCGTGCATTTTAAGATGTTGCTCCAAATGAGCCTGTTGTAAGAATTTCTCATCACATTTTGAACATTCAAAAGGATATTGAAGACCATGTGATTTCATATGAGTATGTAATTGGGATTGTTGTTTAAATGTCTTCTCCGGACATCGGGGACAATAATAGCCGGTAATGCCAGCATGAGCCTGTAAATGTTGATTGAGCGAGGTGACTTGCGTGAATTTTTTCGGACATTGATTACAACAATATTGTTGGACTTTATGGTGGGTTTTCATATGATTATTTAGATTGGTAACTTGGGCAAATGAGCGGCCACATTCGGGTTCAATGCAAACAAAGGGACGTTCGCCGGTATGCAAACGCCGGTGATTATTAAGATTTGTTATCTGAAAAAGGAAGAAAAAAAATTAAATACTCCAACAAAATTAAAAGTTTTCCCTTTAAAACTCACCTGTGTAAATGTTTTGCCACAATCTCCACATACATAAGGACGATCATTGGTGTGTATACGCTCATGATTTCTTAAATTGGCCGCTTGAGTAAAACCTTTATTAGAAAAAAAAAAAAACAATCATATCTGCTTCTATTTTAATTTATATTACCTTTATATTAATTACCTTTATTACAATAATTGCATACAAATTTTCTTTCAGCTGCATGATTACGTATGTGTGTTATCAAGGAAGATTTCCTTGAAAATGTTTTATTGCATAAAGGACAGGACCCTTCTTCATTAAATATTAAGTCCACCTAAATTAAAATCAAGGTCAAAATTAGTAAAATTAATAAAAAGTCGTGGGAAAAAAATAACAAGAATAAATGAAAAATAGAACAATATAAATAAAATTTTGCCTAAACACCTTTTAAACCAAAATAAACTGTTATACAAGTATAATAGTTATATTGGCACTATAATTAAATGATTTATAATAAAACAAATTATTTTATAAAGAAAATGTAAGCTTAAGAGAACTAAATATTACAAAATAATTTGAAATCTTTAGAATAGATTTGAACTAATTTTAAATATCTGGAAAACTCTTATATTAGTTTAATTAAGGTATAAAATCTTAAAATTAGAACATTAATCAAACGTTTTTTAAAATAAAAACTCACAAAAAAAACTTCTCACGTTAACTTAAAAAAAACTCTTTTACTACATGTTTATATATCTTTTAAAACAACTCTTATTCACTAAGATTTAGAACTGTTTAAAAAAATGAAAAAGTATTGAAAAAAATACTAAAGAAAATTTTTGATAATTATACCCAATTCAAATATTCAAATATTTATTTAATTTGAAAAACTCTTGTGCTTTATTTCTTTTGGAATATTATAGAAAAAATTACAACTTATACAAAGACTTTATTTTTATTAATTTCCAAAATTAAAAATGTTATACAAAATTTCAAGTGTTCTAAAAAATTCTTAAATTGACAATACGACTTATTACAAAATATGTATATAAATATAAGTCTGTAATACAAATCTGAAAAATATTAAACTAATTCATAAACTATTATAAAAATACTAAACTCTTATATTCAAACAATGAAAACCAAAATTAAAACCTTTATAAAGAAAAATAAAAGCCTAAGAAAAATCAAATCAAATTACTGGTTATTGTAATTTTTTTATAACAGTTTTAATTAACTGTAAGAGTATTGATTTTTGCCTAGTTTAAAATTTAAACGTTTTGATTTTGTTTATATAACAGTTTTAATTATGATAAAAAATTAAAATGCTTATACAACAATCAACTATTATACTGTGTAAGCAAATTAAAACTGAAACACAGAATTAAATTGCTATGAGGAGAATTAAAAATATAAAATAAAAATTAAAACTGTTATATAAATAAATAAAACTCTTATATAGCAAAACAATATAATTAGGATTGCTATACAGAAAAATAAAATTGTTTTGCAGCAACTAAAACTGTTACACTGAAAATTGAAATTGTTATAATATAATTATACATAAATAAGACAATTATACGGAAGATTTTAACATTTATTCTAAATTTAAAACTATTATACAAGAAAAAAACTGTTATGTGACAAATTAAACTTTTATATAGAAAATTGAAATTATTATACAAAAAACTAAAATTGTTATGTAGAAAAAATAAAATTGTTACACGGAAAATTAAAACAGATACAGAATTTTAATACCGTTATACTAAATTAAAATTGTTATACTGAAAAACGAAAGATAAATAAAACTGTTATACAGAAAATTTAAGCTGTTATAAAGTCACATAAAGATGTTATAACGTAAACGAAACTGTTATAAAAACTTTTGTACTGAAAATTTAATCTTTTATACTGTAATTAAAACGGATAAACAAGAAATTAACACCGTTGTACGAGAAATAAAACTTTTAAACAAAAATTTTAAATTTTTATACTGAAAAATCGAGTATACAGTAAATTAAAACTGTTATATAGGCAATAAAAAAAACGGTTATATAGGCAATAAAATCAGTTATACAAAAATTGAAACAGTTATACAGAAAAAAATTTTTTATACAAAAAATTAAAACTGTTATACAAAAATAAAAACCGTTATACTTAAGATTTAAATTGTTATACAATAATTTGTAAGCAGTGCTATACAAAAAATAAAACTTTTTAACAGAAAATTCAAACTTTTTTTACTGAAAAAACGTACATTTACAAAATTTAAACTATTATACTCAAATTAAAACTGTTAAGAAAATAAAAAATGTTATACGAAAACCGTTAAATAACGGTAAATAAAAACCGTTAAAAAACGGTTATAAAGAAAATATAAACTGTTATACAAAAATAAAAATTCTTAGCTGAATTTTTTCAACTGTTATACAAAGAAATGAAAACCGTTTTTCGACAAAATAAAACTTTAAAAAACAGAAGATTAAAACTGCTATACTGAAAATAAAACTTTTAAACACAAAAAAAAAAAATAAAAAATAAAATGTTACACTGAAAAAGCTTGTAAACATAAAATTAAAATTGTTTTACGGAAATTAAACCTTTTATAAAATAAATAAAAACTGTTATATAAAAATTCAAACCATTTTAAAGCAAATAAAAACTGTTATACAAAAAATTCAAACTATTATAAAGCAAATAAAAACTATTAAACTGAAAATAAAACTATTTTACGGAAAATTAAAAATTGTAAACACAAAATTCAAACTGTTATATTCAAATTAAAACTGTTATAAAAAATATTAAAACTATTATACGAAAAATTAAAGTGTTATACAAAAAATTAAATACTGAAAATAGAACTTGTATACAGAAAATTCAAGCTGTATATAAAAAAACTGGTATATAAAAAAATTTGACTGCCATAATGAAAAAAATTAAAATTACAAATTTGAATTTTTAGAAAAAAAATTTTAAAGTGAATTTTTCATTAAAAGTTAAATGTTTAAAAATCAACTATATATAAAAACTATATACATATATATATATATATATATATATATATATGTTATATATATATATAATATATATATAATATATATATATATATATATATATATATATATATATATATATATATATATATATATATATATATATATATATATATATATATATATATAGTTTATATTTATATATATAGAACATATATAAATATATAATACATATATATAAATTTTCTTTTTAATACAAAATATATCTCTTAAAGAAAAATTTTGTTTTAGAAAAATTCTTTGAAAAAAACTACGAAACTAATAAATTTTTTAGAAAAAGTTCCTTTTAAGAAAAAATAAATTTTTATTAGAAAAAGACTTTTTAGTAAATAAATAATTCCTTTATAAGGTACACCTTTAGTAGAAATAACTTTACTTTTTATAGAAAAACTTGTTTTTTTAGAAAAATTTTTGAAAGTACGTTCTTTTGAAAAAATGTCATTTTCTAAAAAAGTAAATTAAAAAAAAATCCAATTTTTTTATATAAAACAAAATAATCTCTTTTTAATAAAACATTCCTTTCAAAGAAAAATCAATTTTTTTTAGATAAAAAATATTTGTCCTTTCTAATAAAATAGAAAAAGTGCCTTTTAGACAATTTTTTCTATCCTTTTTCGTCAAAAAGCTATTTTTTAGATAAAAAAAAAACACTTTGTTCGAAAAAGTACCTTTTCTAATGAAATAAGTACATTTTCTATGAAAAATTTCCTCTTTTAGTAAAAGTTGTCTATTCTTTTTCGTGTCTACCTTTAAAACTTATAACTGTTATACTCTATCTTACTTTAGCACCTTAAGCTTACATTTTCTTTTATCAAATTTGTAATTAAAACAAAGAAACCAAAACAAACAAAAAATTATAATAATCATCAAAAAGACATTGTTCTATATAGAAATAAAATTCTTTGATATATACATCTAAATGTTGTATGGTTTTCTCCAATTCATAGGAGGACATCGTGATTTGTTGGATTTTATTAACACCGTTTTTACGCGGACGGCGTGGTGTTTGTTGTTGAACTCGCTGCTTTATTTTTTTAAGGAGAAAATATAATAGAAGAAAAAAAAAAACAATTACACAAGAATGTAAACAACATAATCATATTGAAAAAGATAGTTTAAATATATTTAAAATATATATATATATATAAAATTTTCATTTTATATGATTGCAAATAAAAAAAAGATGGTAAAAAATTAAAAGCAAATTAAAAATATATCTTAAACGAATTGGTTCCAAAAAAGCTTAGAAAAAAATATTTATTGTTGTCTTAAAATGAAATAAGAGTTTTAAAACAGAAGAATGCTGAAGATAAAAAGTGAAGAAAAATATAAACAGATTTAGTTAAAAACGTGTTAAAAAAAAAGTTGGATAAATTGTTTGAAACTTAAAAAAGTTATGTATTTTGAAAAGCAGTTAAACAAAAGTTAGGCAGAACTTTAAAAGAAGGACTACGATTTGGTTTGATAAAATAATATTTAAGGTTAGGTTGAATGTTATTTTAATTAATTAATTAATTTTGATAAATTTATATTTTCATTTATATAAAAAAAATTTGTAATTTTACTCTCCATGTTATCGATTTTTCTATCATAGTTTCAAATCTTAAAAATCTTGATAACAAAAAAATTTTAATTTTATTTTATTAAATTTATAAATTTTCTACCAAAAATGTCTTAAAACTTTAAAACAAAAATTTATAATAATAAATTTGGTATTAGGTAGAACTTTTTTAAGATTTAAAATATTTATAAAGAAACTTGAAGTTAATTTTATTAAAAATACTTTAACAAAATTTAAAAAAACTAATAGTGTGTTGATTTTATTTGAATAAAATTTTTTGAAAGCCTCTGAAGGTTTACTTTCCTAGAAATAAATTTATTTAAATATTTTCGTTATACATTTTAATAGCAAAAATGTTAATTAAATTTAAAACAATAAAATCTCAAAATATTGAAATATATATAAAAGTGATGTTATGTTAAAATAAATAAAATCTTAAAACAAAATTAGAAAATTGAGGTTGGAATTTTTATAAAAGAATTGAAGACTTTTTTTAACTTTTAAAATGTAAACAAAATAATAAAATTTTCATTTGGATGCTAGAAATTTAAGGTTATGTTGAAAATATTCGCAAATTTAAAAGTTTTTGAACAAAAATTAAAAAACAAATAATTAAATAATTACCTAAATGATATAAATGTCAGTATAAAACGTTTAAAATCAATAAAATCTAATTTTTTGCAGAATTGAGGTTATGTGGATTTTCTTTTTAATTTGAAATTTTGAACTAAATTTACTTTAAAGTAATAAAATAAATAAATTATTGCTTAAATGATAAATATTTCAGTATTAGCTTTTTAAAATTAGCTTTTAAAAAAGATTGAGAAAATTAAGATTGTTAAAATTGAAGTTATGTAGAACTTTTTTATAAATTTAATAGTTTTGAAGAAAATTTAATTGAGAAGAATATTTAAATTATTACGTAAATGAATACATTTCAGTATTAGCCGTTTTAAATCAATAAAATTTTAAAATCATTTTTTTTTTTTTTTTTTATTGAGATTATGATGATTTTGTTGTTGTTGTTTTATTATTATTTTTTCAACAAACTTTACCATTAAATAAAAAATATAATTAAATTTAAAATCAATAAAATTCAAAAATTAAATTTTCTAAAATTGAGGTTATGTGGAATTTTTTGAAAAAAAGTTTTGAATAAAATTTAAAAGAAATAATTTAATTGTTATTTAAACCACATTAATTTCATATTAGCTGTTTTAAATCAATAAAATTTTAAAATCTTAATTATTTAAAATTGAGGTATGTGATGCACACAGTTCGTTTTCAAATCGTATCGGTTGGTTGCTTTATTTTTCTTTTAGAATACACAGCCCATGTGAAAAATTAAAAAATAAAAATAGAGAAAGTGATTTAAATCTAATTTTCATCAATAACGAAAACGATAAAATAAATAAATCACATTTTTTTCGATTTCAAATCGATTCATTTTCGAAATAGTTTTCTTTTATATACCTGATATTTTTTTAACAAATAAAATTTTAAAAAACTCAATTTTTAAATTTTGAGGTTTTGTTGATTTTTTTTTTATTAAAAATTTTTGAATAAATTTGAGGTTATGAGGTTATGTTAAAAGTTTTTGAATAACATTAATGGAAAAATATAAAGAATCAATTTTATTTTTATTATAATCAAATTTTAAAATATTTGTCGAAAATTCTTTTAAATCAATAAAGATGTTAATGTTAAATGTTTTTTATTTCAAATTTTTGAAGCTTTTATAGGTTTAAAATAAATATTATTTTCACCTACTAATACAAATTTTAACCAAAAAATCTTAAAAAAAAAGTAAGTTTAAATATTTTTTTCCAAATTAAAATTTTTTAATTTAATTAACACTTAATTAAATAAGGAATCTAAAATGTACTACGTTTATACACACCTCTTACTCGCAATTAAAAATATTGCAAAATAAAAATTTTGAGCGCATAAACGGTGAGTTAATATTTTATTTGCAAGTTAGTAGTAACTCACGAAAACTAACTGTTTTTATAAATTCAAATTCTAACATTTTTTTTAAATTGACGTTATGCCGATTTTTTTTTATTTAAGTCTTTAATGCTTTTACAATTTTTAGTTTGAAAATTAATTTTCATTTTCTAATTAAAATTTGTAGACAAAAATTAATATTTAATGTAGATAACCAATTTAAAATAATTATTTTCTTAATATTAATTTTAATGCATTAGGTTTTTACAAAATCAAATATATATATATTAGGTTATGTTAAATTAAATTTATTTATTTATATTTATTAAATGTTTTTAACGTATTTAAGATTTTTAGTTAAAAATAAATTTTATTTTCACTTTCCAATCAAAAAATTTTAGGCAAAAGTGTTTTATATTTAAAAAAAATCTTAAAAAAAAAGAAAAATAACACTTTGAGATTAAGTTGAGTTATTTTTTAAATTAAAGTTTTTGAAGTAAATTAATACTTGAATTAAATAAAAAAATTAATACAAATATTTCCTTAACATAAATTTTAATATCGTTAGTCTCCAAATAAGAAAAATATTGAATTTTAAGGTTATACAATTTTTTGAAAACTTCCTTCTTTTAAAGTTCTGCATTTTTATTTGCTTCTTTTGGGTAGATGCATAAAATTAACGCATAAACAAGTTTGATTAGTAATAAAAGTTCATTTTTTTTTTTCTTGAAGAAGACTTAAAAATTATAATTAATTTAAAAAGTAAAAAAATTATAAACCAAAACCCTTAAACTTACTTCTTCGGAATCGTCCTGCGATTGGAGACTGTTAGTCGAATTGGTGGAGTTTTGTAGCTGTTGTTGAGGCATTTGTTGTTGATTTAAATTATTCGCTGTATTGCTGGTATTTGTTGTTGTATTATTATTGTTGCTATTATTGGCATTAGCAGCAGCAGCTGCTGCAGTAGCCGCCAAAGCCGGTTGACCAGTAGCTGTAGCAGCTACTGCCTGATAAAAGCCATTACCGCTGTTAGTCAAATGTTCTGAACACTTTACACAGGTGGGTATATTATAGCCGGGTACTTGGAACAACTGGAAGAATGGGAATGAGAAAAATTAATATTTTCAAAACTTTAAAATAATAAAAAAATCTTTTTAAATACTTTTGCTTAAAAAAATGTATCTCTTAATAGATTTTTTTTAACGTTAAGTTTCTCAATATTAAAACAACTTTAATAATAAACAGCTTTAAGGCTACTACTCTATATCTACATATCTACTGGAAATATAGAAAATAAAAAAAAATTAAATGAAAAAAAAAAATAAAATTGAAAGAAAAAAATATCAAGCCTCATCATACTGTTAACATCATAGTGGATAAAAAAAAAGTAGAAAAAATAACACAGAAAAAATCGAAATAATGAAAATAAAAAAATATATACTGAAATAAAATGAAAAAAAAAAAAATATATATAGCCAACAACTCACAGTAAACTATTGTAAGGTTGGTTATCTTTACATCTCTGTCCCCTCGTTTAAACCCTCAGCCAAGAGAGACAGCTTTAAAAATAACAACAAAAACAGAAGAAGCAAAAAAAAATAACACAACACAACATAAAAAGAAACGAATGAAATTGAAAAAAAAAAATAACAAAATAAAAAAAAAACAGAAAAAATATTGTGCGCGCTAAAGAGAAGTTGGTACTGTATGCAAAAGCCGTAGTTAAAGGGGGAGGAAAATAATTTCAATTTCTAGGAAAAATTATATAGAATAAAATTTCATTCAATTATTTTCGTAAAATTTAATGTTGCTACAAATAATACCAGCAGTTTGAAATTAAGTTAATTTTTTTCTTTTTTTGGAAAAAAAAAAAAATAATAATAATAATAAAAAATAAAAAATGGAGGTTATTTTCAACTTTTTTCAAATTTAAAGAGTTTTGAAACTAATTTAATGAAAATTTATTAAGAAATCTATTTAAATATTAATTGAAGTTATGTTGATTTTTTTTAATTGAAAGAACAATTTAATAAAAATTTAATTCAAATTTAATTGCAGAATTAGCTTTTTTAAATTTTATCAAAATTGTCCTTTTCAAACGTTGAGATTATGTTAAATTTGTTTCAAATTTAAAGAGTTTTAAAACAAATTTAACACAAATTTATAAGAATTCAATTTAATTATCCTTTTCAAACTTTGAGATTATGTTAAATTTGTTTCAAATTTAAAGAGTTTTAAAACAAATTTAACACAAATTTATAAGAATTCAATTTAATTATTATTCCAAAATAAAAAAATTCATTATTAGCTTTTTTAAACAAATAAATCATAAAAATATATTTTTTCCAACAATTGAGGTTATATTGATTTTTTTTTTTTTTATATATAGTTTAAGAAATTATACGAGTATAAATTTATAAAGAAATTAATTTAATTTTTACTCCAAAAATACAAATTTTATTAATAGATGTTTCAAAACTAAAATATCAATATTTTTTTTTTTTTTTAATGGAGGTTATTTTGAGATTTGTCCAATTCATAAAGAATTTAATTTGATATTTATTTCAGAAACAAAAATACAATTTTCTTCCATTTCAAAAAAAAAAAAAAAATCATTAAAATAAATTCCCAAAATTGATGTTATGTTGAACTTTTTTTTTTATTTAAACAGTTTTAAAACTAATATAATGCACATTTATTAATAATTAAATTTACTTCAGAAGTAAAAACCTTATTATTAGATTTTTACAAAATAAAACTAAAAAAGAAAGAAAGTCAGAAATTAAGATTATGTAGATTTTTTTAATTTAAGCGTTTTAAAAAGAATTAAATGTTTAATTTGATTTTTATTTCATTAGACAAAATTTTATTATTAGCTATTTTAAAACTAAAAATAATGAATAAAGTTATATTCATTATATATATATATATATATATATATATATATATATATATATATATATATATATATATATATATATAATAAAAATTTAAAAAAGTAAAAATTAATGTTATTTTAAAATTTATAAAGGGATTTAAAATTAATTTGCTAAAACTAAAAACATTATTAGCTATTTCAAAACTAAAAAATCCGACTTTATTACAAAAATTATGAAAAAATAGGTTTTAAAAATTGAGGTTATATTGATTTTTTTAACTTGAATTTAATATTTAATTAAAGTCTATTATTGCGTTTATATACACCTCTTACTTGTAATTAAAAATATTGTGATATGATAATGATATGATAACGTTGAGTTAATATTTAATTTGCAAGTTAGTAACTCAAGAAAACTAATCGTGATTAGTGAAACTAATTGCAAATACAAAGTAAGGCGCTGTCACTTCCTTTTACTTTCGTAGAATCCGTCACAAAAAATAAGAAAATATATTTCTTTATTAAATTTGCCGTATAAACGGTGAGTTAATTATTTGCAAGTCATTTTTATTTGCAAATAAGGGTCGTATAAACGTAATATATAATTTATTTCATAAGACAAAATTTCACAATTAACTATTTTTAAACTTTTAAAAATTCAAAATAAAATTAGAAACAAATTTAAAACTTACTTTGCTAACTAGTACAAATTTCATTATTTTTGATTTTCTTTCATTTTTCTTTTTTACAATTAGAAAAAATATATGTTTAAAACTTATCATAAAAAAAATTAAAATTTTTATATTATGTAGATTTTTTTATATCAAGTATTTATAAAATATTTAACTTGTTATTTACAAAAAAATATATAAATTTTTTTATTACCTCTTTACAAATTTTAACAAAAACAGTTTTATATAAAAAATAAATAAAATTATAATTTGATGTTATGTTGAACATTTTTTTAAATTAAAAATTTTAAAGGTATGTCTATAAATTTAGGGAAATTTTATAAAATTTTATTTAAAAAAACTTTTAACTAAAAATCCTCAAAAAAAAATCAATATTTGAAGTTATGTTGATTTTTTTTAATTACGAACATTTTTATACATCGTTAAAGATATAAAGTTATTAAGGCTCGAATATTAAAGTAAAAGGGAATATGATAAACTAGTTTCTCAATAAAACTACTACCACAAATATTCCTAATGACATTTAATGGATTCTGTTACTGGGACGAGGGGATTTCGCCCGTTCTGAAATTTATAGTGCATAGTTAGCATCTCATACATATCTTATATAAAACTAAACCGACATAATAGATGACTACATGAATGAGATGAGGCTATGAAGGGAAATTTTACACTTAATACTATTAAGAACGCAAATTTCCATAAAAAGGAACAACATTATGATTTTGAATGAGAACAAAGATAACGTAACGTGGCGATGGAAATAACAACGATTTAAAAATGACCGATGAACGAGAGAAAATTATTTGGAAATTTGTGTGGATAAATTTATGATAGAATTTGATATTTAGACTAAATATATTGATGACTTATTTTATATTCATAAGGATTTCAATATGGACTATTTTGAACAACAATTTCCATCGTAGTGATAAATTTAATATTGAAATGGAATTCAATTCAAGCTTCTATATCTAGATACAAGTGAATTTGGAGATGAAGACAGCATACGTATGTAGAATTAATTATTTCTCGATACATTTGAAGAGAATTATAGGGGAATTATGCTTTACCTAATGTAACTTGTCGTGAATGTTTTAAACGTTTTAAAACTGGCGATTTTTAGGGAGCATCCGGTTAAACAAAAAAAAAAAATTGAAATTGAAAAACTAGAACACTAAATCGTATGTAAATCTCGGACAACGAGGTAAATCTATACCAAAGCCGAATATCCCTATCGCAAAGGTTATGTACTATATTTGAGGGAATCAGAAGGGTGTCGCCAACGATCACGGGAGATCTGTACCGAATCCAATTGATCCGCTTGAAGTGAGCATTGAACAAAAAACGGTAAGAATGTGTCACCAAACACGATTCCAAAATATTCCATCATAATAGTGTTTAGTCGTTCCTTCCAATGCTACGAGTTTATATTGTTCAGAATGCGAAGAAATAAAAATATTTTTAAACGTAAAAATAATTTAAATTTGGCTACTGAAAATCATATATAGACCTTAATTTATAGAATTTACCTGCTCTTAAATATTTTTTAAACTTTAGGTGGACAATTTTGACACACTGTTGCTCAACTATTATTATAAAGTGGTACACTACAATATAATTTTTCTTAAAGCTTAGGCTCTCCTCTACAACTTTCCTATACCCGATCGAATTGAAATGCTAGTCGTTTGGGATATACAGATTTATTTATTTATTTTTACCATGAATCTGTCCGTTGAAATATACTTTCGTTGCCCGCTGATTACTGGCGGATATATGCGATATGAAAAAATTTCGGTTAAACGAGTGAGAATTTCACTATTGAAAATCATATAAATTGATTCACTAAAAAATAAAAAGAATGCTTTTTGAGGTCGGTCAGTCATCAAAAAGTAAAGCACAAATGATTATGTGCTTTCACAAAGTTTAAAACCAGTGTTCATAAATAAATAAAATATGGGGACAATACAAGTTCTCCCTTTTTTCCATTTTTAACAAAACCACTTCGACAACACTGTTCTTCTTGAAAATAATAAGTTAACTATAATTTTAGTACAGTTAACTAACATTCTTATTTTTAGTGCAATTAAAGAGAGGGAGAAAAATCTTTTTGTCCCCTTAATACAACTTGAAATCACAACGCAACTGTAGGGTACGTAATAATGTTTTATTTTGTTGTTTTTTTTTTTTTTTTTTTTTTTTTTTATTTTATATATGATTTTTTTTTTCATTTCTGTGTTGTTTTGTATTTTTTTTTTTTTTTTTTTTTTTATATATATTTTCCAAGTTAAAATCATTGAAGCAAATGGACGGTTTATAAGGGTGTACAACTTAAAATTAAAGACTTTAAATATAAAATATAACAAAAAAAGAAGTAGAAAATATTGAAAAAAAAATAAAATAAAATTACAAGTATTAAAAAAAGAAAAAAAAAAAAAGAACAAAATTAAATGGAAGAAAATCTTAAGAAAAATTGTATGATACAGAAAAAATATAAGAACCAAAGCTGGTTTTATATAGAGAAAAATTTTAATTAAAAATATCAAATTAAAATTAATAAAAGTAACAAATTTATTAATTACAATAAATTTAATTAATTTAAGTTCTATTACTTTTATTTTACCCTCCCCTCCCATTCTTTACCTGTCTTTCCAAAAAGATGTCTCAGTTTTTTTCATTTATATTTGTTTGTTTTTATTATAATTTCCTTTTTGTGTTATTTGTTTTGATTATTGAAATTTATTATTATTTTGTGTGTGTGTTTATATTTTCCTTTTTTATATATGCGTTTCTTGTTTTTTATTCAAAATATTCTTGATTTATTTTGCAAACACAAAACACTTGTCGCTTTATGAAAAGTTTTCGTCAAACAAAAAACTTTTTCGAAATTTTTTATCTTCACATACACATCTCAGTAGAACAGTGATTAAGTGGATGTATGTGTGTGTAAGAAAGTAACAACAACTACCCTTAAACAAACTGTAACAGCAGCAACAGCAACAACATTAGATATTAACCGTGACAACTACCCCTTCTTGCTAGAAAGTATAACAAGAAGCAATAAATAAAAAAATACTGACATTTAAGAAAACAGAGCTGCCAAATTTATGGACTTTTTTCTAAATAAATTAGCGATTTTAGGTAGATTAACTAATTACCAACTTAAAGAATGTGAAAAAGGGTGTTGTTAAGGAAAATGCAATAGTCAATAATTTTTTTAATAAAATGATGCTGTAAGACTCAAGGGTGTAGGTTTTTTATGTTGAAAAAGCCATTAGACCGGAATGCAAACTCACTATGGCAATATAGTGCGTTCGAATAAAACATAACACATATATTAATATAGTTGACTGGAATAAGTTACAATTTTGAATGAAACATTACATTTTAGGGGTTTTTCTATAGATTTATTATATGTAATAATAAAGGATAAATTAATGATTAATTAATTCGATTATACTTTGTGTAACTTTTTTGGAACCAGCTTTTCACTTGTCCGAGTTTATTGTGTCCGATGTTACATGCGATAAACTTCTTTCAGCACAGCTGCATGTAGCTTGCCAAACAAGAAACTTTTTGGAACTATATAAAACTTTTGTCCAGGATGCTGTCAAAAAGCAGAAACAACTTACCTTTCATCATCCATTACACACTTAATTTTTTTTTTTTTAATAGATATGCTCTCCATTCCATTCCGTTCCTATCTGATAGTTTTTGCACCTTAAGTGTTTTAAGTCCAATATTGGCTTTAACATTGCGCACATAGCGTTCAGAATAATTGACATGTCAAGCCACTTCGTGGCCGTAAATGTTTAGAATACATCTTAAGAACTGCTCCACATTTTCATTTCGTGATATTTCATTTTTCCTGTTCCAGGTTTCCAATTAATTGTAAGGCAATATTTTTTCAACTTTCTTACCACTCTAGAAACTAATCGCTGCTGACAAGTAACTCTTTTTCAATTTTTTCGTAAGTCTAATCTGGATGAGTTTTAATAGTTTCAAAAAATTTTTATGTGTTCCCATTGTGAAGCAAGCACACAAAATGTTTTTAAAATTCAAATCTGGAGTATTTTTCAAAGATAATATTTAACACAAAAAGAAAAATAAGTTAACATCAGACAAAGTTATAAACGAAAATATGTGTTACATTTTATTCAAAAGCACACATTAATTGGCCTTTTGTGGTACTGCAAGTTCAGCGCTAGAAAACCCTAAATCTATGCCACAAACCTTTCTGAACTCTTAATAAATTTCAAGATTCGTTTAACATCCAGATATCCATACAAAGAAGGGTTGCCGGACATGAGCCAAAATGTTAGTGAGAGACTTCTCTACGAAATTGTAGCTCCTACATGTCTAGCAATAAGAGAGAATAGAGCCTCGAGTGTGACGATAAGACTCTACATCGATTTGAACTGAGTTTTGATTAGAGTCTTCTGCCAACTTAGAAAGTTTTCAAACTTTTCCAACAGACTGATTTCAATCAATGACCTTCGGCCGTCGAGGGTCACTCTTCACCATAGATTATTGGCCGTAAAAGCCTTGATAGCAGGGATAGCCATTACTTCCATTTGGAAGACGAAAAGATGGGCAAAGTTTCCCACAATAAACTCCTCCGTCAACGCCTCCCCTAATTAGAGCCTGTGAAGGATCTCTCTACTTATCCGCCCACCTTAGAGCCGTCAGTAAACAAGTTCATCTCACCCTAATTCCAGATTTCTTCGTACGTCCAGCATTCCCTATACGGGATGTTATATTGATTTTTTTAACTTGAATTTAATATTTAATTAAAGTCTATTATTGCGTTTATATGCACCTCTTACTTGTAATTAAAAATATTGTGATATGATAATGATATGATAACGTTGAGTTAATATTTAATTTGCAAGTTAGTAACTCAAGAAAACTAATCGTGATTAGTGAAACTAATTGCAAATACAAAGTAAGGCGCTGTCAATTCCTTTTACTTTCGTAGAATCCGTCACAAAAAATAAGAAAATATATTTCTTTATTAAATTTGCCGTATAAACGGTGAGTTAATTATTTGCAAGTAATTTTTATTTGCAAATAAGGGTCGTATAAACGTAATATATAATTTATTTCATAAGACAAAATTTCACAATTAACTATTTTTAAACTTTTAAAAATTCAAAATAAAATTAGAAACAAATTTAAAATTTAATTTGCTAACTAGTACAAATTTCATTATTTTTTATTTTCTTTCATTTTCCTGTCACGCAGATCACTAGTATAAAGAAAAATCTTATCTATGAGATTATGATAAGTTTTAGTCTCATTTCAGATTCTACAAAAGCCTTTATATGGGACAATTAATCTACATACATGTACACCAACAGGCTAGTGACGAGTGACCACAGTTATTGGATTAAAGGAGTATTTACAAAAATGAGTGTTGAGGCAGTTGATGAACTATTATTAAAGGCAACAACATACCGTGCAAGTACCCAACATACACAAAATAATGTTAACGTCCAAGATGAATCGGAAAATTCTTTTATCTCACCATCGTAATTATATAACTTACATATTTTGATTTAATTTTATAGTTTAAATTCAATTTGAATTTTTTATTATGATAACAAAAATCATTTTTTTCATAGTTTGGAAGAGTTTAACATGCATTGTAACAAATTATCTAATAATTTATTAAACATCATATCAATTAATATCAGAAGCATATCTTCAATTTTAAAATTTAATAAATTTAAAAAATTAATTGCGAAGTTTTCGAAACTTCCTGCAGTTATTGCTGTGCAAGAAACATAGTTTAAAGAGAACATTGTTCAAATATATAACATACCAGGTTATAAAGCTGTTCACTGTTGTAGATCTGATCATTTTGGTGGAACATCGGTATACATATGTCCATGAAAGTATTCATTGTTCAGTGGAAAGAATTTCAAATCCTAAAATTTTATAGACTCTGTGGTTTTAAAGTTTTGTGATTTAAAATTTGATGGAAAGGAAATTGTTCTCATTTCATTTTATAAGTCACAAAAATGTATTCTAAATGACTTTTTGATGTTTATTGAGGACTTACTGTCTCTTTATGGCAGGTACTACTGTATTTTGGTTGGTGATGCAAATATTGATTTGTTAAATAAAAACGTGTCTCAGGAACTTATAAATCTTTTGCAAAGTTTTGACTTTAGAAATTGCCATGGCTTGATCACACGTCAAATTAGTGGAACATCAATTGATCATGTTTATACTAATATGAACAAGCCAATCATTGTTGATTCTATTAATTGTATGATTTCGGATCATAAAGGTTAAAAGACAGGATTATAAAATGTGACTATGCGAAATTGGAACGTATTTTACAAAATAAAATGGCAAACTTCATGCATACTGGTGATTCATCAACTGACACTTCTAATCTTATTTCTTCCATTAGAAGCGCTATTGACTGTTCCACTGTGGAAACATGTAGAAGAACGAATAATAAAGACAAAATAGCTCCTTGGATAAATGGTAATTTGCAAAAATTAATTATTATTAAAAACAGTCTATTTAAACAAAGAAGAAGAAATCGCAATAATATACTTGAAACAAAGTTGAAAAGAATTAGTAAAGTTATAAATGTAGCTTTAAAGATTTCGATGAATAACTTTAACGTCAGTAACCTATAAAACTTAAATAATGACCCAAAAGAAAAAAACATGGAAATTTATGAATGAAACTCTTGGGAGGGTAGAACAAAGGGAAATTTCTATTGCTGATACAAAACAATGTTCGTAAAGCTGAAACATTTAATTCTCATTTCCTACAATCAGTAAACATAATAAAGCAGAAAATAGTTCAATCATCTTCCGATTTCTGTAACGGGTTGAGAACTTTAAGACCGGTTCATAATCGATTTCGTCTTAACTATACCTCTAATGAGCAAGTTAAGGTTATAATTTCAAGCCTTTTAACTGGAAAAAGTTGTGGTCACGACAATATTTATCCCAAAGTATTTTTACACTGTTCGAATTGTATTTCTCCAAATATTGTGCATATTTTTAATACCATTGCATACTCGTCAGTATACCCTGACATTTTGAAAATCCATAAAGTAATCCCTATTCCCAAGGAAAGGAAAGCAACAACAGTGGAACAATATCGTCCTATTTCGATACTTCCTATTATTGATCAAATCTTTGAACGTATATTGCACAAACAAATTTTCACTTATTTTATGGAAAACAATTTATTAAATGAGTTTCAATTTGGCTTTCGAAAGGGTTGTGGCACTGATGAGGCTATTGTAAATGTGCAAAATTATATCTTATATTTATGATCTAACGAAGGCGTTTGATCTTATAGATCATGAAATATTGCTGCAGAAGCTTAAATATTATGGTATTCATGGAAATGAATATTTATTTCTAGAGAGCTACTTAACAAATAGAAGACAATTTGTTCAAGTTAAGGAAAATAAGAGTAATCTGCTAAATGTCGTACATGGAGTTCCTCAGGGAAGTCTTCTAGGCCCTTTGTTGTTTTCAATATACATCAATGATTTAAAAAATTTAAACTTGACAGGGAAAATTTTTATATTTGCTGATGATATTAATATATTTTATCATTATAAACATGAAACTGCATTAAAGCCGTATATGGAAAGAGATGCTTCATTAGTTTCGGAATATCTTCGTATCAATAAGCTTTTTTTTAAATCCTGCAAAGACGAAACTTATAAGGTTTAAACCACACTTTGGTTTTAGTAATGATTTTAGTATTTTTTTTGATGGAAATGAAGTTCGAGAGGTTTCATCTGTTGAACATTTTGGGTATATGTTTGCAGGGATCAGCATATTAGGAATCTTAAGGTAAAACTTTCTCCTGCCTTAGGCTTAATATATAAGTTTAGAAAAAAGTTTGATAAAAAAAACCAAATTTTTAATTTATCAAGCTTTGGTTCAAAGTCATTGTAATTACCTAGCATTAATATATGGAATCAAAAAAACTACAGAGTTTAAATCGCTTCAGAGAATGCAGAACAAAGCATTAAAAAGAGTAGCTAACTTGCCCAGCCGGTTTCCAACTGTTATTTTATTCAGGGACGTTTTTCCCACTGTTTTAATAATTTACGGGCTCTATAAGTTTCAGTTATTACTGTACATGTTTAAATCTCTTAATTGTATTGAGAATCATACCATACAATTCACACAACAATTTAAGAATAATTTTTTGCCAATCTGAAACACCAAAGCAACGAGTTGAACACTCTGGTTGTAGAGAATATAATAACTTGCCACATAATATTAAACAAGCCTCAAGCCTATCGCAGTTTAAATCTTATTTAAAATTTTTTATCTCAACATGTTGATGAGCTTCTGATATAATGTTTATTGGTATGTTTAAAATTAAAACGATAAAATTGTAAATTATTATTTATTATAAATATTTTTTTAATACTTTTGTTAAAATTTTACCAAAAAGCCTCATAATGCCAATCTGGCGCTGAAGTGAAATTGTAATATTGTTTATTTTATAATAAAATTTGAAAAAAAAATCTCAATAGGTTGAAATGCGATCCAGATATCGCCAGATCTTTTAAGTTTCGGCACAGGTGGATTCTCTTGCTCATCTTCGTTTGGCAATGATGTATAGTTTCTGGGTCATATATCTCACGGCTTTCAAACTTACGCGAATAAAATATCCCTTGAATTATGAACGGTAAATCAAGCTTAACAAAAAAAATATGAAATTTTTAAAATATAATTTTTTATCAAAACCCTTTTTTCCTTTCTTTTATATCTGAAGTCTTTTAAAAAAATATGAAATGTAAAATTTTTTAAACTTCTTATTTTTCTACCAAAATACATTCTTTTCAATATTCGGACTATTGATTATGATAAATGTCCACCTTGTCTATAAATTCCACCAGTTTTCATTCGCCTAAGTTGTCCCTTTTACCTGAAATCCTGAAAAATCCTTAAAAAATATAGAATTTGAAATTTTTAAAATTTCATATTTTTATATCCAAACAGGCACTGTTCAAGATTCTGATTATTGATTATGATAGATGTCGACCTTTTCTATAAATTCCACTAACTTCCATTCGCCCATGTTGACCGACTTTATTCCACCAACAGGCCAGTGACGAGTTATCACAGTTATTGGATTCCAGGAGAAATCCCAGTAGATTGAAATGCGATTCAGAGATCGGCAGATATTTTAAGTTTCGGCACAGGTGGATTCTCTTGCTCAACTTCGTTTGGCAATGATGTATAGTTTCTGGGTCATATATTTCACGGCTTTCAAACTTATCGCGAATAAAATATCGCTCGAATTTTGAACGGAAAATCAATCTTAACAAAAAAAATATGAAAAATATAAAAAAAATTCCACTAACTTCCATTCGCCCATGTTAACCCTTTTTTTTAGATATCCTGAAAAGTCCTTAAAAAATTGAATTTGAAATTTTTAAATTTCATATTTTTTCTATCAAAACACACTCTGTTAAAGATTCGGACTATTGATTATGATAAATATTCACCTTGTCTATAAATTCCACCATCCGCCTATGTTGTTCCTTTTTCCTGAACTTCTGAAAAGTTCAAAAAAATATGGAATTTGAAATTTTTTAAATTTAATATTTTTGTATCAAAACACGCTTTGTTAAAGATCCGGACTATTGATTATGATAAATGTTCACCTAGTCTATAAATTCCACAAAGTTTCATTCGCCCATGTTGTCCCGTTTTCCAATAAAGGATATCTATCCTGCATACTTATACTTTTTTTTTTTTTTTTGTTTCTCTATAAAATTTTAATTTAACAGAATATTTTTTATGTAACATAATTTTGTGATGATTCATACAGTGGATCTTCAATCCTCCATTTTTTGGTTAATTTAGTCAAGAAATATCGACACAAATCCTTTTTAAAGTCATACACTCAGTTTTTCATATTTTAACAGAATTATATTAACGCTTTTACCGAACTCTGTTAAATGCAAATGTGGGTTTTATATTTAAAATTTATCTTCATCGAAAAATCATCTGTTTCGCGGAACATTCAAGATAGCAAATTTTTGTTCAGTAGAAACAAAAATTCCGAGCAAATGATACTTGCGCCTTATAAGGAGATGATTTAGTTTAAGGAACAGTCTCAAATTTAACTAATGACATGACTCAAACTAAAAATATCGTTTACAACCTATTTCAGTTCCTTTTTTTTTTTTTCTTTTTTTTTTTTTTTTTGTCATTTACAAATTTTCACAACTTATTTGGTGGTTCTTCCCTGTTGAATATTAAACATTTGGTATCTAAATTTTGACTAGTAATACTTTAATATGTTCATAGTGAAAAACACATTTTTCAAAATTATATCTCCGTTTTCAGATTAAATCTGCCGGCAATTCGAACAATCAGTCAATACCCGCCGTTAACTAAACCCCAACTCATGAGCAAGAGTACTTTTCGTAGTCAACTTCGTACCAGCAAGCTTTACCGATCGATGATTACAGATTTCTTGTGATCAAAATGAAATGATTGGAATTGAACGACAAAAGTAGGGAACTACCTGTCACACTTCTAATAATAACTTAAACTGAATATTGAAATTGTGTTATTTAGGCTATTTTCTCTTAGGATTTCTTTAAGTTGAAGCTTAATGGTGGTACCTTCTAAGTAATCATTACATATTGAATAATTCATATGGTGCCAACAGAGTAACAGAATATTATAATTCTCGAATACATGAAAAACTGCTATTGATACCTTACATGACTTGTTTTATTAAATTTTAACATCTGACCATGTCTATTGGATTGTCCTCTAACGAATATTATATTGAAACTCGTTAACGAATGTGTAGCTCATCTGAATGTATTTGCAAAAGATTACTGAAGTACTCACTTTAAAGTATTAACACTAGTGTATTTCTTTGTAGATATCAAAATAGCCCAAACAAGAAAATGCACAATACAGAAGAATTTTCGAAGAACGGACCATTTTTTTTTTTTTTTTTTTTATAAGATCGATTCTCTTTTTGAGTGCAAATTTTTCGGATGAATAATGGTAAACTTCGTAGAGCAATGATAAGTTTCAATAATAAATTTCATCGTTGCTTCTATTGATTAGCCCTGATTTGGGAGTGATGTAGAAGGATCGGGGAATATGGCTCTTGTAGCTAAGAATCGAACAAGTATAAGAAACCTAGTATTATTCGCTTATATGATCTAATAGACTCAGTAAAGGAGGATTAATTTTTGTTCCAATTGAAGCTTCAATTTGTTAAGCTTAAAAAATTATTGTAGATTATAAAGAATATTTTATTTGGACGAAGAATTTGGCTGTTGCAACTCCCGGTTTTTTAATAAAATATCCGGTTTTCGTGACAAACTCAGTTTTATGAAGTGTGTTTTTTTTATCCAAACCCCGTTTTTTAAGAAAAACTCTGTTTATAAAACCCGATTTTTTAAGAAAAGCTCGGTTTATGTAAAACCGGTTAATTAAAAAAAATCTGAATTTTTATCGAAAGCAATATATATTTTTATCGAAAAAAATATATTATTCAAAAATTGATTTGGATAATATAGGATATTTATCCAAAAAACGTTTTTCTATTCCAATGATTTTCAATTCGAATAATAGTTTGATAAAATATTTCATTCGAATAAATTTTTAATCGAAAATAATCTATTCGAAAAATTTTATATAGAAAATTTTATATTTGATTAATTTCTATTCGATTAATATTCTATTCGAATAATTTTCTATAGAAAATCTTCCATTCGTTTAATTTCCTATATAAAATCTTCTATTCGATTAATATTCTACCGAAAATTTTCTATTCGATTAATTTTTTATAGATTTTACATTCGATTAAAAATTTTATAGAAAATTTTCTATTCGCTTGAATTTTCTATTCGATTAATTTTATATATAATATTCTATTAAGGTTTTTCTACAGTTTACGGTGTATTATGAGTATCCCGTTTTTTTATGAAGAACTCGGGTAAACAACTGTGCTGTTTGTTTGGTTTTTCGTAAAAAAACGGATTTTTTCTATAAAAAATTGTTTTTTATAAAAACCCCAATTTCTTCAAAAAAAAAATAAGATTTTTATGAAAAACTCGTTTTTTATATATAACCGGATTTTTATGAAAAACTTGGTGTTTTTTTTTATAAAAAACAAGTCTGTCTGATTTTTCAATTTTTATAAGAAAATTAGATTTTTAAAAAATAATGATCTTTTGTGGAAAAAATCGGTGTTTTTTTTATTATTTAAATAATATTTTTTCTATTAACATGAATTTCTTTTTACAAAAACCCTTAACTAATTCCAATCAGTTAACTGGCATCACTGTTTTAACAAGTTTCGTCCTACAAACAAAACAAAAAACATTTTACATATTTATCTCACTCTCTGGCTAATGTCCTCTCAGTCTCGCCTAATTTAACATTGAATGTGTTTGTGTATTTATAAAAAAAAACTGCATGCAGAGTTGCATTTTTTAGTACGTAGTTAGATACCAAACAAAAAAGTGAACTAAAGCAACATCAAACCCTGACAAGAGTTGTAAACTTTATTTTCAAGCCTTTTTTATTGAAAATTTTCTAAGCAAGTTGTTGTAGTAGTGGAGTAGTTGATGTTGTTGTACCCCCGCCCTCTTATTTAAAAGATTTATGCGTATGCTCCGTTGTTGTTGTGTTACTTATAATAATGTTGATGGTGTAGTTATTGTTGTACAGTGTTTTAAAACTAAACAGGAAGATATGAACTTTACTCCAACAAAACAAAAGCCGCAGTATGCGGCTGCCACACGTACACTGGCACACCAACCAGAAACAAGATTGGACAAAAAATGAAAACACACAACAGAACAGAAACCAGAAAATCAATAAAAACAACAAAATACACATTTTTGCAAAAGCAATAAAAAGACGCGCGCAAATTGTTATTTTAACCTAAGATAAAAATTTTTTCTTACTACTAAATATTTTCTTTAAATTTCAATATACATAAAGAACATTTTTTAGAAAAATTTCCAAAAAATACTTACCGCTGCTGGTTGAAAACACAATCTACAAATGCTTTCCATGTCCTTTTTTTTATACTAAAACAGAGTCACACTAAACTAAAATTATATAAAAAAAACAAATTTAAAGAAACAACGAATTCCTCTTAAAAATACAATGTACTATATAAGAAGAGGGTGAGGAGAAGGAAGCACCAAAGCCCGGTTATTCATTAAAATTTCATTAACGCCGGAGGAGGTCTTCTTTTTTTTCTTTAAGATTTTTTTTTAATTTTCCTTTTCACCGTAAATATTATAAATTTCTTGTAAAAATTTCTAAACACTTTGTTTTAGCCAACTTTTTCGTTTTTTTTTCCTCTTTTTTTTTTTGGTTATTATATATTTTTTGGCCAGCGGAGCACCTTTTTTTCTCAAAATTTTTTTTCACACACACACTTTTTTCTCATTTCTTTTGACATTTTATTCTTTTAGGCTTGTCGCCTCATGTTTAATTTTCCTTTTTAACACTTAATTCTTGGTTTTTATTTTGTATTTCCCATAAATTATTTTCATGTGTTTGCAATTAATTTATGGTATTGTTTATGCTGTGTTTTTTATAAAGTTTTGGAACTTTTTTTTATACGACCGTCTAATCAAAATAATTTTTTTTCTGCTGCTGCGAAACAATAAAATATAGAGATGACGTCTTTTTAATAACTTTACAAAACGCTAGGGGGCGCTAATGTTAATAAATATAAAGAAATCTTGTGGCCTCCCATAGTGTAATAAGAAGGTGACCTCGTAACAGAATTGTTTTCCAACTTGCATTTAAAAAAAGGTAACGCAGCTGTCAAAAAACGAAAATCTTTGTATGTGTTAGTAGAATTTTCTTCAGAACTAATTTATATGTCTGAATAAAGTAATTTTTTTGATAGGCGAATTAAAAGACTTGGACTTCTAGTTGTTTTCTACGCCACGTAAACCCGGCTGATTTATATTTTTTTCTAGTACATACCTCGCGAAACTGTCAAATTGTTTTTATATTCGCATGGAAAATTTTTTTCACTTTTTTTTATAATTTTTTCTCCTTTATTTACTCATTTTCTGTTCATAGCATTTGCATATGTGCAGTGGTTTCACACTTACAAAATACAAGCAATTGTGGTTTTTGTAGATGTACGGACACTTTATAATTACATTATGATGATTTAACATGTATATCAAATGTGTACGGAGCTTTGTCCAAAGGCTGCCGTTTTATTTGTTCATACACGACCGGTAAGCTCCTATGTTAGCTCGAATGGTTATAGATCGCTCCATGCAATAGTGCAGCGTAGCATCATCTGTCAGATGTTTTATATTAAATTTACTAAAAGTTTGAACAAAACCGGCGGTTAGATTAAAGTCATAATAAACCAACATTTTCACGTCGACGGCGGCTTTTAAAAATAATCAGCGGCTCGACTCAGCCACCTGGTGACATTTTTGTTTTAGGTTTGTAAAGCTAGAGCTGAATGTTATGAAAACATAGGAATAAAGCCAAATGGTAGTTTTTTTTACAGATGCCATATGGAGAATGATTATTAAGGGTAATTATACTATTTTCGAGTAATGTGTTTCTAAATGAAATTAGACGAATAAAAAATTTTTTAAAAAATTAATGTTTAAAGATCACCGACCCGCTTAATTTTTAAACAATATTTATAATGACTCAATAGTTATTTTACTTGTGATTAAAGTAATGTAAAAAATTAGGCCCACTCGCTCTTAGGAAAAATTGCATTCTTTTATTGATATATTGGCACTTAAAAATATTTTTTTATTATAAAATTTTTTTTATTCAGTGAAACCGGTATTCGACATGCATAGAGCCCAGATACATGTAAAACCTTTTATTAAAATTTGTTCTAAATTTTTTAATCGAATAATTTTCTATAAAAAATTTTTTATTCGAATAATTTTCTTTGGAAAATTTCCTATTCGAATAAGTTTTATTGGAACATTTTTTATAGGAATAGCTATTTAATTTCTATAGAAACGTTTTATTTGATTCAATTTTCTATTCAATTTAAATTCTACAGAAAATCTTCTATGGAAAATTATTCAAATGAAAAAATTTTTATAAAAGATTATTCGAAAGAAAATTAATTTTGAACAGAAATTCTTTTCGATTAATTTTCTATAGACAATTTTCTATTCGAATAATTATTCTGTAGAAAATTTTGGATTCGATTAATTTTTTTAAGAAAATTTTCTTTAGAAAATATGAACAATTTTCTGCAGAAAATTCCAATAATTTTCAGTGTACATTTTTATTTATAATTTAGAAAAATGTTTTGTTCGAATAATTCATTAGAAAGTTTATTTATTTTATTTTCCTTTAGAAATTTTTTTATTCCAAATCATTTTTTTCGAATAATTTTTTATCCGAATAATTTGTTGTTCTATTAATTTTTCATTCCAATAATTTTTTATCCTTATATATTTTTATGCAAATTATTTTGTAATTTTCTTTTCTAATAATTTTTATTTGAATAATTTTCTACTCGAATAATTTTTAGTCAAATAGGTTTTTGTTTGAATATTATGCTTTTGTTTCTTTACGTAATTTTATTTAGAAAAATTGTTTATTTGTTTAATTTTCTTAAGATTTTTTTTACTCGAATAATATTTTATTTATTTAAAATAAATTAAAATTTAATTTGTAATTTTTTTACAATTTTCTTAATATCCATTTATTTAATTCTAACGGTTTATCTCTCATTCTCTTTTTAAAGAAAAGTGTTGCCAAGTTTACTTATATTGACAAAATCATCTTTCAAAACAAAAACAGAGTTGCTTCCACAAACAAAAACAATCGTGTCTTTTTTTTTGTTGTCAAAACAAAACAACAAAATTTGCAGTTCTTCAGTTGCAGTCGTTCGTTTTACATGTTAGTTGACGTAGCGGCGGCATTAAAGAAAAGTGGGATAAATATAAAAAGAAAAAAATCATTGATATAAAAAGTAAATTTAGTCATTTTTAATTAAAGTTTAATTAAAAGCAATTAAAATTAATTAAAGCTTATAAGAAAATATAAGCGACCAAAGATAAAAAATAAAATTTAACAAAAAATTTCATGGAAAAAACAAACAGCTGCAGGGAAAGTGAAAGAATTCAATAAAAAAAGTTTAATAGACAATTGGAAAAATCATTAGAAATTATATAGATTTTCCTGGGTGTAATTGTGTATGTGAAAAGAAATTGTCGTAATAGTAGAAAGTTATATTTTTTTATACTTTATGAAATTTTCTTTAATTCTTGTCTGCTTAAAAAATATTTAAATAGAAAATGTTATTAGTTGTTACTTTTTAACAATTGTTTAGTAAAAAATTTGTTTAAAAAAATTAAAATTGAAGCCATCAAACCGTCTGTGAGCACGTTCATTTAGACAAAAAAAAAACAGTAATAACAACAGTATCATCAATAAGAAAAAGCACCACCACCATAACAACAGCTATACAACAACAATCGGGGTATGACAAAAAAAAAAAAACGGTTTCTAACGTAATTAGCTTTTCTTTTCGCGGTTTATTAAATTAAACG
This sequence comes from Protocalliphora azurea, assembly GCA_932274085.1. Taxonomy (NCBI): domain Eukaryota; kingdom Metazoa; phylum Arthropoda; class Insecta; order Diptera; family Calliphoridae; genus Protocalliphora; species Protocalliphora azurea. The sequence goes on from OW026523.1 coordinate 3,809,696, forward strand.
AAAAAAAAGTAGAAAATAAAAAACAACTATTATATAGAAAAAGAAGAAGAGCTAATACCCTAATGTAAGAGTGTTTGTAAAAAATAGCCATAAAAGAAGAGTAATAGAAATACCAAAATTATAAAAACCGTTATTTAACTGAAAATTAACCAAACAAAAGAATATTAAAAATATAAATCAATTTTAAACGAAAAATTAGTAGTGTTATTGGAAAATAAATAGAAATTATGTAATAATATGAAATAAACTATTAGTTGGTTTAAAAATTTTGTTGATTATTTCTTATTTAATTTCTCTTTAAAACAGATTCCCTTTTCTTTAGAAAACAAAAAAAGCAAAAAAAGAACAGTAATTAAATATCATTAACAGCATCATTAAAAAAAATAATTTTTAATATTCATTTGAAAAATAAAAGTTTGACGGAAAAAACTTCAACCATCGACCATCACTTTTATTGCAAACCGATTGGGTAAGTTTTATTTCTTTTATATTCATTTATTTATTTCATTTATATTTTTTTTATTAACATTATTATAAGATCAAAAAATGGAAAAATAAAAAATAATACATAAAATCTTAAAAATATCAGTTATATTTTCTATTTTGCAATGTATATTTTTACTTTCATTTTCGTTTTTTGTTTTCTTTTCTCTTGAAAAGCAATTTATAAAAATCTTCCAACTATGAATAAAATAGAATAATTTCGCATTTAAATTAATAAAAAATAATAATAATAATAAAAATAAATAAATAAATAATATACACAAACCCATTGCAAAATATATGAAAAGAAACAAAACAAATATAAACATATATTGTTATAAACAAATATTGTTTTACATATGAAAAAATAAGAAAAAAAAAAAAAAAAAAATTTGACGAATCTTGTTAATGCTGTAACATCAGCTTAAAACAGTAATGTTAATAAAGCGTTTTTTCAAACTCAAAACAAAGAGAACTACCAGATATTTTCAGAGAGCTCAAAAACAGGGTTTCCAAAAAATAGTACCTTTATTTTACATTACTTTTTATTCGTACTGCAATTTATATCCTTTATAAATATGCAGGTTTGGGTAGATACATTACCCAAAGATGCATATTTATATTAAAAAAAGTTTCCTATAGGTTTTTAAAAGATGAGGTTATATGGAAATCGTTTTAACATTTGTATCAATAAACTTTTGATATAAATAATTTACATCATTTTTATAGTTAAAGCAAATACCGAAGATTAAATTTTTATTTCTTCAAAGGTATGGAAGCATTACATTTTATTGAACTTATAAGTAACTTATTATAATATACGAGATACCTCTGCGTTACATGGAATCCTAAAAATTAACAAAGAACAAATTGAAGATTATCTAAAATACAGCTTTGTCCAGTTAAAACTTCCACTTCCACGTGTAATTTATTTATATCCTAGAGTTCCTTCTCAAAATTATTCTATATAAACACACATTTGATTTTATAACAATAATATTGATTATTATTGAAGTGACAATAATAGAGTATCAATTGATCAAACATTACCCTCGCAGCCAATCGATAAATGATCATGTTGTTGGATTTTTTGGTTGTTTACAAAGTAAATGAGAAAGAATGATTTCTTGATTCGTTAGTTTAACAAATTCTTACGTTGATATTAATTTACTAAAATACTGACAACTCTAAAATTTGTTATTTAGTTCAGATTATAATTAAGGATTATTTTTGCAATATTGTTTGTAGCAAGCGTAATAAATTCATAAATAGAAATATTTTTCCTGAATAAGAATTGTCTGTCAAAATACAACTAGAAAGAATAATTTGTGCATCAAAATAAGGAGAAACTTAGAGGCTATAAGGCTTAAACGTAATGAATATCAATTTGACCTTAAAGTACTAAATTCAAGTCTATGTGATTATAACTGGGTTAATCTATGTATGGCTTTAAAAACTATAAAAAAGCTACCAATATGAAATAAAAAAATATAATTAGCAATGTATTTCGTATCCGAAAATGCAGCAATTTTCAAAGTATATTTAAAGTTGAAATTGACAAGCTATAACAGTTAGATTGTATGGATTTTTTGGCCAAACTCTTGACCAAAAGATATCACTATTTTATTTGCTAAATTGGAATCAGAATAAATAATTTTTTGAGCAGATTCGAAGTAAATTTTGAAAGTAGTTCGAAGTATATTTATGGTTTAACATTCATAATATTTGATTCCTAGCGGTCTTAATCTCTCATATTTATTAAAGACTATTTTATTCATTTAGAGGATACTCTGGAATTAGGGTTAAGAAAAATAGCTAAATTAAATTAAAGTGATAAAATTAAAAATCTCAAAATAATATAAATTAAAACCAATAAAAAAGTTTTGTGCCAATTTAAAAAGATGATAGTATGTAAAATTCTTTCGACAAAATTCCAAGATTAACTAGGATATAATTCGGAAAGTTCCAACATCGAGTTTTTAAACTCATAATAAAGAAAAAGTCCAGCAGAAGTGCTCCAAAAATCACAAAATTGATATTCTTTTGAAAAAATATTATGAGATTAATGTTAATTTTTGGAAAAATTATAACATTTTTAATTTTGTTCCAATTTTATTCCGTATAGGTTATTTATGTGAATTTTAATAGACTACTTTTGTTAAAATTTTCTCATATTTTTTAGTTAAAATCAGTTTTAATAATTCAATATAATTCTAGCATTTTTTCCTTATGTAATTAAGCGTTTTTTTAAAGTAGTTCGAAGTATATTTATGGTTTAACATTCATAATATTTGATTCCTAGCGGTCTTAATTTAATTTCTCATATTTATTAAAGACTATTATTCATGTAGAGGATACTCTGGAATTAGGGTTAAGAAAAATAGCTAAATTAAATTAAAGTGTTAAAATTAATAATCTCAAAACAATATAAATTAAAACCAATAAAAAAAGTTTTGTGCTAATTTAAAAAGATGAGAGTGTAAAATTCTTTCTACAAAATTAAAAGATTAACTAGGATATAATTCGGAAAGTTCCAACATCGAGTTTTTAAACTCATAAAAAAAGTCCACCAGAAGTGCTCCAAAAATTAACAAAATTGATATTCTTTTGAAAAAATGTTATGAGATTAATGTTAATTTTTGGAAAAATTAGAACATTTTTAATTTTGCTGCAATTTTATTCCGTATAGGTTATTTATGTAAATTTTAATAGACTACTTTTGTTAAAATTTCTCTCATATTTTTTAGTTAAAATTAATTTTAATCATTCAATATAATTCTAGCATTTTTCCCTTTTGTAATTAAGCGTTTTTCTAACTCCTCTTAACATTGGCAACGCTAAACTAGGCAGTAGAGGATGCACTGGAATTAATTTTCCAAAAACAATTTTGTAATTTTTAAAAGAAATTCAATTTATATTTAAATTCTTGTCATCTTTAATGGTTAAAAATAATTCTAGTGATTTTCTATCTTTATAAAACATTGGCAGCACTAAACTAGACTGCCGCTTTTTGTTTTCTACTTTTGACACCTTTAATAAATGTTTTATTTTTTTTAAATTGTTTATTTTTTTATAGTAGACAACGGCTGCTGCACCCATACATACACACAAAAACACATACGTATCTACATAATAAAATTCATTTCATCTGCCAGCTTCGGCGTCTTTTGTTTATGTTGTATGTTTTTTATGTTTGTTTTTTTATACATTTTGCTTTTTTATGTTTTTGGGGTAATTTTTTTTTATAGTCAACTTTGTAAGGTATTTGAATCATTATTGTTTGCTTGCTTCCTTTCTGTTACATTTTTGCCCCTTTCTCTCTAAAACAGTGTCTATTTTATTTTTTTCTTTTAAGCATGTCAATTATGTAAACAAAAATTGTTTAAGAAAGAAAAATAAATACAAATAACTGCAGTGAAAAAAAGGAACTCAAAAGAAAGAATGAAAATGTTTGAAAAAAAAAGAGAAGCATGTCAAGGAGAGTTATAAAGTGCATAAAATGCATCATTAAATTTATAATTTTTTGTTTTAAGGACTTTTTATGCCAAAAGAGAGCGACATAAGAGGAAAAGAGATATAGTGGAAGAAATATGAGGTGCCAGATTATTGATTTTAAATGTGTAAAAAAATAATGGTTTTAAATAAGGTTATGTATGTTATTAGGGTTTCTTTAAACAAATGGATGTTTTGTAAAGAAGTTAAAAAGTGCATAAAATGCATCATTAAATTTATAATTTTTTGTTTTAAGGACTTTTTATGCCAAAAGAGAGCGACATAAGAGGAAAAGAGATATAGTGGAAGAAATATGAGGTGCCAGATTATTGATTTTAAATGTGTAAAAAAAATAATGGTTTTAAATAAGGTTATGTATGTTATTAGGGTTTCTTTAAACAAATGGATGTTTTGTAAAGAAGTTAAAAACGAAATAACATAAAAATTAAAAATTAGGTCGGTACCTCGTATGACTAAGCCGTACCTGCGATTTGAATTTTGCGGATCCCGACAAAAATGCATTTTTTGCAGTTTTCTAGTTATAAAGTATTTTTTTTTTTTTAAACTAACTATGACTAAACAAAATTATTACACAATGAGATAAACCTTATCTCAGAAAATTATGTACTGCAGTTTTTAAGAAAATTGTGCAAATATTACCATGGCGTAATTATATGTAAGGTATTGCTAAATAAACAGCTGTTTTTTTTTTTGATTAAAACTGCCAAACTCTATGTAAAAAAAAAATCTCTCGCTCTTAACAGTTGCTAATAAGGTCAAACTCCATATATATAAAAATCCTCTCCGAACTGCTATTACCTTATTTAATATGACTTGGTGATCACAGGAAACAACTAGAAGAAGTCCAACTTGCTCTTAAAAAACGTAAATCAGCTGTCAAAAAACTCGAACTCTTTGTATGTGTTAGTACTACAATTCTAGACATTATTATTAGTTCAGAGATTATCGAAATTATCATATAAGTACATATATTATTTTTACAACATTTTACTACATTTCAAAAATAGTTTTAATCAAGATTAATTAAAAATGGCTTAAATAAGATTTAAGCTGTTTCTAAATCCTCAATCTTGTTGCTACAGGTGATACATACATGCATACATACATATTTGTATTTCTATATATTTTTTTCTTTCCACATGCACTTGTCTAATTAGAAATTGTTGAAAATCCAAATCAATCAATAATAAATACCAATACCATGCAATATTTTTGTAATTTGTACCCTTAAATAACACTCAGAACAAGTTTTGAATTTTAATTAGAAATAATAAAAAATCAAAGACTTTGTTTGCAATGAGAAATAACCACAATTATTTTTAAATTTTAACAAACAACAAACATACATAACTTTTTTTCTCTTTCTCGAGTGGAATTTATTTTTATTATTTTTTTTTTTTTTTTTTATTATCTTTTTAATTTATTACTTGTTGGTTTAAGAAATTTTCATTTAAATCAACCAAACTAACCAAACAACATTGAAAAAATAAGCTCTCCCATAAAAATAAGAATACCATTTTATGGAACATTATGGAATTAAAATAATAATAGAAAAAAATATAATATTTTAAAAAAATTACTAAAAAAGAAGACAGTGTTAAAGAATTTTGTTTTTACATCACAAAATAATGTATATCTTAAATGAGAATTTTATAGTGTTTGTCCTATAAAAATTATACATGTGGATACATACATCCAGTATTTTCACTTCTAACTGTTTATGTACACACAGGTTCATCTTAATTGAAGTGTTCACACTAGGAGGAAAAAAATTAGAATATTAAAGAGAAAGAAAATACTTTTGATTAGAATATATGCTAAACTGCTAACTATTTTATAGAATAGACTACGGACTATTCAATAGCCCGCACTATAGATTTCCTTATTTGCCGTGCCGGATTTGAAAAATACAACTATTTTCATCGAAAATTCTATGAAAGTAAAAAGAATTGCCAAAGCCTTACTCTTTATTTGCAATCTCTAATCACGGTTAGCTTTCATGAGTTACTAACTTGCAAATAAAATATTATAAAATATTATTATAAAATATTATAAACGTAGTATAAGATTATACTATAGTCTACTCTGTAGACTATGCTATATTCTAAACTTAGACTACTCCATAGTAAAAACCATAGACCTTTTCATAGTCTAAACTACAGAATATTCAGTAGTCGAAACTATTGACTATTCTAATCTGAACTATAGTCTAAACTACAGAATATTCTATAATTTAGACTTAAACTATTCTATAACCTAAACTATATTCTAAATCATAGACTATTTCATAATCTAAACTATAGACTATTAAACAATCTAAAATATAGGCTATTCAATAGTCTAAACTATAGACTATTCTACAATTCACACTATAGAATGCTTCATAGTACAAGCTATGGACTATTTCACAGTTATAACTAAAGACTATTATTCATTAGTCTAAATTATTGCCTATTCAATAGTCTAAATTATAGATTACTCAATAGTCAAAACTATAGAATATTCCATAGTCTCTAGACTCCATCCATCCATAGACTGACTATAGCATAGTCTATACACAGAAAAAAAAGTACATACATTTTAGATTTTTTTTTTTTTTTTTTTCATAAATGTGAATCGAACATGACTTTTTTTTCCTAACCTTTTTCATAGAAAATAAAATTTTGTTCATAGATCTTATTAAATTGTTCATAATGAAAATTTTGGGAATTTTGCAAAAAATTTGTTAAATCTTTGATTTAGTTTTATTAGATTTGATTATAAATGGTAAAATAGTTGTACATGAAAATATTAACAACAAATGCCTTAAAATGGCGAAATTCCAAGGAAAATCAGTAAAAAATAATGTTTAGGAATTTGCATCACTTCGCTCGCATTCTCTAACACATCAATTTGTTAAAAAGCGCTTCTGTTCTGTTCCCAAAATGTAGCTAAAAAACATTAAAAATTTCAAACATTTTTTACAAATTGAAAATATAAATGAAAATTTAAACAAATTTTTCAGTCTTTTTTTTACTATTGATTCATTTGGAAAAATATAAAAAAAGTTTTAATGCTTAAGAAATTATGCTTACACAGAGAAAAAAAATAAATAAAATTTATGAATTGAACATGACTTTTTTCCCAAACTTTTTTCATAAAAAATAAAATTTTATTCATAGATATTATTAAATAGAAAAATAAAAATTTTACGCATTTTATAAAAATTTTGCTAAAATTTTAATTTAATTTTATTAGGTTTGATTTAAATGCTAAATAAAAATAGTTGTACATGAAAATATTAACAATAAATCCCTTTAAATGGCAACTTTACAATAAAAAGATGTTAAAAAGTAATTTTTAGAAAATTGTATAAATTTGTTGCCGTTCTATAGCACATGCATCATTTTAATAAAAAAGCGCTTCTGTTATGTTCTTCTGTTCCCAATATGTATCTAAAAATCATTAAAAAATAAAAATTCTCCAAAGAAAATTCGAACATGCATTTATAAATTGAAAATATAAATTAAAATTTAAACAATTTGTTTAAGTCTTCTTGACTTTTGATTCATTTCAAAAAATTTAAAAAGTGTTAATATTTAAGACATTATTCTTAAATATTATGAACTAAAATCAATGAAAGTAAAATTTTATATTTACAAACTTTTTTCTGTGCAGAATAGTTAATGTAAACGCTTGCAAGTTTTTGCAGTTGCAATATTGTTTAATACAATTAGAAATGTTGCAATTTTCGTAAATATGTTTGTTATTGTTTTTTCGTTTATTTTTTTACGTGTTAGAACAAGTTGTCAGTTATTATGTTATTATTATACACGCATATCAATTACAATGCCAACAAAAATAATAAAAATAATAATTGCAAGGAAAACAAACAAGCTTAGAAAAGAAGAACTGCAACAATAATAATAAAAACAAACGCCACTTTTTTTTGCGTTTTCAAAGAGAGGAGTACTATTTATGGTGGACTTTAAAATGTACAGTTTTTTTCAAATGGCTGCAAAAAAATAAATAAAAAACATGAAGAACAATAACAACTTGCAGTAGAATAAATAGTTGAATGATGTATTTGTTTTCTATTATTATGAGAGTGTGTGTTTGTGTGTTTTAATAAGAAATCATGTCGTTAAAACATAAACGTTATCAATTACAATAAAACATGTAAGGCTTTGTTGTGGTTTTGTCCTCCTCCTCTTCGACTTCGTCTGCTTCTTTTTCTTCTATTATTTCTTCCTCTTTCCCAAATGGGTGTTTTTATTACTGTCACATACACAACGAGTTGTCGTCATCACCATGGACTTTTGTTTGTTATTGTTTGTGTTAAATGTTTGTTTATTTGAAAAGATGGAATCATCTTCATCTTTTAATATAACAAATATATTTATAAAATATTTATAAAATATAATTTAGATAAACAAAACTGCAAGTTTAAAAAAGAAAATAATAAAAGACATGATCAGTTCTTGTCAGTTTACAACTACAACCCCACTACCAACATCATCATCAATACCCACAACACCACCAACAATAAAACTGATCTTTTGTTTATTTTTGATGTCATCATTTTGTTATTGCTGCCGTTTTTGTTGTTATGTATTTTTGTTGTTGTAGTTACTGTTGTTCTATAATTATCAACAAGTATCAAGCATTGGCGCAACAACAATATATTACAAAGTTCATACAAACGTATCGACAAAAGCGGTAGCAAAAATTACTGTAACAAGTCTAAGAATCATTTTTTCAAGAAGTAGAAAACGAATTGGAAATAAACTACAAATTTTACACAAATTTTAACAAATTTATTCATAAAATGTTTATTTTTACTATAAACTAAAAATTTCACCACTGAGGCATTTTTTCACCACAAAACCGATTTTCCACTCCTTTTCTTTGTAAAGTGAAAAAAAGTGTAACCATAAAATATCCACAAAAATGTTTTTTCACCACTAAATTTAAATTTTCTCACCGGAAATATTTCTGACCACACAATTTAATTTTCCCTTCAAAAATTTATTTTTACCACAGAAATATTTTTTTTATCACCAAACTAAAATTTCACCACTAAGAAAAATTTTCACTTCACCATAAATTTTACCACTAAGAAAAATGCCTTTATTGACCTTTGCATTTATATACTACTAAAATAATTATTTTAAAAAAATATATTTCCATCACTCAAGTAAAACTGTCACCTCAAAATGTTTTAAAAATTTTATTTTGACCTTTAAAATGATTTCTCCCTACTAAAATATTTTTCAGCATAAAAAAAATTTTTACAATTTTCACCACTAAAGTACAATTTTCACCAATAAAAAACAGTTTTCACAGCAAAAGTTTATTTACATCACAGAGATACTTTTTCACTTCTGGAATTATTTTTTTCCACTAAAATAAATTTTTCACCACCGATTTGTTTTTTACCTCAAAAATTTGCTTTTCAGTAAAAATTAATTTCACCACTGAAATATTTTATCACTTCAATACTTTGACTTCACGACGAAAATAAAATGTTACCTCTAAAATAATATGTTTTCACCGCAAAAAATTATTTCCTCCACTAAAATATTTTTTCACTTCAAAAATTTATTTTCACCACTTTCTCAAAACTATTTTTCACCATACAATTAATTTTACACTCCAAAAGTTTATTTTCACCTCAAGATTTTATGTTTAACGCTAAAATATTTGTTCACCTCAAGAATTTAATTTCACTTCAAAAATTATTTTCATTGCCAAAAATATTTCATAACGATTTCATTTTCACCATAAAAATAAAATATTCCCATAAAACATTTATTTTCACCTCAAAAATTTGTTTTCACCCCAAAAATTTTTATTCACAACTAGAATATTTTTCAATACCAAAAATAATATTTATTTTACCACCAAAAATAATATTTCACCTCTAAATATTTTTTTCATTTAAATAAAATTTTCACCTCAAAGATTAATTTTCATCACAAAAATTTATTTTCACTACAAAAAATCTTTTCACCTTTGATGTAGAATGCTCACCTCTAGAATATTTTTGAACCTAAAAATATTTTTGCTGCTAAAATATTTTCAGTTCAAAAATGTGTTCTCTTCAAAAATGTATATTTACAACTGAAATATTTTTTTAACTTCGAAAAAAATGTTTACCATACAAAAAATTTTTACCTTAAAATTTATTTTCACCACTAAATAATGTTTTCATCTCTACAATATAATTTCATGACTAATATTCATTTTCTCCTTAAGATATTAATATTAATTTTAATATCAACTCAATTTTCACCTTAAAAATTTATTTTTTATAAAAAATGATTTTTTATTAAAAATATTTTAGTTTGTGAATTTTTTTTTAAATACCGATTGTAGCGTACCTTTATTATCACTACTAGTGAAGCCATAATAATAGTACAAATTATTTTTGTTGGACGCAATGATGTTGTTGATAATTTTTTTTCCAACTTCTTCCTTTTCTTTATAATATTTTTCTGGGTTTCCAGTTACCAGACACTTGTCATGAAGTAAGTAGATCATGGTGAGAATTCGCTTAAGAGAAAAAAAAAAAACAATTTATAGTCTAAAGATATTAAGAGCTATGTAGTACATTGGGAGGAAGGAAGTTAATTGTAAAGGAAATTTGAATTTTAAATTAATATTGAAATTTCTTGCTATCTTTTAATTTTAATTAAATTATTGCGGTAGCAAAAAGATAAATAATAATTTATTAATTATTTATTTTGTGTTTTTTTTTTACTTACTAAAGACCAAATGAAATTTAGAGACCAAATGACGTCAATTGTTTTTTTTTTTTTTTGTTATTTTTTCCTTTTGTTTTTTTTTTTCAAATATTATTATTGTGTATTTCTTTTGTATTTCTTTAGCTAACGGCACATATCGTGCATAATGTTTTTGCGCATGTGCACAGGTTTTTGTTTCTCTTGGTTGCTGCAGTTGTGCTGCCACTTGTTTCGTGTGTGTGTGTTTTTTTTTTTGTTTTAAAACAATTTTTTAAATGCTTGAAGTCAAAAACCAGTAATAGAAAAAAATAACAATTATTATACATAAAATACTTATATTATTTAAAACAACATTAAATATTCATAATTTGTGTGTGTGTTCACAATTGTTTTTTGCTTTAAATAATTAACTAAATTCCCATTCATATTTCATTATGAAAAAATATTAGAAAATTTTATACTACGTCGATTTAAAATTGTAAAAGTTCAACGAAGCTTGACGTTTTTTTTTTTTTTATTTTTCTCCCAAAACAAGTGAAAATTTATGAATTTAAAATTTCACTTGACTTCTGGCTGCTATTAACTGAATTTGGTGATATTTATCTCTTAGAGTTGTTTTTTTACTTTTCTCATCTAAATTCATTAAAATTAGTTGTGGTTAGAAAAAGTTTTAGAAACAAAAATATTTTATTTTTTTTTAAGAAAATTAAGCAAAATTAAGTATAAATATAGACAGAAAAATTATTATAAACGGCACTGGAATAAATACGTTTTTATTTATTTCTTTTATAAAAATCAGAAAATATGGCAGCTCTTAATACATAAACCTTGCAATAAAAATTAAAAATAATTTTGATGACATTCTTTTATAATCAATCAAAATTTTATCTCACAAAAAATGAATGAATTTTTTTTGATACGAAATAAATTTAACGCTTTTTTAAATTTAAGTTTAAAAAAGCGTTAAAATTTTGTAATTACATATTTTCTCTATTATTTTTAAATTTTCGTCATCTAAAAAGTTTTAATAACAAATTTTTATTAAATTTTTTAAATTTATTTTAATATGAAGAGAACAAATTTATCTTTTTCTAATATTTTATCTTTTAATTTTATAAATTAATTTATTTAATTTTAATACTTTTTTATTTTAAAATTAAAAATTATTTAAACTTTTATTAATATCGAAATTATTTCAAATAATTTTTAATTTAGTTAAAATAAATTTTCTTTAAAAATCCCATTTTTATACCACAATATCTTCCTCTTTTCACAAAACGTCAATCTGGCATCCCTTATTTTAAGTCTTTATTATCATATTCAACTACCCAAACAAAACATCATGTTAAACACTAACATTATCTTATCTCTTAACAGTCTACTTGTTCACACCAAAACCTCAACAGTTATGTGAAACAGGTAATGTTTGTTTACTTATTTAGCAGCGAAATTCTACAACAGTTCTCTCTAAAAGTTCCACCTTAACAGTTTTATATTAACATACCCAGCAAATAACATTATTTACCTCCAATTTGTTATTTTTTGTTAACATAAACAGTGTTGCCTTTTTTATTTATACTCCCCTTTAAGTATAAGTAAACGATCTCTTTCTTTCTTTCTTCTCTTTCTTAAACTTTTATATATTTTTTTTATAAACATACCCATACGTGACTGGTTTTTTTATTGTTTACTTTTCTTTTACCGGTTTTTTCGTTGTTTATTATTTTATTCTTTCTCTCTCTCTGAGTTTTCTTCGGCTGTTAAATAAAAAAATATTTTTTATTGACATTGAAATTTATTTAACAATTTAACAATTAATATTTTCCTTTAACGTAATATTTCTTTTTAATGTTAACAAATATTAGTCATCGCTAATTATATTTTTTTTCTTTTTTTAAGAGGGGTTTTGGGAGGGATATGTCCTGATGTATGTACATATGTATGTGACAGACAGTATGTATTTATACTTGTTACATTTTTGTATTTAATGTTTTTGTCGTTGTTGTATAAGCAACAGGGGAGTTGGTTGCATAGAAAATTCTCATTATTTTTTTGGAATTGTTGTATTATTACTTTTGTCGTCGAGCTGCCAGTGAGCTGGGAAGAAGAAGGGATTATAGGAAATCAATTTTAATTCTAGTCATTTTTGAAATGTTAAAAATAAATATTTTTCTGATGGCCATTTATTTTTTAGGAAGAGATTTCAGACTAGATCATAGTCAGGATTATAGACTAGACTATAGTCAAGACTATAGACAAGACTATAGTCAAAACTAGAGACAAGACTATAGACTAAAATATAGTGAGGACTATAAACTAGGTCATAGTCGCAACTATGTCTATAGTCTTTTTAGTTTTATGACTAAACTTTAAACATTTACTTTTAGCGAGCTATTGATCCATCCTTTTTTATTACCCTTTTAGCAATATAAACCTTTATTTTTTAGCATTTTGTAATTCATGTTCATATTTTTCCAATATCCCCCTTTAATAATTGATTTTGATAATTTATCTCTCACATGTTGAAATAATTTTCTTAAATAAATATAACGACATCCCTGTCACGATTGCATGTTGTTTTTCTTGTTTTTTTTATATTTTTTTTTTTTTCAATTTTTTTTCTTAATTCGCTTGCCTTTTTACAGGGCTCACTCACGTGAGAGAGTATTTTAGTATGGTTGTTGTTGCTGTTATTAAAGTTGTTTCGCTTTTTTTTTTTTTTTTGTAACTCGTGGTCTACAACTGAGAAGAGAGAAAAAATTTTGTTTATATTATGTTGAATCTTACATAGTGTCTACATTAGAGATTTTTTTTATCATGACAAACGTCAAACTTAACGCGAATTTGTGTGAGGTGGCAACAGTTGCAAAAAATAACAATATGGCGTATTCATTATTGTTTTTTATTTATGCAGTTTGACAACTGTAACAACCAAAGTAATAATCAGCTGTTTAACTAAGGTTACCTCGTATATATTCGCACTGATTTTGACGTTTGTTTTGATAAAAATTTGCTAATGTAGACACTAAGTTAAATAAGGAGTACACATATTCTATTAAACCTTACAAGATATTATTATTGCATATATGCATTTTATTTAAGAAATTCGCACTTTTTCAGCACAAATTTTATAAAAATATGTAAAAAATAACTATTAAAACAAAACAATTTTACAAAAATCGTTCTTAATTAATTTTTTTTGACAGTTCATCTTATAAGATTGTTATGTAGAAAAATCTCATCACATACAGTCTCTCAGTACATCTTATAATACTAATAATTGAATCTACACGTGAAAAAATTCTCTCAGAGAGTGAATTTGACACTGACAGAAAAATCTTACATATTATGTTACATGTAAATGGGCTGTAATGTATTTATTAATATGAACTCCATACAAAATATACAGACGATGTTAAGTTAGTTCGTTTTTATAATTCGTAGCAAATCGTTGTGTTTTAGCGGGGAGTTTGTAGTATTTTTTGTTTTCTGTTCTTATACGTGAGCGTGGCTGTGTGTGTGTGCGTAAATTTTCAGTTTTTATATACGAGTGTGTGTGTGTTTAGAGTGTGATTTTTTTGATGTTGTTGGTGGTTAATGTAAAATTATGATCAGTAAGAGTAATGATCTTTTTCTGTTTTATTACTATTGCTTTTTCGATAATTTGAAGAAATTAATCATCGAATAGATAAATTAATAAGAAATGTGAATTTATTTGGAAAATTATTAAAAAGATTAAGAATTTTGTGTGTTAATAAAAAATAGTGCATTTTGAATTTACATGTTTTTTGTTTAATTAATTTCAAGTTTTAATTTGCTTAAAATGTTGCTGGTTTTTACTTTATAAGGCTTTTTAATTAACACTTTATTTTTTATTAACGTTTTGTAATATTTATTTATTATGTACATTTTACAATTTACTACTTATTAATTACGAGTGTTAAAAAGAGATAGCTTATCTAAATAGTGCGTATCTAGTTTTTCCATTAAAGTCGGGATTTATGGAAACTTTCTTAAGTGTGTGAGTGTTGAAACTTGATGTGACGCGTCAAATTTTAAGTAAACTTTATTATTCATTTCATTATACATTTTTTGTTTATTTTGAATGTAAAAAATATGTAATGAACTTGTTTATGTTGAATTGTCAATATAAATTGTCATAAATATTAAAATTTGTTAATAAATAATAACAACCTACATTTGTGTATAATAATTATTAAACAAAGGCTGCCTTTGTCTTATTGGGTCAAAATGTTGACAAAATCTAGATTAAAATCTTTGTGGTTAATATTTCCCCACAAAATAGTTTCAAGAAAAAAAAATTTTGTTAATTTTGTTGAAAAAACTCCTTAAAAATATGTATAAAACAAGAAGAAAAACAAACCACAAAACATAAAAGGGAAGAAAAAAAGATAAAACAAAACTTGAAATAATAGCACTTATTTAACACGGCTGGTAAATTTAGTACATTTTCAATTTTCCAAAAACCGCTAATTAAAGGTAAATCAAATGTTTTGGCGATTTTTAACAAAAAAAAAAAAAAAAAAAAAAAAAAATAGTTTAAAATAATTTTAGTTTTCTTGATTAGTGAAGATTATGAAACCATTACCTAATTTCTAATAGAAATGATATAGTATAAATATTTGTATTTAAAAGAATAATTAATTGTATTTAAAAGAATAATACAAATAATTATAAAAGTTTATCATAAATTATACGTCTCACACATTAAAATTTATGGGAAAAACTCAAATTCTAATTCCCTAAAAGTTATGAGATAAATAGATGATGTTTACAGAGTACACCACATCTGCGGGACTGAAGAGTGCTAATGATGGTTGGGGCTTACTGGAAAAATTTATTGCATTCTGCCAAACGTCCAATAAACTTTTACAAAGTATTCTTTCAATTATTTCATTGAGCTCGAGCCTGAATAATTTTTCAATAATTCAAAATTAAATAAAAAGTTCGAATAAAAGTTTAAAAAAATATATATTTTTTTATTAGGTTTTTTTTACATTTTGATTTAATTCTAATTTATTCTATAGTCAATTAAATTTAGTTTAATTAGTTTTTAAAATTTCACTTAATTTCAATTTTCCATCTCTGAAAAATAACACACGAGTACCAAACAAATTCAAGTACTTTAATTTCATATAAAAAAATGCATTTATTAAACTCAACAGATAGATGACAGATAAACAACATATTTTTAGGTTCCCTTTCTAATACTAAATGTTTACCTCTCGCTCTATCTGCATTTCTTGCACTCTTCATTTTAATTAAAAACATGAAAAGGAAAATATTGTTGCCAGATTTTATGATTTAAGGAGATATTTAAAAGATTTTTAGTAATTGGTAAACCCTTAATTCTTATTATTTCCTTTTTATTTAAAAAGAATAATACGATTCAATAGAAATCAAAGAAGTTTTATATTAAAAAAAAACAGTTATAAATTCAATTTCGATTTTCTGCTAATAAAATTCTATAGAAAATTTATTTTTTTCAATTTCATTAGAAAACTAAAAACACCATGACAAATTAATAGCCTGTTTCTCTATGTCGAACGAAAATCTAAGCCATAGATTAACATAGATGTGAAGCTCTGTTGTCAAAAACCTAAGTCGGTTGTCTGAGAATATTTTTTTCAATTGATTTTTTTTTAACTTTATATTTATGTTAATCTATTATCTAAGCGAACGAAAGGAAGTCGAACTAATTCGAATCATTTTGGTTTTCTCTGTTTCCAAAGCTTTCTTTCGCATGGAGTTACGTCTTTTCACATTGTTTTTGTTGTATTTTTCTTTCAAAATAATTTTTTCTCGGAAATTTAAAAAAAAATCTACAAAATTGTTTGAACATAGATATAACAATGCAAACGAAATAATTTAAACAAATAAAAAAAAGAAAATAAAAAATAATCAAAACAAAAATTCTGTTGTACTGTTGTAAATTATGAGTACATTTGAAAACTCAGTACATACTCAATAATTTCTTTTCTTTTGGGTAGTCGATACTTCGTCACTTTGACGGTTTCTTTTAATATCAGAATATGTTTCATATTAAAAAAGCAACATTTTTTTTTTATTTGTAATTTTAAGAGAGAAAGGATTTCTTTTCAGTTTTTAATTTATAAAAAATTGTTTTGCTATAGCCTTCAACACCATTATGTTTTTGTGCTGATGTTTGCACACCGAAAATTAATGTTTCAATACCAATAGCCTCCGAATACCTTTCATCAATGTTTGTCTATGTCAAATTTGGCATATGGCAGTCTTTTGGACCAAGGACGAACCTTACTGAAATTTATTAAAATCGGCATCGAGTACTGAGTACCCAAATACTAAATACTTCAACAATTTTATTCTGTTGAGATTTTTCACTTATAAATTGATATTTTGTATGAAAACACTTACGTTTTCGTTCGACTCATTGTTCGCATAGAAGTGCGTTAGAGAAACCCAAATCAGTATTCGCTTAGAACGCAAAAGAAATTATTCGTTCGACATAAAGAAATAGGCTATAGTGTTAAAAGAAAACAGAAGGTACTCATTAAGCTCCATAACTCACTTAAATAGTAAATATTTCCTATACTGTTTATCCGATTGCAAACATCTAGGAATCAATTGAAAGCTCTTGAATGCGCACTTAAAAAAAGAAAAATAATTTTTTATAAAAGTTCCTTTAACATTTTTTTAAAATTTTTTCATTCATCCTGTATAGTATTTTTTTCAATGGCCTATAACTTCGAAACTATTCAGTTGCACTCAAAAATTTTTACATAAACATATAAACAAATTAATTTCTACTATTAAAAAAACCTATAGAAAAAGTATTTTTTTTTAAATTTTTTAGAAAACTATAAAAACAAAAGGACAAAATTGGTGTTTATAAAGAATTCTTATTAAAAAAGATGTAAAAAAAGATTTATTTTTTGCACAAATTTCTGTGAATAAAATTTACAAAAATTGATTTTGAAAAGAAATTCTATGAAATAATTCTTATTCTTTTTCTATAGAAGTTTTACAAATTTCTTTAAACAAATTTATTTATAAATATAATTTAAAAAAATGCTCATTTTAACTTTCTAACAAATTTTTTTAAGATTAAAGATTTCCTTTAAGTTTATCTGGCAACTAATTTAAACTCATACATTCTGCTGGTGTGAGTAATGATTTAAAACCATGAGTTTACAATATCAATTACCTTTAAACAGATAAAAGATAAATTTTTGTGGGTTGTTTTATTGTTGTTTATTTTAAATGATTGTATTTAAAATTTTTGTTATATTATTTCTCTATTGTTTATTTTATTTTAGTTTTTATTTCTATTTTTATCAGTACAAACGCTTTTTCATTTTTTTTATAAACTCTTATTGTCTAATATTCTGATAGAGGAGGGAGGGAAGGGGCACAGGGAGAATGGCATAAACAGAATTATGTAATGTTAGATCAACAGTTTTATTTGACATAATAAGGTTACTATTACGTTAGTTTTTAAAAAATACCTGTTGCTATGTTAATATGTGCAGAATTTTAGTAAAGGAAATCAAATTTTTATTTTTTTCAATGTTAAATTTTTCTTTACATTTTTTTACAGAAAATAATGCTTATTTTGTATTTTTATGTAGATTTGCATGATTTTTTAGTATTTTTTGCTTTTCTGGCAACACTTAACTGATGTAAATGTGTGGCACAGAGAAAGAGAGAAAATATGCACTCAATAATTTTTAATGTTTTCTTATAAATAAATGAAATTAAAAATGTTTACATTGCTCTCTGAGTTTTTATATTCTTGTTTATAATACTCTCTCTTCTATTTAATTTTTTGTACGTTGTCCCTGCCTCTATGTGTGTGCTTTTTCTTTAAGATCGTTCATTTTTGTATTTTTATTAAATTGCATCTTAAAATTATTTTAATAAAAATAAAACAAAATAGGTTTGTTTAAAATGCATTAGACGTTGCTATTACTTTCCGTTTGTAGATTTCTCTTTATTCCTGATTTTATAATTTTATCTTTTATTTACAAAATTTCTAAATTATTGAAATTAAAAACATAAACAAAAGTCCAAGACGACTAAAATTTTTAAGGCCGTTTTGTTTCAACTAAAAATTTTAATGCTCTATTAAAATCAAATAAAAAAATATACTTATATTAATAAAAAAATAAAATTTACATAAAAGGCGAGTTTTTGCAGGATAATGTTAGCTTAAAATTTTATAGACGCCGTTGGTTTAAATTCAACGCCGTTTAGTTTAAATAACATTTCAGGCGTTAGATTTTTAGGTTGCTCTCTTCTATTTTGTTTAGGAATTTATTAAAAAAAATTAAGCAACATTTTAGTTAAATTTAAACAAATTTCTACAATTTTAACTACAATAGAAAGTAAATAATTAAAAAAAGTAGATAGAAAACGTTGATCAAGAAAATAAACTAAAAACAAAATGCTACATCGATTATAAATAATAAATAAAATAAAAAAAGAAAATTAAAAAAAAAAAAAATACAAAAATATTTTATTCATTATTGGTGTGATTTTTAAAGAAAAGTTTTTAAAAACAAATTTGTTAACAAAAAACATTTGACAAATTTTTTTCCCATAAAAATGATTAAATTAAAATCACTGTTCCGTAGAGGACAGACACCCTCTCAAAATTCTTCCTCATCAACGAAACATTCCAGTAATAATAATCGCAACAAATCCCAGTCAACACAATCCCTTAATACAGCCATCGACAACGAAGAAAAACAAAAGGCCGCCTCCGATGCCACCTCATCAGCAGCATCGAAATTCTATCCGGCTAGCGAAAATCCTCTAGTTAATATTGAAGGTTCTTCAGCCGAAAGAGGTGTAGATGTGGGTGATGATCAATTGTTAAATAGTAGTGGACATAGTTTGGATAATAAAAAGGCTTCACAACACGCCAATACTTTACCGCATAAAAAACAAAAAGGCACTACCGCAAAAAAAGGTCAAAAACAACCTAAAACTTTGCCAGCTACTCCCTCCGCGGTCAACAATAATATAAAGACTACAAATTCTTCAGCCCCTGAAGCAACTACAAGCGATGTAATGACCTCAATGGCTGCCGTAGTACCAGGACAACAAAATTCTTCAGTGGGCCCTGTTAAGAATAATAATTTCAACTCGGCTTCCGCCATTTCAACATCACACTCAAATCCTGCTTCGTCTTCGAATACGGCTGCTAATCAATCAGGCAATAATGTGGCTACGGACTTGTACGCCATAAATCCGGCATTTATGGCTGCTGCTGCAGCTGCCAGTTATCAATTGTTAAATAACGAACAGCAACAAATTTTGGAGGTAAAATATTTTATTTTAATTAGTTTTTGTTTCGAAATAATTATTTGTTTAATTAAATCTCTCCAGGCTACTAATAGCAAAATGCAGGAGCTACAAACACAATTGGATCGTTTGGGTCGTGAAAAATTGCTGGCAGAATCGCGAGTCCAGGAATTGTTGCCGTATCAAAATGAAGTTACCAAACTTAAACAGGAACTTATGAAAATGCAGGTAAAAAATAAATTTCATAAAAATAATTAAAATTTAATTTGAAATGTTCATACGAATATTTTTCTTTCCTTTTAGAAACTTTTTCATTTCGAATATTTTTATTTAGAAAAATTTTCGTTTCGAATATTTTTTAGGAAGAATTTTCGTTTCGAATAATTTTTTATAAAAGATTATTAATTAGAAAAATATTACTAATTAGAAAAGATTATTATGTAATAATTTATCTTTAGAAAAATTTTCGTTTGGAATATTTTTTCTTTAGAAAAATTTTCGTTTCGAATATTTTTTCTTTAGAAAAATTTTCGTTTCGAATATTTTTTCCTTTAGAAAAATTTTCGTTTCTAATATTTTTTCCTTAGAAAAATTTTCGTTTCGAATATTTTTTCCTTTAGAAAAATTTTCGTTTCGAATATTTTTTCCTTTAGAAAAATTTTCGTTTCGAATATTTTTTCCTTAGAAAAATTTTCGTTTCGAATATTTTTTCCTTTAGAAAAATTTTCGTTTCGAATATTTTTTCCTTTAGAAAAATTTTCGTTTCGAATATTTTTTCCTTTAGAAAAATTTTCGTTTCGAATATTTTCTCCTTTAGAAAAATTTTCGTTTCGAATATTTTTTCCTTTAGAAAAATTTTCGTTTCGAATATTTTTTCCTTTAGAAAAATTTTCGTTTCGAATATTTTTTCCTTTAGAAAAATTTTCGTTTCGAATATTTTTTCCTTTAGAAAAATTTTCGTTTCGAATATTTTTTCCTTTAGAAAAATTTTCGTTTCTAATATTTTTTCATTTAGAAAAATTTTCGTTTCGAATATTTTTTCCTTTAGAAAACTTTTCGTTTCGAATATTTTTTTCTTTAAAAAAATTTTCGTTTCGAATATTTTTTCTTTAGAAAAATTTTCGTTTCGAATGTTTTTCCTTTAGAAAAATTTTCGTTTCGAATGTTTTTCCTTTAGAAAAATTTTCGTTTCGAATGTTTTTCCTTTAGAAAAATTTTAGTTTCGAATGTTTTTCCTGTAGAAAAATTTTCGTTTCGAATATTTTTTCTTTAGAAAAATTTTAGTTTCGAATATTTTTCTTTGCAAAAATTTTCATTTCCAATATTTTTCTTTAGAAACATTTTTGTTTCTTCGTATATTTTTATTTAGAAAAATATTTTTTTTCATTTCGAACATTTTCTTTCAAAAATTTTATTTTGTTCTCTCTCTAGTTTTTGAACATAAAATGTTTCTACAAAAATTTATGGTACATTAAATTTTTGTATAGAAAATTTTTCGATCGAATTGTTTCTGTAGATAATTTTTCGGACATGATTTTTTTCTATAGAAAATTTTTCGAACATGAAACATTATACAGAAAAATTTTAGTTTTTCGAACATGAAATTTTTCTGTAGAAAATTTGTCGAACATGAATTTTTTGATAGAAAATTTTTCGATCATGAGAAAAATTTCAAAAGCTTAAAATTTTTCTACAGAAAATTTTTCGAACATGAATTTATTGTAAAGATTTTTTTAACTTAAATTTGTCAACAGAAAGTTTTTCGATCCTAAATTTATCTTTAGAAAAGTATTTAGATTAGGAGAAAAGGAGTTCACAAACAAATTTTTCTTCTAGACCGAGAAATATAAAACTTTTTCCCGGATTCCTTCTTATTTATTTTAATTTTCCATTTATCAACAGTTTAATTTCAAGTTTAGCTTAAAACTGTTCTAGTTTATTTAATTTTTTGTATTACAAAATTTAATTAATGAAATGAAAATTTGATATTTAATTTTCACATGTTAGAAAAACGAGACTTTAGATATTTGTTCTGTTTAGTCAATCATAAAACCACAATTCGAAAACATTTCATTCGAAAAATGGCTAAGAAAAAGCTCAATAACACAAAATCTTTAAATTAAACCACAAATCTATCTATAAATAATAGAAAAATAACAAAATCTTCAACATAAATAGAAAAATAAGTTTAACAAAAAAATTTACTGGGAGCTCATAAATATGAACTCGACAAAAGCAATAGATTAAAGAAAATATAACAGGAAAATAAGCATGACTGACTGGTCCTCTTAAATAAATAGTTGGGAGGGCTGGGGAAGACTTCATTTAATAGTTGAGGATATTAAATTACTTTTGGATATTTATTAAATTTTTAATATATATATATATATATATATATATATATATATATTTTCTCTCTCTCTCTCTCTCTATCATTTAACAGAGTGTCCAAGAGAAGAATCAATTGGAAATTGCTAATTTAAAGTATGAAAATGAATCATTAAGAAATCGTTTAAGAGACGTTGTTAACTCACCACTATCTGATGCGGAAAAACATCAAATCATACAAGATTCACAACGTTTACACAGTTCAGCACCAGCTTCTATAGCACTACCAACCGTAGGTTTAATAATAGTAGAGAACAATTAAATAAAAATTATCTATATCTTCTTTTTTACATCAGAGCACTGACAATGATAATGGAGGCACTCCTTGCCTTACACCCGACTGGGATAAACACTCCTCGTCTAGTGAAATTTCTGTAGCTTGTTTACAGGACAAAATCATACAAATGGAAGAGACCCATTATTCGACTAATGAAGAGTTACAAGCCACTCTACAAGAATTAGCCGATTTGCAAGTTCAATTAAGTGATGCTCATGCTGAGAATGAACGTTTAGCCGAAGAAAAAGATGTTCTTTTCCAATCGCTATGTCGTCAGACAGAAAAACTAAATGAATCCCGTACACAAATTAATAATCTACAAGAACTTTTGCTAAGAGATGCCAAACAAAATAGTGCTGCCGAAGAAGTAGCCACCACAGAACGTGAGAAAAAGTTAATGGATTTAATTAAATCCGCTCAAGATGAACGTGAAGCAGTTTTGGTAAAACACGAGGAACTAAATAATGAATTACAGGAAATGCGTCAAGCACATGAAGCTCAAAATTTAGAACAAGCTCGTCTTAGAGAACGTATATCTTTATTGGAGTCCTCCATAGATGCTGAACATGCTCAACGTAAACAAATGGAAACGCAGCTACTAACAGCTAAAGAGGAAATTTCTCATGGCCTTATTGAAATTAATCGTTTGACCACTTTGCTAGAAAATGCTAAAGCTAAAATAGAAGAACTTGAACAAGATCTGGCAAGAGGAGATAAAACAGATCTTAGTGATCTTCTCGATACAGCACGTAAAGAAAAAGATGTTTTAGAAGAAAAGGTAGCTGAGTTACAAGACCAGTGGTCACGCAGCCAGGCAGAAGCTAGACGTCTAAAAGAACAACTAATAGATGTTTCCGAGGAATTAAAAGTCTCTAAAAATAATGCCAAATGTGCCCTGTCACATCTCGAATATCGTTTTGAACAATTGCAACAAGAAAAAGATAAACTCTCTTTGGAAAATCAACAGCTAAACGAGACCACTTCCGAGCTACAAGTGCAATGTAAATGTCATTTAGAAGATAAAACTCAACTACAAAATCTCTTGGCTGAAACACAAAAACATCTCTCCGAAGTAGAACGTAAACTTAATGATACTCAAACACAATTGGAAGATTTACAACAATTACGCAAACAGGAGATAGAAGAATGGCAACAATTCCAGTCGGATCTTTTGATGACGGTACGTGTAGCCAATGATTTTAAGACTGAAGCATTAAGTGCTAGAGAACAATTAGTTTTGGATAATAAAACGCAAAAGGAAAAGATACGGATGTTGGAACAACAAATTGAAAAATTAACCAAACAACGTAAGTTTTATTATTATTATTTAAATCGATTTTTTCTTTTAAATTTTATTTGTTGTTTGCAGAACAACAACAAACTGAAACCCAACAGTCGGTATTGTCGACTGTACAACAAGAAATGGCCTCTAGACGCAGTAAAATAGGCAGCTTTTCAAGACAGGACTCAAGGCTTTCAGTTAAGACTTTAATTGAAAGTATAGAAAATAATAAACAGGTAAGAAATAATTCAAGACTCTAGACTAGTTAAGACTATAGACTAGACTATAGTCAATATTATAGACTTGACTATAGTCAAGACTATAGACTAAACCATAGTTAAGACTATAGACTAAACTATAGTCAAGACTACAGACTAGACTACAAACTAGACTACAGTCAAAGACTACAGACTAGACTATTATCAAGACAATAGACTGGACTATAGTCAAGACTATAGGCTAGACTATAGTCAAGACTGTAGACTAGACTATATTCAAGACTGTAAACTAGACTATAGTTAAGACTGTACATTAGACCACCATAGTCAAGGCAGTAGACTAGACTACAGTCAAGACTGTAGACTAGACTATAGTCAAAACTGTAGACTAGACTATAGTCAAGACTGTAGACTAGATTATAGTGAAGACTATAGAAAATTTTTCGAACATAACATTTTTATATAAAAAAATATTTAAATATGAAATTTTCGAAAATAAAAATTTTTCGAGCACGAAAAAATTTCTGTAGAAAATTTTTCAAACATGATAATAGTCCAGAAAATTTTTCGAACATGAAATTTTTCTGTGGATAATTTTTCGAACATTAAATTTTCTTAATATTAAAAATTTTACGATTTTAGGTAGGAATATATTTAAATATATATATTATTATTATTATTATTATTATTATTATTATTATTATTATTTATTTTTTTTTGTCAGACTGCTAAACCCGAAGAACCTGAATCTCGTTATAGTTCTTCTTCCAGCTTAAATAGTACCACTACACCCGAAATAACACCCAGTTCAATGCCTTTGAGCAATACAAATACTAATGCAACTGACTGGTCAGAGAATGTAAGCCTTTTTTTACAAAATCATAAACAATTCTTTTCTAAAATAAATTATTTAAATTTTCCTTTTAGGTTTCTCGTTTAAACCCCTTGATAGGCAGCTTAAATAATACAACAACTACAACGGCAGCTTGTACACCAAATACAAATAGTAACAATACAACATCAACAACACCGTTGGTATCTTCATTGAATACCACAACCACAACCAAAGGTCCTTTAAGGGAACAACAACAGCAACAATCAAATATACACATAGTTAGTAGTTTAAATAATGTCGTCTCTAAAACATTATTAAGTGGTAAGTTTCCTTTGGTTTATTTCGATGTAATAAGATATTAATCTTTTGTTTATATCTAGGTGAACGTAAGGATCCCTTAAATATGCTGGCCAAAAATGGTGGCTCCAAACGTAATGCGTTATTGAAATGGTGTCAAAATAAAACTGTAGGCTATCGCAATATCGACATCACAAATTTCAGCTCATCTTGGAATGATGGTTTAGCATTTTGTGCAATTTTACATTCCTATTTACCGGATCGCATTCCTTATGATACTTTAAGTCCAGCCAATAAACGACGTAACTTTTCATTGGCTTTTGCGGCCGCTGAATCGGTTGGCATACCCACAACTTTAGTAAGTTTTTGCTTTATTTCTTCTCATTCTCTAACATTTATAAAATGTATTATTTTCCTCTCTTTTAGAATATCAATGACATGTGTCAAATTGAACGTCCCGATTGGACTCAAGTAATGTCTTATGTTACTGCTATTTATAAACATTTTGAAACATAAATTTATTTACTATTCTTACTATTTTTATCTTAACCATATTTAATCATAATATTAGTCTTAATTTAATCTTAAATTATAAAAAAAGAAAAATACAAATGTTGGCTTATTTTTTATTGTTAACACTTGGTATATATTAAATGTTATTAATTTTATTTTTTATTTGTTTAAGACTTGTCCTGATTTTTTCCGCACTTTTTAATTTTAATCTTAAAAAAAGCAAACCAAATTTTTAGTTATTTTCTTTATTTGTTATTTTATGTTTTTATTTCTCTTTGTCCCCTTTTAGACCTACCATTATTTACTGGTCCATTTCTTATAATTTTATTATTTATTTTATATATTTTTTTAAATAAAATATTCATAATAAATTTATTAAGAAACAAAAATGTAAATATTGCTACTAAAACAACACCAATTACTAAAAAAATAATTTATTTTTGATAAAAAAAAAGAGAAACGAAAAATTTTAAAAATATTAAAATAAACTATAAAATAAAAATAAATTTATGTTTTATTAGTTTGAAGTTACAAAATACTGTACTGTGGTTTCTTTCTCTGTTATATAAACCTCATTTCCCTCTAAAGGTTGTACAATATGTTTAGAATATTGACTAAAACTTAAACGATTTATACGATGAGTAAAATTTGCTGGCATTCTACGAAAACCGATCATTAAATCATCACCAAAGAGGAATAACACCTCCCACTGGAATGAAATAATATCGCTCTTGACGATAGTGGTTCACATATATATGAAAAATATATATATATATATATATATATATATATATTTCAATTGATGGTACTTCAATTCTCTTTCTCATGGTAATAATTAAAAGTTCCAATTCTTTCAAAAATTTATTTAAAAAAGATTTTTTTTTTAACTAACCTCAAAAATAATTTTCTGAATTTGAAGTTGATGCCGTTTGTCTTGTCACAGCAACACTTGAAAATTCTTTAAAAGAATTATTTAAAAATATATATTTTTCAACCTTACCTCAATTTGATTTTTTTAAGTTTAAGCTTAAATTAAAAAAATTCTTAAAGTTTGGCATTCCTTTTGTACTTTGCAACAAGCGACGTTTTTAATTTGTACAAAATTTATCTTAAATATAATTTTCCTCAACAACCTCAAATTTAGTTTTTAAAATTACAAAATTTGTTAATGTTAGTGGTATTTTAATAGTCTTTACTATAGAGATAAGACACGGTTTAAATTTTTCAAAATTTCGACTATAAAACATTTTTTTTCCAGCCTAAAATCAACTTGATTTTTATTCAACCATAACTCAACTCAAATTGATTCTTATTCAAATTGAAGTTTTTATTTTAATTTTGTTAAAGCGATAGATTCCTCCTTCCCTCAGTAACAATTTAGTATTTTAATTTCGACCAAAATTTCATTAAGCATTTCTTCATTATAATTTCAAATATTTTTTTGAAATTACCGATTTTATAAAAAAATATGAATAATATTTTGTCATTGAACTCACTTGATTTTTTATAATTGAAGATTTTATTACATTTTTTTACATTCCACCTTACCTCAACATCACATGTCTGTTTTAATTTACATAAAATTTACATTTAATTAACATTTCTTCAGCCTAATCTCAAATTTAATTTTATAAATTAGTTTTTATAAAAAAATGTTAATGGAATTTTAATAGTCTTTTTTATAGAAATAAGCATCAGTCTGGTTTTCACCGAATTTCTATTAAATAAAATTTTCTTCAACCTAACTTCAATTAATTTGTTTTTTAATTTAACGTTAAATTAAAAATTTCTTCTTCCCTCAGAGACATGTCATTGTTTCAATTTCTACCGAATTTCCATTTCTTCAACAGGTTTTATAACAAAACTGTAATGGTATTTTAATAGTCTATGCTAGAGATAAGATAATTTAAACTATTAATTATCTCAAAATTTCCATTAAATACCTTTTTTCAACCTAACCTCAATTTTAATTAAGGTATTACATTTCTCCTTAATACAGCAACAATTGTTGGCATTAATTGGTACTAAACATGATATAAAGAAACTACTGTCAAAATTTGACAGTAGTCTATTAACAGGTGGTACTTGATGGGAATAGTGTTTCATTTCATATAACTACGAGGGAAGTTCGAAATGTCACATACTTATTGATCCACCCTCGTATAAAAGATTTGCTGAAATATTTTTTTTAACAAGTGAAAAATCGTTGCCACATTATAAAAAGGAAAAATTATATTTAGGAAATTATTATAAAAATTGTGTAATTTATTTGAACTAAAAATTGTGTCTTATTACCTATTAAATTACAGCAAAAATATATTAAAAAGGTTTTTAAAGTATTATTATTTTGACCTCTGTGTCACCTTCAATAAAAATATTTAATATGTTACAGTAGCAGTATTTAATTTTTTGATATTATTTAAATATGAGAATATATTTAATGGAGGATAAAGTAATAGATTATAAAAATGTTAATGTGTTTAAATAATCTTTATTATGAACATAAATCATAAATTGAAATGAGTTTTCTTTCTTTTATTTCAATTAATGTATCAATTGATTGAAATTATAATTCGTTTAAAATTAAATTAAAACAAATAATAAATTAAAAACTCTGATTTTTTTTTTATGAAAATAGGGCAGTATAATAAAATAATAATTCGCTGAGATGTCAGAAGGCTAGTATCATAGATTAATATGTAGATATTTATGTGAGAGAAAAACCCTGATTCAATTGCCAAAAACCTAATTTACGCAACAACAAAATGCACGTAGTCACATATATTTTGTTTTTGTGACGACGAGAGAGAGAACGGCTCTACCTCTATTTCTTTGTATCATGGTACTAAAGTGTTTTTTAATTATTTTTTTTTCATCCTAACATCAAATAAAGATTTTAAAATGTAATTTTTTTTTAAATAATCATTATTATTTTTTATATAATTCCCAACATTGTTTTTTATTTCTAACTTAAAAGTAACAAAAATTTTATTCTTATTATTTTTTTTTTTTTTTTCTTAACAATATTCTATGGTAATGTAAACAACCTCATATATATTTTTTTAATTTCCAGTCTAATTTTGACTTTTTGTTGCCTTTTTTTTGGGCTGAGCATTCATGGCATCCAATTCATTTTGTATACACTCAAACTGTTGATACAATTGTAACAGTTCCTCATGATTCATTTCTAAATTAATATCTTCCCCGGCCCCTGTCTTCAGCTGCAATACAGCCAAGGCAGACTTTTCACGCTGTTGACACTGGGAGGATATTTCGACATTGAGCTTCCAGGCAACATCGGCAATTTCATTCGATTCATAACGATCATTAGCTAAATTATTCATAATAGGTGTGGTTTGTCGTACCCACAAACGTACTATGGCATCGATTTTAGCCTCATCTTGCAATTGCAATTTATCACGCAGTTCGGCCTGCAGCAGAGAAGGTTTAATGATGTAAGTGCTAGTACGTTTTAAAATGTAGGAAAATGTCTTAATCAATAAAAGGAAATCGGGTCGGGGAACACCAACTAGGCGTTCTAGTTCCTCTAAAGCATTTTCATTCTCTGCTGAAGTTGAAAGAGTCTCATCGGAAGAATCCGCACCGGTATTGCTATTGATCATTTGACGGTGAACATATTGCAAGACTGTGCTAAAGGTGTTATAAGGTAAAGAGTTTATAATTTTGATGCCTTCACGAGCTCTAGAGTAAAACAAAAACACAACCTTTACAAATCTTATACATTTTGCCAAAAAGAAAATACCCACCTGTCTGTTATTTTTATCCAATTAATGCTCATTTCTTGTTAAATTTATTGTCCTAATTTTAAATCTCACTAAATTTTCTATTAAAAAAATTATAAAACAAACTTCTTCGCAATCCTTTTACTTTTTCCTTATGATTTTCAAATTCTTTTTCTAGAAAAACAATAGCAAATCTAATGTTTTGTTTTTGTCATTTTTGATTTCTTTCTCTTCATTCTCAAAAGTCTCATCTCTAGAAAACACAAAAAATACAACTCTGTCTATTTTTATTTTGTCTCTATTGTGAATGATTTTTTTAATTGTATTCATTTCGGAGACGTGTATTTATTTGCTCTCTGTTTTTAATGTTTTGTTTTTTTGTAAATATTGCTAAATTTTGTTAAAATAGTATTTTTTGTGTGCTTTAAATATGTCCGCAACTTTGCGTTATCGTGGTGATAAGAATAATTTAATAGAATTGGCCAAAAATTTAGATGCTTTCAAGAAAGTGCCGGAAAAATATACAGAGACCACAGAAATTGGTGGCACTTGTAAGTAAATAATTGTTGTTTTTCTTTTGATGCTCTTTGATTGTGGAAAAAAGACAGGGTGATGAATGTTCACAAGAAAAATGGGGTTGAAAATAAATTATAAAAAAAGTAATGCGAAAAAATGTTAATAGAATTAATGGAATTTATAATTGGAAAATTTATTCAATTAAAAAAAGTAAATAAAATCGAATAAAATATTTTCTATGGCAAAATCATTCGAATAAAATGTTTTCTGTAGAAGATTTATATAAAAAATGGGGACTTTTTATTCGAATAAAACAATTCGATTAGAAATTTAATCTAATAATTCTAATGAAAATTAAATGTATCTAAATGAAATATATTCCTTTAAAATAAATTATTTGCATAAAATATTTTTTAAACAAAATTTATTTTAATAAAATATTTTGTATAGAAAATGTATTTGTTTTAAATATTTTAAATCGAATAAAGCATTTTCTATAAAAAATTTACTCGAATAAAACATTTTCTATAGAAAATTTATACAAATAAAATATTCCATAGAAAATTTATTCGAATAAAATATTTTTTATAGAAAATTAATTCGAATAAAATATTTTCTATAGAAAATTTATTTGAATAAAATATTTTCTACAAAAAATTTAATAATTTAAAATTTTCGATAGACGATTTTTTCGAGTATTGTAATTACAGTAGAACAATTTTCAATAGAAACTTTTAAATATTAAAATTTTCAATAGATTTTGTCCAATATTAACATTTTCTGTAGAAAATCTTTCGAACATTAAAATTTCAGAAGGAAAATTTTCAAACACTAAAATTTCCAATAATTTTTATTTTTTAAACATTAAAATTAAAAAAAAATCAAACATTCAAAAGAAAATTTTTTGAACATTAAATTTTTCAATAGAAAATTTTTTCAATATTAAAATTGTTAACAGAAATTTTTCTAATTTTCAATAGAAAATTTTTCGAATAATAAAGTTTTCAATAGAAAAATTTTCAAACTTAAAACTATTTAATTTAAACTTTCTGCAGTATCTCTTATCAGTCGCTTGCTCATCATATTTCTCATATACAAAGAAGTCATGTACTATAAAGATGCCAAATTGAAATATCAATTTGAACCCGACATCGATACCGATAAAGTTCAAATGCATGTAGACATTACCGTCTCCATGCCCTGTAGTTCTCTGTCGGGAGTTGATTTAATGGATGAAACACAACAAGATGTATTTGCCTATGGCACCTTACAACGTCAAGGTGTTTGGTGGCAATTAACTCCCGAAGAACGTATAGAATTTGAACGCCAACAATATATGAACCACTATCGTCGAGAACAATATCATTCTATTGCGGATATTCTCTTCAAAGATATAATCAAAAGTAAAGAGAATCATGAACAGCCGTTGGGTGATAATGGCAAACCAGTGTCTGAAGATCAATATGATGCTTGTCGTTTGCATGGTACTTTGGGTATAAATAAAGTGGCTGGAGTTTTGCATTTAGTGGGAGGTGCCATGCCTGTTGTAGATCTATTTGGTGATCATTTAATGATCGGTTTTCGTAGAATGCCAGCAAATTTTACTCATCGCATAAATCGTTTAAGTTTTGGTCAATATTCTAAACATATTGTCCAACCTTTAGAGGGAGATGAAGTTTATATAACAGAGGAAGAAACCACAGTGCAGTATTTTTTAAATATTGTACCCACCGAAATACACAATACGTTTTCGACTATTAACACTTATCAGTATTCAGTGACGGAAAATAAGAGAGTTTTGGGTACGTTTTTACAATTTTAAAATAATTTTACATTAATTTTGTTAATTTTTTACATTTTATTTAGATCCTGTACAAAATTCTTATGGCAATCCTGGCATTTATTTCAAATATGATTGGTCAGCTTTGAAAATTATAGTGCGCACCGATCGTGATAATTTAATACAATTTATCATACGTTTATGTTCTATTATTTCGGGTATTATAGTTATATCAGGTAGGTTTACCTGACGTTTATAAACTTTTAAAGATTATTTTTAATTTCTATAAATCTTAGGTATTTTAAATGTTGTTTTGGTGTCTTTGCAAAAGTCACTTTTGCAAACATTTGCTCCTCAACTGTTGCACAAACGCCTCAAGGAAACTCCTGAGCATAGCCCTTTAGCTCCCGTCCAACTTCCTCCGCCACCACCCGTGGTTGTAACCAATGATTTAATAAGCAACGCCAATAAAATGTCAGCCCAGGTGACTGCTATATTACCCACCAGCAATCAAACACAAGATTAGTTTGTAATATGTTTAAAATCTCCAAAGAATTTTTCCTCCATTACTGTTAATTTTTTTTTTGTTTATTATCTCTTTAATAACCATAAAAAGTAAAACAAATATTAAAAAGCATTTATAAAAATGAAGGCAGTTTTATTGTTTTTTTATTTTCAATAAATATATTTAATCCCTTTTAATCTTCACCAAACTTTCATCAATATTCTCAAAAGTTCCTCTTCTTCTATAGCCACCGCAAATAGTTTTCAAAATTTCCATACTGGCCGTTACTGAAGTAAGCACATCTTGTACTGTACCCAAGCTGGGATTCAGTTCTACCAAATCTATACCTTGCACACGTTTTGTTTCACTTAAACTCTCCACTATAAAGATGCCCTCACGCAATGACAAACCACCATAAACTGCTGTGCCAGTACTGGGAGCCACTTTACTGTCTAAAGCATCTACATCAAAGCTAACGTGGATTTTATTTTTAAAATCCAAAGCATCTAGAGTCATTTCCATAATTTTAGCAATGCCATATTTATCAACAGACTAAGGAATGAGAAAAAAGAAAATAAAATGAACATAGATAAAACAAATCATTAGGTAAACATTTTTTAATAGTCTTAATTTTTGAATAGTTTATAATATATACTATATAGTTTACCTTAAAGTCTAGACTATAGGTTTGTCTATAGTCTAGACTAGAGGTTTGTCTATAGTCTAGACTAGAGGTTTGTCTATAGTCTAGACTAGAGGTTTGTCTATAGTCTAGACTAGAGGTTTGTCTATAGTCTAGACTAGAGGTTTGTCTATAGTCTAGACTAGAGGTTTGTCTATAGTCTAGACTAGAGGTTTGTCTATAGTCTAGACTAGAGGTTTGTCTATAGTCTAGACTAGAGGTTTGTCTATAGTCTAGACTAGAGGTTTGTCTATAGTCTAGACTAGAGGTTTGTCTATAGTCTAGACTAGAGGTTTGTCTATAGTCTAGACTAGAGGTTTGTCTATAGTCTAGACTAGAGGTTTGTCTATAGTCTAGACTAGAGGTTTGTCTATAGTCTAGACTAGAGGTTTGTCTATAGTCTAGACTAGAGGTTTGTCTATAGTCTAGACTAGAGGTTTGTCTATAGTCTAGACTAGAGGTTTGTCTATAGTCTAGACTAGAGGTTTGTCTATAGTCTAGACTAGAGGTTTATCTATAGTCTAGACTAGAGGTTTGTCTATAGTCTAGACTAGAGGTTTGTCTATAGTCTAGACTAGAGGTTTGTCTATAGTCTAGACTATAGGTTTGTCTATATTTTAGACTATAGCTTATACTATTTTATAGTCTAGACTATAGACTATTTTATAGTCTAGACTATAGACTATTTCATAGTCTAGACTATAGACTATTTTATTGTCTAGACTATAGACTATTTCATAGTCTAGACTATAGACTATTTTATAGTCTAGACTATAGACTATTTCATAGTCTAGACTATAGACTATTTCATAGTCTAGACTATAGACTATTTCATAGTCTAGACTATAGACTATTTCATAGTCTAGACTATAGACTATTTTATAGTCTAGACTATAGACTATTTTATAGTCTAGACTATAGACTATTTTATAGTCTAGACTATAGACTATTTTATAGTCTAGACTATAGACTATTTTATAGTCTAGACTATAGACTATTTTATAGTCTAGACTATAGACTATTTTATAGTCTAGACTATAGACTATTTTATAGTCTAGACTATAGACTATTTTATAGTCTAGACTATAGACTATTTTATAGTCTAGACTATAGACTATTTTATTGTCTAGACTATAGACTATTTTATAGTCTAGACTATAGACTATTTTATAGTCTAGACTATAGACTATTTTATTGTCTAGACTATAGACTATTTTATAGTCTAGACTATAGACTATTTTATAGTCTAGACTATAGACTATTTTATTGTCTAGACTATAGACTATTTTATAGTCTAGACTATAGACTATTTTATAGTCTAGACTATAGACTATTTTATAGTTTAGACTATAGACTATTTTATAGTCTAGACTATAGACTATTTTATAGTCTAGACTATAGACTATTTTATAGTCTAGACTATAGACTATTTTATAGTCTAGACTATAGACTATTTTATAGTCTAGACTATAGACTATTTTATAGTCTAGACTATAGACTATTTTATAGTCTAGACTATAGACTATTTTATAGTCTAGACTATAGACTATTTTATAGTCTAGACTATAGACTATTTTATAGTCTAGACTATAGACTATTTTATAGTCTAGACTATAGACTATTTTATAGTCTAGACTATAGACTATTTTATAGTCTAGACTATAGACTATTTTATAGTCTAGACTATAGACTATTTTATAGTCTAGACTATAGACTATTTTATAGTCTAGACTATAGACTATTTTATAGTCTAGACTATAGACTATTTTATAGTCTAGACTATAGACTATTTTATAGTCTAGACTATAGACTATTTTATAGTCTAGACTATAGACTATTTTATAGTCTAGACTATAGACTATTTTATAGTCTAGACTATAGACTATTTTATAGTCTAGACTATAGACGATTTTATAGTCTAGACTATAGACGATTTTATAGTCTAGACTATAGACGATTTTATAGTCTAGACTATAGACGATTTTATAGTCTAGACTATAGACGATTTTATAGTCTAGACTATAGACGATTTTATAGTCTAGACTATAGACGATTTTATAGTCTAGACTATAGACGATTTTATAGTCTAGACTATAGACGATTTTATAGTCTAGACTATAGACGATTTTATAGTCTAGACTATAGACGATTTTATAGTCTAGACTATAGACGATTTTATAGTCTAGACTATAGACGATTTTATAGTCTAGACTATAGACGATTTTATAGTCTAGACTATAGACGATTTTATAGTCTAGACTATAGACGATTTTATAGTCTAGACTATAGACGATTTTATAGTCTAGACTATAGACGATTTTATAGTCTAGACTATAGACGATTTTATAGTCTAGACTATAGACGATTTTATAGTCTAGACTAAAGACTATTTTATAGTCTAGACTATAGATTAATTTATAGTCTAGACTATAGATTAATTTATAGTCTAGACTATAGATTATTTTATAGTCTAGACTATAGATTATTTTATAGTCTAGACTACAGATTATTTTATAGTCTAGACTATAGAATATTTTATAGTCTAGACTATAGAATATTTTATAGTCTAGAATATGGACTATTTTATGGTTTAGACTATAGACTATTTTATGGTTTAGACTATAGACTATTTTATGGTCTAGACTATAGACTATTTTATGGTTTAGACTATAGACTATTTTATGGTTTAGACTATAGACTATTTGATGGTCTAGACTATAGACTATTTTATGGTCTAGACTATAGACTATTTTATGGTCTAGTTATAGTCTAGACTATAGTTTGGTTTATGGTCTATACTATAGACTATTGTATATGTTTTGTTTATAGTCTAGACTATAGACTATTTAATAGTCTAGACTATAGACTATTTTATAGTCTAGACTATAGATTATTTAATAGTCTAGACTATAGACTATTTTATAGTCTAGACTATAGATTATTTTATAGTCTATACTACAGATTATTTTATAGTCTAGACTATAGAATATTTTATAGTCTAGAATATGGACTATTTTATACACTATTTTATAGACTATTTTATGGTCTAGACTATAGACTATAGTATAGTTTAGAATACAGTTTAGGTTATAGTCTAGACTATAGTTTGGTTTATGGTCTATACTATAGACTATTGTATATGTTTTGTTTATAGTCTAGACTATAGACTATTTTATAGTTTAGTCTATAGCTTAGCTTATAGTGTAGAGTATACTTTAGTTTATAGTCTAGACTCTAGTTAGTTTATAGTCTACTCTGTAAACTTCTTTATAATCTGGTCTTAACATAATTTGTAGTATAGACTATGATACAACTACTACTACTATTACTGTTATTATATTATGCCATAGTTTATTCCAATAGTTCTCAAATGAGGGTGCCGCGAGGGGTCCGCACAAATATTTTAGGGGGTTGGTAAAGAACATTTAATTAAACGCGAAATTTAAAGCATTTTTTTTTATTTAAAGGTCAATAATACAAACTCTCTTCTTGTTATGTTTTCATAAGAATATTAAAATTTAATACAAATTTAAAGGAATTTAAAGATACGTGGAGATTAAATAAATTACGAATCGATCTTTACTCTTTGGTGAAAAAGTTCAGTTTTTGATAGTTAAATTGTGATCTTTTCTTAGTCCTATTTTTCTATTCTGTTATTAGAAAATGTGGCACTCAAACTAGTCCGATTTATAAGTTTCACTCAGAATTAGTAAAACATTAAAAAAAAAAGACAATACAAAGTAATTCTGAGAACACCTTATGACAATAATATGTATATCTAACTTATACTGCAACAGAGCTTATATTAATTGGTTTTAAATTTATATTTTTATGAGTAGTGTCATTAAAAACTAGTAACTTGTAGTATTTTAAAAAATTACATCGAATCTTACATTGTTAATATTATTAATATAATAGTCATCAATAAGAATGATTAGAAAAAATATATATATATATCAAAATGAGAAAACTCCATTTTTCAAATATTTTCCTTTGCATAAAAATGAATGCATTTACGAGTATTTTTAGATTTTTGAATAATTTTATATTTAAATTGATATTAAAACAAGAAATCATCATTTATTTAATGATTTTTCTCAAATCAAGCTCAATTAGTTAGATTTCAAACTTAAAATTAAAAATCATAAATATTTTTAAACCTTTGACTTGGTACTAAATTATTACACAAAAGTTGTGGTGGGTCGCTCTCGAATTGTAATGTCTCAAGGGGGTCGTGAGGTTGATGCTTGTGAGAATCCCTGGTTTAGTCTTTAAAATCGTTTATACTCGAAATTTTGTAATATAATATTTCAAAACGTCTTTTAATTTTAAAGTTACATTTACATTTGTTGTCCTTTTACACCCTTATTTTTCGTTTTAACAAAACTTATAAAAATTTACATTTTTTTTATCATAAGTAATTTACGATAACGAGTTTTTATAGTAGACACCCAATATAAATCCTATTTCCACAAATTTTTCAACAATGTATTTAAAAGTGACAGGAACAAAGAAAAAATATATTAAACATAAATTATGCGAAAATAAAACAAAAACAAAAATAAAAATAATAATGAACCATACCCTACCTTAACTAATACAGCTAGAGCAAGGAGTAGCCTTGATGGAATAAAATGAAATAAAAAAAAGAGCCTAATTTCAGCTATAGAGTTTATTGACAAAGTTAAAGGAGAACAACCCCTAACACTTTCTCCCTCGTTTAATATTATAAATATTTGTGTTGTTGTTTTTTGTAAATGTGGCAAAGGCATATGGATTTTATGTTATATATATTGAAAAAAGTTACATATGTTGTAAAAACGTAACGAGTGATCGTGTTTTTTTTATAAGACAAGGGTGGGTTGGTTGGCTTCTACAGCAACTTATTATTATTCTACTGTTCGTATATATCCTGATGATCATAAACCCCATGTGTGATTATAACCTGAATTAAAAAATAATAAATTTGATCCTTTTGCCACTAACCCCAACACATACACACACACATTCGAAATGTTTTTAAGGATATTATTAATATTCTAACTGCTTGTTACTCACATCCATGGCATATGCTCGTATACCCAGCTTGTTGAGTATATAGGCTTCATAAGGGTCAATGTCCCTTAGACCAATGTAAACCAATTGATCGGCACGCAAGCTGAAAATAAAAAACAAAAGGAATTACAAGAATTTTATGACAACAAAAACTACATTTGAAACAGGATATATGAAATTATACAAAAATAAATTAAAGGTTAGAATTTTCATGCCAATTTTTATTGTTGATTTTTAAAAACTAACAAAAAGAAAGTTCAAAAATCGATCGAACCATAAAACAAAATAACAGAACAGACGTCGTACAAACTAATAATCATAAAAAAATATTTGTTACACATATTTTCTTTTAGCTAGAGCACGACATTTTTTGTTATCAAAAGTCGTTTTTTTTCTATTTAGAACGTGCTTTTTTAATTTTTCCATATTTTATTCTAAAAACGTGTCTGAATCCTGTTTATGATTCTAATCACATTACATAATGTAAAAGCTGTAATACTATAGAGGGTTGATTTTATTTATGTATTATATAAATTTACAAAACATGTAAATTATTTTTTTATATATATATTTTTTTTAAGAATTGAAAAATGCATTAAATGCACATGTGTTTGATTTAGTTTCCCATTGTTTTCATATTCATACATACATAACGTCTGGCAATAGCGGACATAATCAATCAATTTCAGGATATTTTTTTGGGTTTTTGTTTAGAAGTTATTTTTTATAATGAAAAAAAAGGGTTGGTTTTCGCCTTTTTTAAAAAGCCTTTCAAGTGTTGAATTATAAAACTTTAAAATGATTACAAGTGCCTTACAGCTATATAGTTCTTTTTTTTAATAAATGCAAGCTGTTTGAAAAAGTTTAACAACAAAAAAGCATATTTTTAAAATTTGCGATATTATACATATAAACTAAACTATATTCCAAACAGCAGCCTAAACTATAGTTTATAGTCAAGACATTAGATTTATAGTATACACTATAGAATAGTTTATATATGGTCTAGACTATAATGTAGACTTTAATCTATTCTATAATCTAGACTATAAACTATTCTTATAATCTAGTTTATAGCTTGGACTATAGTCTAGTTTCAGTATAGATTATATTCTTGTTTAGAATAGTTTGTAGTCTAGACTATAGTCTCTTTTATAGTCTAGCCTATAGTTTATAGTCTAATCTATAGTATATAGACTATAATCTCGACTATAGTTTATTTTATAATCTAGATTGAATAGTTTGTAGTGTAGACTATAGTCTATTTTATAGTCTAGAGTCTAGACTATAGATTAATTTATAGTCAAGACTATAGAATAGTTTATATAGACTAGTAAATAGTTTATATCCTAGATAATAGATCAGACTTTTGTTTAGTTTATATTCATGGCTATAGTGTAGCCTATAGTTTACACCAAGGCGAATTCAAACAGGTGAACTTAACTTAATCAGCTTATTTTTTTTGGTACTTAGAACTGTCAATGCTTACTTACCCTCTGAAGTGTCAAACTCTATGTGTAAAAACAAATTACTTAAATCCACCGTATTGTTGTTTTTATAGAACTACTGCCACCTGTTTAATTTCGCCATGATTTACACTAAAGTTTATTTTCTATAGTCGTGTTTGTGACCTAGTTTATGTTTTAGCCTATAGTTTATTGAATTTACAAATTATCCTTAATTTTAAAACATACTTTAGCTTTCGAGTTAAAACAAAATACTGGAACCGGAAATTAAAATATTTTTGACAAACAATACGTGTGAGAAGTAAAACAAAACCATTATGTTTAAAAAAAAGTGATAAAAGGTATAATAAAACAAAAACACAACATTGTTTCGTGATTAAGTGTGGTCTGTCTGAATGTCAGTGCGACAGTCTATTGTGCGGGTATACATACTATTAATTCATACGATTATTGCACAAACTACAAGTTTTTTTTTAGCTTTTTTATTATTATTTTTTATAAAAACTAATAATTTATCAAATTAAAAAAAGATAAACACATGTCAAAAAAAAAAAAAATATATTTCTATATAAATTACAGGGTGTCTGTGGTAAAAATGTTATTTGATAACAAAATTTTAATACGTTAACAGCTTTTTGTTGGTTAAAATAGCAAACAACTGTTAAGTAAATTACAGATGAAAAAATTAATGTTTTCAGTTTTTATTAAGAGCTGGGAACAACTAACATATTTCTTGGGAGTCGAACCCTGTTTATATAAAAGCAGAGTGTTTTGCATTAAACAATGACGACACAAATTTTATAAAAAAAAACTGTTCGTTTGTTTCATATATATACTTTAACGTTCATTGATCGTATAAATTTGTTTGCCTGTCTGTCTTTTGGTTTATGTATTTTGCTCTGGTTCCTCTTCCTTCCTCTTTATTCTGCTACAATTGGCACACATTTTTTTTTTTTGTAGTTTTATTTGTATTAATTTTAATTCTTATTTTGATATCAAAACAAAATCATTTTCAACCACCTTTTTTCAAACATTGCGTCGTTTTCAGACAAAGAAAAAAATGTAAAAAAAAGAATCTGAAACAATAACTATAGTAGACTAGTTGGCGGCGTTGTGGCATGAACACACGTATCGTGCCATGTGAATGTCACACAAAGAGATGTCATTAACACAATACAACTTACATGTTAGCGAGTGAGTAAGTGAGTGAATGAGCGATTTAGTGAATGTTGTTGGTGTGATCTGTCGAATGCACATGATAAATATTGCAGATGTGCAATTTCACACAAACGTATAAAAGACGGACAGACATAGATCTTGATTTATTTAACGTAACATTGTTAATTGTCTAGCGACAAATATTTAGCATTATTAAGAATTTTGTGAAAATAGTTTGTTGCAGAGATTTTAACTAAAAGGAGCAATAAATACACAGACTACAGACTAGGATATAGACCATACAATAGACTAGACTTTACAGTAGACTGTAGACTAAACTATAGATCAGACTATGGACCAGAATATGCACTATACTATGGACTAGAATATAGTCTATACTATAGACTAGAATGTGGACTAAACTATAGACTAGATTATATACTATACTAAAATGTAGACTACACTACATAGCAGACAATAAAATAAGCTACAGACTTTAAACTAAATATAGAACAGACTATAGACTAAACTATAAACCAGACTATAGACTAAACTATAGGCTAAACTGGACTAGATAAGACTTGGGGTAAACTATAGATCAGACTAAAGACTAAACTATAGACCATACTTTGGACTAAACTATAGAACAGACTACAGACAAAACTATAGATCATACTATGGAGTGAACTATAGAATAGATTATTTACTAGACTATGTTGTAAATTAAACTATAAAATACACTATAAAATAAACTATAGAATAGACTGTAGGCTAAACTATATACTAGGCTATTAACTAAACTATAGACTATAGATTAGACAATATACCAGACTACAGATTAAACTATAGCTTCAAATTATGGCTTGAATATAAAGTAGACTATGTTTTAGACAGTAAAATGGACTATAGTTCAGATTAAATAAATACTAAATGTCATGATTCGCTATCCTATTTAGTCTTAAGATCTTTCAAGAAACGTATGTATGTTCAAAAAGTATGATAGTGTGGATTGGAAGTGAACATATGTGACAGATTTTTTTGACAAGTCTGCTCTATTTGCTATTGTTTTCTGAAGAATTTATTTTATGAAATTTTTCAAAAATCAGAGTTGTATTTTATGGAGCAGTTAATAAGAAAACAACAATGTATGCTTCATTTGTGTGATAGTGTGGCACCTACAGCACATTATCTTGCGATTTCTTTTTTGTTTTTGGGTGGGATAGAATTCTGTCAGGTTTTTCACTGACAGAATAGGATGATTATGATTATGTAGGATTGTGAATCATGGACTTTAACTATATTTTAAACTATAAATAGACTATAGAATAAGCTAAGTATAATTTAGGCTATACACTAAACTATGAACTAGACTATAGTTTACACAGCAGACTATAATAAAAAATATTCTAATATATAAAACATTAACTTCCTGTTTCTTAAAAGCCATTGTACTTAAAATTCAAAACAAATTAACAGATTTTAAATACAAACTGATAAGAATTTCTATTTCACAAAAGTAAAAAAAAATACTTTATGAAATAAAATTTTCGTTAAATTTTTGCACACCCTCATTATACTTTTTTTTTTTTGTAAAACCATAAAAATAAGGGTGTTTAAAACTGGACTTGCAAAAGTTCATAAATTCAACTTAAAAACAAAATCAGACAAAATGCCTGTTCAAAATAGTCTTTTTTTTTTTTTGATACAACAACTTTGTGCATATTTCTTGTGTAACTAAAAAAAAAAAACAAACAAAACAAGAAAAGGCAAAGCACACATAACAACAAAAAAGCGCCGGAAGTAAACAAAGTAATACTAAACAATGTTGTAATGAAAGTAGGAAATTTTTAAAAACTGAGGTATAGACGACTTTTATATAGAGCTAAGACTAGATTATAGGATATGCCATAATTCAAATTATGGCTCAGATTAAAATTAGTATTATAAGCTATTATATGGAGCAGATGTAGTTTAATCCATAGCCTTTAGAGTAAGAAAATAGCCCAGTTTATATCCCACTCTATACTGTGTAACCTATTATATAATCTAGTGCAGGGCTTTCCAAATGGGAGCCGTTGAAGTTTTAGGCGTCGGCGAAGAGGTCTAAAATGTAAATTAATTTTTTTCATAGTACTAGTAGATTTAACAAAGCTTATAACCACCTCTGGCACTGGTACTATCTGTGTGTAAAATTTCGTGAAAATCGGTTCAGTCATTTAGGCGCGATTGATATACAAAAAACAAACACCTCATTTTGTATATATATATATATATATATATATATATATATATATATATATATATATATATATATAAGGTATTTCATTTTCATATAACACATCCCAATACGGGTGAAGGGTATATAAGATTCGGCACAGGCGCACTCTAACTTGTTTTTACTAATTTTGTATTTGTGTTATTAAAGAATTTAAATATCTCTGGGGGTTCGCAAGGAAATGAGAAATTTCTGAAAGGGTACACGGGATGAATTAGTATGGAATCACGGGTTCTCAGTGTATAGTATGCATTATACACCAGACTGTAGTTTACTCAAGGATATTTCTTATCGATCGACCGTAGCTCAGTTTTCATAGAAAAACCCCTCTTTGTTATGCAAAACAGGTATGAACGTGTGTCTCTTATGCTTTCCTTGATTTGTTTCAATTCATTAGAAACGAACCCCAAAAATACAAAAAAACTTTCATATTTTTGTTGTAAACATTTTACATCCCTTATGCTGTTTCATTACAAAAAAAAAAAAAAAAAAAAACGGAAATTGTTACCACGCTCACGCTTCTATGAACAAAACGCACACACATACATAAACCAACCCAAACTTGCGCATAGAGAATAGTGGCAAACGGGGCTGCAAGCCATTTTGTGGGTTGCTAGAAATCTTGCAGCATCTGGTATTGGAAGTATTTAGTTTTGTTTTTTGCACGCGATTTATGATTATCAACTCGTTTGATGACCTTTTTACTACAAAAATAACCGGCAATATTGGAATTGACATTTGGAACGAGGGTGCGGTTCATGTATGTTGTTTGACTTGGAATAAAGCAGGAAAACCTGTTTTCAAAGGAAAGAAAGTGTAAACAAAAAATTCTTTAGAATTGTAAAAGAACTAAGAATAAATTAAAAAT
This sequence comes from Protocalliphora azurea, assembly GCA_932274085.1. Classification (NCBI taxonomy): domain Eukaryota; kingdom Metazoa; phylum Arthropoda; class Insecta; order Diptera; family Calliphoridae; genus Protocalliphora; species Protocalliphora azurea. The sequence continues at coordinate 3,853,584 of OW026523.1, forward strand.
AGCAAAACAAAAGAAACAGGGAAATGTTTAAATGGATTAAAGACTAGACTATAGATTCGACAATAGACTGGACTATAAACTAGAAAAAATTGCTGACTGTAGAATAGACCTCAAAATAGTCTAAAGACTAGAGTATAATGTAGTATAAAAACTAGACTATAAACTAGTCAAGACTATAAAATTGTCTATAGTCAAGATTATAAACTGGTCTATAATCAAAATTATAAAATAGTGAATATAAACTAGTCTATAGTCAAAACTTTAAGCTAGTCAAGACTATAAACTAGTCTGTAGTCAAGACCAAGGCGAATTCTCACTTAATCAAATGAATATTTTTTTAGTATTTAGAACTGTGAAACTCCATATAAGCAAAATTTTTGCTTATCCGCCGAGGTGTCAAACTCCATATATAAAAAAATAATGAATTCGCTGTGTTGTTGTTTTTGTAGAATTGTTGCCATCTGTTTATTTCGCCATGGTCCAGACGAAGGTGAATTAAAACAGGTCACCTCATTTAATCTGATTTTTTTTTTAGTACTTAGCACTGTCAAACTCCATATAAGCATAATTTTTACTTACCCGCTGATGTGTCAAACACCATGCATAAATAAAATAATGAATTCGCTGTATTGTTGTTTTTGTAGAACTGCTGCTATAAATATTATACTATAAAAATTTGTTGTTTTTATAAAAACAATCTAAATTAATTTTATTGAAATTAATTATTAAAATATTAAAAACAATTCCTTGTATATTTTTCCAATAGCTTTTATGCCAACTTACTAAATTTCAAGATTTTCTTCCCTTTATTAATATTTCCAACGTTAATTTCCTATTTCCATTACCATGTAAACTTATAGTTTTATTTAGTACGGTAAACCCTAAAATAATTGAGAGAGTTTGTATACAATTAACACTAGTTAGCTCTCTCTTGTTAATGGGTTGCAAATATGTAAACAATGAAAAGAGCAAAAGAGCTAGCTATATAGTGCTGAGAAAAAGCAGCCATTTTGGAATTTTCTTTTTGCCAAGAAGAAAAAGCAAAAGAATGAACAAAAATTTTATAGAGAACTCATTTTATAATAAAAGTTCGTTGGCAGCAGACGTATTTAAGCGTTGGTTAAAGAAAAGTTGTGAAAAAATTTTAAATAATTATTAAAAAATACATTTGTTATAAAAGTATTTAATTGAAGGAAAAAAAATAATAATAAATTGGCAAAACGAACTTGTTTCTTATAAAAACAAAAATTAACAAGATTCTCATAGAAAATTAAACATAAAAGAAAAAAAGAAAAAAGTGTATCTGTATCTATAAAATACGAGAAAATTAGAACACTAACAAAATAAACTTGTTAAAAAAGTAGAAAAGAAAAAAATATTAGAAAAATTATTAAATTTCAAAACTCTGCTAAAATAATTGTGTAACCATTGATTAGCTGAAAAAAATCAGAAATAATTAGAAAAAACACTACTCATTATAAGAATATTAAAACAAAAGAGAATATTAAAAAAATATTTATTAATGAATTAAGAAAATAAAACGAATTGCAAATTAAAAAGAAATTATTTCTTTTTGTTCAAAAAAATAAATATTTAAACAATAAAAAAATCAATAAAATCGATTTTTTATAAAGAACACTCCCCGTGGGTTAAGTACAAAAAGCAAAAAAGAAATTAGAAGTGAACCAAAACCAAACGTCTACGTCCGCCATCATAGTTTACATACTTAAATACACCAACTACAGCAACAACAAACATAATTTTTGTCTAACAAAAATTAAAACGACTACAGCACACACATACACAAAACTAATCAACGTCTGCGTCTGCTGATTTTACAACACACGCAAACTCATACTTAAATAAATAATACAAAATATACACACACAGATATTTCTAATATAAAAAATACGCTCACCATATATAAAAATTGTGGGAGAGTGATATAAGCAAAAATAACAGCAAAAATTTATACTAAATATTTAATAGCAGCTACAAAAACAAATACATAAACATTAAAAAAAGTAAGTATAGAAAAAAATATTGTGTACATTACCACCACCCCCGGTTAATGTACTCTATTTTATTTTATTAAGGGGTTGTTGTGTTGTTTTCTATGGTTGCTGTATTTGTGTGCTTTTTCTTTCTTTGAGAAGGGATTATTAGTGTTTTTTTGTATACAACCTTAAGCGGCTTTATGGGTAGAAAGGTTTTATCCTTATTGTTTTTTTTTTGTGTTTGGGTTAGTTTTTGTTGTATTTTTTTTTTTTTTTTTTTTTTAGCTAAAATGGAGTTGCCGGAGGTGTTTTTTTTTTTTGTTAAGTTTAAGAGGAAATTTGGATATTTAGGGAAATTTAAGTAAGTTTTAAAAAAAATTTAATTTTCTTGTTAAATAATTATAAAATATTAGAAAATTTAAAGGAAAAAGTGAACTTATTTATAATGATTTTTTTTTTTAAATGATAAATTTTTTAAAGAAAGTGGTTTTTATTATATACTTTGCATGATACAACTAAAACAGGTAGAAATACTAGAAAGGTTTGTCATTTTCAAGTTTTGCAAAGTCAATAATTGAAACATTGAAAAGAGAAAAAAAAGTACAAATAGAAATATAAAAAATAGATGTAAAAATATTTAGTTCACATTTAAAATTTTTAATAAATATTTCTTTAAAGGCAGCAATATATATGAATATTTCTCACTATACATTAGTTTTCTTAACAAAAAAAAAAAAAAAAAAAAAAAAAAAAAAATCGTTTTAATTTTTTTTTTTTTTTAAATAATTTTATATGATTTTTTTTTCAAGTTTGTTTTAATTTCTTCACATTTTCTTTTGATTAACTTTCCAAGGAAAATAAATTTGAGAACGTTCTCCTACCGAATAATTGTACGTTGTTATTTATTGTATCATGTATACTTTGCATTTTTTAAGAGATTAACAACAGTAAGTTTTTTTCTTTTTTTTGCATAAAATAATCTTTTATACATATATATATATATATATATATATATATATATATATATATATATATATATATATATATATATATATAATATTTTTAATATATTTTCAATTTTTCATTTTTACATTTGCATTAAATTGATATTATTTTTAATATATTTTATTATATTATATATAAATTTACGAATTTTTTGTAGTTTATTTTCTATTAAAAATGATTCCTCTCCATAAATTCTTAAAATATTTAAATAATTCAAAATTTCTAAATTCTTAAATAGGAATTCGAACAATTTTTAGTAAAAAATTTTGATTTTTCATTTAAATTAATATAATTTTAGAATATATTTCAATTTCTTTTCTATTAAAAATGATTCTTTTCTAAAAATTCATAAATAATTTAAAATTTTTAAAAATTTTGAAATAAAAATTTTAAGTTTGAATTAAATATTTTGATTTTCTATATAAATTATGATCATTTTTTAATTTCTTTTTATTAAAATATTTTTTTCTTGCAAATTTATAAAATATTAAAATAATTCAAAATTCTCAAAATTCTGAAATAAAAATTGCAAAAATTTGAATTTAAAATTTTAAAAGTTTTAAAATAAAAATTTAAAAAAATGTAAAACTTTTAATTAAAAATTTAGATTTTTGAAATAAAAAATTTAATTATTAAAAAATATTAAACAATTTTAATTAAGTAGACAAAAAAATACGGTCTATTAAACGATTTGTCAAAGACAAAAAAATATTCCATTACTTTGTTAATTATATCAATTATTCAAGTGATCAAAATTTGAATTTTCTATTTTTTTAAATAATAAATAAAACTATTTATCATCTTTTAATTATTTTTCTTATTGCATCAGTTAATAAATTAGTCAGATATTAAAAAAATTAATAATAATTTGAATAATTGAATGTACAATTTTTTTAATAGGTTGAATTTCTATTAATAAAATAATTCAATATGTATTATTCGTAATTAAAATTGGATTTTCGATCTTTCTATGTAAAATTTGAATTTAATTTGTTAAAATACTTCGGGTTTGAGTAATTTATTTAATTACAAATATATTTGAAATAATTTTGAAATTTTTATTAATAATTATAATTTTTTTTTCGAAAATATGTTTTCTGCGAAAAATTAAAAAATTAAAGAAAAAAACTTCATTTTTAATTAAATAACAATTTTAAAAAATAAAAAACTGCAATTTTTTTAAAATGGTTGAAATTTTTTTTAACAATAAACTTAATAAAAATTTAAAATTTTAATGTTTGTGATTTTAGATTAAAAATCTTAATATTTTAAATATTTAAAATATTTTTAAATAAAAATTAAAATTTTTCTTAGCCAAAAACTGATTTAAATAAAATTTATGTACAAATTTCATGTTCTCTTAAAAAAATAAACATTTTAAATGTTCTAATTAAATTTATATTATGAACTTTGAAATAAAATAAATATTTTTCACTTTGATCTTTTATAAATAATTCAAATAAAAATTATCAGTTTTTGACTTTGGCCATTTCTGTAAATTGATGTAAGGGTAGTTTTATTTTTGTTAAAATTGATTATTTACACTCCTGCAAAATCATTTTCTGCACCAACTGGCAACTCTATAAATTCGAATACAAACACCAAACTCCCTCTCTTTTACTTCCACAGAGAGTACATTTTTATAAGGGTTGTTTTCTCTTTTTCCCTAATATTTGTCATAATTATCGATTTTTTGTGTTTATATTTTTTTCCTAACAATATGCTTTATCTTAAATTCATTTATTTATTCTTTTTTATAACTTTCATTTCTTTGTTTTTATTAATGTATTTTTCTTAGTGGATTTCATTATGGCTAGTCCCGGTGCTGATAACCAATCACCCATTATGCCGGCTTCAAATGCCGCTGCCGCCGCTGCTGCTGCAGCTGCTGCGGCAGCCGCAGCGGCCGCTGCCTCACCAGCACAATCAGCTGCCGCAGCTGCGGCCGCCGCACAATTGCAACAACAGCAGCAGGTGCAGCAAGCCATTTTACAAGTGCAACAACAGCAAACACAACAGGCTGTGGCTGCAGCAGCTGCCGCTGTTACCCAGCAATTGCAACAAAATCAAGCCAATGGCAATTCGAATGGCTCCACCAATGGTTCCACCGAAACACGCACCAATCTCATTGTCAACTATTTACCCCAGACCATGACGGAAGACGAGATACGTTCCTTATTCTCCAGTGTGGGTGAAATTGAATCAGTTAAATTGATACGTGACAAGTCACAGGGTTTTATTGACCCCCTTAATCCACAAGCCTCCTCTAAGGGTCAAAGTTTGGGTTATGGTTTTGTTAACTATGTAAGACCACAAGATGCGGAACAGGCTGTTAATGTTTTGAATGGTTTGCGTTTACAAAACAAAACCATTAAGGTATCATTTGCTCGCCCCTCTTCGGATGCTATTAAGGGCGCTAATCTATATGTCTCCGGTTTGCCCAAATCTATGACCCAACAGGATTTGGAACAAATATTTGCTCCTTATGGTCAGATTATAACATCACGCATTTTACAAAATGCAGGTAATGATATACAAACCAAAGGTGTGGGTTTCATACGTTTTGATAAACGTGAAGAGGCTACTCGTGCTATCATTGCCCTAAATGGTACCACCCCACCCAATTGCACTGATCCCATTGTGGTTAAATTCTCCAATACCCCTGGCAGTACTAGCAAAATCATACAACCCCAATTACCAGCTTTCTTGAATCCCCAATTGGTACGGCGTATTGGTGGTGCCATGCACACTCCCGTCAATAAGGGTCTAGCCCGTTTCTCACCCATGGCTGGCGATATGTTAGATGTTATGTTGCCCAATGGTTTGGGTGCCGCTGCCGCGGCTGCTACTACTTTGGCTAATGGTCCTGGCGGTGCTTATCCCATCTTCATTTACAATTTGGCTCCTGAAACAGAAGAATCTTCGCTTTGGCAATTATTTGGCCCCTTTGGTGCTGTGCAATCGGTTAAAATCGTCAAAGATACCACAACAAATCAATGCAAAGGCTACGGTTTCGTTTCAATGACCAACTACGATGAGGCAGCTATGGCCATTAGAGCTTTGAATGGGTACACACTGGGTAATCGTGTTCTGCAAGTCAGTTTTAAAACCAACAAACAAAAGTAAATTTTTTACAATTCTTATTTTTCTTCTTAACTTTAATTAACAAAAAATATTTCTTAAGCAAAAACTTTTTTCACTATAAGTATAGAAAGAAAAAATGAGAAAACGTATTGAAAAACAAAATACACACCTACATATACCTACACTCACACCAACAACATACAGAAAATAATAGAAATATCTAAAAAGAAACCCTTAAACAAAATACATACATACAAAAGCATACATTAGCTACATTTACATATAGATATTAAATCTGAAAGAATTAAAAAAAAAAAAAAAACAATAAATGACATAATATAAGAGAGTGAGAAGGAGGGAAATTTTAAAGAGCAAGATTTTTAAGGGTGTTAATTTTTTTTAAATAGTCATGAAACTCTGCTCTTTTTTTTATATGTATTTAAGAGTTAGATTAAAAGACACAAAAGCTCTCTTTGAATTAAGGATATGGAAAACTTAAATACAAATTAATGCATGTCTTTTAGAAATTCACCAAAAATCCTGGCAATGTTTATAGAAAAGGACATTATTTTTTAGAAATATTTGAAAACAAAATATTGGGATGAGATTTTAAAATAAAAAAAGGGAAGAGAGTCAAAATAGGAATGAGGATTAGTATTTGAAAAAGTAACTTTTTAAAAAAGGCTTGTTTGGAAAAGCTAGGTTAGCATAAAGAAAGAATTCATTTAAGAAATTGTGCTAAAAAGTTCTGCACTTTACTATTTTTTAATAAAAAAAATTGTGTACTAAAAATTTAGTTTTGAAAAGGGTAAAAAAAATTTAGTACCGAAATAAATTAGTTGTTTAATGTGTCGTACTAAAAATTTTTAGTTCTAAAAATTTAATTTCAAAAAATTTTATTAATAAGAAATTTAGGTTTTTTTGTTCTAAAAGAATTAGTACTAAAAATGTTTAGTTCTAAAAATTTTAATAATAAGAAATTTAGTCGTAACAATTAGTACTAAGAATTTTAGGGATAACAAATTTTATTACTAAAAATTTTAGTGATAAACAATTTCATTACTAAAAACTTCATTATTAAATGATGTAGTACTAAAATGTTTAGTACTAAAGATATTAAAAATTTAATTCAAAAAATTTCAGTTCCAAAAATTTTAGTTTTGAACTTTAACAAGAAAATTTTAGTATTTAAAATTTATTACAAAAATTTTTCATTACCATTTTAGTATTAAAAGCTTTAATTTTGTACTAAAATTAAATTAATAAAATTTTCTGCTTTTTTCAAAACTGTTTAATCTTAAAATTAAAAAGTTTTAAAATTTTAATTTTTTTAGTACAAATTTTTAAAAATTCAATATTCAGGGGACAACAAAAAATAATATTTTTAATTACAAATTTGAAAACTTTAAATAAATTCTTAATTGATTAATTGATTTTTAACAGCTGGTGATATTTTATTACTAACTTTTCTAATCTGACCCAAATTTAATTTTTTTTAAATCTTCGTGTAGAAAATTTAATAAAAAAAAAGATTTTTGTAAACTTTTTAAAAAGAATCTCAATTATTTAATAACATTAGTGCTTATTTATAGATAGTGAAAAAAGTTCTTAGGAGTTGTGTAAAAAATTTATTTAATTTTGTATCAATATTTTGTTTTCAAATATGTTTATGGTACCTTTTTTTGAGAGCTTTATTTATTTCAGACAACATACACTTAAAATTAAAAAATAAAATGTTTTTTAAAGAAATCAACAAAAGAAATGATATTTGATGATAAAAAGTTTTGCAATAATGTTTTCAATAAACGAAAGAAAGAACGAAATATTTTAATTATATTGAGCACAAAATTCAATGAATTTTGTTTAATAAAAAAATTTAGAGAATACTATAAAAACAAAAAACAAAACAAACTAAAAGCAAAGAAAATCTTCCAAGTTAAAACGCATAAATTAAAAAAAAAAAAAACGTAAGAAAAAAATGAACATTAACACTTGCCAGTAAAAAACAAAGCTAAAGAGGCTTTTTACAGTATTAAGCATTATTAGAAAAAGAAAAATACAATTTTAACAAAACATTTTTTTACTGGTGATTGTTACAATAAAAAAATCTCCTTGTAAAACCCCTTGTTCCCTTTTAATGGATCCTACCTTAAATAAATATTAAAATAATAATAAAAAATATTTAAAACAATAATTTAAATAAAAAACTCAAAGTAATAATAACAACAACATAAAGAAAAAACAATGACTTATTTATGATTAAGTAGTAAATTTAAAATAAATTTTTTCAATGCTTAAAAACTAAAATAAAAAAAAAAATAACTAAAAATTGAATAAAACTAAATAAAATATATAAAAAACTTAAACACTATTAAGAGAGAGAAAAAAAGTTTTTGAACATGTTAAAATCCTTTGAATAATAAAAATTAATAATTTTGTTTAAAATTATTTTTTTAGGATTATAACTTTTTAAAAACTTTTCCTTTTTTTCTCTTTTACTTAAATTAGCATAAAATTGTTTTAAACAAAATTTTCAAAATAAAGCACAAAAACAATTAAAATGTTAGGTAATCATGGAGAACCTCATTTAAAACGTTACAAGAAAAAAATGATATTTTAAATTTAATTAAATATTTTTCCTTTTCTGTTTATTAAATCAATTTTTTTAAATCAATATTTTTTTCTTTCACACATGTACGTATAAAAAATTTGCTTTGAGTTTGTATTTCCTTGGGTTTTTGTTTCCTTTTCAATTTAAGTAAAAAAGTAGTAAATATTTAATTTATTATTGTTCCAACCACAATAATTTTCTTAAGTTTCTTATTTCTTTTGTTGATTTCTTTATAAGTTTTTTTTTTCTAAAAAAAACCTTTTAATAACGCATTCATATAAAATTTTTTAATAACATTTTATAAACATCTTTTAAGTTGTCCCTTTTAAATGATTTTAAAATTTAATAACAAAATATTCAATTTAATTTTTTTTTGTTGTAAAAAAGGCAGCATTATTTGTTTTTCAGTTTTTTTCTATATTTATTTGAATAATTTTTTTATATATAAATAGTTCAATTTTAGAATGGAGGTGAAGAGATTTGAAAACAGGAGATTATAAATTAAGAATACGAAAGATAAAATAGATATTTAAATCTATGTACCAGATAAAATATTTTTAGTAAAAAATTCATTACAAATTTGACTACTAAAAAAATTACAACTAAAAATTTAGTATGAAAAACTTGTACTAAAAAATTTAGTATTAAAAAATTTAAGTACTGGAGATTTTAGTACTAAAAAATGCATTAAAAATTAAGTAATACAAAATTCGGTGCTAAAAAATTTTGTACTAAAAAATTTAGTTCTAAAAGATTTAGTACTAAAAAATTTCGTACTGAAATTTATGTAGTTACTAAAAAAGTTTTGTTCTGAACTATTTTGTTCTAAAAGCTTTTACTGGAGAAATTCAGCACTAAAAATCTTAGTACTAAAAATGTTATACTAAAGATTTTAGTACTTAAAATAATAGTACTAAGAAATTTAGTATTATAAATTTAGTACTAAAAGTTTCTGCACTAAAAATTTTGGTGCCAAAAATTTTGTACAAAAACACCTTAGTATTGAAAAATATACTAAAAATTTGGCTCAAAACAAAGTGGTTACTAAAAATTTAGTACTAAGAGTTTAGTACTAAAATTTAAGTATTTTTAATGCTTAAATTAAGTACTAAAGAATTTAGTACCAAAAAGTCATGTACTAAAAATTTAGAAAACACTAAAAAAATTTGGTTTAAAACAAATTGAGTACTAAATATTAGGTACTAAAAAATTTTGCACTAAAAGGTTTAGTACTAAAAATTAAGCATTAAAAAATTAATTGCTGAAAATTTTTGTACAAAAAATTCAGAACTTAAAATTATGTACTAAAAAATATAGTACTAAAAATTTAATTTAAAATTAATTTAGTACTAAAAGATTGAGTAAAAAAATATTTAGTGCTACAAAAATTTAGTACTAAAATATTAGTACTAAAAATTGAATACAAAAACTTGTTAGCACTAAAAATTTAGTACTAACAAATTAGTATTACAAATTTTGTACTAAAAAGTGAATACTAAAAATTTATTACTAAAACTTGTTAGCACTAAAAGATGTACAAAAAATTTAGTTAAACAAATTTAGTACTAGAAAGTTTAATAATTATAAAATTTAATACTAAAAATTTTTTACCAAAATTTTTTTGCATAAAAAATTTTGTGCTTAAAAAGGCGGTACTAAATATTTTTAGTACTAAAATATTTCATTCTAAAAGATTTGTTCATAACAAATTTCAAAAGATATTTACCACTAAAAATTTGGTACTGGAAAAATTATAACTAAAATATTTTGTACTAAAAAAATTAAGTTCTTAAGAAAATAGTATTAAAAATGCTTGTAGTAAAAAATTAAGTACTAAAAATTTTAGTACTAAACAATTTTGTTCTAAAAGATTTGGTATTAAAAAATTTAGTGCTGAAATTAAATATTTATTAAAAATTTAGTATTAAAATTTAGTAAAAAAATTTGTTATTACTAAAAAATATACTAAAGAATTTAATTTTTAATAACATATTTTAGTGCTAAAAAATTTGGTACTAACAATTATTAGTTCTAAAATATTTAGTACTATAATATTTATTACAACATTTAGTACTAAAAAAATTTTCTGTTAAAAATTTAGTAACAAAAAATGTAATAAAAATATTTTGTGCTAAAAAATTTAGTACAAAAAATTTGTGTTTTAAAAACTTATATACTAAAAAATGTACTAAAGTCTAGAACCAAAAATTTAGTACAAAAACTTTTTAGTTAAAAATTTTGTGTCAAAAATATTGTACTAAAATGTTTTGGTACCAAAATGATTTATACTAAATAATTCTGGTACTATAAAAATTTTCCTAAAAATATTTTTAACTAAATTTTTCAAAATGCATCACCGAAAAAAGTTAAACGTTTAAAATTTTCTAAGCGTGAGTAAATAGTTTTTCTTTTTTTTAATTTTACTCTTTGTTTTCTTCTCATTCTTTTTTATGATCTCTTTGCTGACTCTTCATTTGGCTAAATAAATGTAATTATTAAAATGCTTTCATTTTATTTATATTAATTAATATTTATAACTAAATATTATTATTTTTTAAACAAATGTATGCAATTATTTATTTTTATTATACAACATACAAACAAAATATTTTACATAATATTTACATTATATATTTTAAACATAAACATATTTATATATTTTTTTAGTTTTTAAGCAATTAAAATAAGAAGAAGTGAAACACACAGGAGACAAATTATGAATATTGAAGAAATTAAAGAAAAAAATATTTAAAACAATGTAGTGGATTAGTAGTTTAAAAACAAACAAAACGAAGCCTAAAAATTGAAAAAATGAACAAAATAACAAGAAAAACACACATAAATAAGCAACAACAAAAAAATCTAGTCAGTGAAAATATTAAAATATAAAATTAAGTAAAAAAAAGTTATCAATATATTATTATAAAAAAAAACTATAAAATATAATTAAGTAAAACAAAACAACTTTTTTAAAAAAGAAAAAAAAAACCTCTTAAAAAAGAAAATTTTGAAGAAGGAAAAGTTCTTTAAATTTTTCTTTATATAAAAAATTATTTAAATTTTTTTATTATTAAAAAAAACCCAAAGATTTTTTGTTAAAAAAAACAACTATTTTAGAAAAATTCTATAAACAGCAAGGAAGAGCAAATTTAGGAGTTTGCTCTTATAATTACGTGAAGAAAAGAGAAAAATTTAAAAACTATATTTTTCATTTTTTTTTTTAATTTCAACTTTATTTCTTTTTTATTTTAATATAAATGGAAAAATCATCTGTGCAATAGTTGATATACAAATTGAAAGAAAAATGAAAAATAAGTTATCTCATATTTAATTATTTATATAATTTTTTTTTAATTTTGAAAACTGTAAAATAATTTTTTATATAAATAAATATTTTCAAACTTTATATATAAATATATTTAAATACAAAACACATTTACAATTTATATTTTATTAATTATTTATATATAAAAAAATAATAATTTAATTTTTCTTTTTTTTTTTTGTCTTTATAATTAAGTGTAATTTAATTATATATATTTATACATGTATTTATAAAAAATCTTATTTATTTTTCACTTTTAAGGGAATTTATACAAGATGTTGAAAATAACAGAGAAAAATCTTAAGAGAATGAAACAAACATAAAATAAAGTTGATCTGGCATCAATTTGTTTAAAAAATTATTATTATTATTTTTTTAATTTAAATTTGTAACAAATATTTTTCTTTTTTAAAATAATTAAAGTCCTACACTGTCTCGTGTTGTTTTTAAGAAAAAATATGAAAAAAAAAAAACAAAAAATCGTGTAAAAATCGCTAAATTCATTTTATTAATATTTATAATTTTAATTTTTCATTAATTTTTATTTAAAAAATTTATTATTTTTAGTAGAAAAAAGAACAAATTGAACAAAATGTTAAAAAATGGAAAATGAAAGAGAGGATAAGGAAGAAAGTAAGACATTTTAAAAATATTAAATTAAAAAAAATTCCCAGAAATGTAATTTCAAAAGGTTTAAATTCCTTAAAAAAGAACATGGTGAAATTTTAAAGAGAAAATATTTTTAGGATTTGTTTTTTAAATCAAATTTGGCAAAAAGACCCCAGATTTTCTAACAGAAAAATATAAACGAATGAAAATATTTTCCTATTCATTTAAATAATTTTCTTTTTGAATTCAAAAGGAAAGAAAACTAAAACAATTTTGGGAATTTTTTAATTAATTAAAAGCTTAAATAACCTTGGGGTTCTTATTTAAAAAAACTCCTCAAATTTCTCCCCAATATTGTAAAAGGTGTTTCGAAAGTAAGGAAATCTAATTAAAGCAATTATAGGAATTTTTTAATAAAAGGCTAAAATTCCCCCAGGGATTCTAAGGTAAAAAATTAAAGAAAATCTTTCTTGTCAGAGTTTTAAACGTATTTTTTTCTAGAATTTTTTCAATTTGTTTTCATTTCTTTATTATTTTATTTAAAATTGTCATATCTTTTTTTTATTAAAATTTTATAATTTATTTTTTACTTTAATAATACTTCGGTTTTTAGTTGAACTTTTATTATTTTTAATTTTTTATTTACCTTTTAATTGTAATGTTTTTTATAACTTTTAGTTTGTAATTTTTGTTTGTTAATTAATAATTTTAATTTTTTTATATTATCTTTTTAATAATAATTTTTATTTTAATTTGTTTTTACTACTACTTAACTCAATAAATATTGAAAAAAAAAAAAAATGGTTTGGTGAAAAAATTGAGAAAAAGCGAAACTAAATCATTTTAGATAAAAAAATGTGTAACAATATTAATAAAAATTTCTTAAAAACAAAAATTTAAAAGAAAAACTGTCGCATAGAAGAAATGGACATAAAGCTTTGTATTGTCTAATGAAAAGTGCTTTAAATAAAGCTTAATATGAACTATATAAAAAGCTTAAGTAGGACTATGTACAGTGCTAAGATTAAAATTACAATATAAGCTAAATCTAGACTTTATAAAGGCCTAGATTGATCTATAAAAAGTGTTATAAATAATACTACAATGAAAAAAGAAACTGGTCTACAAAAGTGATTGAAGTTTTAAATGAAGCTTAAGCTGGACTTGATCAAAGCCAAAGATTGAGGCTTTAATTGTTTCTTAATGCGGTCTATAAGAAATCTTATAACTGAAGTTTCAATTAAGGATTATACTGGTCTATAAAAGTGCTAAGATTAAAGTTTTAAATGAAGCTTAATTTGGAATTTATAAAGGCCTAATATTAAGGTTTAATTGTTACTTAATGCGGTATGTAAGAAATCTTTTAAATGAAGCTACAATTAAAGATAAAACTGGTATACAAAAAGTGCTAAGATTGAAGTTTTAATTGAAACTTTACCTGGAATTTATAAAAGGCAGTGACTGAATCTTGAGCTAAATCTGGACTAATGCTGAAGCTATAATTGAAGCTTAATATGCGCTAAATAAAGAGCTAAGATTGAAGTTTATTGAAACTTAATCTGGTCTAAAAAATGCTTTAATTGAAGCTTAATTTATACTTTATTAATCGCTACGATTAGAGGTAGAATTGTCCGGAATTTTTAAAGGGCTTAGATTAAATCGGGCCGCACAAAGCTACAATAAAAGTTTAATTTGTACAACACAAAGTGCTAAGTTAAAAGCTACATTTGAGCTGTATAAAGTGCTACGATTAGAGCTACAATTAAAATTTAATTAGGACTACATAAAGTTTTATAATTAAAAATTCAATTGAGGTTCATTCGGGACTACAAAAATTGCTAAAAGCAGAGCTTAATTTAGACTACAATTAAAATTTTATTTAGAATACAATTTGCGCTTTTTCACTTTACAAAGCTTTTGTTTTTTCATTCGCTGACTTTTTTCAAAATTTGTTTTTAAGAAATTTTTTGTTTTTATAAGTACCTTTATTTTTGTCCTCAATCATCATCTTCTAAAAACAATTTTGTTTTAATTTTATTTTATTATGTGTGTTGGTTTTTTAATTATAATTTAATTTTACAAATTTATTTTCAGTTTTATACATATATTTTTTTTATTTTTTATATTATATAACACATTTATTTTTTTAATTTAAATATAATTTTTATTTATTTATTTTTTTATTTACAAATATGTAAAAGCATACAAAATTTTTATTTAATAAAAGCAAAAATATATATTTTATGTTTTGGCAAAAAACAACATCTTTTATTATTTTTTACATTATTCTTTAGTTTGAAGTTTTATTTTTTATGATTTATTTTCTGTGTAGAAATTTTGATACCCTAGAGATTCAACTAACCCCCCCAAAGTAATAACATTATTATATAAAAAAATTTTTAAGGCATTAAATAAAAAAGAAATCTAGTCATTTTTTTCAAACCATTAAAAAATAATACTTAAATTGATCTCATTTATAAAATATAAAATAAACAAAACACATTCCTTTTTACAAAAGTTATTATAAAAATAAAACATTTCCAAAAAAAATAATTTATAACTTAAAATAAACATATGCTAGTCAAAATTATTATTAAAATAAATAAAAAAATAAAAAATAATTCAAATATTTAGCTTAGTAAGTGAATATTTCTTTTTTTAATTTTGCAATTAAAACAAATTGTTATTAGAATTTTATAATTTTGTTTAAACAATTTTCAAACAAAATTTCTTTTACGTTTTGTTTAATTTTCTTTAAAATAATACTCAATTATTATACTATAAATATCTTAAAAAATATTTATAAAATTATAATTTTTTTCTAATTTTTTTCTGTAAATTTAATTTAAGTGTCAATATTTACTTATTATATATTTATCTTAACAACAAAACCAACAAAAAAGAATACTTAGTTTTTTTCTTAATGATATTATCAGTACATAATTTATTATTACTTCTTATATTTATTATTATCATAAATCTTACAAAATCACCAAAAAATCTCCCAAAAAATATTAAACTTTTGGGTTGAAAAAAAAAAAAAAAAAAAATCAAATAATAATATTATAAATGTATTAAAAACAAATTTTTAAAAAAATTTTATGAGTTTTTCATTATTATAACTTTTTCAATATATGTACTACCAAAATATATGAAGCAGTGAAAAACTGTGATTAGGTTTATTTTTTCTTGAAGGGTAATCACATGATTAATTAGTCAGGTTGAAAGAAATTTAATTTGGAAAACTTTTAAAAGATTTTTAATATTTTTTCTAACATGATAATTTATTGTGTGATTACTTTTTGTTTTTTATTAATTTTATAATTTCTTTTTTATATTATTTTAATTATTATTTTATTAAAATTTTTTGTTTTAAATCGTTTAGCTCTTGAATTTAAAAATATTTGCTGAGGGAGAATTCGATATTCTTCTAAAAAAAAATCAACATTTATAAAATATTGTAAATTTAATTGTTTTTTTTTTGGATTGAAATTTAAAATTGTTTCAAAATAAAATTGAAGCTTAATCAGGATTATATTAGTGCTTTAAATTAATTTTGACTATATTAATAAAGTGCTGCCACTGAAATGACAATTGAAGCATAATCTTCACTATATAAAGTTCTAAGATTGAAGCTTAGTCTGGATAATATAAATAATTTTGAAAAAAAAAATTAAAAATTTACAAAAAGTACTAATTTTCAAAAATGTAGTTATTTTCAAAACAAATACTATTTCCCAAAAAAGTTTAATTTTTCCTAAAAGTATCATTTTCTAAAAAAGTCAAAATTAGCAAAAAAAAAAATTAATTTCACACAGAAATATTAATTCCTAATTATTTTTCTAAAAATCCCTAAAATTCCCAATAACGGGGGAAGTTGAAAAAATCAATTCAAAATTAATTTTAAGAGTTATTAACACAAAAAATAAAAATTCCCAATAATTTAATAAAAAATTCTCAAAAACTGGTGAAGTTTTAATTTTAAAATCAACCTCAGAACTAATTTTTATTGTTTTTAACACAAAAAATGTAAATTTCCAGTGATTTTTCTAAAAATTCACAAAAAACTGGGAAAGTTTAAACATCTTTTTAAAAACTAATTTTAAGCCTTTATTCAATATTTTTTATTGTAAAACCAAAAAATAAATTTCCATTTTTTAATAATCTTCCCAATCTTTTTAAACTGGAAAGGTTTTGAAATCGAATTTAGTGGATTTTAATTAAGTATTTTTAAGATTTTTTTTATTTTTTATATAAAAAATCTAAATTGCCAGAATATTTTAAAAAAACTTTGAAAAATACCTAGAATTTCCAAAAGCTGGGGAGTATAAAATCCGATTTTATGATTCAATATTCCATGTTTTTTTTTATTGAAAAACATTAATTTCCATTAAAATCCCAAACAATGTTTAAGAAATCCCCATAATCTTCCTAAACTGAGGAAGTTTTAAAATCTCGTTTATGTGAATTCTAATTAGGCACTAATTTTAGGCATTTTTAGAACACTTTCAAAAGTGTTCAAAAAGTGTTAAAGGAAAGTTTAACAAAAAAATTTGTGAATTATTTTAAGTGTTTGTACCACATTTTCAAGAATTTTTCAGTTTTTAAAAAAAATATCTAATATCTAAATTCCTAAATTTTTTTCAGCTTTTTGTATAATATTAAGGACTTTTTTAATATTTTAAAAAAATTTAATTTTACACAAAAAATCTAAATTTTCAAAAATTGTGTCTCAAAAATTTGTTTTGAAAATTTTGTAGTTTATTATTTTTTTCTTTTGCCTAAAATAGTTTATACAACACATTTTTAATGGGCATTAATATTAATTAATAATAGTTAAAAAATGCGGATTTTAAGTTATTTAAAAAGTTCTTGTAACTTTCAAACAAATTTTATATTTTAAAACCAAAAACCAATCCCCACAAATTGTTGAAAAAAAAAAAAATAAATAAATAAATAAATAAATAAAAATCCTTAAAACTGGGAAAATTTACAAACTGATTTTTTGTTTAAAGATTTCAATCTGCAAATATATTTAAATTAAAGAATCTTAAAATTATTTCTTCTAATATAATTTTATTAAACTGTTTTAGTTCTTAAGATCAAAATTTAATTTGTTTTATAATTACCAAATTGTTTTATTAGTTTTTATATATTTTTAAAAAGAGATTATGATTTACCTAAAAAAAAAAAAAAAAATAACAACCTTAACCTTTAAAGTTTAATAAAATTTATTTTTAAATGAAAACTCTCAAAAAAAAAACCTCACAATTTGAGTTTCACATTGTTTTTTTCTACAGATTTTTTTAAATCTGGAAATCATTTGATTTATTTTTATTGCGGTTATTTTAAATCAAACTATTAAATCTCTTTTTAAAAAATTTAAATTTTTTTAAGTTATTAAATTTTATTTAATTTTAATTTACTTGGTTTTAAATTATTTTATTTATTTTATTTATTTTTTTTTTATTGTGTGATTATTATTATTATTATTTTTTTTTTGGTTCCAAGTTAATTTTTTTTCTTTACAGGTTGTATTTACTTTTCGGTTGGATTTGTATTTGAAGTTTTACTACCATTTGCATACTTTGATTAAACAAATTTTCGGTTTTGTATAAGACTAGGCTGTGTGTTGGCTTTTTAAACAAGAAATTTATTGTGTATAAATTATGATTTTTTTAAAAAGGAAAAAAATAACAGTTCTAACAGGAAATTAAATACGAAATTAATTGTTTAAAATTTAAAATTTTAGGTTATATTTCCCTTAAAAGAACTGTTATTTCTTTTAGGTTTTCTCTTTGATATTTCGTTTACTCAGCTTTGAAAATTCCTTTTTTTTTTGTTTACAATCCTTTTAACTCCTCAATTTTACTCCTTATTAAGTATTTTCTCTTTATCTCTCTTTTTGTCTCTTAAACACCTTTAAAATGTTAACAATTTATGAAATTTTTTGTTTGCTTTTAGTTGGTTGGTTGATTTCTGTCAGTGTAAAACAAATTCACCCATTTTATTTTGCAGAAAAAAAAACACCTTAAGTCCTTAATGTCTTTGTCCTGTGTTAACAAACTCAAAATATCATATCATTGGTTTTTGTGTTCTGGATAAAGTTTTAAGTTAATTTTGAAATTTTTATTACAAATTTTAATTATTGTTTAAAGTGTTTTAATATAATTTAATTAAAGAAAAAGTTTAAACAAAATATTAATTTGTATTTTTTTAGAAAAAGGCTAAAGATGCTAAAAAGATTTATTAAAGAATTATTATTATTTTTTTTTTAAGTTGGTTAAACACCCTTTAATTGTAATAATTTATTAATGTTGTCTTTGTCTAACTTTTATAAGTTTTTTGGTAAGTAATAATAATTTTTAAAAAATCGTTTAAATAAATTTTTTTAATTTCTTTTATAACTTTAAATGAAAAAGAACTCGTTTAAATTATTTATTTTTTTTCTCTTAATACTTTTCTTTCAGTGTATAATTTTCATAATTTTATTGTGCCGCAAATGTATAAGAATTTTATTATATAAAACAAAAACTACAAATTATTTTATATTTTTTTTAATTTCTTATTTTCAGCGGAGTTGTGTATGTGTGCTAAAAACAAATCAAATGTATTAATTATTTATTTCTATATATATTTATATTTATTATAAAACATAACAAATTCAAAGTAATTAAAATCAGTTAAATTTGTTAAAATTTTATAATTTTTTTAAAGTAATTTTTAAGTTTAATTTAACTCTAAGCCTCATTTTTAAACAAATTTTTATTTTCTTTTGACATATTAAAAAAAAAAAACTTCCAAATGTACTTTTTTATGGTTTAGTAAATTTGATTTTAAGTTTTTTTTTAAATTTTATTTTAAAGACCTTAAATTTAAGACCAAGAGATAAACAGGTCTTTGTAAATAACATTTAGTTCTAAATGTTGAAAAGAAATTAATTAATTAATTAAATCTTTTCACATTGTTAAGAAAATATTTATTTTAAAATTTTTCCCCCAATTCAAATTATTTAACTTACGATTTGATTTCAAATGATTAAAAATTTTACTATAAAATTGAAAGTTTGCTGGAATAATAAATTTAATTAATATTTTTAAAGCATAATTTGAAAGAAAACACCTTAAAGTGTCCAGACAATTCTATTTTTGTTAAATCATTCTATTAAATAGTTATGACAGCAATTATAATTTCTTAAATTTTATACTAAAGGCTAAATAATCCTTATAACAAAACCCTTTTTAATAATGAGAAAAATATTTATTTTGAATCTTCAAATGTTTGACAAAAGATTTGTTTTCAAATCATGGTCAAATAGATATAAAATCTGAAAAGCTTTGGTTCCAATATAGACAAACAATTGCAATTTCATTATTCCGGCTTCTTCTTATAAACAAGAAATTATTACAAATTTGTTACCAAATGTTTGTCAAATTAACTTCAAACCTGACTTTCTTTAACTCAGCAATTCATTATTCCATATGTTTGAAACTAAACACCAAATATTCCTTATTGCAAAACACTCATTTTTAATGAATATAATTTTATTTTAATCTTTAAATGTTTGATAAAATATTAGCTTTCATATTCATCAAACCTGAAATGTTTTATTCAAATCTAGACAATTAATTGAAATTTTATATTCCCGCTTCTTTTTATAAACAAACTAATAATGTCTTAAAATATCTGATACCTTAATAGTTTAATAAATCATTAGCTTTCAAATTATGATCAAATTGATATCAAATTTGCTAAAATTTACTAAAATCTAAATACTCTATTGAAATTTGAATTTCCAGATTCTTTTTATAAACAAGCCAAAATATGTCTTACAATTTCTAATATCTCAAGAGTTTGACAAACTATTTACTTTTGTAGTCAAATTTAGATCATCAAGTCGTGATAATTTATTTAAAGAAAAAACCCTTAAATTAAGGTTTTACTTTATATTTAAAATAATCGTAATTTGTTATAAAAAGTGAAAACACAAAGAAACCTTTCATAATATAAATACATATTTTTTTTTTTATTATAATTTGTAATGTACTGTAAAAAATGCAAACGAAAGATATAAAAAGAAAGTAACTAAAAATTAAAGTCATTAAAGAAAAAAGATTGAAGAAAAAATAACATTGAAATATTATTTAGAAAATATATTCTATATTCTACTAGTAAACTATAAACGAGGCTATAATCTTTAGTATAGTCAAAACTATACTCCTTTCTATAGACTAGATTGTAGTCTTCTCCTTAGAGTACACTGCAATTAGTCTTTACTATAGACTAACTACAGTCTTTTTTTGTAGACTATATAATAGTATTTTCTACAAACTTGACTAAATTATTTTTTAGCGATTGGTCAAGTTCATAGTCTAGTTTAAAATCCAGTTTAAAGTATAGTCTATAGTAAAGCCGAGCCTATAGTATAATATACAGTCCAGTCTATAGTCTTGTCTATAGTCCAGTCGGTTATCTAATCCATAGTTTATAGTCCAGTTTGAAGCCTAGTCTATAGTCTAGTAGATCATAATCATATTTTACAATTTTTTTTTGAAAACTTTCAAATGACTTTAAATTTCGGTTACATTTTAGCAACAAGAAAAATCATTTAATTTTTGTTCTATTATAATTTAATAATTTTAATTGTATTTATTCCATATTGTTATTATATGTCTAAGTTTATTTTTGAGGCTTTAAACGAGAGATGACTTTAAATGTTTTTTTTTTTTTGTTTTTTATTTCATATTTTAAAGATAGAATAAAAGTACAACTGAAAGAATTGCACCACAGTAGTTTTTAAACACAACATGAGCTACAAAATAAAGATTTCACTAAGGTTAAAGACAGCAAGCAGCATATTGCCAACATCATTTATTTTCAAAGAACAATAAAAACATTTGATTCAAACAAAATTCTGCATAAAAAAATAAGTAAATTAAAAAAAAAAAAAAAAATAAATAACGCAACATTTTGCTGGAAATGTTGAAAGATTTTGTAATAATTAAAAACGTTTGTTAGAAAACACGAAAATTACTAAAAATATTTCAGTCGAACAAGAATTTTATTGAAGCAGTTTTAAGTTTGATAAGATTTAAATACATTTAAATAAAAAGCTCTGCATGTATAGCAAGTTGCTATACCAACATAATTAGAAAATTCAAAATATTTGATAAGATTTAAATACATTTAAATAAAAAGCTCAGCATGTATAGCAAGTTGCTATACCAACATAATTAGAAAATTCAAAATATTTAATACAATATTTATGTATCATGTTTGAAATTTCTATCATAGTTAAAACAAAATTATTTATTTTTTGTAGCATTTGTGAGATTTGCATATAATAGTATTTATATTACCAAATTTTGCTACAAACGACAGGATGCTAATTTACACATCATGTTGTTTTGGAAAATTTAGGCCTAACATAAAGGTACATACATAACAAAAGATTTGTTTAAATAAAGGCAATGAATATTTTTATTAATCTATACTTTTTTTTATAGTTTGTGGTAAATTAAAAATTGTTTCAAAAACATGTTGCAAAGGCTAGAAAACAATTTATTATTTTTTTTTTATTAATAAAAGCTAGATTTTGTTTTGTTTTATTTTTTTTTTAAGAAAAAATATCTTAGCAACATGTTGCCGCAATCAAAACAAACTAGAAAACAAGACTTTATTTGTTTTATTAATAAAATCTAAAATTCCTTTTCGATTAAGATTTAGTATAGCTTTTTTTTAGACGTAGTGTAAGTTGGATTTAAAGTTTAGGTATTTTTTATGTTCATTTAACACTCATTAAACCAAACTTCTCAAATTGTGTTTAATTGTTTCGTTTTTTTAGTTAAATTAATTATTTATACTTTGTAATGTATAAAAAAGCACCAGTAACAAAAAATTTAAACAAATACTATTTTCAGTTTTATAATTTTTAACTAAAAAATAAATTATAATTATAAAAAAAACAGCTAAAAACCAACAAAAAAACAAAGCAGTCGTATTCATTTTTTGTAAACAAAAATGTGTTAAAATCAAAATTTTCAGTTTAATTAAAATTTTGAATTCAACATTTTTAGTTTTAACTAAAGTTTAAGACTTTTTTTAATAAAAAGTTTTAAGTTCACATTTTTCAGTTTAATTAATTTCTAAGATAAAAATTTTAAGTTTTACAAATGATTCAGTTAAAATGTCGAGTTTAACTAAAGTTTAAGTTAACAAATTTTAAGTTAATACTTTCAGTTTTATTAAAGTTTAAGTTATAATTTTGAGTTTATCCCAAATTTAATTCTATGTTTATTTAAAACTTTTAGCTAAAATTTTAAGTTTAACAAAGGTGTTTGTTCAACATCTGAAGTTTTTCCAATGTTATCAGTTATAATTTTAAGTTTTACTAAATTTTTGTGTGACATTTTAAATTTAACAAAACTTCAAGTTAAAATTTTATGTTCTGCAAATGTTTTAAGTTCGAAATTGTTAAGTTTATCCCTTTTAGTTTAAACATTTAAGTTAAACTGTTAAATTTGTCTAAACTTTCATTTTAAATGTTATATTCTACAAATCCTTTAGTTAATTTTATTCACTTCTCAAAGATTTCAGTTGCGTGTTTATGATTTTTCAAACTTTAAGTTAAAAATTTTAAGTTTAAATTTAAAGTTTTTCCAAACATTTAGTTAAAATTTAACATTCTACAAATCTTTAAGTTAATTTTATTCGCTATACAAAGCTTTCAGCTATAAGTTTATAATTTTTCAAACTTTAAGCTAAAATTTAAAGTTTCTTGGAAGTTAAATTTAAAATTTTAAGTTTTTTCACTTTCAGTTGAAATTTAATATTCTACAAATCTAAAAAGCTTTCAGTAACTAATTTATAATTTTTTAAACTTTTAGTTAAAAATTTTATCGGAAGTTTAAATTAAAATTTTATTTTATTTTTTTTTTTTTTAAGTTTAAGTTAAAGATTTTGGTTCAAATTCTAATGTTCAGTTAATTTTCAAGTCATTTTTTTAATTTTTTAATTTTTAATTTATAATTTTACTTTTTTAATTTATTTTAAAAAATAACAGAGAAATATATTCAAGACTGATAAAGCTTTTTATAAAAATTTACCCAAAAAAGCTTTTAAAATATAGAAACTATTATTAAAAAAAAATATATATATATATATATATATAATATTTAAAACCTACAAATTTTAGAAATTTATAAGACTGAAAATTTATAAAAAATATAAGTATTTTATTAAAATAAATAAAAAAGAAAATAATGTGATATTTAGCTTTTAATTAAAAATAAAATAATGTTAAATTTATTTATTTTTATATTAAAATTTTTTTAAAATAATAAATATATTTATACCCAATAAATAATAAAAATATTTATAACAAATAAAAAATTTACTTACCAATTTGGAGCAAAATCATCTAATTTGGCATGTTTCCAAAAATCTCTTAATTCTTCCAATAGAAATGAGACGGGCATACCATGGATATTACCTGAGGCTGTAGTGGTGTGTAAATTAATATCAGCATGAGCATCTATCCAGACTAAAGATAAATTGGGTGTATGTTTTAAATGACCAGCTACGGAACCTAAATTATTTGATTTTTTTAAATTTTTTATTTAATTTTTGGTTTTTTTTATGAAACCTACCAAAACCTATAGCATGATCACCACCCAAACATAAAAATTGTTGATTTTCTTTTAATATTTCGGGTATTTTATCTATCAAGGCCTTGTTACAACTCATAAAGGAGCCATAATTTTTCATAGTTTTATAATAATTGGATTCTGGTTCACTTAAAGGATTATATTTTAAATTACCATAATCGGTAATAGATAAACTGCCTAAAAACAAATAATAAAGAAAATAGTTATTAAAAATAAATAAAAAAAAATTAAATCAATCTTTTTAATGAAAACTTTAAATAAAATTTTAAAAATCTTTGTCTTATTTCCTTTTTAACTTAATCAATAAACACGTAAGTATTACCTCTAGAAGTTTCTTGTAAGATTTGTATTAATCCTTTTTCTCTTAATAAATCAGGAGCTTGCTCCACTCCACCTTTAGTCTGACCTTTGGAAAAGGGTACCCCTATTATACCCAGTTTTGATTTTATTTCATTTTTATTTACGGCAGAGGAAAAGTGTCTTAATTTCTGTACACTATTTTTTAAAAACATGTTTTTTTAATCACTTGTTTTCTTTTAATTTAAGAAAATTATTCTTTAATAAACACTTTCACTTTTAATTAAACAAATAAATAAACAACTTTATTCTTGGCTAGAAAATTAAGAATTGAATTTATGTTTTTATAAAAACTCTGCTCAATTTTATTTACAAAAAATGCTCTTGTTTTGCTGATAAAGTTTAAATTAAGTGATAACCTTTAAAGTGGAAAAAAAACAACTCTCTTAATCTATCTTTCTCTCTTTTTCAACTTATCTTTAAAGAAATCTAAAAAAAGAGAGCTTAATTATAAAAAGCACTAAAATAGAACGTTCCCAAAATAATTGAATTCAGCTTTAAAATATAAATTTAACCATTTTTTTTTATAATTTGAAAGAGTTTAATTATATTCTTTTAGAAATTGTCTCAAAAGATTCAATTGTTTAAAATATTTTCAAAATTGTTTTATTTTATCTACAAGACCCTCAATTTAACAAAATCTCTCTTTAAAATTTAATAACAAACCTTATCGCTTAAATTAATTTTAATTTAATTTTAAGAATTGAGAGTTTCTAAGCTACTAAACTGATTCAAAAAAAAAAAAAAAAATTATAAAAAATTTAAAGAGAAGGACCTAAACTTTCACAAAATTGATTATATAACCACCCTGTTAGAATACAGTATAAGCTACAGGGTGTCGAAGATGAACTTAATATATATATATATAATATATATATATATATATATATATATATATATATATATATATATATATATATATATATATATAACCTGCCTAACATGAATTTTGAAATTATATAATGAGTTGTATTTTCAAAGTAAAAAGTAAAAAAGGGTATAAAAACAATAGTTTGTTTTTAATAAAAAACCACACACATATCCAAATATTTAATAATATATATATATATATATATATATATATATATATATATATATATAAATTGAACAATTTATTTTATAATTTAAAAAATAGATGACAGCAGTAATTTAAACCTGTTTTTGAAATATAATTTTTTTATAATTAAGGAAAATTTATATAAAACATTTTAATTTTTAAATTATATTTTTTATATAAATGAATAAATAAATATTTGTTTATAATATATAATATATGAAAAGTATTTTTTAAAGATTTTTTAATGATTAAAAAAAATTATCTAAACGATTTTGGATTAGGAAATTTACTTCTAAAAAAAATTAAGGGAAGAAAATTGACAGATTTTGCAAATTTTTCTAAAGATTTTTTTCTTTTTATAAAAGCCAGCTGCTTAAATTTATTATTTTACATTTTTTAATAAAAAAAGTGTTTTAATTTTTGTTTAAATTAAATGTAAATATTTCGTTTAATTTCTAATTTAGTAAAAAAATTAATGGAATGTTTTATTTCTTTAAATATTAATATATATTCTTAAAAAAAAAGGATTTAAAAATCTTATAATAATTTGAGGTCAGGAATTTTAAAAATTTTCAGGGTTAAATTTTCGTTACAACAAAATCTTAGGCTCGGTCTTATACTACTCACTTAGTGGCGAAATCGTACTTAAGTTCTAAAAATTTTTTTAAAAACTTAAGTATTCTATTCCCATCCCTTAAGATTTTTCTAAGTATGAAAATTGTCTGACGCCTTCAAAAATATTTATTGAAAATAAACAAAAATAAATAAAAATATAAAATTTAATAAAACTATTTAAAATTTTAAGACGATTTTAAACAACCCCTTTAAATTTGTTTTTTCTGTGTGGTTATATATTTTTAACCAAAAATTTTTGTTATTACAGCATATAAGGTGCAGATTTCTTCACATCTTCGAAATATTTTCAAATTGTTAAAAATTGTTGCTATTTGATTTAAATATTCTGCCCAAAAAAGTAAGTTTGATATTTTGAATAATTCTTCGCATTACCAGAAGTCAATAGAAATCTAAATTTAAAGATATTTAAGAAAAAATCAACATAATTAAAAAAAAAAAAACATTTTAGGATAATTAAAATATAACTAATTTTAAATTGAAGATTTTTTTTTTTTGAAACTGGGACCACCCTATTGTAAATACATAACTTATGTTTTAAACTGTAAAACGAAACATTCCTTAAGTGTGTGTTTTTACTTCCATTTTTCATAGCTAAGTTTCCATTCTTCATAGCTAAGTTTGCACTTAAGTATACACTAAGGTAACAGTATAACACCGGGCCTTAATATTTTTAAGTTTTAATTAATTTAAAATAAGTTAATAATTTCGTTTCATTCAGGAATGTTCAAAAAAACTTAATACAATTATTTTATATTTATTTTGTTTAAATTTAATTAAAATTTCTTTAAGTTTAATGTTAACTTTTGTCTTCGTATCTTTATCCTCTATTAAAGGGTTTCAATGAGATTCTTCCAAGGTTTTTGTTGGTGTTCTTGTTTTTTGTTATTTTGTATAATTTTTAATATATGTATATATACTTTTTTATGTATTCCTTAAAATTCTATTTAAAATAATTGAAAAAAATATATTATATAGCATTTTATTTTTTGCTTTTCTTTAAACTTATTTCTCATATATATTATAAATATCTTTTTTTCTAATATTGCGTAAGTATATAAATATTTGTCTTATAAATTTGCTTTCAAAATTAAATATGTGATGTTAATATTTTCTTAAAATATTCGTCTTGGCCGAATTTATTTTAAACTCAATACTATTTTTTTGTTATAAAACTTTCTTTAGGAAGTTTACCTAAAAAATATATATTTGTATGTGTATTTGCGTTTACAAAAAATAGTACTGAATTAAGATTTGAGCAGATCACAGTTGTTTTATTTATATTTTAGCCATTAATGTCTTTTATCTAACATGACAATTTCTTCACCACTATCATCATGATAGATATCGTTTTCATCGTCATCATCCATATCATGTCTTTGAATGCCATCTTCACCCTCATCATCGGAGTTAAGGATGTGTTTTAGGTCGTCCACATCGTCATCAAAATAGGGTTTAATAGTCATACCCTCTGTTTAATAATTGTTTGAAAAAAAAATTGAAAAAATAATAGTTTCAGAATAAATGGAATTTTACAAAAAAAACTTAAAATTAATTTGAATAGTTTAGTCTATAAACTCGACAATAGGTTAGTCTATAGTCTGGACTATAACCCAGTCTATAGTCTGAACTATAGTCTAGTCTCTAATCTATTATATTCTAGTCTATAATCTCGACTATAGTTTAGTTCATATGCTTAAATTATTTATAGGTTAGCCTATAATCTCGACTATAGTTTGGTCAATAGTCTTGACTATTGTTTAGTCTATAGTCTCGACTACAGTTTAGTCTACAGTCTCGACTATAGTCCAGTTCATAGTCTCAATTATAGTTTAGTCTACAGTTTCGACTACAGTTTAGCCTATAGTATCGACTATACTTTAGTCTATAGTATCGACTATAATTTAGTCTATTATCTCGATTATCGTTTAGTCTAGTCTCGATTTAGTTTAGTCTCGACATTAGTCTACAATGTCGATTGTAATTTAGTCTGTAGTCTCGACTATAGTTTAGTTTATAGTCTCGACTATAGTTTAGTCTATAGTCTCTACCATAGTTTAGTCTATAATCTTGACTATAGTTTATTCTACAATCTAAACTATAGTTTAGTCTATAGTCTCGACTATAGTTTAACCTATAGTCTCGACTATAGTTTAACCTATAGTCTCGACTATAGTTTAGTCTATAGTCTCGACTATAGTTTAGTCTATAGTCTCTACCATAGTTTAGTCTATAATATTGACTATAGTTTATTCTACAATCTAAACTATAGTTTAGTCTATAGTCTCGACTATAGTTTAACCTATAGTCTCGACTATAGTTTAGTCTATAGTCTCGACTATAGTTTAGTCTATAGTCTCGACTATAGTTTAGTCTATAGTCTTTACCATAGTTTAGTCTATAATCTTGACTATAGTTTATTCTACAATCTAAACTATAGTTTAGTCTATAGTCTCGACTATAGTTTAACCTATAGTCTCGACTATAGTTTAGTCTATAGTCTCGACTATAGTTTAGTCTCGACTATAGCCAACAGTATTGTAGCGTTATAAACTTACTATACAACTTTCTACTGTAGAATTCAATAACGTTTATTAATATGTAAACATTTTTGCAAAATCAATTTGGATTTTCAATATTTTTCATTGTAAATTTTATTGCTAAATAGAAAAAATTTTTATAAAAAATATTAAAAAATATAATTAGTTAAATAATTAACTACAAACTATAGTGTACTCTAGTCTAGTCTAGTATTTTAGAGTATTATCTCGACTTTAGTCTATTATCTCGACTTCAGTTTAGTCTCGACTTTGATTTAATCTATAGTCTTGACTATAGTTTAGTCCATAGTCTCGACTATAGTTTAGACTATTGTTTCGACTATAATTTAATCCTTTGTCTCGGCTATACTTTAGTCTATAGTATAGTCTATGGTGTCGACTATAGTCTATAGTCTCGACTAGAATTTATAATTTAATCTATAGTGTCGATTATAGTTTAGTTTTATGTAGTCTATATTCTAGTCTATTCTGTATATTAGTGTATAATTTGATACAAAAATTCCTTAAAAACTTACTCTTAATAGGAGATCTAAACAGCTCCGTTTCTCCATCATCATCCTCGAACAATTCTTTCCCCTTTTGAGGCAGCAAAGAGAAATTATAATATGGCTTATCAGTTCTATGTCTTCTAGCCATTAAAAATTGAGCACACAAAATACACATCACCACTCCAGTTATAATAACCAAACTGGCCAATATAATAAAAACAAATCTTGGCATTCCCATAACATGTTCATTGCGGTTTAATCTAAAGACTACATTTTTCACCACCGTTGAACGCAAATCAACATTTAACAATCTAGTGGTTTCCAAAAACCGTGGAGCTTCCACTTTAATGGTAATCTCCCCTGTGGGAACATTTTTTAAAACATAAGAGCCTAAACTATCGGTGAAATTTCTTATATATTGCTTAATTATAGGCTTGACAATGGAGACTTTGGCATGTTGTATAGGATGATTGGACCAATCTAAAACAAAGCCTATTATGGTGGCAGTATTTTCCGGTAGTAGGCTACCTATATAACCCAAAGCTTTAACCTCACTACGCCCGGTAACCAAAGTAAAGGGAATCAATTTTATTATACCCAAATCGGTAATTTTACCTTCTTTAACTTCAAGTTTAGTAAAATGTGTTTCAAAATTAGGAGCACTAATTTCTAGAGTATAAAAACCGTCAGGCAAAATCAACTGGAAACGAGCCTCATTACGTGTAACATTATAGATAAGATTATGATCATTTAGTCTTATGAAAGCTTCTCTTATGGGCTGATTTTCTTGATTCCGTACATAACCTTGGGCACCAGTATCTACTAGATGAAGGAAATTTTTAAGTTTTTCTACATTCTTACGCCAAATGGAAGCAATTTCTGATTGTTGAGGCATACTGCAGCAAGAAAGGCCCAATGTAAACATGGGTATTTGATACATTTTATAAAACAGATTAGTTAAACGTTCGGTAATATCATGCCTTAAAGTACGTGTTGAGGTAGTAGAACATTGTAGAGGCGAAAAGTTAAATTCAGTTTTTTCTATATTGTGAGCAAATTTTTCAAAGATTTGTTCACCTTTGGGATAGCTGGGAAGGAAGAAATAAGAGAAATTTTCAAAAAAAAAAAAAAAAAAAATAAAATAATAATAATCTGAAAATTGATTTATCTTTAAGTTACCTTAATTCCGAAGACCCTGAGGTAAAGGTTAGCATTAAATCAAATCTTTGATTATCCAAGAATTGTATTAACAAATCACGGCGCTTTTCCGATTCGGGACTTAAGATACGTTCACCCAATTCATTGCCTATAACCGGATCACATACCGAATTGCTGGAAATAAAATGAAAATTAGCAAATTCGAAATTCATCACCTTTAAACTTAATTAAAATGTAATTTTTCATTAAGTTTTTTTGTATTCTAATTTTAAAGTGGAATATATTAAAGAAGTCTTTATTAACTTACTTGTTGTTATACATTTTAAAAATACTTTCAAAATTCTCAGTTACTGGCAAAAAATATAAAATACTTTTTTGCAACAATGTCAATATTAACGGCTCTCTTAGTTTATAGCCCTCTATAACATGACGTGCTAAATTTAAGGAAATTTCTCGACTCAAAGGTGAAGCTGAATCAAAGAAAGAGCTTAATATTAAGATTTTATATTTACTCTCTTCGGGAGCGCCAATCTAAAGAAGAAAATATTTATTTTAGTTCAAATGAAATTAGATTCAATTCCCGATACTTACATCCGATGTCAACTTAATGAAATTATAATAAAAACCAAATTCGGATTCAGCATAACCGAAAGTGGCTATCTGGCCATTGCGTGCCTCAAATTCTGCCAAAGTTGACCTCAATTCCGAGTTGGTGTGATAGCGTGTATGCACTACATTCTCTATAATACGATAATCATTAGCCGAAGCCCAATGTTGAGGATCATCACGCATTAAGGTAATATCCAAGCGCATAGAACGTTTATTGGCATCAATTTCCACTTCTTCACGTTGGGGTGTAAAACTAAAAACAAATTTTAAAACATTAGAATAAATACAATTCATATAAATTTAAACTTCCTTACCCATCCGCTAATACAGTAATATTATGTCTACCCGGCAAAGCCAATTTCCAGTAGTCACCATAAGTAGCCGTATAAATAGGATGTTTAGCGTCATCCAAAGTAATTGCAGCTCCCGCTACTGGTGTTCCTATAGAACTGCGCACAAAACCATGAATACCATTATGCACCTGTTCTATAAACAACAGTAAAGGTTCTCTATTATCTTGCCAATATTTAGGTAACTCTTTGGCCATAGGAAATTTATCACAACCCAATTCTAAAGTTAATTCCATTACTCCTGCCTTAACATAATTCCAATCTTGCATGCCTCCCGTAACACTATACCATTGGGCACCATTAGTTATTCCTTCTGGAAAAATTTCATTCTTAAATAAAGGGCAGGGATCACCCAAATGCATTGTAGGATGAGCAGTTGCGTAAACTTTGGCCAAATATTGAAATAATTCATTATCCTCTGTAGGATTTAATTTTCTACCCACA
The DNA here is from genome assembly GCA_932274085.1 of Protocalliphora azurea. Lineage (NCBI taxonomy): Eukaryota > Metazoa > Arthropoda > Insecta > Diptera > Calliphoridae > Protocalliphora > Protocalliphora azurea. The sequence continues at coordinate 3,885,538 of OW026523.1, forward strand.
TTAGCCATCCTCAAACGGGTCATGGGATCATTAAAATCATTTTCATTATCATCAAAAGGATAATTGGCCACCAAAGAGCCGCCATGTAAATTGGCCGATAAAACAAAAGGCAATGATAAAGTCCAATTCATTAAAGCCAATACCTCAGGCTCCATAATTTTATTGTATTTATCGGTACCATATTGATCGGGAAAATTACGATTTAAATCTACATTGTGAGCATTAGCACGGCCCACACCACTCGTTTTATCACCTTCCTTAGATATTTCATAGCCATCAGGATTCATGGAATATAAGAAATGCATACGGGTAGTATTAACCATTTTTGTGATACGATCATCGAACATATAACGTTCACATATGTATTTGGTAAGGAGTAAAAGCATTTCCTTGCCCACCACCTCATTGCCATGCATATTGGCAACGTATTTGAATTCAGGAACACTAGGAACATGTTGACCGGGTGTAGCGAAAATTTCCATTACCCAAAGATCACGATTTTGTACAGATTTTCCTATAGAATACAGTCTTGTTATGGACGGATAAGTATCGGCTATATTGCGTAGAAATCTAAATTAAAAAAAGGGGGAGAGAAACGTTGTTAATAATTTTTTGTAACCGGACGACAAAGGTTCCTATGGAAATTATATCGGACGCCAAAGTTTCCAATGGAAATTGTGTCGGACTACAAAGTTTTCTATGAAAATTGTATCGGACGACAAAGTTTCCATGGAAATCGTGACGGACGACAAAGTTTCCCATGGAAATCTTGTCTTACGACAAAGTTTTCCATGGAAATTGTGTCGGACGACAAAGTTTCCCATGGAAATTATATCGGAAGACAAATTTTCCTATGGAAATTATGTCGGATAACAAGGTTTTTCATGGAAATTGTGTCGAATGACAAAGCTTTCTATGGAATTTGTGTCGCACGACGAAGTTTTCTATGGAAATTATGTCTGACGATAAAGTTTCTTATGGAAATTATGTCGGACGATACAGTTTTATATAAAATTTGCCTAGAACACAGTTTTAAGAGTTAAAAATTAAAAAAAACACTATTTCCTTCAATGTCGTTAATTTTACAAAAAAATTTTTGTCATTAAAAAAAAACCTACTTCTGATTTAATTTTATCAAATATGTATTGAATTATAACAAAAATTTAATACAAACTTTTCCATTGCCGTAAAATTATGATGTTCAAATTTGGTAGGCGTTAAAAAGCCGCCATTTTTCTCAATATCTTCGGCGGTGTCAGCACGTTCAACTTTCACTTTACGAAAATCGCCTAAAATAAAACACACAAGACAAATTTCAGGATGATAAAGAAATTGTATGAATAATACAAATTAAATTATGATAATGAAGTAAAACTAAAGGAATGCATGAATTGAAAAATAATGCTAATTAAAAATAATTAATTAACTATAAATTTAGCCACTCCCCATAATTACAAAATGGTGCATTTGATAAACTAAAATTATAAAATATAGTATATGAATAATAATGAGAAAGAAATTAAAGCAAAACCTTTCAAAAATGTCATGAATATTATTTCTTTTGATATTAAAAAAATAAATTAACTTTTTTTCATTCATTTGCTTGGTTTGCTAAAAATAAATTTTATTTATTTTGCAATATTTTTTAATCGTTACACGTTACATACACAGAGATTAGAATTGATTTTTAACAATAATAATTGCAATTACATTTATTAAATAATATTTAATTTATCTATATATTTTGATATATTTCTTTGATCTTTTTATTTAGGATACATTTTTTAGATTTTATTTTAAGAAAAAAATGTGTTTTTATATTAATTGTATTATATTTAATAAAAATTTTTATAAAAAAAAATGTTACACGGATATAATAATTGATTTATTTTTGTTTTATTATGTGTTTGTATAGTTTTATGCAATAGGACTTTGATTTGTTTTTAAGTTTTTATTAAGATTTATGTTTAATTTTATGTGTTAAATAGTTAAAACAATGATAAGAATAATTTTAAAAGTATTAATAAAAGATTGTAAAAAATTAATTCAAATTAAGAGAAAAAAAATTTTTATTAAGGAGAAATCAAATTTTTATTTTGTTAAACTATAAAAAAGATATTGAAGTGATCTATAAATAAAAAGACTTAGAACAAGGACTGAACTATGGACAAGAACCCATAGTCTATACTATAGAAGATACTACAGACGAGACTATAGATGAGATTACAAACGGAAATATAGATGAGACTATAGACGAGACTATAGAATAGACAATATACGATATTATAGATGGGATTATAGAGTAGACTATAGCCGATACTATAGACAAGACTATACATAAGACTATAGTGAAGTTTATAGACTAAACTATAGTCGAGACTTAAGACTAAACTATAGTTAAGACTATAGACTGTACTATAGTCGATACTATCGAATAAACTATAGTAGGATATAGTCGAGACTATAGATAAGGCTATAGTCGTGACTATAGATAAGGCTATAGTCGAGACTATAGACGAGGCTGTAGTCGAGGCTATAGACGAGGCTATAGTCGAGGCTATAGACGAGGCTATAGTCGAGACTATACATAAGGCTATAGTCGAGACTATACATAAGGCTATAGTCTGAACTATAGAAAAGGCTATAGTCGAGACTATAGATAAGGATATAGTCGAGACTATAGATAAGGCTATAGTCGAGACTATAGATAAGGCTATAGTCGAGACTATAGATAAGTCTATAGTCGAGACTATACATAAGGCTATAGTCTGAACTATAGATAAGGCTATAGTCGAGACTATAGATAAGGCTATAGTCGAGACTATAGATAAGGCTATAGTCGAGACTATAGATAAGGCTATAGTCGAGACTATAGATAAGGCTATAGTAGAGACTATAGATAAGGCTATAGTCGAGACTATAGATAAGGCTATAGTCGAGACTATAGATAAGGCTATAGTCGAGACTATAGATAAGGCTATAGTCGAGACTATAGATAAGGATATAGTCGAGACTATAGATAAGGATATAGTCGAGACTATAGATAAGACTATAGTCGAGACTATAGCTAAGGCTATAGTCGAGACTATAAATAAGGCTATAGTCGTGACTATAGATAAGGCTATAGTCGAGACTGTAGATAAGACTATAGACTAGACTACCGACGAGGCTATAATATACATTACAGATAAGATAGTGGACTATTGACTAGACTATAAACAAGACTACAGACGAGTCTATAGACATGACTATAGATGAGACTATAAAATAGACTGTAAACTAGACTATAGTTAAGAGACTATAGTTGAGAGTTTACACTATAGACTAGTTTAGAGACTAAAATATAGAGAGGCCTAGACTACAGTTAAAACAAATTCCCTTTAATTTGTAAAATAACCAAGAGAAAAGCATTTAACTAACCTTACTATTATCAACACAGTTAAAACTGATTATTTTATTGTTTTTTAACTAATTATTTATTTGCTTTTACTCTCAGCTTAAAAATAATCTTTGTTCTGTAACACTCGTAGCCGTTTAAAGAAAAGCAATCAAGTTTTTTATTTAAATCCAAATCCATTTAAAATACCAATTATTATTTTGTATTTTTTTAATTATTGCAAAATAAAAAAAAAATTTAAAACATACTGACAATCGATCTTAAAATGTTTGTTAAACAACTACAACTTATAGTATACTGTAGGCCTTGTAGCAGTTTTTATATGAGTTACAAAACTGACATGTAACATAATAATGACCGTTGTATAGAAAAATGCAATGGAAAGGAATAAATATTGAATGACAATTTGTGGATATTAAGTAATAAAAATATTAAAATTTGAGAGAAAAAAATATAGTATGCAAAGAAATAATACTGCAATAAAAACTAAGCAATAGGTAAGAGAGAAAGAATATAAAAATTATAAAAGTGTATTTACAACAGGCTTGATCTCAGTTAGTATTTTTCAGAAGAATTAATAGTTTATTTGAAATTTTCTTTTAAATTTTAAACATTACTTATAATTCAGATAACAAACTTTTAAATTTTATTTATTTTTACTGAATAATATTTAGCTGAATGTATTTTTTAGTAACTTTATTAAAATTTTGAGTATCTGAATGTCTTTAGATTTAGATATTTGTTAAGAAAATTATAGAACATTTATAATTCAGCTATATCAAAAGATATTAAGTTAAACTTTAGACCATTCAGTTAGTGCTTTTCAGAAGTATAAATAGTTTAGTCGAAATTTTCTTATATATTTTTAAGATTAGTTTTAATTCAGTTAACAAAATTTAAAATTTTATGTATTTTTTCTAAAAAGTATTTTGCAGATTAAAGTTTTCAGTATCTAAATTAAAATTTATAGTAGCTGTATGCTTTAGATTTTGAGTTTTGTTAAGAAAATTATATTAAATTTATAATTCAGCTACATTAAACGCTATTCAGCTGGACTTTAGACATTTCAGCTAGTGGTTTTCACAAGAATTATTAGTTTTCTTCTAAATTTCAAACATTAGATTTTTATTTAGATTTTAATGTATGTTAAGAAAATTATGTAAAATTTGTAATTCAGCTAATTTTTTTTAATTGATTTTTTTATTCTTATTATAAATTTTGAACTTTATAAAAATTCAATTATTTTAAACTCTATTCAGTTAAAAAGATATTTAATAAATTTAATTTTTGTGCAAAATATTTTGCTGAATTAGGTTTTTAGTAGCTGAATTTAAATTTTAAATAGCTGTCTTTGTTTCTCTATAAGAAAATTATATAAAATTTAATTCTGTTTATTTTAATGATATTCAGCTAGAAATTTTTAGACCACAATTCTTGTAAATTATAAAACCCACTTCTAATTTAGCTAATTTAAACTCTATGTAGTTTAGTATCAAAATTAAAACTGTAATTAGCTGAATAACTTTAGTTTTTAATTTTTTATTAGAAAACTGCATACAATTTATGGTTCACTTCTGTAAAAGATATTCAGCTAAACTTTTTCCTAAAAATGTTGAGTTTTCTTCGAATTTTACAGTAAATTAGAATCCATTCTTTTAATTCAGCTTTTTTAAAATTTATTCAGATAAAAAGATATTAAAAAAAATTGTTTGCAAAAAAATATTTTGCTGAATTAGTATTTTAGTTGCTAAATTAAAATTTTAATTTGCTGAATAGCATTAAGTTTTTATTTTCGATAAGAAAATTGCGAATATTGTTTTAATGCTATTCAACTAAACTTTTACTAAAAATTTTAAGATTTCTTAAATTTGTCTAGCAAATTTAAAACCCTACTTTTTCAAACTTTAGTCAGCTAAAAATATATTCAACAAAACTGTTTTTTTTTTTGCAAAAATATTTTGCTGAATTTGTATTTTAGTAGCGGAATTAAAATTTTGCTGAATAGCATTAAGTTTTTATTTTCGATAAAATTGTGAAAATTGATAATTCAGCAGCATTAAATGCTATTCAGCTGAACTTATTTCTAAACAATTTGATATTTCTTAAATTTGTATATTAAATTTAAAACACTATTTTTAATTCGGCTGTATTAAACTTTAAAAAATATTCAAATAAGTTTAGCTGAATAGCTTTAGTTTTTGATTTTTAATAAGAAAATTTTTCCTTGAAATGTTGAGTTTTCTTACACTTTTCTAGTAAATTTCAGAACTTAAATATTTTTCAGCCTTTAAAAACTGAATTCAGCTAGAAAGTTATTTATTGAAGATATCTAGCTGAATAAGATATTTAATAGCTAAATTAAAATTAAAACTATTTTATATGAAAATTGCAGAAAATTTATAATTCGGTAACATTAAATGCTATTCAGCTGGACTTTTTCTTTAAAATGTTGAGTTTTCTTAGACTTTTCTAGTAAATTACAGAACTTAAATATTTTTCAGCCTTTAAAAACAGAATTCAACTGCAAAATTATTAAAAAAACCTAGTTTTTATCAAAAATATCTCGCTGAATAAGATTTTTAATAGCTAAATTAAAAGCTTAATTACCTTTACTTTTGATATGAAAATTGCAGAAAATTTATAATTCATCAACATTAAATGCTATTCAGCTGAACTTTTTTAATGTTTAATTTTCTTAGACTTTTGTAATAAATTACATAACTCAAATATTATTAGGTTTATAAAAACTTAATTCAGCTGAAAAAATTATTTCGAAAACTTAGTTTTAGTTGAAAAATATTTAGCTGAATTAAAACTTTAATTTGCTGAATAGCTTATTTTTGGATATTTGATTAGAAAAATGAGGAAAATTTATAATTCAGCAACATTAAATCCCATTGAGCAGAACTTTTTCCTTGAAATGTTGAGATTTCTTAGCTTTTTCTGCTAAAAAATATAATCTAAAGAAAATTTGATTTTTTTTTTGCAATTTTTAAAAGTTTAAAATCTGCTATAATAACAAATCAAAAAGTGTGTATTTTTTTTTCTGAAAAGAACAGCAATTAAAGAGTAGAGATTGTTTTTATCCCTTCATGAGAGTAAAAATTGGTTACATTTTAAGATTATGTTTGAGAAATTCCTTACAATTTATTAATCAGTTTCAATTCAAAATGTATTTTAAAATAATTTCAAATAACCATAATTGATTTTCTACTAAAATAAATAATTCGTTTTTCCCACAAAATCATTTGTTATTTTTTTTTTTAACAAATAGTGTTAAGAATTAAAAAAAAAACACACAAAACAAATTTAATATTCAAAACATTTAATAAACATAACAATAATGAAATAAATTTCATGAAGAAAAAAAAAAAAAAAACAAACCAAAATAAAAAAAAATACATTAAAATAAAAATAAACACAGTGATATTTAAAATAAAAGCAGTGAATATTTTTTTAATTAAAAAATAAAATAAAATTAACAAAAAATATTTTCTTTGTTTTATTTTATAAAAAAAATTTTAATTTCAAAATGAATATGATTTTATTTATATTTTTTGTAGTTAATATTTATGTACGTTTTATTTAAATTATTTTTTATTATTTATAATAAGTAGTAGATTATTTTTTATTCATTATCTTGATGGCTATACAATTAATGCATAATAAAATTGTATAATTTATTTATAGATATATAAAAACATAAAAAATATACAATATTTTACAAAGACGGCATAAAATGTTTAAGTGTTTTTTATATTAAGTTAAATAATAAAAATATTTATTTTAAAAATTTTTGGATAAAAATGTGCGCGATTTAAAGAAAATTTTAAAAATCCAGTGTAAATTATGTTAAATTTAGTGAAAATTTTTAAGGTGTAGACAATATAACAAGTGAGAGTGAGCAGTAATAAAATAAACAGCCAGATAGTGAAATAGTGAGAGCTAGTGATAAAGAATCTAAATAATAGATAAAACAAAACAAGCGGTGTTAAGAATGAGTAAGAGTGATAAATTATGTCAAGTGCTGCCAATAGTTATATATATTAAAATTGTTGTTGTTTTAAGTGTTTTAAAATGGAGTTTTAAGAGAATAACAAAAAAAAAAAAATTGTAAAAATATGTAACTAAATTAAAACTACAAAAAAATAATAATAATGTTATTTTAACAACTAAAGTTAAAATTTATCTAAAACATCAAAAAATTATTACATTTTTTAATAGCTACTATATTCAGCTATATAGCCTACACAGCCCATACAATTTTCTTCAAGAAAACTATTTAAAAATTATAATTCAGCTACTTTGTAAGCAATTCAGCTAGACCTTATCCTAAAATAATGAGATTTCCTAACAAATTTTCCTAAAATTACCAAACATCAATAAAATTAATATGATTTAAAATCAATTCAACTAAAAAATAATTAAAATTTTTAAATCCTTTCTAAATATGTCTAGATGATTTAGATTTTTAGTAGCTTAATTAAAATCTTTGTTAGCTGAATATAATTCCTTTTAAATTTTCTTTAAGAAAAATCGATAAAAATTATAATTCAGCTACTTTATAAGCAAATCAGCTAGTTTTTTCCCTAAAATAATGAGATTTTTTTAAAAACTTTTTGTAAAATTCTACACTTTAATAAAATTCAGCTAAAGAATTTTTAATTTCAATTGTTTTAGCTAAAAATGTCTAGGTGAATTAAATTTTTAGAAGCAGAATTAACATTTTGGTCCGCTGAATATGATTAAATTTTATTTTTTTCTTTTTGAGAATTTAATTGAGCTACTTTAAATCGTATTCAGTTAATATTTTTTCTAAAAACTTGTAAATTTCTATAAGTTTCAAAACTTTTAACTCCATTCAGCTAAACAAAAATTAAATTTTTTCTTGAAAAAATTAGCTGAATTTGATTTTCATTAATTGAATTTAAATTTTTGTAAGGAGAATATAATTTATGTTTGTCTTGGAGAAAAATATCCAACAATTATAATTCAGCTACTTTAAGTTCTATTCAGCTAGACTTTTGGCTAAATGTTGCGAAAATTTTAAGAATTTTCTTGAAACTCTACCTTTAGTTCAGCTGCTTTGAAAATACATTAGAATTTTAGTTTTTTCATAATAAACTTTGGCTGAATCATTTTAATTTTCTTTAAAAAAAAAAATTCAATTCAGCTACTTTAAATGCTATTCAGCTAATTGTTTTCTTACAAATATTGAGATTTCTTCAAATTTTCTATTAAAAATTTAGAGACAAAATTCAGTTGTTTTAAACTAAATTCAGCCAAAAAAAATACTGTAGAAAATTTAAACAGTTATTAAAAATGTCTAGCTGAATTATTTTTAGTTGAATCCAAATTTTAACTAGTTGAATAATATCTAAAATTTATAATATAGCTTCTTTAAATCCTATTCAGCAAGGCATTTTGTTAAAAAATATGAGATTTCTTCAATTTATTTAGCTGCTTTAAGATAAATTCAGGTAAAAAACAATTACTTTTGCCTAAAAAAATGTAGCTGAATTTGATTTTTCTTAGCTGAAGTGAAATTTTAACTAGCTGAATATGATTTGTATTTAATTTTCTTCAAGAATAATAACTAAAATGTATAATTCAGCTCAGTTCAGGAAATCTCACATTTATTTAAATTTTAAAACTTAATTTTTTAAAGCAGCAGATTAAACTCCATTCACTCAAAGAAATGTTACATTTTCTCTAAAAACCTGTTGCTGAATAAGAGTTTTAGTGGCTGAATTCAGATTTTTCAAAGCTGAATATAATTTATATTTAGTTCCTTAAAAAACCTAAAACTTACAATTCAACCTTTTTAAATGGAATTCAGCAAAATTATTTGCTAAATATTTTAAGATTTTAGAAATTTTAAAACAAATTTTATTAAACAAATTCTCAAAAAAATCTAAGTTTTTAATTTTTTATAGTTAAAAATTTTGTTAACAGTTTGTTTAAAAGAAAAAAGAATAAAAAAAAATTGTTTATTAAATTTTTACTTAAAAATTTTTAAATTAAAATAAATTTTATTAAAAAATTAATATTTTTCTTAATTTCTTTTGTAAAAAAGCTCTTTTTATTAAAGGAAACGAAAGAGTAACAAGCTAAATATTTAAAAATTCTTAAATTTCTTTTTTTCAAATGTTGAAAATCGTATAAAATTTTATTAAATTTATTTATTCTAAAATCTTAAATACTTCTTTATCTTTTAAAAATGTTTCCTAACCTCTTATACAAATCTTGGTAGTATATTTTGGCACATTAACATGGCAACACTTGCTATAATTCTCTTTCTACATTAAAGCTCTTAAAAATCTGCCAACTGAATTTAAACAGGAAGAAAATCAATATTTTTTGATTTTGTTTACTTCAAAAAATAGAAAATAACGTTTTTTTTTATAAAATAGTAAAACAAGGCTGCCAGATGTCTTTAAAAGAATATCTAAGCAAATTTAAATTAAAAAAAAGACTTTTACATTTAATTTAATTAAATTCAGTATTTAATAAAGTTAACAAAAATATTAAATTCAAATTATTAGATATTAAATTCTCTCAAGAATTATTGAAATTAAAAAGTGGTTAATTTAAATATTTAAATAAAAAATTCGAGATTTCTCTCTTTAAATGAGAGTAAAAATTATTATTAATTTTTCTATTTTTGTTATTCTCTTAAAAAGGAAAAGTTAGTATTTAAATAATGTAAAATGAATGATGAATGTTCGAAGGAAATTGGTAATAAGTTTAAACATGTTTTCCAACCATTTAAGAAAACTAAATGTTTCTTTTGGCAATATGTAGGTCTTTTCTTGTGAGTATGTGTTGAAACATTTGGTTTTTCGTTTGTTTGGTTTCGAATTTAAAATCTATCAACAACAATTAAAAGAAAATTTACAAAATATAAATAGACTAAAACCACTTTGGATAATTTAATGTCTAAAAAAGTATGGACTATAAAAACTGCTTATACCATCATAGTTGGTCTCAATGGGTGACAAGGTAAAGTCCAAACGTTGAGCCACATTGTTGTCATTTTTTATATGGATTTGTTGTGGTACACTGGCCTGGTAGCTACAAAGTACAAATATCAAAAATTCAAATTGGAAAAAAAGAAGTAAATAAATAAAACAAGTTTTTCAAAAATTATGCAACAAAATAACTAGCTTATCGCATAAGTGCATATAAAAAACAAAAAAGTAAATTAATATGGAAAGAAATCCTACCCGAATGCCAATGCTTGTATATTATAGATGCCAGGCGTTAACAAACGCCAATATTCTCCTCTACGTGTTGTACGTATGGGTTTATCTTCCAAACCGGAAACCACAATGGTTGCATCATGTATAGGATAACCATTGACATCTTTAACAACACCCTTCACCCCCATATGAGCCAGTTTAAGTAATTTTAATAAACTGCGTTTGTTACGTTGCCATTCGGCAGGCAAAGTGTTGGCTGGTGGATATTTACAACATGACAGCTCAATGGTTAATTCAAAACAATTACTAAAGGCATAATTGAAATCTTGCATGCCACCGTTTAGTTCATACCAATGAGCACCATTTGTTATACCATTCGAAAATGTGTCATTGCAATTGTTGCCCTTGCGCATGATGGGATGATTATCGGCATATGTATGTGCCATAAATTTGAAGACACGATCATCGGGTGTTAAACTTTCCTCACAGCATTCATGATGGGCTCTGTGGTAGTGAAATAATTTAGGTTTTTTTGTTTGATTGGTTGGGTTTTTTGAAAGATTATTTTTGGGTCATTTTTATTGATTTTTTATTTATTACTATTTTTTTTTTTTTTTGCAAAGTAAACAAAAACTTGTGGATGAAAAAATATATCAAAATAATTAGAATTATCAAGACTTTACAATATAATCTTTTATAATTGTTATTTTTTAAATTAAAAATTCTTTATGTATTCATTCAACTTTACTAATTATTCTTATTTAAACGCTATTCTAGCAATACTTTTTCTTAATCTGTCAGTCTGGCTCAGCTGTTCTTTCAGCAGAGCTGCCAGATATTTTGTATTATAAAAAATATTTTTATTCACTTTAAATGTTTCTAATTTGGCAACACTTTTTCTTGCTCTCTCTCTTTCTTGCGCTGATTCTCATTGATGAGAGCAGCTTAGGTGTCGTTAATCAGAGCTGCCAGATAGTTTTACATAAAAAGCTTAATTTTTCAATTTACCTAAAATTTTTCCAATTTAGTGCTGTTTTAAAAATGTATTAAATGGCAACTCTTTTTGTTGCACTCTCTTACTTTAAATCTCTCAAAATGAATGCTGTAAAATTTTCTTTTAAAGGAAATCGTCAATTTATCAATAAAACTTAATAATTATTTCAGTTTTGTTAGAGAAAAATAAAATCCCAAATTATTTAATAAAAATCTACACAGTTTCAATATTTTTGTTAAAATTTAAAAATTATCGCAGCTTTGTTATAAAATTTTAGAATTGAAATCATAAAATAAAAACAAAATCATAAAAAATAACAAAATCTCCTAAAGATGATCTTTACGATTTTTGTAAAAAAAAACTAAAAAAAAAACAGAAAATTTTTAATATCAACTTCACAATTTATTTTTTATAAACATGAAATTTTAAATTCCCAAATTTATTTGAAAAATCCCGTATTTAGAATTAAATTTTGAATGTTTATTTCTCTTTTTATGTTTTAGACTAAAAAAATAAATTCCAAGTTTTTTTCATCAAAATCTCCTGTATGGGATTTTTAAAATTTCTCCTTTTATATTTTGAAAACATAAAAATTTAAATTCCCAAATTCTTGAAAGAAAATCTCTTCTAGGAATTTTCAATATTATTGTAAATTAAAAAAAAAAAAACATGAAATTGACTTTTTATATTTCGAAATCATGAAATTTTCATTTTCTAAATTATTTAACAAAAATCTTTGTGATTTTCAGTAATTCGAAAAAATGTTAAAAACATAAAATTTTTAACTATAAAGCCTTACAGCTTTCATTTTCTCTTTCAAAGTTATGAAAACTTTGAATTCCCAAATTTTTTTAAGTTTTTATTTTATGTTTTAAAATTATGAAAATTCCGGATTCACAAATTTATTAAACCAATTCGCCTTTAAAGTGATTTTTAATAATTCATTAAAAAATTTAAAAAGCATAATATTTTTAATTATAAAACCTTAAGGCTTTAATTTTGTTTCAAAATCATGAAAATTTACGCTCCCAAATTTATTTAAGCAAATCTCCTTTTTGATATTAAATTTTTTATTTTATATTTCAATATCACGAAAATTTAAATTCCTTTATTTATTAAAAAAAAATATCCTTTAAGGGATATATTTTTGTGGAAATTGTAGAAAGCAACAAAATTTTATATAATTAAAGCAGATTTTTGTTTAATAAACATGGGAATTTAAAATTTTCATGATTTCGAAATGTAAAATGGAAGCTGTAAACATTTTATATTTCGAAATCATGAAAATTTTAAATTCTCATATTTATTAAACAAAAATCTGCTTTAAGGGATTTTCAATATTTCTGTAAAAAATTAAAAAAACATCAAATTTGCAAATTTCATACATTAAAACTTTTATTTCCTGTTTCAAAGTCATTAAATTCTAAATCTCCTTTAAGAAGTTTTCGATAATTTTTATGGGAATTTAAATAAATTTTATGAATTAAGAAGGATTCTAGTACAGTTATGAAATTTTTAATTTTGAAATAAAAAATTAACAAAAAAAGTATCCTCTACAGACTTTCAATATCATGAGACGATTAAAAAAATACAAATACGGTCATAGTAATGTTAAAAAATAGTTCTGCTATATTTTTTTAATAAAATAATTTTAATTTCTAAAAGTTTTGGTTTTAAAAAAATATTTTCTATCATAGAAAACAATTAGAAGTCAAACTTTTTCTAGCCTAACTAACACTTATTTTTTTTTTTTTTTTCTTACATCACAAGTTTTTGTTTAGTTTTTTTCTCTCCTTTTTTAAATAATCATCTCTCAATTCGTTTCTCTTAAAAACAAACTTACATTGAATTATCATAAGGATAACTGGCCACCACAGCACCACCATGAAAATTAGCGGATAAAACAAATGGTTTATTTAAAATCCATTCGATAAGGGCAGCTGTTTCCGGTTGTCTGGTTTGGGCACGTAATTGAATTTGCTGTTGAGTTTCCAAACGATCGGGAAAATCGCGATTTAAATCAACACCAGCGGCATTTGTGCGACCAATATAATGAGGCAGAGATTCACAATTGTTTTCCTGGAAAAGAGAGAAAGAGAAAAAAGAAAATTAAAATTAAAGAGAAGTTTAAAGACAGAAAAATTAGAGAAAGAGAAAACAATGGTAAATTTTTAAGAGAAACTATTAAATAATGATTTTATACAAAGAAATTAATTTGATTTTTAAAATTTTTTCCAAAAAAAGGATGTTTTAAATTTTGTTGTCCACTTTTGCTGTATTTTTGAAATACATTTATTGTTATTTGTTAGTTTTTAATTTTTTTTTGTCGATAATTAATACACTGTTACACAAATTCAATATAATTGCTCCCACAAAAAATTTAAACAACTTGATAACAATTTATGCATAAAAATTAGCATAACGGCCTTTTTTTGTTATTGAAACGCTACTGGCAATTTATTATTATGGGGTTTTTTAAGTATTTTTTTTGGTTTGTTTTGGCTTTAAACAAAAAAAAAAAAAAAAAAAGAAAAAAAAATCAATAAAAAATAGAAATAAATAAAAGTCAATTTATTACAAAATGTGAGTAAAAAACGTCTAAACCAAATATGGAACACAAAATTTATTTATTTATTTTTCAATTAGTTTAAAAAAAGTACCCGAAATATTATGAACATAAAAAATCTAAAAAATTTAATTCTAGCTTTAATACAAAACTGTATTTAAACAAGAGTTATTATTAAAGAGTGCTTGCTACTCTTTAACAACAAATAAAATTGTTAAAAAAAAATCTAACAATTGTAGAAAAATAATAAAAAATAATAAACTCTAGAACATTCAATTGTAATTGTATTAGTTTTTATAATGGCTAACACCCTGCAAGCATTTAGTGAAGTCTTTTTCGAAATAGCTCACTTCTTCGCCACTATTAGAAGTGCAATAGAAGATTTCTCTCAGTTGTCCAACAAAAAATATATTAGTATACGATTTGAATCTTCTAAATGTAACTTCTTTAATCACTATTAGAAGTTATTTGGATAAAAATTACAGTTATCCAAAAATGAAAACACTATTTTTCCACGCCTTTGCTAGCATTTGAAAGATTGTCTTTTATCAATCCACATAATCGAATTTGGAACTCTGTGATGATTAGTAGTAGAACGTGCAAAACTTTACAAAAACAACACACATTAGTTTCGAAATTTTATCATAAAATCATGATTTTGACGATTGTTTACATTTCATAATGGGGAAAAGAACAAGCAGAAACAATATAATTTTGCTCAGTAAAAATATAAATTTTGAAGTGATTAGAATGAAAAAATATTGACATTAACTAAAATTATTTATGTAAGCTCACAGTGAAACAAAAAATTCATAAATTTTTCTTATAAAAGGAAAATTAAGAAAATAAGGTAAGCGTTTATCATAATTTAAAAGAAATTATCAATATTTCAACTAGTTCTGGGCAAGCGAATACATTTAGGAAAAGATTTTCATTTCATAATTAAAATATGTTATTAACAATTTGATGACCAGAACATGGACAGAAAATTTTGTTTTATATAAAATTCTTAATAACCTAAACAACATTTTTTAAAAGTGTGGGAGTTTGACTTATATATGACATGCCCGCAGCACAAGTCGCTAATTTTCAGAATAATTTTCTATAGAACAAAATTGAAAATATATTAAAAATTTTATTTTACAAGTTTGTTCTGTGGAAGATTAAAATTACAGCAATCAAAATTTTGGGAATGCATCGTTTTAGAGTATCCGAAAAATATTTTAGCGGAGCTGAATTTATGCATTTTAAGTTTGAAAAGGAATTTATAATTTTCAAAATTTTATTTATAATTTTCGAAACTTTAAATCATTTTTTTTTAAAGTTTGAAAAGAATTCAAACATTGTTGATGTTATTAAATATTTTGAAAAAATTGTTTGTTGTTGTAATGATTGAAATGTGTGGAGAAGATTGTTAAGTAGCGGTGTTAATTTCTGAGTTTAAAAAATCTTAAATATAGGCAAAAATGATTGAAAAAACATTCATGGCCAAGATGAGATTTAAATAATGATTTAAAATGGTACATCATCATTAAAATTTGTAATAGAGCATGGAAATGGTAAAATACCATGTAATCTTTAATAAAGAGAATCAATCCCCTTTATAAAAATAGAAACATTTGAATGAGAAATTAGAGAAAATTTTTTATAAATATTGTTTCAAATATTTCCAAAATTCTTAGTAGTCCGCTATTTGTTCGGCGAGAAAGTATGATTTAAATAAAGTAAAAGATGAACACCATATCTTATAAAAAGTGTAATTGTTTTTCTGTAGCAAAACTGGCGATTTTAGAAAAAAATTAACTAAAAAAATTTTTTTAGTTACATAGAAAATTTAATACAAAATTAAAATAAATAATAATGTAGTCTTGTAATATGTAGAAATCGTATATTATATTACTGAAAAACATGGTGGAAATATTGAATTACACTTTTTATAATGCAAACATCATAACCTTTCTAAAAATTATACATTGTCGCCGAACGTACATTAGTATGTTCGGTGATAGTAAAAGCGACGCATATCAACTTCCCGGTGTGTCGATATAGTTACGCTTTCAATAGAAAATGTTTGCAGGGCATATAAACACTTGTGTAAATAACAGTAATAGGGAGTATTCTCTAAATACAACAACAGCTCTATGGGAATGTAAAGCAAGTAGAACTAAAAAAGGTATGTAGAGCAAGGAGGTGTATTATAAAGGAAACAAAACAATATAACAGTATTTTAATAAAAACAAAATTGCCAGACTTGAAATTAAAAAAAAAACAGCTAATATAAGAACATTTTAATATTTCATTAAACAATTTTTTAATTGCTTAAGTTAATTAAAAATATTACAAATAATAAAATTTATTAAAAACATCTAAAAATTTTTTATATTTTTTTTAATTTTTTTTTAATATTATATTAATCAAAAGTGTATTTTAAATTCGTTTTTGCCTTATAAAATACTTGTTTGTCATTTTTTATGGCTGAGTAAAATAGTATAAAAAAAATTATCATAAAATCTGTGATCTAACAAATGTTATTTCGTATTTTTTAATTTTTTTTCTAGAATTATTTATTCTGTTATATTTCTGATCATTTTACAAATACCAAACAAAGAATTGCGTTTTATAGTTACATTCCATAAATTATATTCTCATTCATGAATGAATGAATTGTAAACAAAACAAGTATTTTGCAAAAATATGGCAACAAATAAATAAATATAACAACATAAATCACAGTGAAATATTAAACATATGAGGAATTAAAAATGGAAGTAGAAGAAATATAAATAAATAAATAAATAAATAAATAGACTAAAAAATTTTAAATGCTTTAAAAATTAAATGCAAAATCAATAAAAACAATTTATATATAAAAAATAATTACAAAAAAAAAAAAAAATAAATAAATAAATTAATATAAACTATAAAATTAAAATAATATTATAATATAATAAGATGTATAGAAAATATGTATATTTAATAAAAAAATAAAAAATTATATTAAAAAACCAATATATAAAAAATTAAATTCAAATAAATAAAATTAAAAAATAATAATAAAAACTTAAAAAAATAATTTTTATGAAATAAATTAAATAAATAAAATGAAGAAAAATATAAATTTAGAAAAAGTTAAATAAAAAAAAAAAAATTTGCAACAAAATTAACGTTTTATTTTTTTGTTACAAATAATATAAAACAAAATAAATTGAATTAAAAGAAATATATGTTTTTTGAATTAATAATTATTTAATTATTAAGTAAAAATTAAATAAAAATGTTAAAAAAATAAAAAAAAAGTTGTAAAATTTGATTAAAAAAGAATTAAGTAAATAAACAATAATAAAAAATTAGAAAAATTAAACAAACAACAATTCTAAAAAAATAAAACCTATATTTTTGTTAAAATTTCGCTTAAAATTTTTTAAATATTCAGTTTTTCTTAAATTACAAAAAATAAAAACATTTAAAAAAATAAATAAGTTGAAATAAAAAAAATTACATATAAATCAAACTATTTATTGTAAATATCAAAAAAAAAAAAAAATTAAATAAAATATATTTTTTAGTAAATTAAATAATAAAAATAATATTATACAGTGAAATAAATTAAAAAAATAACCATTTATAAATAATTACATACATATTTAAATCAAAAAAAAAAAAAAAAAAAATGAATTCAATTAAATTTAAAAAAAGATAATTTAATAAATAATTAAAACAAACAAATAATAATAATAATAATAATAATAATAATAATAATAAATGAAAAAAAGAAAAAATAAATTAAAAATTGATATAAAAAGAAAATATTATAAAACAAAAAATAAAACGAAAATAACAAGCAATACGATTGTTATTATAATAAAAATTAATATAAAAAATTATATCATAAATACATATATAAAAATAAAAAAAATAAAAAATTTCAATTATTTGTTTTAAACATTAAAACAAATTCAAAAATAATATCCGGCTGTGCCGAATCTTTTACACCCTTCAGCACTTTACCGACAATTAATTAAAATTTACGACTTAAATTATGCTTTCATATTTCCACATTTATACTTACAAAAATGTTAACACTAAACTATCATAGCAAGCATTGCTCCAAAAAAAAAAAAACACTGAATCATTGCAATGCTTCTACTTCCACCCAGCAAATGCGATCTCAAACGTTTGAAATATGATGAGTAACATTTGAGATCAAACGTGTTTCTCAAACTTGTTTCAAATGCAGGTATAGGTTAGAATATTAAGTTTGTTTTTAAATTGAGAATCATTTGAGAAAAAACGTTTGAAAATTTGTACATTCTCAACTTGATATGAAATGTTTTTATTGAATTATTCTCAAACCTAAAAATAACTTTAAAAACATTAGAAAAATAATATTGTCTCAATTCGATAATAAATGTTATTATAAAATTATTCAAGTTAACAAATATTTGAAAAAAAGAATTTTTCTCCATTTGATATAAAATGTTATTATCAAATCTTTATTAAAGATATTTAAAAAAATATATTTAAAAAATATTTAAAATTTAGTTAGTACTTTAACAGATACTTGTCAAACTTGCGAATTTTAGTCAGAACTAGTCAGAAAATTATTAGAAAAAAACTTCAAACAACTCAAAATAAAATTAAAATAGTATAAAAACTTGTAATATTATTGTATTTAAATTAAATTATTAGAATATAAAATAATAGTTTAGTGTCTTTTTTAATAAAAAATATAAAATATTAAAATTGAACAAAAAGTTGTAAAAATCCTATAGTATTTTAAAAATTTATTAATTTCATAATCCCCAATTAATTTTATTATTTTTTTTTTCTTCCTCATTTCAACAAACTTAGAGGTCAATAATCTCATTTTATTTTAATCAAGTTATAGAAAATTAATTTAAAACGAATTTTATGTTCAAAATTAGTTTTGAACACATAAACTATTAACTATTTCTGTCACGTTTTTCTGAAACAGTATGCAAAAGGTCATAGAAGAAAAGTTCCATAGACTCGTTAATTTCAGTTTGAAAAATTTAAAAAAGAATTTCTGGCCTAAGTGATATAACTGAAGCTTTATCAGGACTATTTAAAGACCCACGATTTATGCTTTATTAGAACTTAATTTAACTTTAAAAATATTAACTATTAAAGAATAATCTTAACGTTATAAAACAGCCACAATTTCTCAGAAATCCCAAAAAATTATATAATTTTTTTTTTCAATCAATGTCATCTAATGAAATTCCCTAATATGTGATCAAATTTAAACACAATTAAAAAATGTGTATTTTATTTTTTACTGCTATTGCTGCTGTCAATATTATTTAACAAATGTCAAAGCACGCTTTTAGCATGCTAAATATTTTCCTCCAAGAAAAAAATAAAAACAAAGAAAACAATTGTCAAAAGAAAAAAATAAACACATAAAATAATAAATAATTTCGCCATTTAACTTTTGTTGGTTTGGCCTTAGCGTAAAGAAGCAACACATACTAACAAAAGTCATCAGCCACTATTAGTAGTAAATATTAAATTAAAAAAACTTTAGACTACCGTATAAATTTTGTTTAAAATTTAGCTTAAGTGCATTAAGTGTGTTAATTTTATTTAATAGGAAAAAAATATTGAAAACATTAAATGTTTTTTATACTCTTCACCACAGGCGTAAAGTGTATATATAAGTTCTTCATTCCGTTTGTAATTTCCACAAAAAATTTATATTTTCTGGATCCTTGTAAGAAATGATGTCGATAGGACGATGTCCGTCCGTTTGTCTGTAGAAATGGCGTTTATATATATATAGCAATTCATAAACGCCATTTCTACAGACAAACATCCTTTCGACAATTTTGCTATTGAAATTCAGCAACATCGGTTCATAAATGGCGTAAATATGTAAAAAGAAACCTGGTTTTTTTAAATGGTTTTCTTTGAGAAGATGGGGAATTTTTAATAATCGAGATATCGGGCAAATAGTATTTTTGATTTTTGAAGCCCTTGTTTAAACTACGGATTTCGTTTTTACATAGACCAGTTTTTATAAAATTTAGTTTTTTTGAATAAACCATATAGGTTCATAAACAGCCGAGTTATAGGCAAAAATCTGAAAAAAATTATTGAACATATACACACACAAACATATATAAAAACATTGCAATGACTTTCAGTGTTGTTATCTTTTGTATAAGCAAGCAGTAGTTGTTGATTGTATATACCCAGCAAAAACTTTGCTTTCCTGGTAAGCTAGCAGGTATAATTGGAAACAAAATAAACTACTTATTTTTTGCCTGAATAACTAGTTATTTTTGTTCAAGCTGTCCACAAATTCTTGTAGTTATTTTTAGACTCTAGGGGTACTCAAAAATAATTACCTAAACGAAAATAAAATTAAAAAAAAATTGCCGCCATTTAGATTTGAACTTGAACGTTTTTAATGACTAACGTCTTACTCATTACACCATCTTACACTTCATTTTCTAAGTGACAAAATTTCTTTTAGTATAAATATACTAACCAACAGCAACTAGAAGCATATGTATATACATTTAGTGTCATCAGAAGCTATCAGTGTTTTTTTTTTTTAATGAAGCAACGTTTGCTATGATAGTTTAATTTTTGTTTAGATTTTTGTAAGTATAAATGTGCAAATATGAAAGCATACTTTAAGGCGTAAGTTTTATTATTTGTCGGTAAGGTGGTGAAGGGAATGAAAGATTCGGCACAGCCGAATATAGTGCTCTAACTTAATTTTTTTTTCCAAAAAAGGGAAAGTCACTTCACATCAACAATATCCAAAAAAATATTAACACATAAAATATTAAAATAATACATAAAATGTACATAGATTTTACACAGCCTACAGCAATTATTTATGCATAACTAACTCCCAGGTTTTAACTTTAATTTACTCTAAACAGAACTCAAAGACCTTGAAAATGTGCATCACTATAAAATATAAAACACAAATTTTAATTTTATATTTAAAATGCTATTGTTTATGCTTTACCACGGCTTAAAATCATAAATTTATACTTTTATTTTTTATTTATTTTTTATGAAAAAATAGCAGGCGATTGCTTTAACGGAAGTGTGGAGAAAAATGAAAGGTAATACATTTAAATATTTCTCACTAAGTATTATTTAAGTTAAGTAACTCTCACATCACTATCACATTATTTATAAAGTATTTATCATTATTATCGAACAGGCTATTGTCGATACTATTGACAAGACTATAGTCGATACTACCGACTAAAATATAAACTATAGTCGATACTGTCGACTAAAATGTAAATTATAGTCGAGATTGCAAAATATATTAGAGACTATCGTCTAGATTGCAGTCGAGATTTTCAACTAGGCTATAGTCGAAACATTCGACTAGACTATAGTAGAGACATTCGACTAGACTATAGTTGAGACATTCGACTGGATTATAGTCGAGACATTCGACTAGATACATTTGACTAGACTATAGTCGAGACATTCCACTAAACTATATTCAAGACTATCGAATAGACTAAAGTCGAAACTATCGAATAAAGACGAGATTATCAGCTAGACTAGTTGAGACTATTCACTATAATATAGTCGACAGACTTTACTATAGTTAAAACTATTGATTAGACTAAAGTCGGAACTATTGACAAGGCTATTGAATATATTATAGTTGAAACTATTGACTATATTCGAGACTATCGACTAGACTGTAGACTGCAGTCGAGACTATCGTCTAGACTACATTCGATACTATTGACTAGAATATAGATTATAGTCTAGACTATCGACTAGACTATAGTCAGGATTATCGACTTGGCTACAGTTGAAACTGTAGGTTAGACTAAAGTCGAGACTATTAACTAGACTTCATTCGATACTATTGACTAGACTATAGACTATAGTCGTGACTATCGACTAGACTATAGTCGAGTCTATAGACCTGACTATGGTCCCCAAAACGGTTTATTCTATAGTCTCAACTATAGTTTACTTTATAGTTTCAAATATAGTTTACTTTATAGTCTATTCTATAGTCTTGGCTATTGTCTATTCTATAGTATCAACTGTATTCTATTCGATAGTGTCAACTGTAGTCTATTCCATAGTTTCGACAACAGACTATTCTATAGTATCGGCAATAGTCTATTCTATATTCGACTATAGCTTGTTCCATAGTCTTGCCATATAGTTTGTTTCATAATCTCGACTATAGTTTGTTTCATAGCCGATAGCCTATTTTATAGTCTAGACTACAGTCCACAGTGGGGCAGATTCGAAACTTTTTTGAAATAAATCTGTAACTTCTGATCGGCTGGTTGGATTTTCATGAAATTTAGTATAGGAGTAACAGAGGAGTGTACAATGTTAAGTTTGGAAGGAGGGCACAACAAACTCCTCAGGGGCGGAGCTAAGGGGGCTCAAAGTTAGGTACTTCTGACATAAAAAATTTTTTATCTTAAAATATATTCCGCTTGTCGATTTGTGCTTTGGGATTTGAGAAAATATGGTCTAAAATCAAAACTTTCATATAAAATGGGTCGAATTCGAGAGGGTGTGTACCATGACCAATTGAGTTATTGGGCTTGTTTTTTATCTTATACTCATCTCTGTGAAGTTACCTTTCAGAAAAGTGCAAAATTATTGTATGTTGTTAAAGAAAATTTTATTTTAGATAAAAATAAAAAAGAGTGTAGATACTTTTTCGGCTAAAAAAAAAAAAAACACAAAAAGTCGTCTTTTTTGCAATTTTCAAATTCAAAATAGTTTATTTTTGGACTCGGTAAAGATATTGACATCAAATTTTTTTATTCAATAGATAATTTTGTTCTTTAACTAAATAAGAAAAAAATTAATAAAATCGTTTGGAAATACTAGTATATATATGAAAAAACTGGAATAAGAACATACAAAATTATCGTGTTTAAAAATTCAAACGCAAATAACAAGAAAACTATAAGAGATAAATAGGACATGTAAGCATGTCTTTTATAGGTCTTATCAAGGCCTACAATAAAAATATTTGAAATCGGATGAGAAACAAAAATTTGGCAAGTGATTAAAAATTTTTTATGTCAGAGGTACCTAACTTTGAGCCCCTTAGCTCCGCCCCTGAGGGGTTTGTTGTGCCCTCTTCCAAACATAACATTGTACACTCCTCTGCTCCTCCTATACTAAATTTCATGAAAATCCAACCAGCCGATCAGAAGTTACAGATTTATTTCCAAAAAATTTCGATTCTGCCCCACTGTGCAGTCTATTATATTTTTTTGACTATAGTCCAGTTGATAGTCTAGTTGAGGCTATCGACTAAGCTATAGCCTAGTTTAAAGTTCAGTCTATGATATACATAGCTTATAGAATTTGGCATATTTTTCAGTATTTACTTTTTTCGAGCCTTTATACAAACTTTATTTTCTCCAAAGGAGGGCTTGTTGATTTTTTAATTTTTCTTAGAAAAGCACCAAATTTGTTCAATTGTTTTTCTTTTTAAAGGATACACACTTAATTTTCTTTTTCGAACTAAAGCCAACTAGTAGAGATATTTTTAACAGCTGTTATATGTCTCTTTGTAATTAACACTTACTTTTTTTATTTATTGCCTCTTATTAAAGAATTTTTCAATCACTTTTACACTTTAAAATATTTACCTGTGACCTTTCAAAACCATCAGGATTCATGGTTGGCATTATATGAATATCCGTGCTATTAATTAATTGTGCCACTTCTAAATTTGTGTGATAATTATACAAAAGGTATTGTGCCAAATAGATTAACATCTGGCGTCCAATAGTCTCATCACCATGCATATTACCCACATATTTAACCATGGGTGTTAGCAGCCCTCGTTGACGCATATTTTGACCTAGTTGTAAGGCAATCAAAGGACGTCCCTCCAGCGAACGTCCTATAGTCTCAACGCGGGCATTATCAGGAAATTGTTTCGATAGACGTGCAAAAACATCTTCCAATTCCGATTGAGATGCGTAGTGGGGTCGTTGTAGAAAACTTTCATCTTCTTTAATAATATAACCTTGACATAAACTTGGTGTACAGACGACCACGAGCAAAATGAAGCAGCAAAATGCAAATATTAATGACTTGTGTTGTTGCTGTTGTTTGTGTTTTAATAGTGGGTGTTGTAATGACGGCGTCATCATTCTCGACCCAGACTTCGGTACATTGAATGTCAACATATTGCTAATGATGAGGATGCTGCTGTTGACTGAGCTGAGAATTGGGCTGGAGTACAGAGTGTTAGGGGTTGTTAGCTAAAAGTGATAGTGCTAAAAATTGACGTAGTTCCTTTTCCTTTGATGTTGCTTTTTACCCTCTACCAAGATAACGTTTTTAGTTGATGCGTAGGCGTCTCGAAATAGTTATTTTTAGTTTAAAAATTTCCCTTTTGGAAGTAAAGTTAATTAGTTACTCCAATAAATTGTTTTGGTATACTAATGTATTTGTTTTAAACAAA
The DNA here is from genome assembly GCA_932274085.1 of Protocalliphora azurea. Taxonomy (NCBI): domain Eukaryota; kingdom Metazoa; phylum Arthropoda; class Insecta; order Diptera; family Calliphoridae; genus Protocalliphora; species Protocalliphora azurea. The sequence goes on from OW026523.1 coordinate 3,910,168, forward strand.
TAGTCTGTTTGTATAGCTATCTTTAAAATCTTCTGCTCCGTGCTCCAATTTCTTTCTTTTAGCTTTTTAAACGTGTTTCCTTAATACTTTTCTTCAAAATTTAATTAACACTTTATTGAAAATTAATGTTAATTAATGGAAATCACGTAGCTTTTGCTTTAAAAAATCTATTTAAAATTCTTTAAACATTTTTTCTCTCCCTTGCTGAAGTTCTTCTTGCCACTAATGTTTAATCTAAGTTTGTGTTCAAGTATTTTTTTGTTAAAAAAAAAATATTGATTTTTGTTGGTTTCACAACTGCCGCTTTCCGTGCTCACCCACTGTTGGCTTCTCTTTACGATAAGTACAAAAGACTAACTGAAGCAATTTTCTGCTTTATAAATACGTGATATATTGCTTTAAATTAAAAAAATACAAAATTCACACACTGTATTTACGAGCAGACAATTTCACAAAACATATAGGAAAAAAGTGGTGCAAGCGCATGTTAAAATGAGTTATTTTCGCTTTTATTTGTAAGAGAACATGGAAAAATTATAAGAAGAGAAAAAGACAAGAGAAGTTTGTTTTTGTAAAAACTCAAGGGGGTTTTTCAACACATACTTCGATTTAAGGGTATTTTTTATGATAGCTACGAAGTTAGTTAGAGAAATTTATGGTGTTAAACAAATCACGGTTTTAAATAACAAAGATTTAAAATTAAAATATAAGTAATAACCTGTCGACTATAGTTTAATCGATAGCTTCGGCTATAGTTTAGTCGGTAATCTAGATTACAGTCTATTCAATAGTCTTGAAAATAGTCTAGGCAATAGTCTCAGCTTTAGTCCAGCAGATAGGCTCGCCTATAGTTTAGTCGATAGTGTCGACTATAGGTTAATAGATAGTCTCGATAGTATCGATTATACTATAGTCGATAGACGATGGTTAGACTATAATCTACTAGATAGTCTCGATTATTGTCTATAGTGTAGTTGATAGGTTTCACTTATCATAGTCGATAGTCTCGACTATAGTCAAGTCTATAGTTTAGACTATAGTATTCTCTATTGCTTCGACTATAGTCTAGTAGTTAGACTCGACTATAGTATAGTAGATATTTCCGACTATATTATAGTTGATAGTCTCTAATATAGTATAGTCGATAGACTCGACTATAGTATAGTCGATAATCTCGACTATACTATAGTCGATTGTCTCTGTGGTTTCTACTATAGTATATTCAATAACTTCGTCTATAGCATAGTCGATAGTCTCTTATATAACATAGTGGATAATATAGTCTAGTCGTTAGTGTCGACTATAGGTTTGGATAAATTTAGTCTATAGTGTAGTTAATAATTTTTAATATAGTATATTCTTAAATGCCTTAAACTTTCCAAACATTTCACTATATTTGTTCTCTTTTCTTTTTTTAACTCATAAAACTATCTCTTTGTAGAGACGTCACAAAAATTCTCTGTTTACATTCTCTCCAAAAATCGATTTTTGAGCTTGTTACTTTGTTTTGCATATGTATGTTATTTATAGCTTTGTAATAAAACAAATGTTGCTGTAGGTTTTGTTTTGCAATTTCGCAAAATAGCACAAACTACTAAAGCGGGTTTTGAACTTTAAATTTTTGTTTGTTTGCTCTCATTCTCTTTTTAAAGTTCTCTCTTTTTCAATTACTCCTTGAAAACGGAGAGTAATACTCTTTAAAAATGCAAAAATATATATAAAATTTTCGCCCAAAGAGCTTGTCACTAATTAATTATTAACAATTATTATCTCAACTAGTAATCAATGAAAGGGCAGAGTTTCAAACAATATAAACTAGACTATTATAAATATAATAATATTGTGTATATAAAAAATATAAATTGTTATCAGTAAAATTAATACAAAAACGGAAAAATAAATGATTTATTGTTCGTATTATGAATTGAAATTCAATATAAAAATATGTGCAAATAAAAAGAGAATATGAGTAGTTTTGTTTTTTTTTACAGATAACAGAGTATTTAAATAGTTATATAGTTAATGTTTAAGAGAAGTATTTTGGAGGAAGCGGGGGTTAATTTGGGAAAAAATAACACACAATAAAGCTTTATTTACTTTGTTTAAGTGTGTCAGAATTTGAGAATGCTTCAAGTATGTAAATGTTAGCTAAAGCTTTAAATTAAATACAATACCAGCTCATATATCTTTTAAGTTAAACTACAAACAAAATGCAATTAATGTCTTGTTGTTGCCAATATTTTTTTGTTGATTCTTGCACATGTTCGTACTCATATGATTATTTCATTTGCTTGTATTGCTTCACATTACAAACAAAATGTAAACAAAAACTATTGTTTATTATAGGTTAGAGGTGATTTTTTTAAACTTATTACTTGTTAGTAAGATAAATAGAATGTGTTGGTAATGTTGTAATAAATACGTGTATTTTAAAGATAGAAAGGGAATTTGTGTGTAATGCAATTTTTAAGCAAATTTGCATTGTTAATTACCAAATTAATCTATTGAATTTGGAGTAATAATAAATATTGGCTTGTCTTAGCGATTGAAATTTGAATTTTGAATTCAACGTTTTTTTTTTAATAATTTATTTTATTTTGAAAATAATTATTGTTTTAACTGAATTCTTACCAACCTAATGTTAAACTGTAAATAGTCTCAAGAATTTAGTACTATTATACATTTAAAAAATCTCCTTTAGGTTCTTCTAAAGTGATAAAAAGAATATTTTTTCAAGATGGATTTTTTGTTTAGAATTTTTTTCTTGACAAATTTGCTCAATTTTTGTACAAATTAGCATCAATACTAACGACAATAAAATTATTTAAAGTAAAAACAAAATAGTATTAAAAACGGCAGAATCGAATCTCATACGCTCTACATAACAATATTAAAAAAGAAGTTAAAGAAAAAGATTTTAAAGTAAGAAAAAAAAAACAAAACAATAAATAAGCTAATGAAGCATTGTTATTATTTTACTTTGTTCTTTTATATAAAAGCCTCCTTGTTTGTTGAGTCGTAATATAATTAATTTTTATTTAAATAATAGAATTTTATTATTCAAACACAATTTAATAAAAGTAAGAGAAGAAAAAGATGATAAAAAATTATTTAAAAAATATTCAAAATAAAAAATAAATAAATAAAAAAAGTAATCTGTTAAAATGAACGAGATTTTATATTCCGATTCAATTCAAGTTTAGTTTTTTTACAAGTTGTCGATCAGTTCATTATCTGATCTTGTTCAGTTCTACACCAATTCCTATTGTGTATTTTTTAATTATAATTTAGTTCAAATTCAGTTCTGGTTCAGTTCTATTTCAAGTCTAAATCAGTTCTAGATCCGCTCTAGTTCAGTTCTAAATCAGTTTTTGTTCAATTCTAGTTCAGTTCCGTTTCAGCTCTGGTACAGTTCTAGTTTAGTTCCAGTTTAGTTTTAGTTCAGTTCTAGTTCAGTTTTAGTTTAGTTCTAGTTCAGTTCTCCTCAAATTCTAAATTTATTCTAGTTCTATTCTAGTTCAGTTATAAATCAGTTCTAGTTCAGTTCTATAACAAGTCTAAATCAGTTCTAGATTCATTCTAATTCAGTTACAGTTCAATTCTAGTTCAATTCCATTTTTTAAGTATAGTTATTTATTTATGTTTTGTTTTCATATCTTTTGTTTTTTTATTACTACGAAAATCACATATTCATTTATCCAGGGGTTTAATGATCTTTTTTTAATTTTTTTCATTTTTAATTGATTTTTTATATATTTCACTAAATCTTTCTTGAATATTATTAAAGAAATTGTTTGAATTGAATTTTTGTTATATAAACGAATTCCAATTTGTATCGCGAATTTGTTAATTTATTTCATAATTGTAAAATTTCATCTCTGGTTCAGTTCTAGTTCAGTTCCATTTCATTTCGATTTCAGTTTTAGTTGTGCTCTATTCTGTTAGTTTTAAATCAGTTTTAGTTCAATTCTATTTCATTTCTAATTCAGTTCTAGTTCAATTCTAGTTCAGTTCTAGTTCAGTTCTGTCAGTTCTAGTTCAGTTTTAGTTCATTTCGATTTCAGTTCTAGTTTAGTTTTATTTCTATAGTTCAGCTCTAGTTCAGTTCAGTTCTAGTACAGTTCTATTTAAATTCCAGTTCAGTTCTAGTTCAATTCTATATCAAGTCTAAATCAGTTCTAGATTCATTCTAGTTCAGTTACAGTTCAATTCTAGTTCAGTTCCATTTTTTTAGTATATTTATTTATTTATGTTTTTTTTTTCATATCTTTTGTTTTTTTTTTTATTACTACGAAAATCACAAGCTTTCGTAATATATTCATTTATACAGGGGTTTAATGATTTTTTTTTGATTTTTTCTTTTTTAATTGATTTTTTATATATTTCACTAAACCTTTCTTGAATATTATTAAAGAAATTATTTGGATTGGATTTTTGTTATATAAACGAATTCCAATTTGTATCGCGAATGCGTTCATTTATTTCATAATTGTAAAATTTCATCTCTGGTTCAGTTCTAATTCAGTTCCATTTCATTTCGTATTCAGTTTTAGTTGTGCTCTATTCTGTTAATTTTAAATCAGTTCTAGTTCAATTCTATTTCATTTCTAATTCAATTCTAGTTCAGTTCTAGTTCAGTTTAGTTCAGTTCTAGTTCAGTTCTAGTTCAGTTTTAGTTCATTTCGATTTCAGTTCTAGTTTAGTTTTATTTCAGTTATAGTTCAGCTCTAGTTCAGTTCAGTTCTAGTACAGTTCTATTTAAATTCCAGTTCAGTACTAGTTCAGTTCTATTTCAATTTTAGTTCAATTCTGTTACAATTCTAGTTTCGTTTTAGTTTCGTTCTAGATGTGTGTGAAGATAAATTCCAATTTAAATAGCAAAGACAAAAACCACTTTCACTAACAAAGCTTATTATCTTTTAAATTTTAAAAAATATTACTATAAAATGTTAATCTAATGAATTGTTAACAATAGCTGTAAACTTTTTGAAACAAAAATAAATAATAGTAAAATAGTTAAAAGAGCTCTGTTAACACATTAACAGAATAATATAAATCCAAATCTAAACAATATTGCTGCCAATTTCTGGAATTTCCAGGAGAGTTCGAATATAACTGATATTTTTTTTAAATTTTTTCAAATTCAAGCTTCGAACATAAGTGAGTTCTGTCCAATTAAACAAATAAAGAGGTGGTATAGAATGCCACCATATGGAAAATGTGGATAAGACATTTTCGAAATTGAAAAATTGAGTTCTAGTTCAGTTCTAAATCTGTTCCAGTTTAGTTCTAAATCAGTTCAAGTTCAGTTCCAATTCAGTTCTAAATAAGTTTCATTTCAGTTCAAAAATCAGTTCCAGTTCATTTCTAGTTCAGTTCCAATTCTATCCCAAATCTCTTACAAGTCGCCTAATTCAGTTCTAGTACAGTTCTAGTTCAGTTGTATTGCAGTTCTAGTTTAGTTCTAAATCAGTTCTATTTCATTTCTAGTTTAGTTCCAATTCTAGTTCCTGTTCTAAATCCAATATTTATTTTTTCTTAAATTCATTACTTTTTTCAACTTTTTCCTTAAAGAATTCTGTTTTTTATTCCAAACACGTGTAATTTAGAATTTTTTTTTCTATTTTCCATTTATTTGCATATGTACAATCGTTTTTCCATCCCACCCATTCTTGACATAACAACCCAATTACTTCTCCTACAATAAGACATGCCCACGCTTCATTTATTATCTTATCCTTTTTTCCAAATGCGTACGTACATTTGTATGAATAGACATTATTTGTATTATTAGTTAAATATTTTGTTTCTACGAATATAATTGTTAACTATTATGAGTAGAATTTTGATGACGTTAAACAAAATTTATATGACGTTCAAACAATAAACAATACGAGTACCTCTAAAAAATGTGTCATGTAATATTAAAGATTTGTGTATTTTTATTTGTATTGAAATGAAGGATTTCTTTTTTTTTTGCAGAATGTCGAACTATTTTAGGAAAAAATATTTTCTAATTGCTCATATATATTTATAGATTAGATTTGTGCATATGTTATATATTTATGTTTGTACGTATCTATAGTTTTGTATAGTAATAAATTTAAAGAGACAACCTTGAATATTAATAAGGGATAAAAAGTAGTAATATGCTGGAATTTATTTTAAGAAAACACACGGGATATTTTGAAATTTTGTTAAAAATTTAATAGTTGATTAAGTAAATTTTTAAATCGTTTCTGAAGATTTAAAAGAAATAAATAAATTAAATAGTAACCGGAGAACAGTACTAGAACTAAAATAGAATCGAAATAGACCGCAACTAGAACTGTTTTATAGCTGAATTAAAAATGAGCTAAAACTGAACTGGAATTAAACTAGATCTAGAACCGTACTAGTAATGAATTAAAACTGAATTGGAACTGAACTATAACTAAACTAGAAGAGAAGAAGAATTGAACTTAACTGAACTAGATATCAAAGAAAGTTCTCTACTTTCTTCTAAGTTTCAGTTTACTTATGTATATTCCTATGTACTGAAAGCTAAGAGAATGCTCTATAGAATAACTTTTATGGTAAGATACAAATTCCCCTTAATCAAAATTTAATCATTAATATTCCTACAAATCCACTTATTTCAAAAATCCATAACACTAATAAAGACATCATCTTTATTCAAAAAAAAAAAATAACAAAAAGAAAACCACTTAAAGTACGAAATCAAATATCAATTATTGATTTCAAGTATACTTGAACTAGGCTACTTGTAATTTTAGAATATTCATTTTTTCAACATAATAAACAACAGCAATTGATAACCACAAGAGCTACAAAATATATTTAAATGAAATACACAGTATTTGCCATTTACCACAATATGGCCTTCCAAGAGCACATTGCCAAGTCACAAGCATTATAGGGGTATAGATAGAAAACAGGGGCGACATTAGCAACTGTTCATAGAAATATACATAAGTATCTTCTTAAGTATACTTGGACTTGACCAATATAAATATGAGAAATAAGAAAACTTGTGTAAGACTTGCTGTTCACACGTTTTACTACCATATTTGTACGAGACAACGAAATCTGTGCATCTTAAGCAGGGTCACATGAATAAGCAGTTTTACGCACACAGTAATTGCTTAAAATTATAAAGAAACGGAAGTTGTTTACAGGAAAATGAAGCAGAAAAAAATATGAATTATAATATGAAAAGTTATACATAAAAAAATAAATTAAAAAAGTAAACTAAAAAGCCATTGAACTGTGAAATATTTATGAAGCAGATTGACCAGATTGTGGGGATTTTGTAAATTCCTAAAGTTATGACAAAATTATACCAGAATTTAATTATAAAAGGAACTAGTACTGAACCAAAACATAGAACTGAGTTAGAAATGAACTACATCTGATTTGGAACTAAACAGGAACTGACTTAAAACTTAACTGGCACTAAACTAGAACTTAGCTAGAACTGAATTGGAACTGAACTAGAACTAAGCTAGAACTGAACTAGAACTGATCTGTTCTAATTTCTACTTCAGCTCTAATTCAGTTCTAATGCAGTTCTGTTCTAGTTCTACTCCATTCTAGTTCTATTTTATTTTATTTTATTTTATTTTTGTTAACAATTAAATTTAATTTATTAGCAACTATTAAATTAGAAAAACAATTCATAAATTAAATATATTTTGTAAATTATTAATTTACAAAATATATTTAATATTAAATGTAAAAACAACTCATGCATTCCTAGAGAATCCCACTTGGTAATAAATCATTAAAGCATTTTTTAAAAACTTTTTATGTTCACTAATACTGGCAAGTGTTTGTAGCTGAAAATTCAGCCTAACGTAAATATTGACTCGGTCCATTTTAAACTCCATTTATTAAATACTGCTATCTCAGATTACAATTTATATAATGGTGTGTATTTCAATGTCTTAATCACTCGTGTGCAAAGCTGGGGAATTCATCCTTTATTTTCACTGTTTTTAAGATTTAGCACATTTATATTTATATAGTTATATTGACGTTTTTTTTTCGCAAAAAAATAATGTTTAATGAGCACTAGAAATTCCCTTTTTTCCGTTTTTAGAAAAATACACGAGGTTGTATGTTTTGAACAGCTGTTAAACACAAAGTAAATGACGACACTTGATCAAAATTTGACAGTAGTCTATTAACAGGTGGTACTTGATGGGAATAATGTTGCATTTAATATAACTACGAGGGAAGTTCGAAAAGTCACGGACTTATGCACTCACTATTCAACTAACTCAACTGAACTAGAACTGAAAACATTATTACCCACGAAATATTTTCTTTTTCGAACTAAAGAAGAACTGATATGAAACTAGAATCGATTTAGGATTGTATTTGAACTGAATTAGAAATCAACTAGAACTGAACTGGAATTGAACTAGAATTGAACTAGAACTAAACTAAAACTGAACTACAACTGAATCAGAACTGAACTTGAACTGGATAAGAACTGAACCAAAACTGAACTAGAATTGAACTAAAACTGAACTAGAAATAAACTAGAATTGAACTGGAATGGAACTAGAACTGAATTTGAACTAAAATAGAATTGAACTAGAACCGAACTGGAACTAAAGAAATAATTTGGAACTGAACTACAAGTGAATCAGAACTGAAGGAAAACTGAACTAAAAATGAATTAGAATTGAAGAACTTAACAAGAATTGTTTCAGAACTAAAATACCCACGAAATGTATTTTTTTTATTTTCCAAATCCCTTTATTATCCCCTAAAAATAACATTGCCCTCCATCTGGCATCTCTTAAGCGAAATACTTGCTAAAAAAACCGGTAAAAAAAAACATAAAATTGTTATCGTAAGCAAAAAATATTTTATACAAAAAAACAGTGATTCATTAATAATTTCTTTGTTATAATGCCAACACATAATACTGCTATTTTTTAAATCTATTATTAATTTTGTTAATATTAAAATCTTAATAAGTTTTTTTTCATGAAGAATAAGAGCATATGATTAAATTTTTTTTAAAGGAATTTTATTAATATGGTTTACTTTTTTCGACTTAAAGAATCAAAGAGTTTTATCTTTTCTTTGTAAAGAAAAGAAATAAAAATAAAAGTTTAAAAAGTAAAATATAAAACGATAATTTTCTTTAAAATGTAATAGTTCTAAACTTAAATATAAGTTTTATTTTTAAAATTTTTGCTATATCATAAATATATCGTTTATTTATTATAACTTGAAGTTATTAAATAAAACTTGAAATTGGAACTTTATTAAGGAAACTGCAGCATTTTGATATATATATATGACTATGACTTTCTTTTAAAGCCTTTAAGATTAGGATTTAAAATCTCTTGGTGACAAGAGATTTCATTAAGATATGTCAAATTAAGAACAAAATTTTGAAAATTTTTACTTTAATAAATTAATTTTTTATCTCTTTATTTTAATTACTGTTTCCCTTAAAAATTTTCTGCATTTCTTTGGTTTATAATTTCTATTTGTAAAAAAACTAGTTCAATAACTATTTTATAAATTAGATATTTAATTACTTTTTTTCACGTTCGCTATATAAGTATATTATATAAAATAAATGTAGTTAGCTCACGAAATAATTAGTTCATTCATTAGTAAGATTAGTTCAAAATGAAACTAGATATTATCATGAGAAAAATTAATTACTCCAAAAACACAACACCCACATAAATAAAAGTGTTAAAAAAGAATAAAAATGTTTCATTTACTAGTAAATTATTTAAAATCAAAATTTAAAACGAAATTCTCTTAAAACAAAAAGAAAACAATTATTAATTAAAAATTTCACAAATTAGTTTGTATATTATTTAAAACTCCGCTAAGTTTCTATTTTTTACGACGGGACCAAATTAAACCAAAGCCAGCTGTCTATTATTGACTAGACAGCTGCCTTAAGAACCTAGGTTTCTATAAAATACATGTGATTCAATAGGCTCCTTATAAAAATAGGAATATTTATTAAGCGATATCCCTCTACCTGTATATTGAAATCAATTTTCCCAATTTGTAAGAAAACCTACGAATAATAATGAAACATTGTATTATCGCAAAAATTGTAGAAAATGTTCATATTTAAAATCATTTAAAACGGTGAAAAAAATCATTTAAAATATGATTTCAAATGCATTTCAAAAAAATAATAAAAAAATGTTAATCGGGTTTTCACATAAAAGCCGAAATTTCACTAAAAAGGGTTTTCATTTTCAAAAAAATTGGGTTTTCACAAATCAGGTTTTAACCAAAATACGGGGTTCCAAGAATGTGAAATTTTATACTTTAAAAGATTAATCGGATTATTCACCAAAATCTCGGTTTTAAAAAAAGGATAAAAATCTGGCTTTTACAAAAAAAAAAAAAACTCAGTCGTCACGAAAAACTCGGTTGAATACCTAAAAATCTGTTATTCTCTTTATTCACTAAAAAAAAAAAAAATGGTTATTCACCAAAAACAGATTGATTATTACTAAATAATTTTGGTTTCGCAAAAAATTTCAAATTTATTTTTTGTTTTCCGTATAAATTGTCGAAACGATTTTTTTGTTCTTTTTATGAAAACAGGAGGTTAATCTTAAAACTTGATTTTTCACCACAAAATTGTTTTTTATCTAAAAAAAAAAAATAGTTTTTCATCTAAAATTTTTTTTTTGCTCAAAAACCAGTTTTCTGCCGAAAAATATATTATTTATATATATTTAACCAAAACCTGAATTTTTACATAAAAAATATGTAGTCACCAAAAACCAGTTATTGGTCTAAAAATAGAAAAATTATTCTATTAAAAAAAATGTTTACTCATCGGGTTTTCGGAAAAAAAAATCATTTAAAAGGACTTATCACTAAAAAAAAAATGTGGTTTCACAAAAAAATGGATTTTCAGTAAAAACGAAAAAATGATTATTTACAAAACCATTGAAATATGATCAGTCCATTATTTCACCTAGCCTCCATACAAATGTCCTCCCGGAATAGGGGTTTAATGATCATAAATGCACTAAACATAGAAATATTTTATACTTAGTTTAAGGAAGTTTTGTATAAATATCAATCTTTGTGCCAAATTTCATGAAGATCGGTCCATAATTGACCATAGCTCCCATATAAAACCCTCTTCCGAAAATCACTTTAACGTGTATAAATCACATACACATGTTTGTATCTGGTTTATATCGACACAAATAACTTTTATATAAGTAAAAATCATAGTAAGAAATTTTTTTTAGGATCGGTCTATAATTTACCAAAGTTCCCATATAAGCCCACTTTCGGGAATCACACTAAAGTGCGTAAATTTATATAAATGTTAGTATTAATAAAAAAAAACATAATTTCATTCTAAATATCGGCTTGTTTATCCTTAAAACCCGTTTAAAAACTCCGGAATTTCCATTTTTTTTTTATCAAAAAAATAAAAGCTTTCTATTCTAAAAAAAGAATTTCAAAAAAGTGTTTCATCTAAAAACCCGTTTAAAACATCCGGGTCTTCAGTTTTAATAAATTGTTCCTAATTTAACTACTTCATTAACATTCTTATTGAACTTTCGTTTTACTAAATTTTCACCAAGACCTTAAGGCTTAAAAACTAAAGTTTAAGTAATATAAAATATCCTTAAAATATTTTAATTTTCTAAAAAAAAAATTTAATAAAAAGCTCACCTTAGCTGCCGCAAAACCATCCGGATTGCAGCTGGGCAAAAAATGAATCTCCGTAGTATTTAGTAACTCTTGTACCTCTGGCACTCGAGCATAATTCAAAACCAAATACTGAGCCATAAACAAAGACATTTGCCGGCCCAAAGCCTCATCACCATGAATATTGGCCACTACTTTCACCACTGGTTTAAGTAAATCACCCACTAACACATCACCCGGAGCACTCAAAGCCAAAACATTCATATCGCGATTTTGCAATGTTTTACCAATAGAATACGCACGAGCTAAGTGAGGGTATTGACGTTGTAAGTCCGCGAATAATGAAGAAATTTCGGCATTATTTAAATATTTAGGATTATCAATAAATGACTCATTTTCGACCGTTTGAGCCTGCACACTTGACACACATACCGACGACAACAACAAAACGGCAACAGCGCAATGTACCAAACGAACGGCTTTAAATGACTCACTTTTGGATGACTGCCCACTAGCCGAACACCCTTTAGAATGCAGCGCACTTGCGCGCATTTTTTTTCTCAGGTATTCTTAAGAATTTATTTTTAACACAACAATAAAATATCCTTCTAATTATTTTAGGAATTTTTCTTTCCTCTTTTTAATTTACTTTTGACATTTAATTATGAAGAAAAAACACTTTTTTTCTTTGGATTTCTTGTTGTATTTTTTATTTTTACTTTGATGACGTTGTTGTTATTTCTTTTGTTGCCAGAATGGTTGGTCAAAACTTCTTTGTATTTTTCTTTTTTATTAAGATATTTTTTATATTTTTAGAATACAAGGCACTTTTATGAGCTTTAATTTTATTAAATTATTATTTATTTTTGCACAAACACAATATAAATTAATTTAATTTTTACACTCATTCACTACACAAAACCGACTATTATCGTTTTTCTTGTTGTTTACTCGAACGACTACTTTCTTTTGACACGAAATGTAGAGTTTCTTGAAAAGGCTGCCAGATGGTTAATAAAAAGAAAAACGCTAGATTCAAAGAAAAGCGCTGAAAAAATAAATTTTAGTGAGAAAAAATTGAAATATGATTTAAATTATAAAAATTAAAATAAATTAGATAGTTTTTGAATTGTTATAAAATATTTGTTTTAGTTTCTTTAAATATTATTGTTTTTTATTAAAAAGTTCTAACGGCATTTTTACATTTTACTTTAAATAAATGATAAGATCAAAATTATTAAACATGTATTTATTTTATAAGTTTCTTTAATTATTTTGATAGGTTAATATTTTTTTTAAATTAAATAACTAAATAAAGTGAGTAATATTAAAAACAAAATTTATTTATGAAAAAGTTATAATATAATTTTTAAGTTAAATATTCATTAAGTAAAATTTTTTAATGATTTTTAAGGAATATTTAATTTTTTAATGAATATTTAATTTGTAAATATAAAAAATAAATTTATAATTAAATTTTCAATAAAACATTAATTAAATTAAAAAAAATCAATTTTCCGCATAAATTTTACTTTTGAACAGAAAATACATTTTTCTTGGCAAATTAATATATTCAGGAAAACTAATATTTCAGCAAAAACTTAATTTTTTAACCATAAAATCATTTTGAGCACAAAAAAATAAATAAAATAAATGGAATTTCTATCAAAATTTGTATTTTTTAACATAAAATCGATTTGTTAACCATAATATTTCAATTTTTCACAAAAAGTTTAATTCTCATTAAAAAATTTTAGTTTTTATCAAGAAATATATATTTTTTAAGAAAAAAATTAATTTTCATTATTAAATAAATTCAATTAAAAATCTTTTTGCATAAATAAATTTTCAACAAATTCTGCAAGAAAAAGAATGTATATAAATTTTTCAATAAAAATCCAAAGATCTAATTTTCATAAACAAATTATTAAATAAATTCAATTAAAAATCTTTTTGCATAAATAAATTTTCAACAAATTCTGCAAGAAAAAGAATGTATATAAATTTTTCAATAAAAATCCAAAGATCTAATTTTCATAAACAAATTAATTTTTGGAAAAATTTAGTTTTTAGCAAAAACTTTATTTAACAAACAAAAGTTGATTTTTCATTGTTAAATAAATTTTTCAATCAAAAATCCTTTTTCTTAAAAAAAAATCTTGTACAGCAATTGCATTATTACTAAAATAATGTAAAAAAAATAATTTAAAAAAAAATCGAACTTTAATAAAAATAATATTTCTTAACAGAAAATTGTATTGTTTATCATAATCAAATTATTTATGAAAAACCCTTTCAAAAAATTATAAATCTGGTTTTTTATCAAAAAATCGTATTTTCATAAAAACAAATAGATATCGTATTAAAAACTGCTTTTTATAAAAATCAATGGTTGTGGATCAACGATTTCATTTTTCCACCAATATTCGGTTATTCACCAAAAAATATATGAAAAAATAAATATTTTTATCAAAATAATACAAAAAATTTTTTTTTTATATATTTAATTTTATAAAAAAAGAAAAACTTTAAATTCAAAATTATTAAAAAAAAGATTCATTTTCTACAAAAAATATTATTTTTTTTAAGTTTAAAATTTCTATTTTTAATTTCTGATATTTTTATTATTATCCATAATCTGTCATCTATTTATTATCTAAATTAATTATTTTTTTTTCTCAAATTTATAATTTATTTATTACATTTTAATAATTTTCTTAATTTCTTTAAATTTTCTTAAAATCGTCGATTATTTTTTTTTTATTATTTTCCATGTGGCATCTTTATTTTTTTAGTGCTCTTTGCTTTTTAAAACAATTTTAGAGAGCAAAAAAAAATTTCTCCTTTTTTAAAAAAAACTGCATAATAATGGCAATTTGTTTATTTTGGACAGAATTATATCAAGTTATTAAAAATTTGGACTTTTGTTTTTAATTATTAATAATTTTTCTTAACATTTTATTATATATAAGTTTTATTATTACTCATCATTTGGTAACTATTAATGTTTGTTTTTTTATTGTACTTTTTTGGCAACAGAACAAGTAAAAAATTCACTTTGTATTTAAGTAAATTATTAAAATTTAAGAGCAATTTTAATTTTATATTATATCATTACAATTTTCCTTAATTTTTTATTTATATTTTATTTTTGTTTATAGTTAAATATTAAATTATTGGTTTTATTATTTTATAAATATTACCCACCTGGCATCTCTTTATTTCTGTGTCGATTTTGTTATTGTGATTTTCAAACTGTAGGGGAGTTAATCCTACAAATTTCCCTTTTCTTCTCTTGACTTAACTGTCAATATTCATGGAAAATTCCCATTTTAATTGACAAATCAGAAAAAAAGAATTTTTCATTTAGATCATACCCAACATTTTTTTTGCAAAATCTCTTAAACTCAAAAAAAAAAAAATATATATATATATAAAAATTATAGAAAACTAAAGAAATTTTATAAAAAATACGAAAACTATAACGAATTTAAATGTGTGTGGATAGGAATTATCTACAAATGAATGCTCGTTTGAAGAGCTTGGACGAAAAATAACTAGAAAAGTGTAAAGAAAGAAAAAAATCTACGACGTTATTATACAAACGGGAAAAATTTTACAAAAACAAACCAAACAAGGGAATTAATAATATAATAGACACGGAAATTTATTAAAAAAACAAAACCTTGATATTAAGTTGATATATTAAAACAAAAATGCCTACCTCTAGATCTTCAGCTGCCGATTTGGTGCACACAGGCTCCAGCTCTCAGCCTTTGGTGAAAATAGGTCATTATTTGCTAGGAGCTACCTTGGGTACGGGTACTTTTGGCAAAGTCAAAATAGGAGAACATCAAATGACCAAACACAAGGTGGCAGTTAAGATTTTAAATAGACAAAAAATAAAATCTTTAGATGTAGTGGGCAAAATTCGTAGAGAAATACAAAATTTAAAATTGTTTCGACATCCTCATATTATCAAGTTGTACCAGGTTATCTCTACACCCACAGATATTTTCATGATTATGGAATATGTTAGTGGAGGCGAATTGTTTGATTATATTGTTAAACATGGCAAATTACAGGAACATGAGGCACGCCGCTTCTTTCAACAGATTATATCGGGTGTTGACTATTGCCATCGCCATATGATAGTGCATAGAGATTTAAAGCCCGAAAATTTGTTATTGGACCACAATCGCCATGTTAAGATTGCCGATTTTGGTTTATCTAATATGATGTTGGATGGTGAATTTTTAAGAACTTCCTGTGGCTCTCCCAATTACGCTGCTCCTGAGGTTATATCGGGTAAATTATATGCGGGCCCAGAGGTAGATATTTGGTCTTGTGGTGTTATTTTATATGCTTTATTATGCGGTACTTTGCCTTTTGATGATGAACATGTGCCTACTTTGTTCCGCAAGATTAAATCGGGCATTTTCCCCATACCAGAGTATTTAAATAAGCAAGTGGTTAATTTGGTATGTCAAATGTTACAAGTAGATCCTTTGAAGCGAGCCAATATTGAAGAGATTAAGAAACATGAATGGTTCCAAAAGGATTTACCCTCTTACCTATTTCCTTCTTCCATAGAACAAGATTCGAATGTTATAGATACTTATGCAGTGGCAGAGGTCTGTTCTAAGTTTGGAGTCAAGGAGCAGGAGGTCCACAATGCCCTGTTAAGTGGTGATCCTCATGATCAACTGGCTATAGCTTATCATTTGATTATAGACAACAAAAGATTTGCCGATGAAGCAGCCAAAACTGAAATAAATAATTTCTTTGTGGCTGGGTCTCCTCCACCGGCGGCTCATTCACCCAATGAAAGTCCTGATGTTATGGCAGGAGGCTCTGGCTCGGGTACATCCACTCCCGGTCGCACTTCACTAACCCCCTCCATGAAACCTCATCCTGAACGCATAGCCCCCATGCGTGAGCGTCAATTGGCCATGTCAATGGTACAATCGCAAGGTGGCGCTGCCTTTCCTGAAAAAACCGCCCGTGGCACTCCCATTAAAAGAGCCAAATGGCATTTGGGCATACGTTCTCAGAGTAAACCCAATGATATTATGTTAGAGGTGTATCGTGCCATGAAAGCTTTAGATTATGAATGGAAAATCATTAATCCTTATCATGTACGTGTACGTCGTCAAAATACTAAAACAGGAAAGTATTCCAAAATGTCTTTACAATTGTATCAAGTGGATGCTAAAAGTTATTTATTGGATTTTAAATCTTTAACCAATGACGAAGTAGAGCAAGGAGATGATGTAATTTTGGAAAGTCTTACACCTCCACCTTTGAGTAATACCGGCATAATGCCTCCCCAGCCAACTGGGCATCATACTATGGAATTTTTTGAAATGTGTGCGGCTTTGATTATACAATTGGCACGCTAAGTATCACGATTAATGCTTAACAAATAGCTTTTATAAAAAAGGAACCTTTAAATATTTTAAAGCTTTAGATTTTTAAGCAATAATTGGAATTTTTTTTATTTTAAAAAGGAAGAAAAGAAGTTTTTATCTAAATTGTTTAAATTAAATTTTTTTTTTAAGCAAAACTAAAATTTTAAAGTACAAATTAACAGTTTAACAAAATTTAAAACTCAAAACAAAATTTTTCAATGCAAAAAAGAAAAATAATTTGAAAAAAATTCTGAACGATTTATAAAAAAAAAAAAAATAAATAAAAAATAACAATTTTAGTTTTGCTTTTAAATTATTGAAAATTCACTTTCATTAATATTTAAAATTTTTTAAACTAAAGCTGAGCGGGTCATATTAAGGCAAATTTTTATTATTTTTTTTTAATTCTCTAAAATAATTTGTTAAAAGTTAAAACCTATTTTTTGTCTTTTCTTTAAATTTATTGTTATTATTTTTTTCTTTTTAGCTACTCTTCCCTAAAATATTGTTATTTTTTAGGATTTAGTTTTTTGTTTAGAATATGTTTATGGTTATTTAGCAACGAAAGGTTTAAAAAAAGGAAATATTGAAAAAAGCTAAAATATCTATTTAAAACCTAAGTTTGGTCGCATTAATAATATTTTTGTATTAGTTTTAAGTATAATTTTCAGTTGTTAATAAAGTTGAAAAAGTATTATTAAACAAAAAAAGAGCTAGTTTAATTTAAAAAATATACACAAAAAGTCATTCGACTCTTTTTGATATCAAAATAGATAATAGTAATAGAAAAAAATAACATGTTTGGATACTTTTTTGAAAAAAAAAAAAAACACTCGAAAAAAGTCACTAGACCTTTTTTATAGGAAGTCTAGACCCAAAAAAGTCTAGACTTTCTATATAGAAAAAACGACTAGACCTAGTCAGAAAAGTCTAAAGAGAAACTTTTTAATAAAAAAGGTATAGAGAATTTTTAATAGAAAAGAAGTCTATAGACTTTTTTATAGAACTTTTTCAGTAAAAAAGTCTAGAGACTTTTTTTAATAGAAAGATGTCTCAGACCTTTTTTATTGAAGAAATAAATATGAATTAAATTTTTATTAGAAAATAATTTAATAAAAAAATAAAAGAATCCACTTAATTTTGTTACAAGATCTTTATTTTTTCAAAACACTTGAAAATATTTTTGTTTTTTTTTTATTATCATTATTTATTTTATAAACTTATACTATAACTACTGAAATGATTATAAAGGAAATAAAAAAAAATACATAATAAAACATTTAAATTTACAAGATCTTTTTTCAAAACTTGAAAATATTTTTGTTAACATTTTTTTATTATTAATTACTGTATAACCTTATGCTATAAGTACTATAATGATTATAAAGGAAATAAACACAAATACATAATAAAACATTTAAATTTTTGAGTGGTTTAAAATGTCATTAAGAAACCCATCAAAATGCCTCTAACTTCCTCTTTCTTAACATCATTTCTTTTCTTTCTCTTCTGCTGCACGATTTTTACGTTTTAATTTATCTATTATGGATTCTATGCTATTAGCATCGACTAATCCAATAAATTTATCCACCACAACACCATTACGAAAAGCCAATACAGCAGGCACTGCCTTAACCTCAAAAGTTTCCACTAAATCAGTATTATTTTCCACATCAATAATAGCCAAATCAATTTCGTTGGAATCTTGTAAAAGTTCTTCCATTTTGGGTGTAAGTATCTTACAAGGATCACACCATTCAGCATGGAAATTCACAATAACGGGTATATCACTATTAATGACCTTGAAAAGAGAAGAAAAAAACGGACAAAATTTAAATATTAAAAAGGTCTCTTAAATAAAAGAGTACGTGCTTAAAATCATGGACACAAAAAAATATAAATACATATTTTTTGTTCTTGCTGTTTTGTTTATTTTAAGGTAAAATTTATTCAGGTTGCATAATTATTGTTTACTTTTCGTAAAAAAAATAAACTAATGAGTAAAACAAAATCAATGAAAGCAGCTGATTAAACAAAGAAATGAACCGTTAATGAGAACTATTAAGAGCAAGACTGAGAGAAAGTGAGAGGAAACAGGAAATAAAACTATAGGACTCATAGGAAAAAATACTGAAAATTATGAAGAAAAAAATATTATTTACCGTTACGTAAGAAAAAAAATGAAATTTATGAAAAAATAAACAATAAAAAAACAAAGATAAAATTAATCATTATTTTACTGCTATTTACAGAAAGTGAGAGAAAGAGAGCAAAATAATGTTCAAGAGCAGGAGATAAAAATTAATTTCACTTTTAGTAAGCAGGAAAAAAGCAATGATAGGAACATAAAATACAAGTAGAAGTTTGTGCAAGAGGCAGTTCAAACTAAATTTTCAAAAAAAAAAAAAAAATACTCATTTTTTTAAAACACAAAAATAAAATATATATAACACGCATTTTGTATAGGTTTTTGTCTCTCACATAAACTTCTAGTTATATTCTATGGATAGGAATATAAATTACTTATTTCAATTCTCTAGAGTCTTATTTTGATAGAAAAAAGTTTAGAGACTTTAAATAGAAAAAAGCCTAGATACTTTTTAATACACAAAAAGTTTAAACTTTTTTAATAGACAAAAAGTCTAGAGACTTTTTATAGACAAAAAGTCTACAAAGCTTTTAATAGGAAATATCTCTAGACTTTTGCAATAGAAAAAATCTCGGTATAAAAAAATCACTACTTTTTCGATAGCAAAAATGTCAATAGACTTTTTTTTATAGAAAGTCACTAAAAAGTCTTTAGATTTTCTTTGGATAAAAAGTGTTATTTTTTAATAGAAAAAAGAGTAAACTTTTTAATAGAACAAAAAGTTTTAGTACTTTTTTTTGATAAGTCTGCAATTTTTATAAAAAAAAATAATCTCACGATTTCTTTTATTTTTTTAATAGAAAAATGTGTGGACATTATATTATTATTATTATGATTTTATAGAAAAGACGTTTTTGATAAAAAAAAACCGTCCTTTTTTCATTAGTCTTGATTTTTTTTTTTTTTAATAGAATAGTCTGTAGACTTTTTAATAAAAGAATTTTTTTGAGATTTTCTTTTTTTTTCTGTAGAAAAATCTCTGGATTTTTTGTAGAAAAGTCAAATTTTTTGTGGTAAATCTCTAGATTTTTTTTTTGTGGAAAAAATCCTACTTATTTTAGAGAAAAGCCTAGACTTTAAAAAAAAACGTCTCTAGAAAGAGTATCATGGAAAAAAGTCTACACTTTTTCGCAGATAGAATCTACCTTTTTTTATAAATAACATAAAAAATCTAGACTTTTTTAATAAAAAATGAGAATCAATTCAGTAGATTTTAAACAGTAAAATAAAATAAACAAAGAAATTATTGAAATAAATCTAAACATTAACGTTAGAAATGCTGAATATTTCTCAATAAAAACTAAAATATCATCACTTCAACACTTAATAAATTTATCTAAATAAGAAGCACCATTTTTAATCACACTATTGTTCAGCTCTTCATGTTTTTTTTTTCTTTTATTCATACTTACTTTCTGATCAAATTCATAATGATCTTTAACAATGTATTTTTTCAAGGCCGTCTGTGATTGTGATAAACATTTTTGGGTAGCCGTCACCGCCAATGGGGCCAAACGTTGACAGGCATTTTGGGCACTTGTAGAAGTTTGTATACAAGATACCAAACGTGGCATAACACCTTCCGCGGCTATTTTTAACATTTTTTGAAGCTTACAACATACAGGCTTTCAACTGGAAGAAAGAAAAGAAAAACTGCATAAGGTTAATAACTTTGTTATCACATAATTCAAGCACACAAATTAAATAAACGTTATTTTGTGCTTTAACAAAAAACAAGATTAATTAACACACATTTATTTATTACGCCAAAAAAACGCGTATACTTTTTTCTGTCGAGAAAACTTTTTGTTTAAAATTTGCATAATTTATTTTGATTTCTATATTATTAGAATATGTTTTTATTGAATACCCCTGCCTGCCCCTTGTATAAATTCAATAATTTCCAATAATTAATGATGAGTGTCTTTTTTTGTGATCGTATTACTTTTATAGATGAGGTAATTTGTTTTTAATTTTAATGCTTTTGTTACTTATTTATTACTCACTTTTTTTAAGTAATTTACTTGAATCGTAAATTAATTTACGAGTTTTATTAATATTTTTTATTGAATTTTCTTTTAAAAAATCTATTAATATTATTCCATATGATGAAAACAAAGTCGAAAATAATTATGAGTGAAATGTTTTTTGTTGTTCTCTTTATTTGTTTTGTCAATGAAATGACATTTGATAAAGGCAAAGAGATACCAGATGGGTTATTTTGAAAGAAGTAAGTTTTAAATGCTTTGGAAAATAAAAAAATAATAATAATTGAAAAATATAAATATTTCACAATTATTGGAATTTGTTATATAATCAAAAACAATTTATTATTTTTTATATAAAAGAAAGTGTATATTTTTCTATATATTTTACAGAAAAAATTACCTTTTTTATAGAAAAATAAAGTCTGGATTTTTTGTATAGAAAATCGTCACTAGAATTTTTAGATAGAAAAAGTACTTTTTTAATAGAAGTGTTTTTTTTTATAAAAAAAGTAGAGACTTTTTTTTGATAGAAAAATGTCAAGATTTTTTTAGAATAAAAGGTCTGTATTTTTAACAGAAAAAAAGACTAGACTTTTTTTTATTAAAAAAGGATACATATTTTTGAAAGAAAAATTTCACTAGAATTTTTTGGATATAGGTATTTTTTATATAAAAAAATTTTCATAGAAAAAGTTGACATTTTCTGATGGAAAAAAGTCTAGATCTTTTTAATAGAAAAAAAGTTTGTACTTTCTTTTTTATAAAATCTCTGAACTTTTTATACTATTTTTCGTTTCGGGGAAAAAGTCGACTTTATTTTCATAAAAAAAAGTTTCTATGAAAAAAACTACTTTTTTTGATAGAAAAAATTGTAGACTTTTTTGACAGAAAAAATGTCTAGACTTTTTTTATAGAATACTTTTTTTTATAAAAATAGTCTGTGGACGTTTATGATAGCACAAAAAGTCTGTTTTTTTTTTTTTTTTTTTGGTAGAAAAAGTATTTTTTTGATAGAAAAGGTCTAGACATTATTTTTGAAAGAATAGTCTCTATATTTTTTAGTTTGAAAAAGTCTCTAGCCTCTTTCTGGACGAATTTTAATAGGAAAGCCTCTCTTTTTTTAAAGTGTAGACTTTTCTTGATAGAAAAAATAAATTTAAAATTTATTAAAAATCATTTTATTTTCTTTCATTTTTTTCTAGAGAATTTTTTAAAAGAAAAAGTCTCCGTGAAAACAAGTCTCTCTCTCTCTCTCTGGATGTTTTTGATAGAAAGAAATAAAAGAGAGTACATTTTTAAAATAATGTTTAACAAATCTTAAATTTATTTTTTATTAAAAAACTTATTTACTTTTTTTTCTAATATCGAGTACGAAAGAAATAAAGAAAAGTATATTTTTAAAATATTTTTTAATAAATCTTAAATTTATTTTTTATAAAAAAATTTATTTACATTTTTTTCCAATATCGAGTACGAGTATTTCCTTATACAATAATTTATATTAAAAAAAATAATAATACTTTTTTGTTCAAATTATTCAAAACAGGTTTTGAAATAATAAATCTGGATGTGATAAAGTTTTCTTTAAATTCCTCACACTAATACGATTCCTTTGGTGCTTACGATCCGAGATGCATCTAAAACATGAAGCAAAGCAGTTGATAAAGTAAAGGGGAGGAGAATAATTCATTCAGGAATTATTGTTATGGATAAAGGAACGAGGTAAAGGTGTAGGTGCTGTATTAGAATTATTATCTAGACATGGGCTACAACTTTATTAAATATTTAAAAGAAAAATTAGAGATTTAAAAAACTTTTTTCAATTAATAAAACTTACTCAAATATTTTTTGATGATATTCTATCATAATTTTAACACAATCGGCTAAAATTTCACTTTCTTTAAGAAGCAAATGTATATCTTGTATGCGGGCCCCTGATTGTACAGTATGAAATATGGAGGGAGTTATCGAAAGAGACAAAGTTTCGGCACTTATGTGTTGTAAAGGTACTTTGGTTAATCTATAAGAAAATAGCGAAACAATAATAAACAATTACATTTATATGGGTTACATTGATTAGATAAAAATTATCATTAATGTAAAGATTTAAGTTCAAGCTAATTTATTTTAAAATGAAAAAAAAGACTTACTTATTGAAATGAGCAAATAAATATTCCATAGTATCACGATTTACTTCCGGCAGAGAACGTATCAGTCTTTTTAATATTTCCAATTTGTTAGGCAAATCAGTCAACACTAGAAATAAGTTATTAAAAGATATTATAAAATATTTGTGGTTGCTCTTTTAACATGTTTATTTAAAGATCACTTTATACTTACACCATTGGTTAGCTTTGCCTATAAATGTTTTGGCTTCATTAGCCGATACTAGAGGACTTTTTATTTCTCTTAAAAATAATTTTAAAACCCCCGCTAAAGTGTGTATATCTACATTGGGTTGCCTTAAGGCCATATAGTCATTGGCATCGATGCTAAAGCGAAGGGCCTGCATTTTATTATAATCACCACATTGTCTATAAATGCCCTCTATGGGCTCGGTGGATTTGCGATATTTCTCCTCAATTAATTGGCAACAATCAACCACAATTTTGGGTACTGTTTTGTGGACTTCATCTTTAAGGACTAATTCGATTTCGGTATCAAAACAGGGTTCGTCTGGAAGAGATTTAAAAGGATATTAAAAACAAAGGAATATTTTAAATATTCTGTAAAATGTCCACAGACTTTTATCTATTTATACAAAAAAGTCTAGACTTACTAGAAATTTTTTTCTATACCAAAAAATTCTAGACTTTTTCTGTACAAAAAAGTATAGAGACTTTTTTCTATATAAAAGAGTTTAATGACTTTTTTACAAAAAAGTTTAGAAATTTTTCTAGAGAAAGATTTTTCTATAAAAGGTCTAGAGAAACACTTTTCTATAAAAAGTCTAGAGAAAGACTTTTCTATAAAAGGTTTAGAAAAAGACTTTTCTAGACAGACTTTCTATAAAAAGTCTAGAGAAATATTTTTCTATAAAAAAGTCTCGATATTTTTCTCTAGGCTTTTTATAGAAGTCCTTCTTCAGAAAAATCCCTAGACTTTTTTATAGAAAGTCTTTCTCTAGACTTTTTATAGAAAAGTCTGACCCTAGAAAAATGTCTAAACCTTTTTTGTAAAAAGTTTCTAAAAAACGAATTTTTTTTATAGAAAAGTCTCTAGACTTTTTTGTATAGAAATGTCTCTTGACTTTTTTGTATAGAAAGAGTCTCTTGACTTTTTTGTATAGAAAAAAATCTAAACTTTACTTCTATAAAAAATCTAGAGACATTTTCTATAAAATAGTCTAGAGAGTTTTTCTATAAGAAAGTCTACAGAATTTTTCTTTAAAGTCTAGAGGTTTTTTTCTATAAAAAGGTCTAGAAAAAGACTTTTTTTTGTAAAGAATATATTTTTTCTATAAAAAAGTCCATTTAATTCTCACCATTATATATATTCTGCTCCTTTAAAGTCTGTATACTGGGTCTTTGTTTCCAAAAATTCGATAACTTCATCCAGGCTACGAATTTCGAAGGCTGTACTGCTGTTTGTGTGGCTCCTACATTAGAATCCTTTTTTGCCAATCTTATACTACTAGACTTTTTGCGTTTTGTTTGTGATTCCTGTTGTTCCTTGACAAATTGTTCAAATTTCTTGCGTAACTCCTCCACCTGTATGGCCATGGCCTTTGATTCTTTTAATTGCTTTTCCAATTCCTCTATTTTTTGTTCTAACGTTTCTAAACGTTTTGCACACTGCGAAGAGCAACAATTAATATTAAGCGACGAGTTATTGGAAGAAGACGAAGAAGTCATTTTATTTAAACCGGATGACGAAGTAGAAGATAATGGTGTGATGGGTGTTAGAGGTGTAGCCTCTAATTCGTAGAGTCTGCTAAGGTCTCTGGTGCTAGAACTTTTTAAAAGGGTAAGTTTTATGGGTCTGGGTCGGGGCTCTTTGAGTATGATAACTCCCTCGGAACGAGAGCTTAAAGGTTTGCTTGTTATGGCACCGTTAACACGTGTGAGATTACTGTTCGAACGCGTATAACTAGGCGTACGATCGCGAAAACAATTCATAATGTTTTTTTGGCCTCTACGTTCGTTGGCGGCTGAGCCTGTATTGGCGATAAGAATGCCCGCAGAATCTGGTGTTTGTGGCCAGCGTGTAGAGGAATTATTAAATGTTGATTGTTGCTGCTGTTGTTGCATATTTTTTTTAGCAGCAAACTAAAGCCTCTAAAGTGCTAACAAAGGGAAGTGATGGGGGTTAAGAAGAGAGTATATTAACAACTCGTATTATTTTATTATTTTAAACTTTGCGGTCAGTTTAGTTATTTTTTTTCTTCTTCTTCTTTTTTTTTTTTCTTTATTTTTTATCTTGTATTTAGTTTTTGTTTTTAATGCTTATATGCAGTTTGCTAATCACTCAGGCACATCATCATCAACATTATTATTCTTACAAAACAAATGCAGTTTAAAATAATAAAAAAATTCTTCTATTCCTACTATTTTTTAATTGTTCTTTTTATAAACTCTATTCTTGTTATGACAAACCATTCATTTGGTATTTGTTGTGGGAGCCGATTGAAAATTGATTCCCATTGTATCTTATCGCTTTCCTTAAGTTAAAAAACAAAAGTAAAAAATTCATTGTTTTTTATAATTATCATTTGGAAGAGTAAGAGTTAATTTGAAAATAATTACGTTATTTATAATAACTACTCATTAAATACACTCTTACGCTCTGTACTCTTTTTTGAATATTATGTTGAATATATAAAAAGAGAAGGTGTCATTTTTGTTAAAGGGGGATTTTGGAGCAGATTTTCATTGACTTAAATTATTTTGCATTCCATTATTTATATTAATATTTTTCATGTGTTTGTTTATATTTATGTTGATTACTCATTCACTTCCATCTGTTTATAATTCTAGTTAAAATACCCTACGGTTCTGCAGAATATTTTTCTTAAAGTTTTTTACTAAGGACTATAAACTAAACAATAAGCCAGGTTATCGAATAGACTAAAGTGTAGACTGCAGACAAGAGTATAGTGTAGATTATAGACTAAACTATAGTGTAGATTATAGACTAGACTATAGTGTAGAGTATAGACTAGAATACAGTGTAGACCATAGACTAGACTAGTGTGGACTATATGCTAAACTATAGTGTATACTAAAGTGTAGACTATAGTGTAGACTACACTATAAGCTAGACTAAAACTTAAACTTATGGCTAGTCTATAGTGTACAATATAGATCAGACTGTAGTCTACACTATGGACCAGATTATAATTCAGAATATAGTAATGTAAAATTTAGACTTAAATGAAATTATATTTGTTTTAAAATACAAATCCCAAATCTATTGGGTATTTCCTTTTTTGTCACTGATATTTGCAACAACGTACATTTTTATGTTTAATTTTAAAACGGAATTTAAACCTTTGACGTCTAAATGTGATTAATTACATTTCATCAGTTGCATACATACCTACATACATACATATATTTTTTGCAAGTTTATTATTTAGCTAAAGCGTAGTATAATATATATAAATAAATTAAAATCTAAATTTTAAATCTTCCACACACACATATATATATAATTATTCTTTAAATAACCTTCATTAAATAGACAACTAACCACATTAAATCTTTTATCACAGCTGTCCATTATTTTAAGATTTTACTGTGAAATTATTCAAGGCAAATTTTAAATTAATTAATGAATAATTGTTGTAGCCGTGGTTAATGTATAAAAACAATTTATATATAAATTTTACATGGGTTTGGGTAATATAAAATGCAATTTTATAAATTGAATTGATCCAAAGAGCAACAAAAAAATTTATAAGATCTCAGACAAAATTCTTAAATATTTTAATGAAAGAAATAATTATTATTAAATTATTTAAATTTAATACTATGAAAATATTTAAATTCCTTTAATTAAAAAATGTTAAAAAAATTGCTCAAATTGTTCCCATTTGCTAAAGACTCCGCACTTTAAAAAATACTGCAAGTGAAATTAATTTTTATATTTTAAATAAAAATTTCGAAATATTGTATAACAGTTTTAAAATTTTCTATTACAATTTCAATTTTTAAATTTGTATAACAGTTTCAAAATTTTATATAACAGTTTTAAAATTTTGTATAACTGCTTCTAAATTTTGTATAACCGTTTTAAAATTGTGAATAAAAGTTTAGAAATTTTATATAACAGTTTTTAAATTTGTATAACAGTTTCCAAATTTCGTATAAGCTTTTAAATGTTGCATAACAGTTTCGATACTTTGTATAACAGTTTTACAATTTTGTATAAAAGTTTCTGAATTATTATGAGTATTTTGTAAAACAGTTTTTTAATTTTGCGTAACCATTTCGATATTTTTTTTATCAGAAATTTTGTATAATTGCTTTTAAATTGTGTATAATAGTTTCTATATTGGGTATAACGATTTCTAAATTTTGTATAACAGTTTAAAAATTTTGGAAATCTTGTATAGAAGTTTATAAATTTTGTATAACATTTTACTAATTTTTCAGATTTGGTATAACATATTCTAAAATCTCCTGATTTGGTATAACAGTTTCAAAATTTGTTTATAAAAGTTTCAAAATTAGGTATAATAGATTTTAAATTAGATATTAAAATTTCTAATTTTTGTATATCACATTCGAACTTTTATAAGTTTCAAAGATGTTGCACAATTGATTCAAATTTTTGTAAAAGTTTCTAAATTTTTAAGTTTTTTTAAAGCAATTTTGAAACATTATGTAACAATTATTAAATTTTGTATAACAATTAATAAATACTATATATAAGCTTTTAGTATAGAAAACCTAACACCTTTTGTGATTTTTATAACAATTTCAAAATTTTATAAAATAAATTCAAATATAGTTTCATATTTTTAACTAATTTTAAAACTGTTTCCAAATTGTGTGTAATAGTTTACAAAATGTGTAAAAACTTTATAGGTAGTGCAAATTGTATCGAAGTTTCTAATTTTGGTATAATACTTTTTAAACTTTTATAAAACAAATTCAAATAATTTTATTTATATTTGAAACTATTTTAAAATTTTGTATATAAAAAAATTCTAGAATAACAGTTTTAAATTATTGTAAACAAATTGAAAATTATTTATGTTGCAATAAAAATTGTATATCAAAATACAGTTTCCAAAACTATAATTGAAGTTAGATTGAAAAGATTCTATATGAATAAAATTTTCCTAAAAATTAAAACTGTCCAATATATTTAGAGCAATGAAGGATGATCAAATGTCATTAAAATTTTGCAACAAAAGTTTAAATTTAAACAATTAAAATTGAGATTGGATTGATTAAATTTTATATGAATCAAAGATTTCTAAAATTTAAAAATGTCGATTGTTATTTGGATTATTATTTGGACAAGGAAGGATTGATTGCCATTAAAATACTGTAACAGAAACTAAAACTTTAAAAATTAAAATTGAGGTTAGGTTGATTTTTTTTATTAAAACTCGAATATTTTGGGGAAATAAGAAATAGTTTGGTATATGGGCTTTTTTCAATAGCTTACATTTATTATTATTTTTATTTCTATTTTAAAGTGCCTCCTTTAGAAAAATTAACTCCTCCCATTAGGTTTTTTTTTTTATATTTTAAGACATTTATTGAGATATTTTTAATAAAATAATGATATTTTTACTGTTATAATTGATTCCCCACTTTACTTTTAGAATAAGTTTTATTTTCTTAAAGGGTTTATAGTCATAATAAAATTTTTATTTTATTTAAAGTTTATAGAAAAAAATTTATATGCAATTTTGTTTTATTATTTTAAGAAAATTAAAAATAATATTATGAAGAGTTTTCTATTTTTATTAAATTATTTTTTATATTTTAAAGCGAAAATGTTTATACATAAATATTAAAGCTTCTTTACTTAAAAATTACCTTTTCAAAAACAAATAAAAAAAACCTTTCAAACAATAAAAAAACCATTCATAAAGCTTTACAATAGTGGGAAAAATTTTTTATGTGCAAATTTATTGAAAACTTATAAATTTTGACAAAATTTTCTAGTTTAATTTATATTGTTCATTGATATAATAAATTTCCATAAAAGCTGCCAACTTAAGTATTTAACAATAATAACAAACAACAATAAAAAAGATATGTTTTTAATAAAAAAAGTAATACAAAATTATCTGAAAAATTCCCTAATTACAGTTTAATTTATATAAGGCCATTAAATTACAATTATTGGATAACAAAAAAAAAAGAGGGTGTTAAGTTTAGGGATATTAAACATTTTAAAGGTGTAACAAGGTTATCAATGTTATTGATTAGTTTATTTTAGAACATTTCATTTTTTTCGAGTCCTTAAAACATTAAAGAAAAAAACAATACTTTTCCTTTGCGTTTTTTTTTGCATTTAGTTTTCGTAAAGGAAGTTTAACAAATAGCAACAAAATACTCGTTCATACAGATTGTTAATAAATTTTAAAGCTTTCTATTTGAGGTATACTAAATACTATATTATAAACGTTTAAATGTTATTTTTGTTGTAACTTTACTTTTGCTTTATTTCATGAGTATTTCTTTCTATACGAATTCAAGGTTAATTAAAACGTTTAATAAACATGTTTTGAATTACAAATATATAGGCATTCTTTTAGTTGATACTGCACTATTTGCTAAACATTTATTTTAACAATAATAAATGTATATGTGTTTATTAAAAAAAAAATAGTTAGAATTTTTAAAAATTTTGACCAGTTTAATTTACATTTAGATTCTTAAAAGCAAATTACATACATGTATATGTTTTGTTCGATTTTAACTGAATATTTTGTTATACAGTTTGCAAATTTAATTATATGCAACTAAATAGCTTATTATAAAGCATATTAGAGCAGCCACTGAGCCCGTTTCTTTAGGTCCTGCAGCATTATCGGCTGATTTAAGGTTTTGATCTCCCACCATGGTAGACTCTTGTTTCAATTGTTGTGAAGACGAACCAGCAGTTATAGGTTGCAAGGGAGCCAATGGAGCAGAACCTTCAGCGGGAGCTGCAGCTGCTGGAACAGTTTCTTCGGGTTTTACAGCTTCATTAGTTGCTTGTGGTTCTACTGGTGGTGGTGGTGGAGCTGGGTAGCAGGCTATTTTTTCCACTTCTATCATTTTTGTAGCATCATTTGGATCGGTTTCATTAACACGTACTGGCACACAAATTATACCACCAGCTGGTGGTTGCTCGGGATTACCTAAAGGTGGTGCTGCGGCATCTGCTGCAGCTGGTGGTGCAACTGTTGCTTCAGTAGAATTTTGAGCCGTGTCAGGAGCTACAGCTGGTACTGGGCCTAAGGGTGCCAAGGGGGCTGGTGTTTCGCCAGCAGCAGCTGCAGCCGCTGGAGCCGGTGTAGTTCCGCTATTTAAAACAACTCCATTAGTATCAGTTGTATTGACAACATGTCCATCAATAATGATAATAGTAGGACTACCGGAACTGCCACCGCCAGCAGCGGCTGGAGCTTGCTCAATAACTTTAGTTTGTGAAGGCGTAAGAACATGTCCTAAAATAGCGCCACCCAGGGCACCAGCAGCTAAGCCAGAACCTACATTTGTTTAAAAAAAATTAAATTTGTTCAATTTATGTTCTCTGTAAACTTATAAACTTCAATGATTTTGATTGATAAACAAGATGATGATGATAGTGGTGATGAATATTTATTTATTCTACTATTTTTAATATAAAAAGTAAACACATAGCTAAGAAAATATCATGTAGTCTTTTTTGTATTTCAAGTTTCAATATCCAAAAAAAAAAAAAAAAAAACAAATTAAATTATCGAGTTTTTGTTAGGTCTGGTTTAACAATAATTTAAATGGAATAAAAAATTAATGAAAACTAATTAGAATTTACCATTTAGCACTAAAACAAATTTGAATTCAGTATTTTTAAATTTGTATTTAGTTTTTATAGAAGAGTTTTAAACTTCTGTATAACAGTTGAAAATTTGTGTATAACTGTTTAAAATCTTTGTATTGCAGTGTTAATTTCTATAAAAAAATTTTTAATATAAGTTAATAAGTCTTCAATAAGTTTATAACAGTTTCAAATTTCAGTATGACAGTTTTAAATGTAAGTATAATAGTATTCAAACATGGGTATAACAGTTTTAAATTTGTGTATAACTTATGTATAACAGTTTAAAATTTCAGTATGAGTTTTAAATGTATATAACAATTTAAAATTATTGTATAAAAGTATGTTAACCTGTATAAAAGTTTAAAATTTGTATATTAACAGTTAAACAGTTTTGTATAACAGTTTAAAATTTGTATATAAGTTAAAATTTTAGTATAACAGATTTAAATGTATGTACAGTTGTTTAAAATGTTTGTATAACTGCTTAAAATTATTATATAGAATTTTTTAACATGTATATAATAGTTAAATATTTATGTATAAAGATTGAAATTTTACAAAAGTGGATTTTAAAATGTTTGTATAAGAGTTAAACGTTTTTAATCCTATAGTGTAAATATTTTTAGAACAGTTAAACATTTTTGTATTAAAGTTTTTAACTATTTGCAGGTGCAAACAATTTGTGCACAACATTTTTAAATTTTGTATTACAGAGTCAATATTTGGTAAAACTGTTTTTAAGTCCTTAGAACTGTTTTAAATGTTTGTATAACAGTTTTAATACTCTATACTATTTTAAACAAATTTGAAATCCTATTTTTCAATTTAAATGTTTTGTATAACAGTTTTTTATTCAACCTAACAATTTGTAATTTTTATATAATAACAGTATAAAACTGTTTAGAAGAATTTATAATAGTTAAATTTTTTCTTTTGTTATAAAAAATAAACTCCTAAATTTTGTTTCTAACAATTTAAAATCCTCTATTAAAATTAAATTTTTTATAACAGTTTATAATTTGGGAGTATAAGTTTTAAATTCTTTTCACAATCTTTAACTTTGAATTCAGTTCAAACCTGTTTTGTATGACAGTTTTTCCTTGCGTATTAGAGTTTAAACGTATAAGAGTTTATATAATTTGTTTAAATTTGTTTTAAATTTAATCAAATCAAATAAGGTCAGTTTTGCTGCTGGACTTTTAAATTATCTAAGCAACTTCTAAATTTGAATTCAGTTAATACTTTTTTGTATAAGTTTTCCCTTGTGTATGAGAGTTTAAATGTGTAAGAGTTTACAATATTTGTTAAAAATTCAAAAAAAATTTATGTTTAAAATAATAATAAAATAAGGTCAATTTATACGACTGGAATAGAAGTTTTGAGGGAGAAAAGTAGAGCTAAAGAATAGAGTGAAAGTATTCGTTTTTTATTTGCGTATAAGAGTTGAAATTTATAAGAGTTACATAAGTTGTTTAAAATTCAAAACGTTGTTGTAAAAGTTAAATATTTAAAGGTCAAATAAAATCTGTTTTTGCTATTTGTTGAAGAAAATTAAATCAAAAAATAGAGTACGAATTATATGGGTCCCGAGATACCCAGCTAAAAAAAACAATTAAATCTTGGGTTCTATAAAGTGTTTGTTTGAATTAGGAAAAAATACCTATAATTTATAAAAGGGTCGCTGTTGTTAGCTATACTTCGTTATTTTATTTATTTTTCCCCGTTTGAATTGAAAACTTGTTTTTAAAACGTGGGGTTTTTTTTAATTTTAATTAAATTAACATAAATATAAAAGAAAGTGACAGTCACGTTCTTAAAATAATTAGTTACAATTACATGCATAAATAAAAGATGCTAAGATTTAGCTTAATGGAAATTGATTTTATAAAAGATAAATATCATTTGAAGGTTTTTTACTTATTTAATAAAACATCTGCATTGTTCCGGTTCTTATCAAAAAAGCATGTTCGCTAATTTCTGATTTTGAAATTTTGACTTAAAACAGTTAATCTAAAGTATACTAGGGAAACAGCGAATATTGTTAAACATATAAATTATAGGGGAATAATATGTATTTAGAATTGTTTATTATTTTTTTTTAGCAAAAAATTTATATAAAAAGAAGTTTTATTTTTTAATATGTAGCAGATATTTAATGCTAGAATGAAACGCTTGAATGCATACAAAATAATAAGTGTAAAAAAAATTCTTTATTTTCCAAATAAATCCCCTTAAAAACATTACATAATTTCAAACTGACATTAAATAAAAACCCTAAACTGTAAACTGTTAATGACACCTTTAATTTTTTGTTTAAATGCCAATTTTTCTCTTTGTATGTATTTTTGTAAATAGTATTTAAAAAGTAATAATAATAAATAGAAAATAAACACTTCACTTACCAAATCCAAGGCCAGATGATGTCTGCTGAGGTGGTGACGAATAGAAAACAGCACCTGGTGGCAAAGCATTTCCAGCTGGTACATATGTGGCTCCCTGTGGCAAGTTTTGTGGCGATTGATAGTGGCTAGGTATGCCACCAGGTGCATGATAACCTCCACCATAACCACCCATAGGATAACCACCTGCTGCACCACCATAACCTCCAGATGCCTGAGAGGGATTATTGTAATAAGTGGCTCCAGGTGGTAGATTATTAGGACTATGATATGTGGCTCCTTGAGGTAAGGCTCCAGGATTATGATATTGAGGTGCTGCACCATAATTGGTGCCGGTAGCCTGATTATAACTAGGAGGAGCAGCGCCATAATTAGGTTTCTGATATACTGGTGGAGGTTCATGAATATTAGTTTTAGCTCCTCCGGCTACATTCGAAGCCGAGTAGGATGGTGGTGGTCCGGGATTAGCTTGATTAGGTACATTCCATCCTATAGGTTGGTTATTTGAAGTGGGAGCACTAGCCGGGCGGTTGGGTTGAGCATTAGAGCTGGGATAGCTTAGTTTCACTGGGTCAACATGGGTATTACTGCTGCTACTGCCACTATTCGTATTGTAAGTGGGTTTAGTAACACTAGTGGGCTGACGTCTAGTAGAGTAACCACCTCCGGAAGATTTACGATTACTGCCACCCAAGGCCCTTTTGGCTTCACATATAGGTGCTGCTATTATTAGAGCACTTACAACTAAAGCTACCACAAATTTACGTGGTGCTAACGACATTTTGTGCAAATAAAATCCTATTTAATTTTCTGAAAATTTTTATATATTATATTTTTCAGTAATATACTATTTTAACAGCGACTAACAACTCTCACGTTTAAAAATTGAACAAGAACTAAAAACAATGTTTGTCAAAAGCAAAAGAAAGAAAATCGAAAAACAAATACCAAATATTAATGCCCTGCTTGTGACTGATGATTATGGCGATATAATAAATAATTCACTTTACTAATTTAATAACCAGTTTACCTCTTTACCTCCCCAATTGTTGTTAATAACAATTTTCACTTTTTGTTTGCTTTAAATATTGAATTTCACAAAAATAAAAGCAGCTCAAAGCAAAAATGACGCATTAAATAACAACTACAAAACAAACTAATGTCAGTTAAATTGAAATCTGCAATGAGCCGCGGGAAAAAATTTAAAATATAACGCCGATAAACATTTTTGAGCTAAAGTCGGCCTTAAAAAATCCACCGAGTTTTTTATAAAACTCCTAGTAGCACGGCAGATTAAAAAAAATAACAGCAGTTCGGAGAGGATTTTTTAACCAAATTTTTATACATGGAGTTTTGACGTTCAAATAAATTACGGAGAGCGAAAAATTTTACCATTTTACAAACTCCAAATCAAAACAAATGATCAGCTGGGCTAACGATATTGCCTTGTTACTTGTGTCATGCTTAGTAGGTTTAATAAATTCCTTAAATTTAAAATTAAAATTTAAATATGTACTTAAAAAAACTCACAGCCGATTTTAAGCCGTTGGAAATTTTTTTAATAAAAGCCGCAACCGTTTTTGTTCGAGTGGCACAGTGAAAGCATTATGTAAATTACAACAATAATAAAACGCGTGAACTGCAGCACATTCATAGTTGCCAGATATATTTGGAGAAAAATCGTAAAATTTTGACAAAATTTAATAGCAAAATTGTCAAATCGACTATTTGAAAACATGAAAAATTAGGTGTTTTACTCTAGGTCTCCACGAAGAAATTTTTTATTTCCTAACATAAAAAATAATGGCAGCTTAATAATGGGAACAAATTTTTATTTCCAACTTTATGTTACCCCTAGTCTAAACGTAAACATTTTATGTTGGCAATTGTAAAATTCTAACTCTCTCTTTAAAACGTTAACTAGTGTCTACATTAGGCAAATTTTTATCAAAACAAACATCAAAATCAGTGCGAATATATACAAGGCAACCTTAGTTAAACAGCTGATTATTATTTTGGTTGTTACAGTTGTCAAACTGCATATATAAAAAACAATAATGAATACGCCATATTGTTGTTTTTGTGCAACTGTCCACCTTCCACAAATTCGTGTTAACTTTGACATTTGTTATGATAAAAAATTGACTAATGTAGACACTATATTAACGCTGCAATAATATTGAAAAATTCTGTCTAATGTCTTGATAAAAATTTCTATAGTATAGACACGACGTAATGTCAAGATGCTATGAATAAAAAATGAGAAAATGAAGAAGAATAAATACTGCGGAAAACTGTCAAATTGTTTTTGTATTTGCACGAAATATTTTTTTAACATAATATAAACAAAATTGTTACTCTCTTCTGCTTGCGTTATCTCACATATTATATCAGCGTTAATCTCTGTTTTAGACCTAGGGTTAAAATACCCTTAATTGTTGTTTTGTAGATGTGCGCTTACTTTATAATTACATTATTTTGTATAAATGAAAAAATTTTAAATCAGATGGGTTTACGAGGTCACTTTCTTATTACACTATGTGTTCTCGTTTACTTTCCAGCCGGCTAACAGCCGATTTTGAGCCGCCGCCTACAATTTTTACGAAAGGCGTCGCCGTCTTTAAAATTATTCGGCGTAGGTCTTTGCCGCGTGTGTATAATTTGTTTATTTTTTACTTTAAAAACTGAATTATATTTAACAAAATGTCCACCAATGTGAATATAAAACTAGCTTTAGATCGTGTTAACATGGGCTTGTTAGCCCAAAATCAAACAAATGCCCCACGTTTATATACACCCGGTGAAGTGGTTACAGCCCAACAAGGTTTTATGAAGGGTCATGGTACATATGTTGAGGGTGATGATATTAAGGCCTCTGTGGCTGGTGTTATAGAACAAGTTAATAAATTGGTTTCCATTAAACCCCTGAAAAGTCGCTATGTGGGTGAGATAGGAGATGTAGTGGTGGCTCGCATTACGGAGGTACAGCAGAAAAGATGGAAAGTTGATACTAATTCTCGTTTAGATTCCATATTACTTCTTTCATCTGTTAACTTGCCAGGTGGCGAGCTGAGAAGACGTGTGGCTGAAGATGAACAAGCTATGCGCAAATATTTACAAGAAGGAGACCTCATTTCCGCCGAAGTTCAAAATATTTACGATGAAGGCACTCTATCCCTTTACACACGTTCCTTAAAGTATGGTAAATTGTCGCAAGGCGTTTTGGTAAAAGTATTCCCTTCTTTGGTCAAAAGACGTAAAACTCATTTTCACAATTTGCCCTGTGGCGCCAGCATCATCTTGGGCAACAATGGTTTTATTTGGATTTCTCCTTTGGTCAATCTGGAACAGGATGGTGGTGATGGTGGTTTCTCACAAAATCTTTCTGAAGTTATACCCCGAGCAGATCGTGAAGTTATTGCACGTTTAAGGAATTGTATTTTAGCCCTGGCTCATTGTAAGATGATGTTGTATGATACAAGTATTTTGTATGCCTATGAGGAGTCTATGAAATATGAGGTACATGAATTGTTACAGCAAGAGGCCATATTTGATGTGGCCTTTTTGACGCAACATCGTTTGAGACTGCAGGAGGAGTGATTGTGTTAGAAAAATAAATTAGTAAATAAGGTTAAATGAAAAAGAGTTTTTTTTTTATTTTAGGACAAAATGAAGAACGTGCGATATGGAATGAAGAAACGGATATAGCGCCTGAAAAATAAGGGTTTGATATAACAGATTTTTTATGATAATCATAATTTTTCTATGTCAGAATCGTTCAAACCTGAAAATTGATCTTTTGATTCATGATTGTATTGAGATCTTAAAATTTGGCACTAACGTTTCCACTTCGTTCTATTTTATGATTGGAAGAATTAATTTTGTGCTCAATAAATTTTAGGGATTCCTGTTTATTTATTTATTTTTAATAAATTTGTTTGAACATCCAATTTTGCACCGAGTTTTTTTTTTTGGGAATTTTTAATTAGTTATTGAAAGAAATATTTTTTAACAATTTAATAAGTAAATGGTGTTTTCGCAAGTAATATCTTATTTTACAAAAACGCTGATTTCACAAAAATTCGTTTATACTGCAAAACAAATGTAAAAACATACAATCTTTACAAAATTCATTGAAATTTATAAAAAAATATAATTTATTTATTTGTTTACTTATTTTTAATAAATATGTTTAAGCAATTAATTTTATAGTCAATAAAATATAGTTTTGGGAGTTTTTTTAGTACTTTGTTATTAAAAAATTTATGCTTAAAAACTGTTTTAAAAAACAAATATTGATAATTTCATAAGTAAAAACGAAAACTTAAGAAAATATAATTGAAACCACAATTAATAAAATTATAAAATATTATTAAACCACAATTTATAAAAATTATAAATAATTTATAAAAATTGATAAATTTTTCTAAAAACCATATTGTTATTTTCTGTTATCCCTCTAAAAACCTCTCTACAAATAAAAAAAAGTCGCCTTAAAGTATGCTTAAAATTTTTAATTTATTAAGGTTTTACTGTTGTCAGTTCATTAATATTCATATTACAACCATTAGATATAGGAAGAAAGAAAAAAAACTAAAGAAATTACTGGCCCAAAACGCAAGTTAAAAATTCCACATAAATGAGCGAATCCAACAACCACCAATATGTGTTCTTTATACTTACTTGTGTATAAATGGATGTGTTCGAATGAACAGAAAAATGGAGACATTTTCATTAGAACAGAAAACAAAGAAGTCTTGTATGCTGATGATAACAATGTAACTAACACGTGGGGAAAAAATTAATAAAACTAGACTGCAAAAAACAACAACAAGAAACGAATAAATGTACGCAAACGAATGTCTAGAATGTCACGCAATTTTGCATTTGCATGTTGTGATATGTGTATGTAAGTAAAGTTTTTTTTATGAAAAGTGTTATTGTTGAGCAAAGAAAAAAAAAAACCAGACAATAGCAGAGTACTCAAAAAAAAAAAAAAAAATACAGTTATTTTAAAAGCATAAATAACAACTGGAGAACATTTATACATATATATGTATGTCAGTGTTGCCAAAACGTCGGGTTTAACGATAGATCTGGAGGTATTTTGTTGTCCTTAGCGGGTACTTTTCATAAAAAACAACTAAGTGGATTTCTTGGCTACTACATTTTTTGGCTGTCAGTTTCTGGCGACTTTTTCTTATTTGCAAAAAGATGGGTTTGAAACAGAAATAAGAAAATTCAAAGATATTTTTTACTTTTACAACTAACTAATTTATCTAAAAAATTAGGTTAACATTGACCTGAAAATTCTAAATATCTAAAATCAACTGATTTTCTATAAAAAAGATATTGAAATTAAATTTTTAAATATATAAAATGCAATCAGAACCTTGGCTTGACGTTTTGTAATTTGAAGATATATCAGAAAACAAAATTTTTAAATTACAGTAGCTGATTTTGCCTAGAAATGCTCTGCATGTCTATGTCAGGTGAGTATATCAGCCCGTCTAGACGTAACATATTATATCAACGTTAATCTCAGTTGTAGACCTGAGGTATGGAAATCGAAAAAAAAAAATAGATTAAAAGTTTTCAAATTCGATTTGAAAATTTGATTTTATGACTCTGGAATGCATTCAAGTTCTCAAAATGAAAATTTTGAACAAATAGATATTAAATTTAAACATAAAAAATACAATTTATTAGTGCCTTTAATAAGAAATATTTTAGCGGTAAAAATTGGCGATTTTACTTAAGGCTGTTTTTCAAATAGAATCTGGTGGGAAATGGCTTCAAAGTTTTGACAACACTGATGTATGTACAGTAGGAAAGAGAGTTATTTAACAAGAGAACAAGAGCAAGGAAATGTTAAAAGGAAAATAATGGAGTTGTAAAACATGAAGGGAGCGAGATGGGGTAATAAAAAAATAACACAAAACAACACACACTATATTAAGACTACTAAGCAACAGGCAGAATACAGTAATTTTTAGTCTAAACTCAACCATTAAACAGGGCGTAATAGGGAGCGCAATTAAACAAAAAACATAAAAAGAAAATTAAATAAAGTGAAATTATTAAATAATGTAATAAAAATTAAATAAATTATAAGATTAAATAAAATAATTAATATGTTTATAAAAAAATTAAAATAATTTAATGATTTAAAATAAAAATCTTATAAAATATGCTCAGAATTCGTTTTTATGTGCTTAGAAAATATATTTGAATTAAAAATTAAAATTATAACAATAAAATAAAAATTGTCGTATATAAAAAAAAAAAAGAAATCACAAATTTTGATCATGGATTTTCGAAATCTTAACAATGGCGCTGGCGGTAACAAATATGTCTGTCCCAGCGACAGGCAATTGGCATTGAGAGCAAAGTAAATATTAACAAATGAAAAAAATTCTACTAAATAATACATGACATTTCGTTTTTAGGAAAAAGAACCCTTTTTTTAAACATTACTTCCTCCCCACCTTTTTAACACAAAAAAAAAAAAAACGTACACATACTTGTTTCATTTTTTTTTTGTATTTTATTTGCTTTACATACTTGAACTTCAATTCTTTTTTCGTTTTAACTACACAACAATAACTACAACAACAAATATTATTTTACAAATGGTGTGATATCTCTCACCATTAACAACAACAACTATAATCACTTTCCTACAATTTGCTTTTGTGGTTGTCGCTTTTTTAATGTTGGTTGATTTTTGCAATACCGTTATTTTATATTTTTGTTTCTATTTACTTTTTTTGTTTTTCTCTCTCTCTGGTTTTCTAAGTATGTTACTCATACGTTTAGTATGCATGCATAATTTTGGTTTGTTAGTAGCTGTTGATACAAG
The DNA here is from genome assembly GCA_932274085.1 of Protocalliphora azurea. Classification (NCBI taxonomy): domain Eukaryota; kingdom Metazoa; phylum Arthropoda; class Insecta; order Diptera; family Calliphoridae; genus Protocalliphora; species Protocalliphora azurea. Next base: position 3,950,628 of record OW026523.1, read on the forward strand.
ATAATTTCATTAAGTTGTAATTTTTCTTGTTGTTGTTGTGTTGTTGGTATAAAATGAAAAATTATTATGAAAAAAGCATAATTTTGTTTGTGTATTTGTAGCTTATTAACTTTCAGTAACATATGCTTAGGTAAATTAACCAATAAATGTTTTGTCAGAGAAAAAGTAAATTCGTTTTAAGATATATAACAAAATAAATCTAAATTTTTGAAGAAAAAAGGAAACGGTAGAATTTTGTAAGAATTTTAATTGGGAACAGTTTTTTCTAATTCTTTTTCGATGATTTTTTAGTAAGGAAAAATAATATTTAAAATTGTTTAGAAATAAAACTCCAGATAAAATAGAATTTGCTTTTAACAATTTTAAATTTTAACTGTTCCCAATCAAAATTTCTTAGGAAAACTACATTAATCATTTTATAGAATATTAGTATTAATTCGCTTATAATTTTTTGAGATTAATTTTAGTTGGGAACAGTTTTTACTTAAATTGCTCCCAGTTGTTATTTTCTCAAATAAATCAAGAAATATTTCAAACATTTTCAGAATCGAAATTACAGAGAACATTTTATTTTATTTGATAAATTTCAAGTGGGAGCAGTTCAAATTTCAATTGTTTCCATTTACAATTCATAGAACACAGTTTTTTTTAATATTTTCTATTATCATTATATTATTTCACAGATTTTTAAAATTTTAAGAATAATTAATAACAATAATAAAAGCTTTTATTTTAACTGTTCCCAGTTTTTATTTTCTAGAATAAAGTAAAAAATATTTTAAAAATTATAAGAAAAAAAAAACAACAGAAAAAAGAGTAGATTAAGTAATAAATTCCAAGTGGTAACAGATAAAATTAAAATTTTTAGAATAATTTTAGCTGGGAACAGTTTTTAATTAAATTGTTTCCAGTTTTTATTTAAACTGTTCCCAGTTTTTATTTTTCAAATTTAAACTGTTCCCATTTCGAATTCCATAGAAGAATACAATTTTTGCTTAAAATTTTGTATAATTAAAGTACTGTAGTGAGTAGTAAAATTTTAAGAATAATTGTAATTGGGAACAGTTTAAATTTAACTTTCATAGATGTTAGTCTAAAATAAAGCAAGAATATTTTAAAAATTATTAAAATCAAAATTCTACAGAAAATATATATAAAATTATTCAAAAAATTTTAAGTGGGAAGAACAAAAATGTTTATTGTTCCCAATCAAAATTAAAAAAAACTGAATTTTTTGAAAAATTTTAATTTATTTGAAAACTGGTATTTTTCTTTTTTTTATATTTGGTAATCCTTTCCTAAAATTAGTAATTTTTCGAAATTAAATTTTTTGAATTTGTAATTGATATTATTTTCGAAAATTGATACTTGAAAATTAAAATATATTGAAGAACATTGGTATTTTTTTTTTTAAACAATAAATTTATTATAATGAATGGGAAGGACATTTTATAAATAAAGAAAACGTTATTAATTTCCCCAATAAAAGTAATTAATATCGAACTCAGAAACTATTAGTAAACTGAAAGTGCGTTGATTAAAATTATTTATTCTAATAGTTATTAAAATACAAAAGCAACAAAAGTTTTAGAAAATTTGTCTGTTTGAGAAAAATAAAAGTTTTCCCCAAATATTTCGCTTTGGTCATAACAATAATCCAATAACAAACACGAAAACAACAACGCCACAATGATGATTTTATCATATTTTTGATGATTTTTTAACCTAAATATTATTTGATGATTTATTCTTATAAAATATGGTTTCTGTTTGCTTTACATAAGCCAAGTTTCTAAAGAATCATTGCGATTTCGTAGAAGATTTTAATTAAAATTCATTCAACTAATTTTAAAATATATAATATTTGTGTGTGATTTGTATTCTTTTGACATATGTATATTTTGACGTATGTACATATTTGACGTATGTATATTTGTTATATATTTATACGGAATCATGGAAAAGTTTTTATTCGTCCACTGTATGTTTTATGTGGCTTTTCTCCAGTATCAAAAATAGAGTGTTATAGAGTTCTTCACTAGGGCATATAGACTACCTAGTCCAATCACAGTGAAGCTTGAGCGGTAATAATATTTTCGTAAGTTCTGTCACATGACCGAAGTCTTCTAGGCCAATCGTATTCCCAAAAACTCCTCCCCAGAAAATATGTTTCAATCTGTAACAGAGTGTAATTCGAACACAAAAAATAAATGCTCGAATTTGTACCATTTATACATTGAAAAAGTTTTGATTTATTCGATATACATATTAATCCCTCAGATGTAAAAATAAGTTTTCTAATATTGGAGGTTTAACCGTGTATCAAAACTTATCAGAATCAGTTGAAATTAAAAATAATAATTTTGATGATTTTTAAAGCAAAATTATGATTTTTATTTTCTCAAATGATTTTTTATCGAAAGTTTCTGGCAACGCTGGCTAGCAACTCTCTCAGTATACTAATAACTCAAGGAAAGAGAGAGAGAGAGGGAGGGAGGTGAAAAAGTTTTAAAATTTATATAAATAATAGAAGGTTTTTCTTAATTTTTGCACTTAAGATTTAAAAACAAACATACAAATACATGTACACATATGAATAGAAACAGTTACATGTATATAAGTAAACATACATAGACACACATTCTTGCACTCACAACATGCACTGTCTAAACAACAAAACGGATATGTTAAAGACGCCATTATCACTAAACTTAAATGTATTAGTCATTATGATAACTGTTTCCTCCAATCTTTCTCTTGTGCTCTGTATGTTGTATTATTTGGCGTCATTATGTTTATAGTTGGCGGATATGGCGTCGCCATTTCTATTGTTTAACAACTGGACATTTTATTATATATATATATATATATATATATATATATATATATATATATGTTTTTCATAATTTTTAATTGAGTTGTTAGATGTCTTTTAATAATAAATATTTTACAATTGTAATATTGAATTATTAATTAGCAATTAATTACAATTTAATTAACTAATAAATACACACGCTGTTGGCATATAAAAGAAATTAAGAAATTTGGAATTTCTAGCATTAAATAAAAATGAAATACTTATTTAAGCATTTCGTATACAGTTCTCCAGGTATGTTTTAAAATGAAATGTTTTTGATTTGCATTTCTTTTTTTTTTTTTTTTCTATTTATATAGCGATAAATTGAATTTTGTTTTCGTTTTCCTTTGTAATATGCGTATTTTGTGTGGGTGTTAAAAGGATATGTTTAAATTTAGCAATAGCAATCCTTTGGGTTATTTTTATAGTATTTTGTTTGCCAAAACAAGCAAAAAAAAAAAAAAAAACAGCTATAAAAATATATAAGTATTTGTTTATATATGGAAATAAACTATCAAAAAATTGTTATTTTTTTATTCATAAATCAATCAAGCAAATAAGGGGAAAATGAGACAATTTTCTAGAAAAGAAAAATAAGCTAAATATAAAATAAAAAAAAGATATAATAAATATAATAAATATAATAAATTAAAAAAAATATATAATAAATATTTTTAATCCTCCACAGTTAAAATTTTTGATAAGAACTCATCTTACTTCAATGAATGTAATAAAAGCTTCTGTTCAAAAATTAAAATTTTTTAAATGTCCACAAAATTGAAAATATTTGTAGATTTAAATATTTATTTTCAAATAAAAAGCTTTCGTTAAGTTTTTATAAATGTGAGAAAAATTAAAATTTTTTATATATTTTATTATTTTGTTACTTAAATTAACTGTATATAGTAAAAGTTTAATATGAAAGCTTTTGGTTTTAAAAATATGGTTTCGTTAAGTTTTAAAAATTCATTAATTTAAAAATTGTTTGTAAATTTAAATATTTTATTATCTAAATAAGAACTTTTGGTGTGAAAAATTAAGTTTCGTAAAATAGCTAAAATATTTAAATTTTTTATAGATTTTAATATTTTACTATCTAGATAAACTCAATATAACAAAAGCTTTTCATTTGACAAATTGACAAAACTGATAATTGATAAATTAAATTAACGAATATCGAAAAATTTCTGTTCTCAAAATTTTCATTAAAGTTTCGTTAAATATTTAAAATACAAATTTTACAAATTTTAAATTATCATAAATTGAACATTTTATTATCTAAATAATCTCTCTCTCTCATTTTAGGTTTCGTTAAGTTTTAAAAGTTTCCAAAACTGACTTTCTTGAAATACTTAATAAAACGAATATATAAAACTTTATACTCAAGAACATTTCGTTAAAGAAACAAAGTTTCGTTAAGTTTTAAAAATGTCTGAATAATATAAAATTTCTTAAGAATTTAAAAGTGGATATGTATGTTACAAAAATATGTTAATATTTAACATATATTTATTGCAGCTTCAAAAATATAATTTCGTTTAATTTTTTAATTAAGCAAAAGTTAAAATTTTTGCTTGATATGCCTATTTGAGTGATGATATTAAACATTTTTTTTTTTTATTAAATTTCGACGTAAAAGCATTTCGTTAAGAATATAAAGTTTCTTTAAGTTTTTAAATTGACGAAAACTTTAAAAATATTGCTAGACATTAATATTTAATCAAACAAATATAAAAAAAGTTTTGATTAAAAGCTTTTCGTTAAAGAAATAAAATGTCTTTAATAATAGCCAAATAGAGCAAAATTTCTATAGAATTTAATAATGTCTAATGTAACCAAAATAAATATGAATAAAATTAATTTCTATTTGATAAGAACTCAAAAATAAAGTCTCGTTAAATTTTGAAAAAGGTCAAAAATCTAAAATTTTGCTAGATATAAATACGTACTAACCAAATTAAATGAATTTGAACAAGTTTTGTTGTAAATGTTTGTCGTTAAAAAATAGAGTTTCGTTAAGTTTTCCAAATGACCAAAATTTTAAAAACAACCAATAAATATGAATTATGGATGAAGTAAATTTAAAGAATTTATAAAAAAATCTTCACCAACTTTTTGTTAAAAATAGAAAGTTTCGTTAAGTTTTTTAAAATGCTAAATTTAAAAAAAAAAATTACAGCTATATATATTTGATGAAAAAGATTTTGTAAAAATTTGTAAAAAATGTTCAAAATTTTTTCATTAAAAAAATTAAGTTTCGTTAAGTTTTTTAAGTAAGCAAAATTTTTAAATATAAATTTTGGATGAAGTAAATTAAAAGAATTTATAAAAATTTTTGTTCAAAAACTTTTCGTTAAAAAAATAATTTCGTTAAGTTTTTATGTGATTAAAAATTTTAAAATTTGTGAAGAACTCAGTAGTATTTTATTTATATTAAAATAAAATAATATTTTTTTTTCAAAATGCTTAAAGTTTCAAAAATATAAGTTTTCGTTAAGTTTTTACAGTGGCCAAAATTTATAATTATTATTGTTATTATTATTTTTTTGCATATTTAAATACTAGTTTAAGTGAATTAAAGAAGTACATAAACATTTTTATTTAAATACCTTTTGTTTAGAAAGTAAAGTTTCGTTGAATTGGAAATTTTTATACAAATAAAAAATTATTTATTGATAGCGATTATATAAAAATGATTATTAATACGGTTTTGTTAATTTTTTCAGAATTAAACAAAAATTTATTGAGTAACTTTCATTTTGTGCAACAAGAAAAATAAAGTTTCGTTAAGTTTTAAAAATTACTTTATATTAGAAATTTTCCTAGAAACATGGTCATTGAATTTAGACAAATTATCATTTAAATGTATTTAGTTTAGCTAATTAAGTTTCGTCAAATATTTTAAAGCTTCGTTAAGTTGGAAATTTTGTTAAAATTAATAAAAAATTTATTGAAAAATGAAATATATATTTTAAAAAAACAGTTAAACTTTTTGTAATAAGGAAAACAAAATTTTCTAAGATTTTTAAAATTTCGTTAAGTTCAAAGTTTTATCAAAAAGAAGTTAAGTTGAAATGTTTTAAAAAATTAATAAATATTAAAAATTTTTAACAAATAATTTTGAAAAATTAGTTACATTTTGTACATTAACGAAAAAGAGGTTTCATTAAGTTGTAAATAGAAAATTGTTTTCTGACATCGAATTTATACAAATTATTATTATTATTATTATTATTATTTATTAATTCATTATAATTAAAATTACAATAAATTATAGAAAATTAAGCATTAACATCTAAGGCTATCGGCTTTTCAAATTATTATTTTAATTTTTTTTTTTTTTATTATTTTATAGAGTTTCGCGAAGTTTTTTTAAAGTTTTTAAAATTTCGTTGGAAATGTTGTTAAAACTGAATAAAATATTTTTGAAATAATAAATAGATTTGAAAAAATTGATTTAATTTTGTATAATAATGAAAATAAAGTTTCGTTAAGTTTTTGAAAATTTCCTTAAGTTAGAAATTTTTATAGAATTTAACAAAAGTTTATTAAAATTTTAGGAAAAAATTTAAACAAATCCGGAAAAATTTTTTTAAATAAAATAATTTTAATTTTTGTTGGACATCTCCGACTTAAGTTTGAAAATGTTTGACATCTTTATTTAATTTTTTTCTTCGAATCTTTTTCTTTATTATTTTTAGACTTTATTTTTAAAATCAAAAAGTTTAATAAACATTGGAAACCTTTAAAAAGTTTAAGTATTTTTTTATTTTTATTATTTTTTTTATTATTTTTTTTTATTATTATGTTATATATTTTTACACACTATCTTTTTGTAAATAAATTTATTTAAATTGTAAAACAATATATTTTTTTTAACAAATTTCGGACCATTTTGTTTGGATTTCCCCTCAAAAAACCCTCAAATTTCAAATTCAATACAACACTTTTTTCTATTTCAGCACATATGTCTTAGAGAGCTTTATGTACTTTGATTTATTTTTAAGTTTTCAAAAAATAAAATCTCTGTAGAGATTACTATAATAAACTTGATTTGTTGTCATATTACAAAATAAATACATAATAAATAAGAAATATTATTTGAAAATTATATAAAAATGAAAGAAATCTAATACTATACATTTTTTTATTCAATATCCTTTATGTTTCTTATAAGAATTTCTTTTAAATTTAAATCCTTGCTATTAGAATTAGCTATTTTTACTATGTGAGGGTATTTTTTGTATTTTATATTATATATGTTTTTTTAGTTTTCTTGGTATTTGCTATTAGATATGTACATACGGACAGAAAGGAAATAAAAATATGAAACTGACATTTTTGCTGTCAAGTATATGGCTGACAATTTACTGGAATTTTACAGTTCTTTTATTTTTTAGAACAGACAGTTATATACAATAATCAACAAGAAAGTAACGGATGTGTCATATAACGGCAACAATACTAAGATAAATGTACCCACTATTACACGCTGTTACATACTATAAGACACTTACTTTTACTCATTTTTAAACAGAGAAGGAAATAGGAAAGTTTTTTTTTATTAACGTTGCCTAGTTTTAGGCTTTCTTTACATTTATTTTATATTAAAATTTAAATAAATTTCTTTACAATTTTCTCAAGATTTAAAACTTTAAATTTCTTATTTTTTTCCTATACCTTATGATTTATTTTTGTTTCAATAAGTTAAAAGTTTAATCAACACCTTTTCTGCTAACTTTATTAAGTACACAGATATTTGTTTTTATAAATGTTTTCAAGTGTCTGAGATTTCTTTAGAAAAACTAACTAACTATTTTAAGCTTCTGTGTTGTTTATAAAGTCAAGGAGGAGAGAAATAAAACTTTTGCTCATTTCCTTATTTAAAATTTAAATTATTTTTCTTTACTTGTAGGGCTTCTTCTGTTTTCATATTTCATACTACAAACACCGAGTAACTAACTAATGTAATTTTATTGTACAATAAGAAAAAAAAAAACTTTCTTCGAAGATATGGCTTTTATGTCAAGTATATAACAAATATACTAAACACATATAAACATATTTCATACAAACATACATATAAATACATATTGTTGTTACCCACACATTAATATCAGCAAAAAAAAAAAAAAAAATACATAAATACTTAACAGCCTAAACAGCATTTTAAATAAAATAAAGATGCCACAAAAATAATAGGAATATATAAGAATAAGAATTTTTGAAATAAATAAAATATATATATATATATATATATATATATATATATATATACATTTTTTTTGTTGCGTTGAAATATGTCATAATTTTAAAAATTTTTTTATTTTAATAACTTCCTTAATTAATTTTATTTTTATTAAGAGATATGATTTTGTTATTTTTAATTTATTTTTTAAATTATTTCTTCATTTATTTCATTAATTAGTTTTGATGAAAAATTTTTTTACACTTTTAATAATCTTTTACAATTTATATTTTTCAAATGTTTCAATTATTACAACATGTTTTGTTTGTTATTATTATTATTATTATTATTTTTTGTTTTTGACAAAAGATTTTACAATTTAAATTTTTTATATTTTTATTTTTAATTTATTTTTTTAGTTATTTTTTTAAATTAATTTTTATTACATTTTTTAATATTTTTAATAATCTTTTTAAATTTATTTATTTTAAGACTTTCTTTAATTTTGTTTTTAAAATCATTATATTTTTCTTTATTTTACTTTTTGATTTTATTTGTTTACTTTTCTTTTAATTTCATTTTTTAAAATTTGTTTTAATATTCTTATTTTTTCTTAAAATTTTCTATTTATGATTTTAATTTATTTATTTTAATTAATTGCTACCCGAAAATATTTAATTTTCTTTTGATGAAAATAAAAAAACAAAAGTTAGTATTTTTCCATTTAAATTATAAAAAAAAATTGAAAATATTTCTTTTAATTTATTTTTTATTTTTAATGTTGTTAATTATTTTTAATCATTTTTTAAAATATTTTTTTAAATTTATTTATTTTAATAATGTTTTTTAATTTATTTTCTAAATTTATTTTATTTTTTTATTTATATATATTTTTATTAATTTTTTTATATTTTTTAATAAATTTTTCCTGTTTATTTTTAATTTAATTAATTTTAATCATATTAAACTTTAAACTAATTTTATTTTCTAAAAATATTAAGTTCTCCTCTTTTAATAAAAATAAAATTAAAAAATATAAATGTATGTATGTATGTATGTATGTATATTTTTGTCAATTTAAACAATTAAAAATGTTAAGAAGATATTTTGTTTTAATTTATTCTAATTAAAAAGCAAATAAAATATTTTTTTAAACTTATTTTTTCAAATATTTTTTATATTTTAATAATTAAAAAGTAATAAAATTCAAAAAAATTATTAAAAACTGAAATAAAAAGTAAATAAATTTAAAAAATAAATTAGAAAAATTTAAAATAATAATAACATTAATATTAATAATAATAAGTTAAACTAATTTAAAGTAAATACATTTTGATAACTTAATAAAAAAATTAAGTTAATAATTTATTTTATTTTTGTTAATTTAAAATAAATAAATTTTAATTAATTGTTTATTTGTTTTTTTAATATGAAAAAAATAAAAAAAATATTTTTTTAATTGTATTTTTTAAATTTATTTATTTTATATTTATTTAATTTGTTTAATATTTTTTTTTAATTTTATTTTTTGAATTTAAAAAAAAATATATTTTTAATTAATTGTATTTAATATTTCATTCATTTTATTAATTTTGATTCTATTAAATTTCAAAAAAAAATGTTTTTAAAATAAATTTTCTATTCAAAATACCATTTCTGTAAATTACTCCTTTATTTCGCCTCTCTTTTATAATCATTTTCCATCAAAAAATCACTACCTTTAATTTTCCTCTCATCTGGCATTTTTATTACATGTAAATCACACACTTTCCAACACACTCTACATATAAAAAAAAATCCTGTTTTTCAATCATTTATTCTTATTTGCCTACTCTTTAAATTTCATTCCTCTTTTTTATTGCCGTATAACAAACATACACATACATATACAAAAACAAAAGCCATTAACCCCGGATATATTCATACACATGCATGCAAGTGTTTATACTCGAACTAGCAATATGCATTTTGCTTATACTAACTCGTTCCCTTGCTCATTTTTCTTCTCCTTGTGAGAAGGGTTCTTTAAAGTACATATGTACATGTGTTTGTATATTAATGCATATGTGTAAAAAAAAACACCGTTGGTTTGTTTTTGGTGCAAAAAGGTTATAGGTATCATTTAAAATAGGATAGAAGGAGGAACATTTTTTGCAATTAAGCAATTTAAGTACAATTTTAGATTTTTGTTACACTTTTATAAAGGGAAAATTTAAGTTTATTAAAGATTAAAATCAAAAGTTTATTTCAATAATAGAATAATTAATAATAAAAAATTGATTTCCTACTAATTTTTTTTAGTTATTTTTGTTAGCTAAAAAATAGTTGAATTTTTTTAAAGCAATAAAAGCTCAAGAAAAATTCTTCCTTTATTTTAAGAAATAAAAAGTCTAAATTTTACTTAAAAAATAATTTATCAAATATATTAAAAAATGTGGTTTATTTATGAGATGGCTAAGTAGATTTTCTTTAGAAAAAGTAAACAACTAAGGGAAGTTATAACAAATTTTGTAATTTATAAAGAATTTATATTAGTCATACGCAACGGGGTATATATTCTTTAAACTCGATGAAATAGAAATTTAAACTTAAAAGGAATCAAAAGAGAGTTATTATTGTATGGAATAAAATCTGAAAATAAATAAATCGGAATATTTTTTATTTTATTATTATTATTGTTATTATTATTATTATTATTATTAATATTATTATTATTACTATTGTTATTATTATTATTATTATTATTATTATTTTTGATAATTTTTTTGCTTCTCGGCCAGTTTAGATAAAAGTCAAGATGAACTTCTAAGCATATATGTAGTTCACTTTTTTATAATACAAATTAATGAGATTGCACAACATATTACAACATATCACGAAAACAGAAACCCGACGTTTTTGTTGTTGAGTGTAATAAAATACCAACAAATTCTTATTTTAATTACTTCCAGTTAAAAATGCTTAATAGTTTTTGAGAAGATATTAAAAAAGTTATGATTAAAAAATAAAATATGAATATGAAATGGTACAAACTTGCCTGTACTTCGAAATTCGTTTTAATTTTCGTACTTTAAAACAAAAATAAATCAAGGCAAATATAGCAAGGACTGCTGAAATAAAATTTTGTGTTTTTAGCTAACAAAAATGTTCTTGAAAATATTTTTTTATTTCATCTTTTTTAAGTAAATTTTTGAATTATTTTTAATTTTATTTAATAAAAATTATAAATAAAATGAAGGATATTTCATTAAAATCGATGCAATGCCGCAAACAAATGCTTTTATTTTGTCGCCCTGTGTTATTTCCAGAAATTAAAAATTTTAAAATTAATTTTTATTTATTTATTATTTAATAAAAATTTTTAGTTCTTTATTTTTTATTTCATTTAAAAAATGTCTAGTTTTTATAATTTAAAAATAGTCTTTTCTACTTTTTTTATTATTTACATTTGATATTCTCATAATCAGGGATGGAAAAGTTGATACTATAGTACTCTTTTGATACTATTTAACATTCAAAAGTACTGACTATTAGCTTAATATTCCACAATTCGAATTAAAAATTTTTAAATGAAAATATATTTTGGAGATATATAATTTACGAACAGAAACCTATGTTTTTTTAACACCTTTAATTTAGATTTACAATTGGTGCTCAGATGTAATAATTAAATTGTAATGAACACCATCTGTGTTTAAATGCAAGTTCTTTGAGTTCCCAAAAAATTAGACATGTAACCAATACAATTCAAATAAGTTTATAGGTTAAATAAACTACATTATAGAAACATTTGAGTTGTAGGTTTAATTTATAAAATTGTAAACTCTTAAATATATGTACAATCAGTACTAAAAACTACAAGTTTCTACGCTCTGTGGGTGAAAAAAGTACCATCTGAAATTTATTTGGATACCAAAATATATTTTCATTTTCCATCCCTGCTCATAATAATCATACGTAACGGTTGACCAAATTTGTTGAGTATAAAAAACATCTGAAACTCCCATCATACTTACACCTTTTATCTCCCATTATTACTCATAACGTTGTTTTTTTGCTCCAATTTATTTATACATGTTTGTGTGTTTATTTTTGTCATTGTTTTGCATACCTGTGATTACGTTTTTTGTCAGTGTTTTTTAAGTAATAGTTTTGTTATTGTTTTCTTTTTCTGAACTATTTTTCTCTCTTCTTTAAATTAATGTAAACAACTATGCATACATACATTTACAGAATAAATAAGAAAACAAAAACAACAAGTTAAAATCTTCATTTTAATGGCCACGTTTTTTGTTGCTATATTTTTTGAAGGACTCTTTACAATTGTTAATGTTAAAACAAGTATAACGTGGGTTTTTACTTTGTAAAAGAAATGTTTTTTCTTCTATTTTTGTGTATGAAAAAGAGTATAAAAATGCGGATAAATAGGAAAATATGGTTGCATTTGTATAGTTTAATATGTTTGGTTTAAGGTCATTTAGTGGGTGGCATTGTTGTTTAAGTTCAACAACAATTCTATTATTTTTTTTTTGGCTTTATTTAGTTATCTTTAACAGCTGTAGCAGGTAAACCAATAAAGACAAAAACAGTAACAATATAAAACAAATACACAAAAAATGCAAATTAATTAAGGTTGAACTTGAAAATGTTTTCAAAACTTTATCATTTTACCAAACAACAATTAAACCTAGCACAACTTGGTTTTAATTAACCCATATAATGTTAATTTATTTTGCAAGTGTGTGTGTTAAGTTTCAGGAACTTGAACCAGAGTTTAATGACTAGCACACACACGAGGTTCAATGAGAAAATTTGTAAGAAGATAAGAACAAATTTGTTGAGGAAAGGGGAAGCTAAAAAATTTTTTTATGAAAAATTATTTTTAATAACTTAATTTTTTTCTTTTTTTTCAGACTAAGAACTGGTTGGAATAGTTCCCAAGTCCATGAACCCTTAAGGCCAGATGAACAGGCAGCCATTATTTCGGTCATTAAACGCAATGAAGAATTAGAAATTGCTGAACGCCAACGTGTAGGCCGCTTAGTGGAGAGAGTGGAAAAAATTAAATCCCGAGCCGTGGAGCGTGGTCCCAATTGTTGTCGCTTATGTGGCGATACCTTTGGAATTCTAAGAGCCCAGCGTATAATCTGTGAAGATTGTCGCAAATCGGTGTGTCCAAAATGCAGTCTAGACATAAGTATACGTTATCATACCTCGGAGAAAACTCGTGAAATATGGTTATGTCGCATATGCTCCGAGACCCGTGAGATGTGGAAGAAAACGGGAGCTTGGTTTTTTAAAGGTCTTCCTAATTATGAAGTGCCACAATCTAACACCTCAACACCCGCCAGAAATACACCAGCCACCAGCTTGGAAGCAAATGAGTTGACGTTAAGCCAACACAAAGTGCAAAGTTGCCAAAGTACTCCAACGCGGAATGTGCGTGTTAAAAAGTTGACCATACGCGTATGTGACTCTAGTAGTTCCGATGATGAAGGAGACACTAAAGTAAGAACAGGATCAGGAGTAGTGGATACTGCTTGCAGCAATATGAATCAAATGTCTTTAAAGAAAAACGATAAATTAGTAAATAAACATGTTAGCAAAACCAGTCCCACTACTAGCGAAGGCAAGATAAAAAGAGAAGACAGTTTTCGTCTTCGCTCTTTTGGTTCTATACGCAGTTTCATAGACGGCTCCTCCGGAGAACGTAAACTATCGAATGCCTTCTTCTTTAACAATCGTTCGAATTCACGTTCTGATCAGATTTCCCAGCCAGAATATGATACCATATCCACTGCTTCCACTGTCTATACCACAGCTTCCATGGGTAATGCCACCGCCAATGTTAATCGTAGAGAAAGCTCAAATTATTGCTCAAATCAACGGCGCAGTTCAGTTTCATCTTCCTGGTCGATTAGTGATAGTTCTTCAGGTAATTCGGCCACCACCGCTTCCATGTCTGCAGCTAACCAAACCAGTCAACATTGCCGTGATCCTTTGCTGGGCTGGCTAGAGGTGTCCATAACCTATAGGGAAAATTTTCATACTTTAGATGCCACTGTGGTTAGAGCTAGAGATTTGCCACCCATGGATTCGGCTGGCTTAACCGATCCTTATTGTAAATTGAATGTTATTACTGCGGAAGGTACAGCCAAATATTCCAGATGGCAGAAGTCTAGATGTGTGCATAAAACTCGTAATCCGGAATTTAATGAAACCTTGCAATTTGTGGGTGTCGAACCAGAGGAATTGGGTAATGCTTTGCTGTATGTGGTCATATTTGATGAGGATAAATATGGTCATGATTTTTTGGGAGCTGCTAAAATAGGTTTATCAACTGTGAGTGGGAAACGAAGATTTTTTTAAAATTTCATTATTTAATTTTATTGTTTTATTTTTCAAAATTTTAATATTTTGAAAAAATAAACGAAATGATTTCGTAAAACCAAACGAAAATTCGTTTCATTCGTTTATTGTTGTTTGAAACGAATTTTCGTTTCGTTTTACAAAATGAGCCCATAAATATTTTAATCTTTTGCAAAACTTGCATATTTTAAGCTAATTTTTCCACAAAATTTTAATATCAAGGATTTTTCAAAATTTCAATATTTTGATTTTTTTTTAATTTAAATATTTTGAACGTTTTTGTTAAAATTTTGTAAAAATTTAGATTTTTTTCAAAATTCTAATATTTTGAATTTTTTTAATTTCAACATTTTATGTTTTTAATGTTTCTTAAATTTTATTAACATTCTTAAATTTTTTAAAAATTTTAATATTTAGGAATTTTACAAATTTTAGTATTTTTTAATTTTCAAAATTTCAATATATAAAAATTTTTCAAAATTCCAATATTTTGATTTTTTTAAATTTCAATGTTCTGAATTTTTTAAATTTTAATATGTTAAGTTTTTTAAAAATTGTAATATTTTATATTTTTAAAAATTGCAATATTTTGAATTTTTTTAAATTTCAATAATACCAAAAATTTGATTTTTAACGTTTTTAATAAATGTATGCACAAATAAAGTAGCCTTTATTAATAAATCTTTAAAATCTTTAACAAATTTGGGCAGTTTTTAAAAATGGTGAAATTTTTATTAAAATTTTAAAAAATTTTCAAAATTTTTATTAAAATTTAAAAAAAAATTATCTAATATTTTCAACATTTCAATAAAAATTATTAAAAATTTTATAATTTGTATAGAATTATACTAAAACATGTGCGCCAAATGATTAAATTGTTTAAATTTCCACGTTTTGTCAATTTCGAATTTAAGTTCTAAAATTTTGATTTTTTTTACCGTGTTTAACAAGTGTACTCAAATAAAGTGGATTGATTAACTTTAGAATATTAAAAATTCTTACTTAATTTTCTAAGAACTTTTAAATTTTCAAAAATTTAAAGTTTTAATATTCCTGATAAAAATGCCTAAATTTAGAATTTTGTATAAAAATTTTATTGTTGAATGTTGCTAATGTTTCATTTTTATTGAATTTATCAACTTTAAGCTATTTTTGAAAATTTGAACTTAACTTTGAAAAATTAGATTTTTTTGCCATTTTTAACAAATTTATAATAAATAAATATTTTAAGTTGATTAATTTGGTTTAATCTTTAAAAATTTTAAATCTTTTCTAAAAGCTTTTGAATGTTTTTTAAGATTTGAAATTTTTATAAAAATTGTTGTTAAATTTTATATGAATTTGTTGGTTAATTATGGTAAAACATTTTGAAATAGAGTATTTTTAAAGAATTTTGAATATTTAAGATTTTTATCTAAAAGAAAAAATTTTAAATCCAAAATTTTCATTAAATTTAAAAAAAAGTTTGTTGAATGTCATCAACGTTTAATATTTGTAAATTTTAAGGTCTATTGTTAATTTCGAAAATTTATTTATTTTTCAATATTTTAGGTCCACAACACCCACCAATATAGAATCTCTGTTCCCTTGGGTCCTGAAGATCAATATAGTAATGCTGCTGAAATGTCCCATGAATGGCCTCATGGCAAAGTTCTATTAGCTTTAAGCTATAATACTAAAAAACGAGCTTTGACGGTTAATATTAAGCAATGTGTCAACTTAATACCCATGGACAATAATGGCAGTTCAGATCCATTTCTTAAAATGTAATTTTTTATTTTCAAATAAAAATCTATTTTAATTTACATTTTTTCTCCCACAGACAAATGAAACCCGATTCCCATCGCAATAAAAAATACAAAACCAGTGTTAAGTGGCGAACACTAAATCCCATTTACAATGAAGAATTCAATTTTGAGGCCAGTCCCCATGATTTAAATAAACAATCTCTCATAATAACAGTATGGGATAAGGATTTGGGTAAAAGTAATGATTTTTTGGGCAGTTTGATTATAGGTTTTAATAGCAAAGGGGAACGCTTGCAGCAATGGTTGGATTGCATAAGATTACCAGATCATTTTCATGAAAAATGGCATTGTTTGTCAGGTGACAATCCTTTACATTAAGGTTGATGGAAAATAAAATTTTTGAAAAAAATTTATGTAAGAGAAAAAAAATTGCAATCTAAATAATTTGGTGTTTTAAACTAAAATATACCAGCAGGAAATTAAAATTTAAAACAGATTATTGGTAAATTTTCTTTGAAGAAAGAAATTTGTCGATAAGAAATTCTGTAGAATTTAAGTATTTTTTGCTGGTTTTCTAAATATCAAAAGTATCTCCTTAAATATTTAAACATACATATTAATTTTGATAGTATTTAACTAACTATATATAATATATTTTTCTTAATACATTTTTAAGTGTCCTTAAAAGGCTTAATTAAGTTTATTTTTTAAAATAAACAAAAAAAAAATCAAAAAAGAAAAAAGCATTAAAATTAAAAAAAAAAAGAAAAACAAATCTTTAAAACAAAAATCATGTAACAGAAAATAAAACTTAAAACTATTTACAGAATAAACATGCAATTTCAAAAAAAAAAAAAAAATATAAATTTTTTTTTAAACTAGAAATTTCCACAAATAAAATATAATTTTGAAAATTTTGTCTTACTGCCTGTTTTTATAACACGAGCGCAAAAACGACTCGTATAATTTTCATTTAAAATAAAAATAAAAACAAAATTTCAAAATTTGTTTTTGTTTTAAATATAAGTTAGACGAGTCGTTTTTGCGCTCGTGTTATAAAAACAGGCAGTTAAAGTATGCAAAATTAGTTTATCTTGAAATCAATAAAAATCTTTTTAGTTTCGTTTTTCATATATTTAAATTAATTTATTTTATTATTCTTTATTAAACTTTTGTATTTAATTTTATATTTTATTATTTATTTCTTTATATATTTATTTCACGCTTTATTTATTTGTTTTCGTTATTAACTAAACTTTAATATTAATTTTCATCATTGCGTTCTTATAATTTGTTTTTATATTTATTTAATTTAAATTTAAATTAAATTTATTATAAGACTAGTCTTTTAAATAAATTATAATTCGAAATCTTTTCTTAAAAGAAACTAAGATTTCTTTTACTCCTGATCTTTTCTTATTATTTGATTAACTAACTGTCCTTACCTAAAAATACAATTGAGGCCTCTTAAAAAACAAATTTGGCTAAATTTAGCAATCCTTTAAGTTTTGAGGTGTAATTCACAATCTTAATTATTTAGTTAAAATAAAAAAACTAATAGGAAAATAATAAAAAAAAAAAAAAACAAAAAAATATACACAAAAGAATACAATAACTGAAACCAATACCAACAAAAAAGCATCAGAAATTTACTATCGACTTAAAAAAAATCCTTATTCTCTGGCTGCTTTTTTCGATCTTTTTGTAGTTGTTGTTTGTGGTTGTTGAACAGCATTGCTAAAAGTGAAGGTGACATTTGTATTGCTGCTGCTATTGGGTGTATTAGGCATACTGTGCTTGTGTTTGTGTAAACGTTTGTGATAGCTTTGAGCCAAAGAATTCACTATGGAAACCACAAAATAGCATACCATACAAATGACAAATGTTTCAAAGATTTTCGAAAGCATATTACCCGATTCGGCTGGTATGGCATTGCGTTGACGGTGTAAACGTTGTTTCTGATTATTGAGAAACCCCTTAAAGGGTTCTTGCAATTTTTTGCCTATAACTGGTATGGCAGCCAAAGTGTCGACAGCTTTTTCAATAAGCGATTCGTTAAAGGCTATGATGACAAATACTTTTTGTATGTGCATTTTTATGATGGCTTTGCCTATGAGAGTGGCACCAAAGAAAGTCCAGAAGGGTACCAAGAAATGGCCACAGGTAATGCCAGCTAAATCGAACAGGGGATTGGGTATCTAGATAAGATAATGAAAGAAGATATTTTATATTAAAGATAGCAAATTAGAAAGTGATGCAATATAAATGAAATTATGATTTGTCATAATGGAATGAAAATTAATTTGAACATAAATATAGAAAAATCAATTTATATCTAAAATAAAAAAAAAATTAAATTTAATTGAAAATTTTTAAATTTAATTCGATAAGTTCGAAAATTATCTTTTTAGCTGAAATAGCTTTTTTTAATTTTAAACACTATTTTAAGGAAAATTTGAATACTTAATATTTTTTTTGTTACTTCGAAAAATTTGAAATTCAGTTTGAAAATTTCGAATATTGATTTTTAATGAACTCATAAGTTTTAACACATTTTTTAAAAATGTAAATGCTTTATTAAGGGAAATTTCAATATCTTAATATTAGATCGAAAGTTCTAATTAATCTAATTAAATTTTTCGAATATTGACTTTAACGCTTTCAATAAAAACACAAATTATGACAACTTCGAAGTGAAATTTATTTATTTGACACTTTTTTCGAAAATTCAAAATTAGGCACGAAAATTTCGAATGTTTTTTAGTGCTTTAATTAAAAATACACTTGAATTATGACTTTTTGATAGAAAATTTTGAATATTTAATACCAAAATTCCAGAAAATAAAAAAAAAAAATTCAAAATTTTCATACAAAAAAAAAAAAAAAAAACAAATTTAAGAAAAATTTATAAGTTTTAACATATTTCTGTAAAGCTTAAATGATTTATTAAGTGAAATTGAATATCTTAATCTTGTTTTTCGAAAGTTCGAAATATTCAAAATTAAATGCGAAATTTGAATATTAATCTTTAATAGACATCTTAAAGTTCTAACATGATTTTTAAAGTTTAAAAATTTTATTAAGTGAAATTTTAATATTTAAAAACTTTTCGAAATTTCGGAAAGTTTAAAATTAAGTTTCGAAATTTCGAATATTGATTTTTAACGCCTTGATTAAAAATAATACAAATTACGAAATTTCTTTATTCAGTACTTTATTTGAAAGTTCGAAAAATGCGAAATTACATTCGAAATTTCGAATATTAAATAAAAATAAACATAAAATATGGTAGACATCTTTTCAATAGCTAACTTTAAATTCAAAAAAGTAAAGTTAAAAATTCGAATAAAAAAATAAAAAAAATTAAAACCAAAATTTAAATTGAAATTTGAAGCTTTAGCACCTCTTTTGGAATATTTAGAATCAATTTATAAAATATATTTTTTTATTTTGAGAAAATGCGAAAAGTATTAAAAAAATAATTTTGAGGAAAACTAATTCCTCGGAAGTAAAGATCACGACCGGCTTTTTGCCGTGAAGGTCCACAAATCGTTTGGCGGCACACCGGCTTAGGAAGTTTCTTTTGGCTATAGAAGGGAGCTAACGTCTCCTGAAACAGTGGTTTTAATCCCTTGTCGACGGCCACCATTGCAGCTTTTGTGGAACTTGATTTGAAATTCAGAGGCACCTCAATACCTTTATCAAAGCTTCTTTTGGTTGAAGTTCTCTTTACGCACACGGAAAGCTTCGGTTTGATATACCACGAAGCCCATTCGATAATTAGAAAGACTTCGTGCTGTAACATTTGATAGCAGCCCCATAGGGATAAAACACTATCAGACTGAGGCGCAGTTCTTTGTTCGTGATCACTATGAATTCATCGCGTCGAGATGTGAATTGTTAACATTTCAAATAACAATACAAAAATCTTGGTGAAAAATAAAAAAAAGGAATAAAAACTTACACTGGCACAAGCTAATATTCCAAAGAAACCAATTTTCTCAACCACACGTTCCATAAACAATTTCCCGCGATCCATTAAACCTAAATTCTTTTGATTTTTCTTAGCCTTTAAAGCCTCAAATTCAGCTAACTCTTCAGCATCATCGGGATCATAGCCAGACAAACGTGCAGCTTTGGCCATAAAATAAGGGGGGAGTTCACCCAAAGCGGTACCAGCACCCCAAAGGAAAGCTTCAAAACGTACTTTAGACATAATAGACCAAATATTGGGTATTTTCTTAACATAAGGTTCATCGGGGCATATGATGCTGAAAATAAACCTGAAATATTTAATATTCTAATTAAGAATTAGAAAAACAATTCTACTTACACATCTGGATAAGGAGGCTTAGGAAAATTCAAAGCATTACATTCATAAGCCGCTAAAGTAACACTAGCTATATGAGGTCCCAAATACAGCAAAAACGTATGTAGACCGGTACCCAAACCCACGGAAGATAAAATGCCTAAACCAGTCCAATATACCACAAACCAGGTATTATTTTTTAAAAATTCTATTATAATTTGGTGACGACCTGGTAGTGGATATAAAACAGCTATAAAACTAGCTAATATTATGAATATGCCAATCCAAGTCTTTCTCTGCATTAATCTGTTTGGGAGAAATATAAAAATTATGCAAATTATTATTTTTAAAGGAAATTTAAATACTCACTTGCCCACTAAAGTCTTAACAAGTTCCACTATTTCTAGACTACAATATGACAATGTTTTTATGGGTTGTCGCCATAATACTAAAGCCTCACGTTCGGCTTTAAGTTTTTCCTTTTGTTGTTTATTCAATGGTTTCATTTGTTTTACATTCATTATTGACAATGCACCGTTATTACTTTTCTTAAATTTTTCCACTGAATTTGTTGTTATTGTTTTTGAAGATGAGGTGGTTCCTGGTGATGAGGTTGTCTTTGTTTGTTTATTAGATGATGAGGAGTTTTCTTTATCTACATTTTTGCGCTGTCGCGTATCTTTGTCTTTTTTATTATGATGTTGTGACATTTAAGCGTAAAATGAATGAGTTTTTCAATTTATTTTTTGTTGCTTCTATATATTGTTTACTTTGTTATAACTTGATTTAGCCAAAGTTAGTTTAAGTTGGTTATTGAAATTTACTTTAGCTTTTTTTTATAAAAAAAA
The DNA here is from genome assembly GCA_932274085.1 of Protocalliphora azurea. Taxonomy (NCBI): domain Eukaryota; kingdom Metazoa; phylum Arthropoda; class Insecta; order Diptera; family Calliphoridae; genus Protocalliphora; species Protocalliphora azurea. The sequence goes on from OW026523.1 coordinate 3,971,947, forward strand.
AAAAAAAAAATAGTTCTTAAAGTCTAATGAAGAACAACGGGAGGAGCTGAAGTGTAATTTCTTTTGTTTCGTATACAAAAGAATTTTGGTGTCTTGTTTAGATGAGCTGAAAGTTGAAGAGAAAAAAATTAAGATGACAAATTATTAGACTTTAAAAAAATTTCTAAAAGCTTTTGTATAAAATTTAATTATAGTTTATAATTTTTTTTAGTCTAAAGTTTAGTCTGCAGTCAGGTTTCTTGTCTGGTTTATAGTCTAACTTATAGCATAGTCTATAGTCTGGTATATAGTCCAGTCTATAGTCTACTCTATAGTCCAGTCTATAGTCTACTTTATAGCCTGGTCTATAGCATAGTCTATAGCCAGACTAGATCTATAGACCATACATTATGCTATAGTCAATAGACTTAACTGTAGACCAGACCATAGACCAAGCTGTAGATTAGACAATTGGCCAGGCCATAGACTAGACATTATAGACTTACAATCTAATATATTGCCTGGTTCATACTCTAGTCTATAATCTGGTTCATAATCTAGTCTATAGTCTGGTCTATAGTCTAGTCTATAGACTATAGTCCAATCTGTAGTCTGGCCTGTAGTCCTGTAGTTTGGTCTATAGTTTAAGCTATAACATGGTGTATAGTCTACTATATTGTCTTGTCTATAGTCTATAATGTAGTCTATAGTCTAGCCTATGGCTTGGCCAATTCTCTAGTCTATAGCCTGATCTATGGTTCGGTCTACACTTAAGTCTATTGACTATAGCATAATGCATTGTGTAAAGTATAGTCTATAGACTATTCTATATTCTAGTCTAATATAAATTTCTCATAAATTTAAATTTTATGTTTGTTCAAAAAAAAAAAAAAAAAAAAAAAAAAAAAAACCCTTGAAGATATGATAAAAAGGAAGCCAAGAGAGTACGTACATACAAATTATACAAGTGAATAGTTTATCAATTTATTGCTACAAAACGGTTAATAATCTAAATTTTATTCAGACACACTATATAGATAGAGCACAAATTTGAGTTTAAAAGTAATTTAACTAGAACACTAAACAATTAATAAAATAAGCGTTTAGTGCACGTACAAAAGGTTTTTACTCTCTTCTTTGCTTAAGTCATATAAAGCTACTGAAACTGATAAAGTGGTTTAAAAAAATCTTTGAAGATTATGATTAATCTTTCTTCAAAAGTAGAATATGTATATTAGTACTCATATGATAAATAAATAAACTAAATAATACAATGCTATTATTTAAAATAGACAATGGGAGAGGAAATTTTCAATTTACTTTTTATAGTTAAAAATGAATATTGTTGTTAAGGGGAACGAGGGAATACAATGAATAGTTTAATTTTTAATCTAATTTTTATAGGGAAAACGAAATTATAGTTCGAACTTTGTTTAATATGCCTCACTAAATACAAATACACATACTTTATTTAAATTTAATGGTTTTTTAATATATTGTTATCTATCTATCTATCTTGGGAAATAAAATAAACAATTAAATATGAAGAGAAAAAAACACTGCGGGAAAATTAACATACGACTCGGAAAAACACCAATGACAAGAAACCACATAATGTTTTGTTATTTTTTATTATTTGTTCTTTTTTTTAGTGCAAGTACAAAGTGAGAGAGTGAGATGTGCAAAAAAAAATGTTACCACTATTGCCAGATTTAACGATTTTTTCTTTGCTGCGGTAATGTGTCAAACGCAATAATAAAAAATGGAAAATAGTTTAAAATCTACCCATAAATACTTAGAATGGAAGATAAAAGTTAATGTTAGTAAAACACAACGTATTCCTACAAAACATTTATATTCTAGAGAGTTTTTATTCCTCTGCAGGATAGTATCAAATATCTAGGTATTATGTTAGATAAAAAAAAACTATCATTTATGTATTATACAATGTAATTGAGATAAAGCAATCAAATGCCGCCGTACACTTTACCCCTTTTTCAACAGAAGATCAAAACTTTATTTAAAAAACAAGATCCTTATTTACAAGATATGTATTCGACAAATTTTGGCATGCGAATTCCAAGTCTGGTTTAATAAAGCTGCTAAAAATAAAAAATAAAATTCTGAAAATAATTTATAACCTACACCCCAGATATTCTACTGATCTACTGCATAGAAACTTTAAATATAAAATGTTTAAATCATTTGCAAAGAAACTGAAATTAAAAATGCAGAACGTCTACAAATGAAATAATAAGAAATTTGCTAAACAATCACTAAGACTCTTTTTTACTTAAAGAGTAATAATTGATGGTTGTTTTTAAAATTTCTTATAACGTTTAAGTATGTACAAAGATTTTTTTCTTTTTATAAATACGCATTCAAGAATATTTTGAATAAAACTAGGAGTTTATGTGAGAGGCACTCGAACTAAATTCTCAAAAAAATTACTTTTTTTTTCAAAACACAAAAACAAAATACATGTATTTTGTTATTGCATAAATTAAGTTATTGACAATTGAATCAGGTTTTCTTCTCTCACATCAACATCTACTTATTAATCTATTTAAAAAAAAAAAAAACAATTTTTTCAAAACTCAAAAACAAAATACATGTGACTACATGTATTTTGTTGTTGCATAAATTATGTTTTTGACCATTGAACAGGGTTTTCTTTCTCTGACATAAATAACTACTTATTAAACTATGGTTTTTCGGTTTAAATAAAGCCGGTGATTTTAGTTGATTTTTAAACATTTTTTATAATGATTAGTAGTACTTTTACCTGTGATTAAAGAAATTTAAATTTGGCCGCTCGCATTTTTTATTAATAAAATTATATTAAAATTTTTTTTTAATTTTCAAAAAATTTATTCAGCGAAGCCGGTGATGTTAATTTGTTCCTAATAAATTATCGAAATAAATCTCAATTTTATTAATAACCCTTTGCCCAAAATAATCTCTTTTCGTTTTCAGAAAACAAAACATTCTGGCATCTCTATGTCAATACCAAAAACGTGTTCTTTTTTCACAAATTTCGGTTTTTTCACTAAAAAGAAGGGTATGTGGTGTTTAATGTAAACAGAGAAAGGGGTTGATTTTTTACACAAACATCAAAAAACAACACCCTATGTTTTTTCTTTAAAAACATGGACACAAAAAATGCATACATTTGACAAATGCACCGTGTAAAAAACAAGTACAAAAGCAAAAATTTACAAAAAACAAATTTATTTAATCAATTTAACACAGACACACACACACAAATTAATTTTCAAGAATTTTTTCAGGGCCAAAAAGCATAGAATACAACTAGAAGTTTATGTGAGAGGCACTTCAAACTAAATTTTCAAAAAAATTACTCATTTCTTTCAAACCACAAAATGTGTGTGACTACATATATTTTGTTGATGCATGAATTAAGTTTTTGTCTCTCACATAAACTTCTAGTTGTATACTATATCTAAAAACATTAATTATACGGAAAATCTCATCTTCATTTGTTTAATTTCTTATATTATTTATTTATTGATTGGTTATTTTGATTTTTTCTTTCGTTTTTGTAGAAAAGGTCTGACTCTGCTAAAAAAGATTTTTTTACCTTTTTATTTTTGCCTATGTATTTATTTTTTTGTTGTTAAAAAAATGTACGCGACAATTGGTTCGTGATATTTCGCTTTTTACACTAATTGTTTAAAAAATAGATTCACATTTTCTTAATTAAATTTATATTTTTTACGTTTTCTTGTTGAATTTTTCACTAAATTTTATTAATTCTATTGTTTTAAAAATAAAATATTTGTGTTACGACAGACAACCAACCACCACTGCTCCACGAATTTTTTTACACCGCTAACAACGAATATTGCCAACTTAATGATTTGTGAGCGAGAAGTTGCCAGACTAACAATTTTTTAATGTTTTATGAAGGTAAAGTTGCCAGACTGGCAAATTTTTTATCGAGGCAAAAAATAAACGTCAAAATATCGTTACTGCACTCATTCATTGTCAAATCGAATCTGGCAGCTCAGGTGAATTATTGTTTTTTTATAAAAAAAAATCGTTTTTTAAATCGGCGGCCGAATTTGTTCAAAATCACCGGCGGATCGCCTAACCCGTCTGAAAAGCTAACTGGTCGGCGCAGGTCTCTTTGGCAATCATTCAAATATTATCTTCCTAGAAAAAAATTTTCAAAAATGAAAAAAATATTGAAGAAATTTGTTTTTAGCACAAAATTTAATACTTTATGTGGGCGTTTTAGTTTTCTTGTTAAGATTTATGTGCATGTTAAGACTTATATGCATTCATGCTTTACAAGATATACAAATTTTCTTTATTATTTCAGGTTTATTTGGCGATAATTTTTCTTGATATTTATTACACCTTCCAGAAGATCATCTGGCGGTATCTTCTTTTTTCACCTAGATGATTATCTAGCAATATTGTTTATTTTTCTACCAGGCGTATTGATTTCTTATTGCTTAGATGTATCGCCTGTGACGCACAATCTCTCCCGATGGAGAAACTTCCGCAATACGAATATGATTATTGCGGCAATAAAATTCTTCTTCTTAACAACACGAATTCGAATCACTTTCGTAATCATTTTGCTTGTAGGGAAATTGAGTGGGTAGTTGCCAACCTGAATTATGAGAGGGGAGTTGCCAGACTAAGCAATTTTCACTGATGTTAAAAAAATTATATACAAGAGAATTTTTATTAAGACAAACGTTAAATTTTTGTCTGAATTACGGATAATTTTTTATCTCTATCAATTGTAATGTAATAAGTATCAACAAAAATCAGAATGGCGTATTTTCTCTAGCATCGTCAAGACAAAGTTGTCAGTGCTTGAGGTCTATCAATTCTGTTTTACATAGTGTCTACATTACAGATTTTTTTATCAAGACAAACGTCAAACTTACGCGAATTTGTGGAAGGTGGCAACAGTTTCACAAAAACAACAATATGGCGTATTCATTATTGTTTTTTATATATGCAGTTTGACAACTGTAACAACCAAAATAATAATCAACTGTTCAACTAAGATTACCTTGTATATATTCGCACTGATTTTGACGTTTGTTTTGATATAAATTTGCTTAATGTAGGCACTAGATTAACGCTGCAATAATACTGACAAATTCAGTTTACATTAGAAAAACTTTTATCGTGATAAAAATTTCACAATTGTTTTGATTAAAATTCCTATAGTATAGACTCTGATTATTTTTTGCTTCATTTTTTAGTGTAAGACTGAAATGTCAATTTTTTTACGTTTGCATGTATTGGTTTATTTACAAACAAAAGTAAATTTTCTCGATGGTGAAATTTGTATTTTTAACAAAAAAGAAGTGCTATATAGAAATATGTAATTTATTTTAATTTTTAAAAACATTAAAAACAAATATCTAACAATTTATTTTTATTTTTTCAACAATCGTTGTTTACAATTTTAACATGCTTTTATTTTTATTTTTTTTTTTTAAGAGGAAAAAACTGGTTGCTATTATTGTATTTGTTGCCATTATACATATATCTTGTATTGTTGTACCATGAAAAAATTAAACATAAATAAAGTAAAATTTTCATCAAAAAACCATAGAAAATGTTCATTAACGTATAATTTTTGATGTTGACGATTTCAATTAGTCGATTTGGCGATTTTTTTTCCCAAAATTTGTCTGGCAACTATGTGTGAAGGCCTTTTGACAAACAAGTAAACAATTTTTACATTCAATCGTAAATTGCATACGATAAAAAATTTTTACATAAATTTTATAAAAAAAGGTAAATATTGTTAAAATTTTATAAAGTAATAAGATTAAAAATGTTTTTTTTTTTAATTTCTCTCAAAATAAAGCAAGATAATAATTAATTTTGTATAATCTTTTGCTTTACAGCATTTGGCGTCGGTTCGTATCCCTACCATTTGCCAAACGCGTTTTGTTAGTATTTCAGCATGGAATCTGAGACCTCTGCTACCGCAATGGTAGATAATACGTCAACAAATAATCAGCCGGCTAATGAAGCAACTCCCATGGAAACGGATGAAAATGTTAATAATCTGGGAGAAAACACTGGTGAAACAGGTGGTAAGTAAGGGACAAAGAGGGAGACATTTATCAATAGGAAGGAATAAAAGAAACTTATTGGAATAATCTATTGAATAATTTCATCAACTAAAATATATTTTCTTTTAATTTAACAAAATTTCATTTCTCTTAAAGCTCCTTCCGACCAAAATATGGACACGGAAAATGCCAATACTGAAGGAGGCCAAACCTTGGACAACAATAGTTTACCTTTGTCAAGTTCTCAAAACGATTCTTCTAATCGTCTACCGTCAGGCGAAACGTCCACAGCGGCCAGTGGCAACTCAAACTCTCAAGCAGAACAATTAGATACTTCACATGAGAATTTAGCTACTTTGGCTGCTGTTTCCGCCGCTGGAGCAGAAGTTACAAATCCTCAGCCACAAACGCCGGCTATGGAATCTGGTAGTACACCCAGCACTCAACCTAAATCTGATGAAACCAATAAACCTGCTAACAATGGAAATAATAATCCTCCTCCTGCTACTACACAACCCACAAATCCACCTCTAGACGAAGAAGATGCCAAATGGCATACTGTAGGCATCTTTCAGGGACTCTCCACTACTGTCACCAGCTATATAGATAATTCGGTGTGGTCATCTTCGGGTCTAAATTTAAATGCCGAAGATATACCCGATTTAAGTCAGCATGCCCGTATTAATTTGGAACCTGGTACTGCTTATCGTTTTCGCATACGCGCATTGAATTCTGTGGGAGCCAGTGATTGGAGTGAAATTTCTAGTTTCAAAACTTGTCTGCCTGGTTTTCCAGGAGCTCCCTCGGCTATTAAGATCTCTAAATCATCAGAGGGTGCTCATTTGACCTGGGAACCACCACCAAGTTGTGTTAGTTCTAATGAAATTGTAGAATATTCGGTGTATTTGGCAGTCAAACCAGGCAAGGAAAAAGAAACCAAGGCGGGACAAAGGGCCCCGGCTCAATTGGCTTTTGTTAGAGTTTATGTGGGAGCTGCCAATCAATGCACCGTTTCGCATACCTCTCTATCTGCGGCTCATGTTGATTGTTCGAATAAACCGGCTATTATATTTCGTATAGCGGCCCGCAATGAAAAGGGTTATGGACCAGCTACTCAAGTGAGGTGGCTACAAGATCCCGTACAAAATTCTGTTAATAATCCTGGTTTGGGACCCAATAGTTTGCTATCACCTACACGTGTCAAACCTGAACTAACTGGAGCTTCGCCTAGTAAACGTTTTAAGGCAGCAGCTGGTGGTGGGCGTTAGGGTGGTTAATACATTTAATTTTACCTTTCTTTTTCGTTTATTATATATAAAAGATTTTCTTTCTTATTCAAAACTACAAATATATAGTTTGTAAAGCCGATTATACAAAGCAGAATGTAACGAACTTTATAAGTTATACATAAATTCTTAATTAAAAAAACATAAGTTTAAGTTTAATTACACTGTCATCTATAACGTAGTTTATAAAAATTACATTTAAATTAACAAAACAAAATATCTTAAATAAAATAATGTTTAAAAATGTAGGTGATACAAATATGTTTTATCAAGTGGCTGTAAAAGAAATTTTAAATCGGATAGGGGAATGGTTAATAACCAGCAGTTAAACTTTTCCAATGTGGGAGAAAATTAGAAAATTTAACAGGTTTTGCTAGGGGCTACAGCTGGAGAGCTAAAAAAATTGCTGGGGAGGAATGAAAATGCTTATTTGTTCTTTAAATTTTGTCAGGGATTTAACAAGAAATTTTAATTTTTTCTCTTCTTCATATCCACGAGTCAATTTTCTTTATAAATTTTACTTCTCTGCTCCAAAATTTATTGAAAACAAAACTTATTGCTTTATTTTTTAACTAAAAATTAGCAGCACATTATTTTTCAAAATTTCAAACAGCTTGTACTTTATAATATTTCAAATTATCTGCAATTAAAAACAAAATTTAAAATAATGAAATTCCTTCTTCACAAATTCTAAAAGCTTACCTTCTATTATACTACATTGCTGCTCTAAGTACTCTTCCGTATTTAAATCCTTTCTCAATTTTTCTCGCTTTATAGATAAACTATAATCTGGGCCATATTCTAAAAAATTCTCATTATCTGAGGAAATATCATCATTTAGAACTACATCACAAATGGCAGCAGTTAAAGAACACCAATAACGGCTGGTATTAGGGAAATTATAGCCTCCACCTCCCAAAATTAAACAGGGTAATTGATAACTTAGTATGAACTGCACACATTCAATTAAGTCTTCTGGTATTAAATTAGACCCTCCCAAAGGATCTCCCACAATAGCATCGCCACCACACTGGACCACTACCACATGGGGTTCGTATAAAGCAAAGATATTACAGCAAATTCTTTAAGAAAAAGTTTTTAATATAAGATTATAAGTAATATTTTCCTAAATACCTTTTGAAGCATTTAATAAATTTCTCTCCCATTATACCCGCTTTATAAGGAAAGTTGGCTGTATAACCCAAGCCCTTATCCCTTCCCTTTTCATCTGCTTTACCCGTACCCGGATAATAACCACATTCCAGTTGATGAAATGATAAGCAAAATACCCTTTTGCTGGGGGCAAAAGCAGACTCTACACCATCACCATGATGATTATCCAGATCTATATATAAAATTCTTCTAAATTTCTTAGTTAAAACTAAAATGCCCAAAACAATATCATTGATATAACAAAAACCAGCTGCTTTATCCCTTTGTGCATGATGCCAGCCACCACACCAGTTTATGATAACTACCTTAGGATCTTGTAATCTACACAAACAATCACAAGCGGTCATAGTGGCTCCGGCTATGGTGCAAACATATTGTTTAATACCCGGCCAGGGGGGACAGTCATAGGCGAGACCATGGCAATCAGATAAAAAAGAACAATCGATATCTTCTTCTTTACCCTCTTCCGTTAAAGTCCCATTCACCTCCCGTGTTTTAAGTTCACTTTCATATAACTCAATTTGCTTGACATAATCTCGATTGTGAAAATGTCTCAAATCGGCGGAGTTACATACCAAAGGTCTGATTCTTTCCATATGGGTCAGCAAACCATATGATGATAATAAATTGTGAGTTAAAGAAGCCTTTTTTGAAATAAATAACAGAAAAAAACCGTTAAAATTTGATTTTGTGCCAAGCTAAAGAAAATCTTACTCTTCCTTTTACTGCTGGATTTTTATCTGCTTGTTTTATTAAATTATCACTGTAAATATATTTTACTTTTCTGAACATTTTATTTAATATTTTTTTTAAATTTAAAAAATTTTTGTATGCTTCGAGAATAATTTCCAAACAAATGGCGGTTTTTTCAAGTCCCAGCTGTTTTTGTTTTTAATATAAGAGTTACCTGACTAATGATTTACTTAAAAAGTTGCCATATGTTTAAAGTGTATTACTAGAGTTTGGGGTACATTGCTGTTCTCAGTGATACTCTTTCGAGTACACAATGGTACTTTTTTTAAGTAAACAGAGCGTAGTTTGCAGAAAAACAAGAAAATTGCGAATATTGTGCTGAAATTTTTTTAAAATTAAATAAAATTAATGAAACTAAAAATTTAAAAATATACCTTAAATAAAATAATTAAAGTTAATAATTTTGTTTTCATTTTGTTTGACAATTAAATAAAAAAGCTAATGGAAGATGTTTTTTTAAATAGAACAGATAAACCAAGTTTTTTTTTCACTGAAATTATTTAAAGTTACTACCCGTCTCAGACAAAGTTTTTATGGCACAATAGTGGTTAAGATGGAACAATATACTTGAAGTCTACTAGACTGTCAGAGGACATGGGACTACTAAGAGGACCCTGATCTATACCCAGTGAGGGATCAACTCAACAAAAACTCGTTAAAAAATTTAATGAACAAAGTCGATTTTCATTTCTTGATACAAATATTCATACCAGATCCTCGCAGGGAGGGTTATCAAACATATGCTGACAGATATGGCGATTATAGTGATTTGCATATTGACAGCCATAGTATGAGAGCAAGAGTAGGAGAAGATTTCCATCTATGTATAGCAATTAAAATCACTGCAGTACTGCCAGATGTTCTCTTCAGCAATACTTTTTACCAACTGGAGGTAAATCTCCAGCTAGGCGTCTATGAGGATAAGGTATAAATTATGACAGTGAACCATCCAAAGATTCTTGGGGTCACCTTTGACAGCCATTTCACGTCCTCAGCTCACGCTAATGCATTCTACGCATAAATTGCGAAGTAAAAACAAGATCCTCAAAGCGCTAGACGGTAGACCTTGTGGTATGGACAAAGAAACCTTGTTAACTACATACAAAATGATAGAGATGCCATCAATGTAGGTTATAATTGTTAAGATATTCTAGCTGTTACGTAAACAATTGCAGTAATGGCTGTAAACTTTGAAAACTTTCTTTATTGAGAGAATTTAAGATTTAATATTGTTGTATATGCCAGGAGAATATTCAGAGATGTGTTCTAGACCGTTGTACGCACATTGTAGTTTTAACTGATATTCACAGAGAAGCTGTTAAGAAGTTTTAGCTGTTACAACAGTAATTGCAGACTTTGAGAACGTCCTTTCTTTATTGAGAGAGTAAACAAAATATATACAGATTTAATATCTCGTGTGAATAACATGAGAAGTGGTTGGACCATTTATGAAAATTTCGGACCTGAGTGTTTAGGCAGATGTTCATCATTGTTTGCATATCATACCCCAGTGTAGACTACACAATCCATGATGCTCTTGTTGATGTTGTTGTAATAGATCTGCTGTCGTTGAAAGTTCTTCCCAGGGGAAAAAACTTCCTTTTGATATAGTTGCTGAGTTGGCATTCTTTGGCCGAGTTGAACTCGGGTCGTTCCGGAGCATAGATGTATCCACCTGAAATGACGAAAAAGGGCCTTTATAAACCATTTGCCAGTTTGTCTAAAGGCTGCAGAACTTATCAGGGAGTGTGTCGACTTTTTGGAGCAAATGTCTGCGAGATTGTAGAGCCGTATATAAATTAGGATAACATTGTATATAAATTTAAAAAGGAAAACATCAAAATTCACCAACACTTTTATAAAGTTGTAGTGTCTGTTAAAAATATCATTAATGTTCCAATTTTAAAAGGTTTTGAGTAAAAAATATTAAAATATTAAATTGTAAACAGTGTTTAATATTTAAACAAACAAAATGATGAAAATTGCTTTAAATAACAGGTGAAATTTTCAAAATTATTTTGTGGTAGAATAAAATTAAAAAAAAAAAAAATTAAGCTGAAAATGAGGTAAAGACAAACTAAGTTAAGAAATATTTAAAAATTAAATAGAAGTGCGAAATAAATAAATAAACAAGTGTTTGTAATAAAATATCGGCCTGAAACATTTTAAACTTGAAATATAAAGAGACAGGGAATAATGCAATCTAAAAATTTAATACAAGAGAATGAAATTAACTCCTTAGAGTATGTAAATTATTCTTCATTTCGTATCAAGTGATTTAAATTCACTCTTAAACTTACTTTAAACTTACTTTTATTTTCCTTTTCCAATAAAATCTTTTTCCAAAATTTTATATTAATTTTTTTATTGATTTTTGAAAATGTTCTTTTTTATATTTTTTTTATTTTATTTATCATACATTTACACATTCGTTTATTTATTTTGTTTTTATTTTATTTTCTGCTATGAAATTTTTTGTAGTTTATTTGAATATTGTTGGTTTTTTGTTGTATTTTTTTTTTAACAATTCTCTCTTATTTTAGAAATAATTAATTGTTTTATATTTAAAAACTATATTTTTATATTTAAGTTTAGTTAACTTATTTAATTTTAATATTTATTTAATTTATAACTAAATTAACTAAAAATAATTAAGTACAAAATTTTAGTTTGTTATTTTAATTCATTTAATACTAAAAAAAGTTACAAATACTTTTTGTACAATAAAAAATTTTCAAAGTTATATTTATTGTTTGGAAAAAATTTTATTTTTTTTCTTTCAATCAATAAGAAATATAAGTTTATATGTTAGGTTGCAAGTATCAGTCACATAATTGTAGATTTTTTTATTATAATATTTTATTTATTATCTTTAAAATTAAGTTGCTAGAAATTAACAACAAATTTTTGTTTATCATAGTTTTAGTTTAATAGGGGAAGTTTTATATACAAATTGTTTTAAATTTAACATTATTTGAACTAAAGAAAATAAATTTAAATTTTCTATAAACTTGGTTTCCTACTTAAATATTTTTTGTTTATCTAAATATTAAATCTATATACGATCTATTTGTGTTTCTTGAGCCTCCAATTCCGGTTCTTCGGCCAATGTATAGACCCCTTTTAAAGCATGATTACTTACTGAATCCAAAGAAGATTGTGTGGTGGGTGTTAAATTATCCATTAAAGGACTACCCAAAGAATTTAAAACGTTACATGAAGTAGGTGGTGAAGTGGCTGAACTACAGGGGGGTAGTTGATTAAGATTTGTTAAAGGTAAATTTACATTGGATTTCAAGAGATTGTTAGATGTAGAAGCCGTTGAATTGGGATCCATAGTTAATATAGGCACTAGCTCATGATTGACATAATCTTTTAAATTGTGTATATTACTCAAATCCGAATCGTTATGAGAGCCAAACACTAAAGAAGTGGGAGTGCCTAAAAATTAGTGACAAAAAAGAAGTTATTAATATTTTCTTTCTTTTATTAAATAATTCAATTATTGCCCAAACCTTACTTACCCGTTACCAAAGTTTCTTCGGTGGGATTTCTTTGATATAAATTTTGTTTCTTTTCATATTGTCAGGGTGGCATATAATAGTTGGCCTCCTCATTCGTTGTATCCATGGCCGAGGATTTTTTAAATTCCACCACTATCTTTATACGATTTACAATTTCCTCATGTATGACATTAAAACACATGGCCGTTAAAGCCATTCCCGACATTATGTATATGGAACAAAACCATATGGTAGTATTTGAATCTCTACGGAAACCTGGCATCATATCACCAAATCCTATGGTTGATAAACTCATAAAACAAAAGTAAATACCATCCAATAAAGGCCATTCTTCTAGCCTATATAAAACCACTGCTCCAAATAGTATATAAATAATCATCATGGAAAAACATAATAATATGGGAGCCAATATGGCTAAACCATGCATGCTGCCTCTAGACTCACTGGCACTTAGCGAATCCAAGTCAGGCATCTGTATACTATTATTGCCTAAAGATTGTTTTTCGGGCGTTTGAAAGTTGTCAGGCATAGAGCCAGATCTTACATAGTAAGGTTCTTGCATGGCCTGCTGTTGTTTGCGTAGCTCTTCCTGTTGGCGTTTACGTTTCATACGTCTTTCCTTTTCAGCCATGCGTTTTTCATCATAACAGCAATAGCCACAATTGGAACATAGACAGCAGCATAAAGCTTTGGAGAAAACTTCGCGAGCCACTTTGGCTAAAATGCCGCCCGTGCTGGAGAGGTAAACCAGGGTCAGGGGTATGCCAAAAAAGGCATAAGCCAAGGTCACCAGACGACCCAGAGTGGTGCGAGGTGCTATGTTGCCATAACCTGAAAGAGAGACAAATTTATATTTAGAGTAGGATTTTATAATCAATTATAAGACATAGATTAAAGAATTATAATCTCGTCTATGGAATATATTATAATCTGGACCATGAAATAGACTCTATAAAGTAAAAATATGGTTATGTGTTTTCCAAAAGTTATTGAGAAGTTCAGGAGAAGGATTCGTTAGAGTTAATGGAATATGGAATAGACTCTACACTATGAAATAGAGTTGGAAAATATATTTCGGGGTTTATGAGGAAAGAATAATACGAATAAAGTTGAAATATGGTTATGTGTCTTCCAGAAGTTAATGAGAAGTTTCGGAAAAGGAATCGTTAGAGTTAAGATTGAATGGATCTGTGATGTTTCTCCAAACATTTCTTTGATAAAATTTCAGGCATTTTTTTATAGGTTTGTGACTTCTTTATGCATGGACTGTTAACTGTAGATACCAATTTACCAATGCGAAGGGTTGTATTCTAATTAAAGGCTTTAACTCTTTCGATCTTGTTCTTTGTAATTTTGAAGATGTATAGACCTTTAGAAGAGGGGAAACTGGATCTGCAGTTGATTTAACTTTCGTTAGTCCAGCTTTGGCAAGGGATCTTAATTGGAGAGTTAGCGACTACCAAGCCATAATATTCTTGATTAAAATTTAAATAGTTCAAGAAAAATATTTCGTACGACTGGATGGGCTCAGGATAAACTACACTGAAATATTTCAGAATGAATTTGTATCTCACATAACATTGGAGGAAACAAATCTTCTGTGCCCGTATTACGGATGCTCTATAGAAGGCATGTGATGCAACAATACCAAGGAGAAGGCAATAAAAAAATTAATAAATCGAACTATTGGTTGAATATTGAAATAGAGGAACTCAGAAGAAATTGTTTAAAGGTTATTCCAAAGAGGTGGATCGAGGCAAGACTTTGAATCGAGCCGAAGAATATATGACAATACGTAGAAATAAGCAAGATATCTACAGACAATTGTGTAGGGAAATCGATTTGAATCCATGGGGAAATGGATACAGAACTGTAATGTTACGCCTAAAGGGTAAAATTGCTCAAAACTTCTTGGAAAGTATCTACTTCAAACGGAGATCTACGCTGACCCATAATTAGATATATAAAGGGGAAGTGGCTAGGCACTTCAAATGGTATTAAATAATAGTCCACAGGTTTTTACAGATGCATTCAACATTTGTCTTTAACAAAAGAAAATTTCCCGAGGCATAAAAGGTTTAAAAACTAGTTTTAATACCAAAATCAAATAAGTAACTCGGAGAACCTAGTTGTCCATTGGATATATTTAGAAATGTTTTTGAAGGAATTATATATAACAGATTATTATCAGGAGTCGAGGCCTATCAGAGAAGAAATACGGATTTCGCAAAACAAGATCGACGATTGACGATATTAATACTGTAAAAAATGTTACAGAAGCGGTTATATTAGGAAAAGCAAGCCCAAAAAAATATTGCTCAGCTATTACTCTGGATATCAAAAATGTATTTAATTCTGAGGCATGGAACCATATTATGTTATTCCTTGTAGTCCTGAATTATATAATAGGAATATTTCGTAACTATTTTACCTATATTTAGTATGATATGTAATACTAAAAAACCTTCGCAGGAGTCCCCAAATATCAGTTGTAGTTCCACTACTGTGGAATATTATGTACCTAATTTACTGATGCTAAGTATACCAGACGAGGCCAATATTAGCGGATTTGCTAATGACATTGCTATTGCTATTCGTGTACGCTTATTAGATGAAGAAGAAATGAACGCTTATTAGATGAATAAGAAATGTTTGCTAACTATACAATTCAGACTATAAAAGCCTAGCTTGAGGAAAAAAGGATTTGAACTCCCAGATCATTGTGGCAAATCTTGCAGGGTCCAAACAAATCCCGAGATTTTTGTTTGGCGGTTACAGGATAGTGTCACTAGAGCCAATATGCATAGTTGCTGGAATTATACAATTAAATCTGACTATAGACGAGATTTACAGAGTGTTGAGGGCTAAGAAATCGAACAGGGAGGAAAATAATCGAGATAGAAATAATCTCGAACTTTACAGAACTACTGACAATTGACAGAGAAGGTGGGAGTGTAAACAAAAAGGACGATGAATATTCAGATTGATACCACTTATAAAAGCATGGATCGATCGCAAAAATGACGAGGCTCACTACCATCTCACTTAGTTTTTGAGGGTCCATGGAGGATATAGAAGTTATCTCCATTAATTTGGTCTCAATAAGTCACCAAATTGCTTAATATGTTCGGAAATGGGGGACGCAAAATATGCTGTACTCAAATACTACCGATTCGATGATATTAAAGGCGTATTCGTAACTGAATTTGGAAGAATTATTTTAGTCTCAGAAGAAAAGTGGCAATTGATTTCCGACTTCATAATACAAATAATTTTGTAGCCACGAATGGAGGAAGATAGATGCAAGAAACAAAGAAATGCTGTGATAAATAAGGAAGTAGTGTAAATGCTAAAGTTAGTGTTGCATGGAAAAGATTCTGTATCACCATATTAGGAAGACTAAACTATAGACCAAGCTATATACTAGACCAAGGGTTCCCACAATAACTCTGCTCACGGTCCCTTTCAGGACATATTTGAATTCTTTAATACAAATCCAAAATGAGTAGAAAAGTGTTTGCAGGAACGTCAACCACTTCCCAGCCATTTTTAAACGGGTTGCAAAACATGAGACCAAGCATGGTTATAATGGAAAGTCATGGACTAGTTTGGTCGCATATTCTGGCCTTTTTTCGTTCAAAGCTTTTTTCATACTGATCAATTGTATTCAGCATAGGTCTCTCGTGATCATTTCACCCTTGTTTTAGTATTGCATAAAAGATGACACACTTCTGATTCCATCAAATATAAAGCATTACTTGGGTGCCATGGTTTTGGGCTTTGGTGACAATTTTCCTGATTTAAAACCTAAAAGTTATTGCTTGATCTACTCTCAATTATTATGTAAGCATTTCTTGCATTTGTCATGAGTTATGATCAAGCAAACCCTCCAATTATTCTAACTATTCAAACTTTTTTCGCATATCAAAATCCCCATTTTTAAATCGTTTAAACCGCACACAAGTCATTTCAACTAAAGCACCAAAATATAATGGATTTCCGAATTGAATTTCTTAAAATAATAATAAAGTAAAACTTCTCAATCAGCCTTCTATTCCTCGGGGAATGCCCGCTAGTATTAGACAATATACTCAAGACTTATTGACTTTTTTTTGGATATTTGAATAACTCAATTGGATCTTTGATCGGCTTCAATCTCTTATTACTCCTCTTATTTAAAAAAAAACTAGTTAATTTATACACTATTATAGACTTCTTCACGGACCCCCTCAAATGTTACTACGGATCACCATTTGGGAACCAGACTATAGTCTATCTAGAGCCTAGACTTTAAATTTAATACTTCAACATTTTTATTTTTTTCTACTGATTAACAAGTTCCAATGAATTTTATATTTTTAAAAACATATTCTTTCCATTTTTCTAATCAATTCAACTTTAAATTCCATTTTTTTTATTATTTCTTCTCCTTTTTTCCAATGTTTAACTCTTATAGCCTTTTTACACATTTTTACCAATTGTTATTTATAAAATTGATTAAAAAACTGCCCTTACCATGGCTATAATGGAAAATTTGTTAATACAAAAAGAAACAGTTGTAAAGAAAACTGAAAAAAATAATAATAAAGAAAAGCAATAAACGCCTACAATTCAAGAAAATTTTCATTTTCTATTAAAAAAAAAAAATTTTAAATAAGTGTATGAGTGTTAAAACGATAACTTGCAATCAATACAAGGATAAACACATACATACTCAAACACATAAGTAAAAAGGACATGCTATCATTATTATAGTTATCATGACTTTATTGTTTGTCATTGCTATTGTTGTTTTTGCTTGAGTATTGAAAATTCATGTATGTTTTTGTTATCATGTAGTATACATTGGCTGTTTAAAGTTGTTAAGAGAAAATGTAAATTTGTTCTTTTTCAATTTCTGTCCTCCTCAAAAAAAAAAAAAAAAAAAAAAGAAAAAAAAAAGAAAAATGCTGATTCTGGTAAATACTTAATACAAAGTCAGTATTTGCTTAACTCTCCTCCTTTTCGATTTTTTTTTATTTCATTTCATATCAGTTTTTTTTACACTTTTTTGCTTTCAAATCAAGCATAAAATTTTCGTATTTTATTAACAAAAGCGGCAGCACTTTCTTTAGCATCAGTAAGAAACAAATAATAAAATGGAGATTTTTTTGTCATTCAATAAATTTTATAGGTTGTTATCCCCAGCATGCTGTGGCCCAAATGTGTAAAAAATGTAGATTATTTACATACATATTGAAAGAAATTGAAAAAGAAAATGTGGCCATTAAATTAAAGGAAATAGGCAAAATGGATTAGTGTTCGAAGGACCAAATTATTTGTTAAAATAGAAAATATATGGAAAGAAAGGAATTTAAATTAACAAATAATATTCCAAATGGCTTTGAAGCTTTAACTGCAATCAATGCGGAAGTACTTGCTGTTCTGAATTTTATATTTTAATCGAACATTTTTTTCTAAGGACGAAAATATGAAATTTCTCAAAAAAAAAAAAAAAAGAATTTGATTTTTAAATGTGTTTAATTTCAAATTACATTGACTCTAATTTCAAATTTAATGTCAAATTAAATTGACTCTATTTAAACTTTATTTGCCAAGCAGTTGGTCCTCTTCTTTTTTATATCATACTTTCTGCAAATAATCACTACATAGTATACAATGACCCCAGGATGTGCAGTATGTAAACGTTCATATCTATTGATTAGGTTCGATTTACAAAGCTTAACTTTATTTTACATACTCTGACCCTCTTTTTCATTTCCAGTTTACAAGTAAGTACCTCTTTGTCAATGTTTCCTGTCCCTCACTATTGAAGCTATATACAAGCAGGATCTTATAAGAATGGTTTTATTTTCTTACAATTCATTGTAAAAGCAAAAGTATAATAAAGATTGTTAAAGAGTCCTTTTTCAAATTGGCGAACATGTGTGAGCTTATATATATAGTTAGCAGAATTGTATTGTATTACACTTTGTATTTGTATTGGTAGTTTTGTTTGTATGAGTATGTGCGTGAATGAATGAATGTAGGTGTTTTTGTAAATGTTAGATTCTTAAACATGAGTTTCTCTCTGTTGTACTTACTTTGTATTCGTATGTTTTTGTCATTATTGGTCATTATAGTCATGTACATAAACTGTTATTTATTATTGCAGTAATAAATGTTTATAATGTTCACATTTATAAGAGCATATGTAAGTTTTCTTTGTATAAATGTATTTTTCGTATATATATTGTCAGAAAAATTCTAAACGTATTGATTTGTTAAGTTTGAAATTTGTAAAGAATAATTTATTATCGAAATTAGGGAGAAAATAAAAAGCAAATGTAAAACAGGAAAGACCGGTTACAAATTGACTATAAACATTAAGAAGTCATTTGCATAGTATGCTATTTGGAAGAAGCTTAACATTTACATAGAGCTATAGCATACAATTTGTATGAAGTATGTAAGTATTCTCATAACGTTATTTCACATATTGTATTTAAAAATACTGTAAAGTCTAAGGTCTCATTGATATTCCATTCTATAGTCTAGTCTATAGCTTAGGCTGTAGTTTAATTTATAGATTAGGCTATAGTTTAGTCTACAGCTTAAGCTATAGTCTAATCTATAGCTACGGCTATAGTTTATGCTATATCTACGGTTATAATTTATGCTATAGCTACGGCTATAGTTTATGCTATAGCATACGCTTTAGTTTAGTCTATAGTTGAGGCTATAGTTTAGTCTATAGTTAAGACTATAGTCAGTCTATAGCTTAGCCTGTAGCCAATTTTATAGCTTAGGATAGATAGCATACAATTTTTATGTGCACTGTAAAGTCTAAGGTTTCATCAATATTCCAGTCTACAGCTTGGGCTATAGTCTAGTCCATAGCACAGGCTTTAGCTTACAGCTAGAGGCTATAGCTTACTCCATAGCTAAGGCTATAGTTTAAACTATAGTCTAGTCTATGATCTCGCTAATACTCTAGTCTATAGCCTTATAGTTATATAGCTTAGGCTATAGTTTAGTCCATAGCTTAGACTATAGTCTACTTTATAGCTTAGGCAATAGCGTATTCAATAGCATAAGCTACAGATTATATAGCTTAGGTTATATTATAATCTATAGATTAGGCTATAGTCAAGTCTATAGCTTAGGCTATAATCTAATTTATAGTCTAGTATATACTTTTAGCTATAATTTAGTCTATGGCTAGGGCTATAGATTAGTCTAAAGCTTTTGTTATAGTCTAATCTATAGCTTATGCTATAGACTAATCTGTAGCTTAGGCTATAATCTAAGCTATAGCTTAGGCTATAGTCTATGCTATAGCTTAGGCTATTGTCTTGTCTGAAGCTTAGGCTATAGTCTATTCTATAGCTTAGGCTATAGTCTTGTCTCAAGTCTAGTCTATAGCTTAGGCTATAGTATAGTCTATAGTTCAGCCTACAGAATAAGTTATAGCTTAGACTATAGTCAAGTCTCTAGCTTAGGATACAGTCTAGTCTCTAGCTTAGGCTATGGTCAAATCTAGTTTATAGCTTAGGCCATAGTCAAGTTTATAGCTAAAGCTATATTCTTATCTATAGTCTAGTCTACAGCTTAGGCTATAGTCAAATTTATAGCTTAGGCTAAAGTTAAATATATAGCTTGACTAGCTAGTCTATGGTTTATGGTATAGCTTTTCTTTAGTCTATAGCTTAGGCTATAGTCTTCTCTACAGCTTAGGATATAGTTTAGTCTATAGCTTAGGGTATAGTCTACTATACAGCTTAGACTATGATTTATTCTGTAGTTTAATCTATCATCAAGGAGATAGTCCAGTCTATATCTAAGGCTATAGTCTATTCTGTAGTTTTCTCTATAGCCTATTCTATAATCCGGTATATTATTCCTTGTTCCTTAGAAGTTTCCTTAGAATATTTTTATTGCATAGAAAATTTTTGCTTAATTAAAATTGTGTTTATTTGGTAATATTAAGGTTTCAATTTTCTATAGCCCTTTGTATTTTATATTTCCCTGCCGTATGATTATTATTTAATTACTTATTACTTTAATATTAATCATACGCCTTGTAAAACTTCCATAATTTTATTTTCCAAATAAAAGAAATTCTATTGAATTGTTTACAAATATTTTAGGCTCTTTATTAAAAAGTGATATAATCGTTATTGTTGCGGCAACAGTTTTCCCATTTCTCTATATTATTCATCTCTATTGTTATATTTTCCAAAACAATTTAATATTTTATTTATATTTTTCTTAAAATATTGAAAACTCCAGTGTGGTTTGTGGCTTCAAAACAAGTATAATCATTGACTTTTTCTTTCCTACTAAAGAAGAAGAAGAAAAACAATATCTTTTCAATAAGATATGTAGATTTTCCAATCTATGAATGAATGAATACCAGTGCAAATATGACAAAGTTAGCTAACAGCTGTATATTCGAGTGTCTGTTTTGTGTTCATAATCTTAAGAACAAATAGAAAGAATATGAATGAGAAAATATATGTAGGTACTTATGAAGGAAAGGACACTTGTATAAAATATTTTCTTTCTTTTTATTCATTTGCTTAGAATAAATGATAAATAAGAAATGAATGAATAGAATGTTTAGAAAAACTTGTGCCAGTATTTATGAAAGCAATGATAAAGTAGTAGAGCATATAGTAGAGCATAAAAGTTATTGAGGTTATAAAATTAGAAAATATAGTACTTGGAAAAAAAGGAAAATAATAATAATAATGAAAGGAAAAATATTGGGACGTTTAAGAAAATTCTTGGGGAAAATTTTTAAATTAAGGAAATTAAGGTTCAAAATATTATTTTCACGTTAAAATTTGTCAGGGAAAAGCTGATTTTCTAAAATATTTTTAAATTATATAAAGTCTCGAAATTTATCGTTCCATCTAATACTTATTTTCATAAACATGTAAATGTTTTATAAAAAAAATTTTTTTGCTGTCAAAGCAATTGTGTAAGAGTGTGTTTTTTGAGTATAAAAGCCAATAGAACCGTTCCCTTTATTTTTACCCATAACATATTATTGATGTTGAATACTCATCATCAATACCATCATTATTAGCATCACCATCACTGTCATCATCATCATTTGCATTTTCATCATCGTTATTAGCCTTAACATCATTATGTTTATTATAATTTTATTCTATAATATTTGCTGCCATTTCTCTTAATATTTATGTGAAAAATAGTGTTTTCTTTCTTTTTTTGTTTTCTATTTCCTAAAGTATTTGTTTTTGCTATCATTTCATTTCTTTTTTCTTACTATAACGTAAATTGCTGTTAAAATTCTATTGCGTTTATGTTTGGCGTTTTTATTGTCGTTTTTCTTTATTTGAAATACGCTTACAAATCAAATAAATTCGTCTGGGGAAAGATATGAATACTTCAGCCTGCTTTGTGTCTCTAGTTAGAAAATAGGAGGGGTTTTTTCTTTTTCTCCATTTAAATGTCACTCAATATGACTAAAATTTCCTTTCTCTGGAAGCTGTATTTTTTTCCTCTAGTTGCTCTTATAAGCTTAAGTATTTGTATTGA
The DNA here is from genome assembly GCA_932274085.1 of Protocalliphora azurea. Taxonomy (NCBI): domain Eukaryota; kingdom Metazoa; phylum Arthropoda; class Insecta; order Diptera; family Calliphoridae; genus Protocalliphora; species Protocalliphora azurea. Next base: position 3,994,285 of record OW026523.1, read on the forward strand.
CATTTTTTGTTGTTGTAGTTGTTTTCTTTTTTTTATTTATTTTTCAATCCCTACCACTTACTCTCAGCTCTAGTTTTCTTTTATATTTCGATTTCACTTTTGGGAAACAAAAGCCTAAATATATGCTCTGGCTTTTGTTTTCTTATTGTTCTTTTTATGTTTATCTTATTGGGGGGACTTTGTTTTTGGCAGTAGTATGCATGTATGTGTGTGTAGTTATTATTGTTTTGTTTAAGAACATTTTAGTTATTTGTGTCAATTTTATATAAATAAAAAAAGTATAAAATTGACACATTTTGTGAGTATATGCTCTTTTTGGGATTGTTGTAGTTATAGCTTTTAAGACAAATAGCTTAAGTGAAAAAAAAGAACAGAATTTCAACGGCAGGCGACAAGCTAAATACTTTTTAAGATAAAAAATAAATTTATATTTAGTTGGGGAATATATTAGATATATTTCAGACTGATTTATTTAAACATTTTTAAAATATTTTCAATATTTTCGTCATAAAATAAATTTAAAATAAAATTTGTAAATTTTATAGAAAAATTTGGATTATTTTTTAATAAATTTTAAAAATTTCTAAAAAAATATAATAAAAAAGTTTATGAAAACAAAGAAAATGTAAGCAAAGTTGTATATTTCAGACTAATTTAAAAAAACAAAGTAAGAATATTCAAAATATTTTGAATATTTTCCCCGGAAAAGGATGTTTTCAAAATAATTTGGGAATTAAAAGAGAAAATGTGGGAATATTATAAAAGTTAACAAAAAATATATTTTAAACTAATTAATAATACAAACAAAATATTTTTTAATAATTTCCAGAGAAAATAGAATTTTATATTGTTTTAATTTAAAAAGAATGTCAATTTATATTATAAACAACATTGGATTTATAAAAAAAGAACTAACAAATATATAATTTTAGAGATTTTCTAAATTTGCTTCAACTTCAATAAAAATAATTAAATTAATTTTAAAATTTTTACAGGAAAAAATTAATTTTTGATTTTTTTTGGAATTTAAAAAAGGAGGACATTTTTTTTAATTTTAAATTTCTTTCAAAAAGCAGAAAAATTATTGAAAAAAATTATGTCTTTTGCCAACAAGGAGATTTTTTTAAAGTTTTGGGAAATAAAAAAATCTTTAATTTTTAGAAATTTAAAAAATAAAAGAATTGTTACTATTGAAGTTATTGACATTTTTATTAAAATTTAATTGTTACTAATTGAAAACTAGAAAACAATATTTTTAATAATTATACCGAAAAAGAATTTAAAAAAATATGAAATGTTTGAAATATTTTCGAAACTAAAAAACTTAAATAAAGTGTTGAAATGTATGAAGATAAAGAAATTTTTAACGAAATATATTTCGTACTAATTTCAAACAGCAAAAATATTTAAAAAATTTCCAATATTTTCCCCGAAAAAGAAATTTTTTAAAGTAATTTCTGAAAATGATTAAATTTAATAAAAAAATATTTAAAAAAAATGGATTCTTAAATATTTTTGTGTTTTACAAAATTTTATAATATTTTTAAGAGTTTATAAAGAAAAACTCAAAAAATATAGAATATTAAACTAAATTTTAATTTAACTTTAATAGCTTTAAATAATTTTAATATTTTTCCAGGAACATTTTTTCTATTGGGAACTTTAAAAACAATATAACATTATTTAATATTTTACGAGTTTTATGAAAAACTAAATAAATTTTTAGTTATTTTTTTAAATTTTATAAAATTTTCGAGAATTTTTAAAACAATTTTGGAAATTTATAAAAAAATAATGTACAAAAAAAAAGAATAGAATATTAAGTTAGATTTTCATTTTAATATAATAAAAGTGCAAAATAATAATTTTCATATTTCCCCGGAAAAAAAGGAAAAAGGAAAAATTTTTTTTGAATATTTTTCGACAAATTAATTTTGAGTTTTTAAAAATTCTAAAATTTTCAAGAAAAAATAAATTCAATATTTTCCAGGAATTGATATTTTTTTTAATTTTTATAAAAATTCAAACTAAAAAAATAAAAATAAGAAATAGTAAGAACAAATTATAACCGCAATTTTTCAACAATGCAATTCTCAAAAATTTGTTGAAAATTGGAATTTTGAAAAATTATAAAATATGAAGCCACACTTGTTGAAAACTCGTTCAAAATAAAAAAAAAAATGGTTTAAAAATTTTGAATTTTTGCAATATTCTATTTTTTTAAATAAATATTTATTAAGAAGTTGATACCTGAAGAAAAATAAATTGAATAAAAGTGTAGTGTACTTTAAGGCACATTTAAATAGCGTATGATTAATATTTATTGAAAAAGTTTTAATAAATATTAAGTATATGTCATGGGATTCCATTTAAAAATTTGTTGAGCATAATTTAAAGCGAATTAAATTATTAATTTTTAATTAAATCAAATATTAAATTCTTTAACTCAGCCTTAAGTATTTTGCTTAATTCTTTTCAATATTTTTCTCGCTTAGCATGAACTAATTCATGGAATTAAAACTTTTTTTTTTTTATAGCATTAAAAAAGAGTACAAGTTTTTCCGATTTTCCTTGTTTTTTTGTTTCTTATACCTTAACATTTTTCACCTTATAATAATTTTCTTGATGCTTATGATGCTCTCTATGTCTCCATCAATCAATTTTCTTAATTCATTAAAAAAATATAATTGAATTTTTTGCTTAACTCTAAAGCATTTTTTCTTCCATCCATTCATCCTTCTAGCCTTACAATAATTTTGTGTATTTGGTTTCTAATCAGTTTTCACAGTCAATGTGATTGACGAACTTATTTTTCTTTTATTCAATAACCCTGAAAAAAAGAAAAAGCAAAAGCACTTACCTATGGTAGTTAATACCGTTAGGGAGTAAAGGAAAGCTCTGGCAAAATTCCATTCATGATGATGGTGATGCGTATGATGTGGCATTAAACCATGTTGATGGAATAGTAAAACGGCTTCCGTTGCTGGTGTCTGGCCATTAACATCCGTCTCATGTGGTAATTGTAGTAGAGCATCCTCATTCAGTCTCTTAATTAATTGGTCTTGAAATTTAGCAATTTCTAAAGCAGCCAATCTAACAGGAAAAGAAAAACGAGAAATTAAAAATGAAAAATTCTTTATCCGGCTTAAAGGAAATAAAGTTAGGCGTTTTACGTTTTTATACAACATACTTTGTCCAATTTTCTTTGTATAAAATATTCAAAGACACTGTGATATCCCATATATTTTCAATAGTCTTTTGACGAACATCATAAGTATCCGGTGACAAGGCATATTGTGGCATAAAATCATCACCATAACTAAAATCATTGTTTTGCAATGATATCATGCCCTCTATCATTTGGGGAGATGAAGATGAGGAAGAAGATTGCGATGATGATGATGAAGAGGAAGCGGGTGCATTAATGCTAGAATTCTCAAAATGTTGCTGTTGTTGTTGTAGTGGAGTGTGTTGCTGCTGATGTTGTTGTGTATGATAGATATTGTTATTTGTTGTGGCTTGTAAATTCCCTGCTCCATTACTTAGACTATCACTTCCACTTCCAATGCCATTCCCCGTGTGTTGTTTGTGTGGTTGTATATTACGTTTTGTTGAAGCCAATGTTCGTTGTTGTTGCAAGTATGCCGAGTCTTCGCTTTCAATTGTTAAAAATATAAAAGAACCTGTAATAAAAGGATGTTGTTAAGAGAAATCTATTGAAATTTATGGTGAATTTTCTCTACAAATGGCCAACCACTATTTCAAGTGTTAACAATAACATAGCGTATGATTAATATTTATTAAGAACCAAAGATAAATTAATATTAATCATACGACAAGGGTAATAAAATATAAAGGGGAATCTTTAAGTTTATGGTTAAGAAATAAAAGTTTGAATAATAAAAAAAAAACAATCTAAGATTTCTTTAATAAATTATTTTTAAAACAATAACAGTAAAAAATGATTTATATTTATTGTTAAAGTTTAATAAATTAATATTAATTATGATATAAAAATAATAAAAACGACCAGGAAATGAGGCATGAATTTAGGGAATTTTCTTTTCAAATGATATTAAAATAAATTTTTTTTTGGAAAGATGGTAATAAAAACCTAAAAGAAATTTAAATAGATTTATGTATAAAAAAATTACAAAAAATAAATAATTTTTTATTACATTAAAAAACTGTCAAAAAAAAAAAAAAAAAAATGGGATCATTAAAATTTTCTTAAAATTAATTTTAGCTTTTTAAAGTAAAAACATTTCTTTCGCAGCAATTTGGGAATTCCAGGTATAATTGAAAATTTTTGTAGAATATGAAATTTTATAATGATGAATTTCATAATAGAATTTTTATTCGCAATAAAAAATGTTTAGGAGAATTATTTAAATGTTTTCCTGTTATTATTCCCAAAAAGTTTTAAATTTAATTTTCTATCACAATTTTATGGTTTTTATAAAATTTGAAAGCTGTATAAGTTAAAATAAATATAGTAATATTGTTTCCCTTTATTTCCATTATTCTTTATAAAAATATAAATCTTAAAACATAAAAAAATACAAATTTTACAATTTAAATTATTAAAAATTAAAAATATTAAAATTTTTCAAAAAAAAAACAACAAAAAAAACATGTTGCAATTTTCTAGTTTTTAACACATTTTAAAGCTTTAAAATTTGTAGTAAATACAAAAAATAAGGTTTCATTTTATTTCGAAAAATTTTTATACCCAAAAATTTTCGAAAAATCCTTACTTACATTTTTTAAAATAAAAGTTTTTTATTGCAAATAAGATGTAATAATTAAGAGAATAAAATAAATAAAGTCTAGTTTTGAGAAAATTCTAATTCCTTGAAAAAATGTTAAATTAGTACAAAATTTTCAAAAATCTTCTTTGGAAATTTTTTGATTTTTATAACATTTTAAAATTTAAAAATTTAAAATAAATGTAAAATATTGCTTTTCGTTATAGCCAAATTAAAAATTAAAAATAAAAAATATTTAATTAAAAAATACTAATTCCAATTAAGATTTTTGAATTCCAAAAATTTTTTCAAAAATTCCCTACTCATATTTTTACTTTTTATAACATTTTAAGCCTTAAACTGTCTAACAAAATCTAAATTTTACAAAAATTTTAATTCCCAAAATCATTTTAAAAATCCTAATTTTAAGAAACCCTGCTTTAAATACAATTTTTATAGTTTATTTAAATGAAGCTTTAATAATAAAATAATAATAAAATAAATGTAAAATGTTGTTTTTCGTTATTACCAAATTAAAAAAAAAATTAATTTAAAAAATACTAATTCCCAATAAGATTTCTGAATTCCCAAAAAATGTTCAAAAATTCACAATTCATTTTTTTACTTTTTATAATATTTTAAGCTTTAAACATCTAACTAAACCTAAATTTTACAAAAATTTTTATTCCCAAAATCATTTTAAAAATCCAAATTTTAAGAAACCCTGCGTTAAATACAAGTTTTATAGTTTATTTAAATGAAGCTTTAATAATAAAAAATAAAAATAATGAAGCATTAATAATAAAAAATAAAAAAATAAATTAAAAAATACTAATTACCAATAAGATTTAAACTGTCTGACAAAACTTAAATTTCACAAAAATTTTAATTCCCAAAATCATTTTAAAAATCCTAATTTTAAGAAACCCTGCGTTAAATACAAGTTTTATAGTTTATTTAAATGAAGCTTTAATAATAAAAAATAAAAATAATGAAGCATTAATAATAAAAAATAAAAAAAAAAAAAAAAATAAATTAAAAAATACTAATTACCAATAAGATTTAAACTGTCTGACAAAACCTAAATTTCACAAAAATTTTAATTCCCAAAATCATTTTAAAAATCCCAATTTTAAGAAACCCTGCTTTAAATACAATTTTTAGTTTATTTAAATGAAGCTTTAATAATAAAATAATAAAATAAATGTAAAATATTGATTTTCGTTATTAGCAAATTAAAAAAATAAAAAAAAAAATAATAAATTAAAAAATATTAATTCCCAATAAGGTTTTTGAATTCCCAAAAATTTTTCAAAAATTCCCTATTCATTTTTTTACTTTTTATAACATTTTAAGCTTTAAACATCTAACTAAACCTAAATTTAACAAAAATTTTGATTCCCAATATCTTTTTAAAAATACCAATTTTAAGAAAACCTGCTTTAAATATAATTTTTACAGTTTATTAAATATTATATAAGTTTCAATAAACAATATTGTAAAAGTAGTTTTCTAGCAATTTTTGTCATATTTCTTTTTTATATTAAAACTTATATTTCTAAAACAGTTTCTATCTATTTTTTACTTTTTATAAAATTTTAAGCCTTAAAACTGTCCAACAAATTCTAAATTTTGCAAAAATTTTAATTTCCAAGATCATTTTAAAAATCCCAATTTTAAAAAACCCTGCTTTAAATACAATTTTTATAGCTTATTTAAATGAAACTTTAATAAACAATATTGTAAAAGTAATTTTCTAGAAATGTTTCTCATATTTCTATTTTATATTAAAATTTATAATTCTAAAACATTTCTAGCGAGTTTTTGTTTATTATCTTTTGTAAATAAGTGCAGGTTTTGTTATTTAGTCTTTGTTTTGTTTTTTGTTTATTTTAAAGAAGTATTTTTTCTAGTTGTAGCATTTGAAAATATCATGATAATAATAATGATGATTGTAGTAGAATTTTTTTCCTAACTAGTTTGGTTTCATTTTGTATAACTCGTTGCCATAGTTAGTAACTGACCTACAACTTAGGTTTCTTAGTTATTATTATTTTTTTTGTCTCAGTTATTTTCTTTTAGTTTCTTTAGCTTTTTTCTTTTGATTTTTTCTCTGGTTTCATGTCTTGCAACACCATAAAGTCAAATGAGTTTTTCTGTTTAGTTTTTTTTTCTTGTTTGCTTAACATGACTTTTTGTATTTATGAGGTTTTGGTGTAGTTAGTTGTTGTACTCGTAGGTATTTTTTTTAGGTTTTTTTCCTTAGCTGTTTTTTTTTTCTTATTCACGTCCAAATGTTGTGTTTTTTCCTTTTGAAATAACAAATTCTTGTTAGCCCCAGAGCATAATTACCGAGTATTCATTAACTTTTTTTTCGGATTTCTCCTTTTTGTTCTTTAACAATATGAGTAATATTTGGTCTTTTTTTTTCTGGGAAACAAATGGTTTTATTGTGTAAAACATGACATTTTAGAAAGAAAAACAAATCTACTTTTAAATATATATTTCATTATGTAAATATATATATCTATAAATTATTTCAAACTTTTGCCAAATGTTTCTTTAACCATTTGTGAAAAAACATAAAAAACAAATTAAGATTGAAAAGGGTTTCAATTTGAAACAGTTCCTAATTAAACACGTGTTTCTAAAAGTGAAACTAAACATATTTTAAAAGGGCAGGTCATTCAAATAAAGACATATTTGGTTAAGCAAAACATTATTTAATAAAAAAATTTAACCACAAAAAATAAAAAAAAATTAACGATTTTCTATTATTACTATTTATTGATATATATTTCTTGAACATTTGTATTATTTTTTTTAGAAAATTGTAGATTTTTACTTTATATCCTTCACCCCAAAGTTTGTCATTCCGTTTGTAATTTCTAAAACTTTCGCCTATGATTTCAAAAAGTATGAATTTATATTCTAGATGTACACAGAGAAAAAAAATGTATATATTCGAAAATTTTTTTTCATAAATATTATGAAACGAACATGACTATTTTTTCCCAAACATTTTTAATGAAAAATAAATTTTTTTTCATACATACGAGTATTATTAAATTGCTCGTAATGAAAATTTTTAAAAATTTTGCAAAAATTCTGTTAAATCTTTGATTTAGTTTTATTAAATTTGTTTGCAAATTGTAAATGAGAATAGTTATATATGAAAATAATAACAACAAATGCTTAAAATGGCATTTGAAATTCCATGGAAAATCATTAAAAAAAATAATGCAGCACATCATTTTGATAAAAAGCGCTTCTGTTCTGTTCGCAAAATGTAGCAAAAAATCATTGAAAACTTAAAATTTTTCAAAGAAAATTTCACATTTTTTTTTACAAATTGAAAATATAAATGAAAATTTAGAAAAATTTTTCAGTCTTCTTGACTTTTGATTTGAAAAAATATAAAAAAAAAGTTTTAATGCTTAAGAAATTATGTTTAAATATTATAAACTGAAATCAATGAAAGTAAATTTTTATATTTATGTACAAACTTTTTTCTGTGTATGTAGAAATAATGATGTCCGCCCGTAGATACATATATGACCTAGATATCAAAAGATAAGTAAGACTTCCGAGAATTTTTTTTATCGAAAATCACAAAAATCATTCCATAATGGACGAACTTTTTGAACCCCCTATATAAACAAAAAAATTCTGAACTTTTTTTTCTCAACTTCTTTACTGAAGAAATGATCGTTCCATTATTAAAAGAGACAACCGCCAAAAATTATTTTTCGACTTTTTGAAGTCTCTATAAACGTGGAAAGATTTTTGAAAACTGTTTTTTTTGTTTTGATTACTAGTATTTGAATTGAAAGTTAATATATTTTTTTTCATTCATTTATTTTTTTGAAAATTGGTGCTTTTTTTCATTTTTTTGCTTTTCTTTGAATATTGGTAACTTTTATACCCTACACCAACATAGAGGTACTTGTTCTATGAAAACCATTTTTATAAAAGAAATTATTTAAAGTTACTTTTTTGTATATCTATCGCCAAAGGATTATTATGATTCTTATTTGATACAAGCTGGTCTTGTGATTGCCAAAAAGAAAAATTTATACACCTCAAAAATATAGGTGGAGATTTCCACGTATTCAAAAAGAATTAAAAGCATTTCTTTAGAGAAAAATTAATATAATATATATTGTAGAGTAGGCTATAGATTATAATACATGCGGGACTAAAGTTTAAACTATTGTCTGGACTATTATAGACCTGACTATATATGACCATAGTCAGGACTATAGTCAGGACTATAGAATAGACTATAGTCAGGACTATAGAATAGACTATAGTCAGGACTATAGAATAGACTATAGTCAGGACTATAGAATAGACTATAGTCAGGACTATAGAATAGACTATAGTCAGGACTATAGAATAGACTATAGTCAGGACTATAGAATAGACTATAGTCAGGACTATAGAATAGACTATAGTCAGGACTATAGAATAGACTATAGTCAGGACTATAGAATAGACTATAGTCAGGACTATAGAATAGACTATAGTCAGGACTATAGAATAGACTATAGTCAGGACTATAGAATAGACTATAGTCAGGACTATAGAATAGAAAATTCTATTAACCTTCTTACAATTCAGTTAACCTTCTTACAATGACTTCTTCAAGTATTTTTTCGATCACAGGAAGTATTGCTATAGGCCTATAGTTGTTGTATTCTATTGTGGTTCCGCTTTTATAAATAGGTCTTATAAGCAATTCTTTTTGAAATGAATTTTTATAATCCTTTGTGTTTGTAGGTTTGTAAGATATAGAAATTAAAACGTTATATTTAGACCTACACATTACTGAATCATCAGTCAATATTGCGATAATATTATCTGCAATGAAAGGATATTAAGTTTAGTACCCCAGCAGCTCAATCAATCTACCGACTATATGATTCCCCGGATGGACTTCAGAAATACTATTAAAGTACTATTTCCCACCAGGAGTGAATGGAGAAGGGGAGATCTTCTTGAACAATATGTAACTAAGATATACACTGACGGCTCAATGATGAACTGCGGTGTCGGCTTTGGTGTTTTCTTTAACGATATTGGAATTAGATACTCATATTGATTCCCTAATGAGGCAAGTGTATTCCAAGAAATACTAGCGGTCAGGGAAGCGTGTAAAATAATTCGTGATAGAAATATTCAAGGGAATATTGGTTTCTTTGTCGACAGTCAAGCGGCAATTCTATCGCTCAAATCACCCAAAACTACCTCTATTCTAGTCAGACAGTGTAAAGAGTGTAATGTGCTTGCACCCTTATTGCCAGTTATTGTATTGAAGTGTGTCTTTGTTTTTTTTAAACCTAAATGCATTTATTCAATTTTAGCACATCCCATTATTTTGAATGTTAACAACCTCTTGGTATATCTGGTTAGCGCCATCTATTTTTGGGATATTTTAACCACCCCGAAGTAGGTACCTTTGGATTGACGTTTACCTTGAGGTTGATTCTTCTATTACATTTGTCCACTTCTTAGGCGAAAATGCTGAAATTATTTTGCGCCAAGCTGGGGAAGCGGTTCGGTGGTTTTATTACAGGGAAAAAGTCATTTGTCGGCCATTATATTTTCATTTCAACTACTATACAGTTCGTCAGTTTTTCTGTGGAGAAAAAAAACTAAAATATTTAATAAAAAAACAAGAAAAGTTTATTGTGGCCAGTTAAACTTGGTGTTTTTAGATAAGACATTAAATTAATTAAAATTAAATTAAATATTAAATTAAATTGAATTAAAAATTAAAATTAAATTTATCCCTAGTTTGTGGATGCGAAAGTAAATTAAGGAATAGTTTTAAATTTCATAAATATTATAACCCTATTGGATATATTTAAATCAGAGCATTTTGTTGTGTCCAAGATTTATATCTTTTTAGCCCCTGGTGCCATCTCAAAAGGGTAATTTAATTATTTTATTACTCTTTTATATAAATCCCTAAAATCTGTTTTTGTCAATTTTTTTTATATATAGATTTGGCACCTTATGCATATTATAATAAGTTATTAATTGATCAAATACTCTTTGGGATCTAAGTGGAAAAAGAAGAACTATACTTATTGCTCTCATTGTCTTATTCAGCTCTAACAATTTGGTAATCTCTACTTTTTGTGTGTATTTTCTGAGACATCAGTTTAAATTAACTTGGCGACCGGGAAACTATTATTCAAATGGTGTGCGGGAATTAAATTACTTAAGAATTAAAAATAAAAAAAAAGAAATACAAATATTCATAAGGAGTTCGGCAAAAGAAAACCGCACGCAAAGTAAAGTTTATATTTATTTACTTTAATATTAATTGCATGTGTTTTTATCTTTGTAAAAAATTTTTTTTTTCTTTGCTAACGCTGTTTTTTTTTACTTTTGTTAATTTCGCTTATATACATACATATAAAAAAAAAATTGTTTAAGAAAAAAAAAAAGAAATCATTATTACAACTTTTAAGTGTTTATAAATATGTGGATCGCAACATCACTCCAATGTAAGAGAATGATCAGCATCAGCAACATCAACAAAGATCTTTGGATATGTGAGCAGTGCTGGATAATGTGAGTTATTCATTTTGTTTTTATAAATTATTCTTATTTTATATTTGGTTATTTTCGGGTTTTTTCTTAAAGGTGACCAGCTAAATATTTTCCTTTTCGATCATATTTTGATCTTAGTATTTTATGCATAGTTTTTATTAATTTATATATTTGCTGGTAATCTAAATTATTTTTTTTAATATTTTGAATATCTACTTTTATATTATTTTTACACCATTTTTTTTTACTTAAACTCTTTTTTTTTATTTGTAAAGATAATAAGATTTGCTAGGGAGATATTAACATTAAGTTTATATTTATACTTTGTTTTCGGTTTATAATATTATTTTTTTTATATGTATTAGATTAATAATTAAATTGTGGGTAGAATAAATTAAACATGTTCACTTAAATATTCTATAATCTGTTTGGGTTTGTCTGTTACAAAAGATCTAGTAACATAAAGAATTGGTTTAATCAATATTGTTATCATTTGCTGTTATTAGGGTTTCCGCATGCAAAATTTAATTAAAATTTATGATGTAATTTTGTAGCAATGGGGATAGTGAAGCATTGAACCCCCCCCCAAATCTCGACGAGTTATAAGGCCGGTGTAAAAGCGTGCTTGCTTCTTGACTTACCCCTTTCAACATCTGCTATTATTTTATTAACTTTCCAGTGATAAACATTATAAGAGGAACTGCTAGGACTAAGTCAACTGTATGACATTGCTATAGTCTGGGTTCCTGCGCATAGGGATTACTATGGTAATGAACTGCCAGACAAATTAGCCCTGGGAAGGCACCAATTCGGCAACCTCTATGAGATATCTGACACTAAATTCAGTGACATTATTAAATATCTCAATACTACAGGCTGGATCTAATTAATTTATGTTCTCATTTTTCTTCCCTACAATTCTTTCTCACTATAGACTCAATCCAACTCTTTCACCTGGCGAGTAGTGTGGTCCTATTAAAACGGATTCTAATGAATCTAATTGATTACCCGTAAGGTTACGGGCTACCACGTAAACCAACCAACCAACCAACTAAATTATGCTGTCTAATTGATTTGCTCTGTTAAATTTCACTGTGATTCAATACTTAAAAGTAACAGTAATGTTTGATTTGAATTCAGGTTTCTTTTTCACTGGAGTAAACTATTGAATAAAAGTATTTTAGAACTGTATTTCAACACTTGAAATTTGAATTTATAACTGGAATTGAACTTTTCTTACACTTTAATTTCATGAAAAATGCTTATTGGGTAGAAATTAAATATTAAAAAAAATCTAAATTTCTCCAAAAATTCAAATTTCACCAAAAACTGAATTTCCATAAAATATCATTTAGTTCTTTATTTTAAAAAGTTGTTATTTAAGTACTCAGCGGGAGGTTTCATAACATTAAAAATAAACTCCTTTTTTCTTCATTAAAACTTCCGAATTATTTATAACAAAAAGCATTTCCTTGCTTTAAAAGTTTTTTTTCAACTAAATGACAACTTTTTCCTTTTTATAAACAATTTCATTGACAAAAACTTTTCAGGAGACTTTGGAATAATAGTAAAAGGTCTGTTCATAAAGGACAAAGACGAGAAAAAAACTAGGGACAAAAAAAAAAAATGACAACATAAGCTTTTAGACTAATCAGCTAAACAACCAACTGTGAGCATAGTAAAATGAAAAAAAAGAGGTTAATGTAAGTCGCTTATGTAGGATAAATTGAGTATGTTTCGTTATGTTTTTTCTTTTTTTTTTTGTTTTGGTTAAGGATTTTAGGACAAATACACAAAATTAAAGCTACTTTACCTTAAATAACTAAAAATCAAGACAAGTTAATTCATAAAGCAAAAACGAACATTTTTATTTTTGTGTTGGGAGAAAAATTGAAGTGAGTTTAAGGATTTGAAATCGTTAAGGTTAAGGATTTTTTTTATTAGCTGTTGCACAGTGGTCCGAAAACTTTTTTAGAAATAGTTCTGTAACTTTAGAACTGCTAGATGTATTTGAAAATTCCAATTTATTTGGAGGAACACAGGTTCTTAGCGAATCTGGGGAACTGGGGGAGGACCTCCAAAGTCACCTTGGATATGAATTTTTTTAAATCGCCAAAATTTTATTCATGATTTGATTGTAAAAAATTTTACACATAAATTGTCCTTATAATTCTCTACAAAATATATGCTTACATGTGCGAGATATTTCTTTTACTTTAAGAGATATTTAGACCGAAGTAAAATTCTAACCCATTTTTGCACACGTTTTTTTTTAACTTTTTTAACTTGGCGGGCTCAATTAGAGTCCTAAAATTTTTCTAAAATATTTTTTGGATGCTGCACAAAATTCTAAATAATTTTCATGCAAGAATCATATATCTATATGGTTCCGATAAAAAGGTATATTATTTCAAAGTAGAAAATTTAAAAAAATGCGATTTTTTGTGATTTTTTCAAAATTTTTTTTTATTTATTTGTGTAACTTAAATTGTCAAAGTTGAAATTAAAAATAAAACCCTTGAAAATATACCTACATATGTTCGCTAAAGACACAAAAAATATTTTATAAGCCACGCCTCTGATAACGAGAAGATGACCATTTTACTGCAAAAAGTCAATTTTAAAAATAAGTTTACTTTAAATTGGGATTTTGGGTATTTTGGAATAAGAAAGTGAGTATCTATTTATGTTTTTGTTCTAAGTATAATCCTTTTACTATTATACTAAAATATCATAATGATAGCTTTATTTATATAGATACTATTTAAGTTAAAATATTAATTTTTATATAATACCAAACATGGAAATTTTATATTTTTTGATAAATTTAATGAAGAAATTTAGTTATAATAACTTATTATTCATATATTGTTATTTCCTATATTATAACCCTTCCAATAATACCAAATACTTGCATAAATAGTTTATACAATCGTTTAAAAACTAACATAAATTTGGGCCCCTTCAGCAAAATTTGCATATTTTCTTTCATTTCTATGGTAAATGTATGTGTGTGCAACATTCTATATACATAAGTGCCCAGCTGTATGGTCCAGAGGAAAATCAGAAAAATCATAAAAAATCGCAATTTTTTTCTTTAAATTTTCTTCTGCGAGATAAAATAAGTTTTTATGGAACCCATATCGGTATATGATTCTTGCACGAAAATTATGTAAAATTTTACACAGAATAAAATTTTTCAAAAATATTTAAATAATTAAGACCGCTAAGTTAAAAAAGCTAAAAAAACATGCCCAAAAATGGGTTGGAATTTTACTTCGATCTAAATACTTCTTAAAGTAAAAGACATATCTCATTCCCGAGGTGACCAACTTTGGAGGTCCACCCTCAGTCCCAAAGAACCGCTAAGAACCTCTACTCCTCCAAGTAAATTTGAACACATCTTAGTATTAGCCATGCGAAATTTCATTCAAATATATCCATTAGTACTAAAGTTACAGAATTATATCAAAAAAAATTCGTTCTGGGACCACTGTGTGGATTTTATTTGGAAGACTTTTGGAAGGGTTTTTTTTGTAATATTTTCTGATGTTTTTTCTTGGTAATTTGTTATAGCCTGTTTTATTTGCCATAATTTTATTTTTATTTCATTTTAAGATTGTTTTCTTTTTTTTGCTAAAATCGTTAGCTTTTTTGTTATTTTGTTATTATCCTGTAACTAAGTTAGTTGTAATATTGTGTTTTTTCCTTTGGCTCTTTATTTTGTTTTATATTTTTTTCTTAGCTCCTTTATTTGTTTTAATATGATTTGAAATCTAATGAAAATAATTTGTGGTTACAGGCTTAATAGGACTTTTTGTCTTATATAACTTAATACAGCTTGTGTTTTATTTAATTTTAGTTTTATTTTTATTTTTGTACGACTTTGTATGTCTTTGTCTAACAAATGTTTTCTTGTTTTATTTTGGTCTCTATAAGTATTTTATTTGCCTCTGACACTAAGGGTTTCTAGCCAATTAAAATGAGAAATCCTTTGTGATTATAACAACAGTAACACAAACTACTACAACTGTAATTCTGGCTGCCTGCCACCACCATTAGCACTCAAGCCTTTTTTTTTATTACTTTTTTCCACAACTAATACAACTTGTGCTTTTGTTATTTATATTTCCTTGCTGCTTTGCTTTTTGTAAGCCCTCAAAGTTGCATGTTGCTGATTTCTTGCCACAAAGCTTTTTTTTATTGCTACAACTAATTAAAAATCCTTTTTTCATATATTTTTTTGTATTTCTTTTTTTCTTTTTTTGGTTATAAAAAAATTCTATGTAAATAATATCATAGTAACAATTAAGTTTTGCGGCAGAGTTTTTTTGTGTTTTTCTATTTGGTAAAGGATCTAAATTTTTATTTATGGTCTTTAATTCAAGGCCATAAAAAAATAGAATTTAACCTAAAGCTTTGTGGAGCTACAAAATGAAAAGGGTTTTAAAGGACTATTAAAATTTAATTTTAAATTTATACTGGGTTTTACAAGCATTAACAAGTCATTAATTAAAAAAACCTTTTTAGAATATGTCTGTCAAAAAAATAAATCCTTTAAAAGGGATATTAAAACACACATTTTATTGTAATAAATAGCAGAAGCTTAAAAGGAAATAAAACAGATTTAAATTTGGTTAAAATAAAACTAAAAAAATACAAAACTTTGGGAAAAATATTTAGCCTAAAAATATTTAAATAACAAAAACAAATTTTGTATCTTTTTAAAAATTTGAATAAGTAGAAAACTTTAACAAAAATAATTTGCCTTTTTTATTTTTCGGAAGTTTTATTTTGAATAAATTTAGCAATTTAAAATAAAAAACAAAATGAAAAAAACATATAAATACAAGGTTTAAATTTTATATAAGTTTCCTAATTCATTTAAAACTAAATTTTAAGTTTTTCATATTACCATGTTCTTTTTTAAAATTTTATTCTAAACGATTTTTTTAAACTAAGCCTTCATTTAGTAACTTTAGAGTCTTAGCTATTTAAAACCTAAAAAAAAATCAGCTAAATACCTTTACTTATTTAAGAGTAGTTAGTTATTTTGTGAAAAATTCCATAATTGATATAAATCATACGCCTTAGGTTTAAATATTTAATTATTTTAAATTATTTGCTTAATTATTATTATAATAAAAGAAATTTTTAAATTTTTGGTGGCCATTGTTATTAAAAATCTTATGGTTATGACTTTAGCAAACCTACATACGTTTAACCTTGATAATTTGTGGAAGTATCTATAATTAATTTTTAATTCTTATTAATTATCTTCAGATTTATTAAGCCAATTAAAAAATCCTTTTTATGAAAGAAATTAAAATTTTATAAAATTTTTGATTTTTTCTTCAAATATTAATATATATTTTTTTACTTAATTTAAAAATTTATGCTGTCTTTCTTATGTTTGTTTAAGAGTTATTGGCCCATTTAAGAAATTATGTATAAATAATATAACTCAAACGCCTTAGTGCTAAACTTTTAATATTACTTATTTTATTTTTTTTGAAGTTTTAAGTTTTATGAGATTTTATCAATATAAGTGTTTGGAAATTAACTAAATAAATTTATCGCATTCCAGTGTTTTATTTATTTTATGCAAATTAGATTTTTATAAAAATATTATAATAATATTTATAAAAATTTAAA
The DNA here is from genome assembly GCA_932274085.1 of Protocalliphora azurea. Lineage (NCBI taxonomy): Eukaryota > Metazoa > Arthropoda > Insecta > Diptera > Calliphoridae > Protocalliphora > Protocalliphora azurea. The sequence continues at coordinate 4,011,252 of OW026523.1, forward strand.
TATTTTATTTACAATATTTTTAAAATCCTTTAAATTTTTTAATTCTTTATAGTAACTTTTAATAGTTATTTATTATTCCTTTAGCTAATAGCCCTTGCTTCGTAACTTTGGGCAAAAACTCTGTAATTAATATTAATCGTACGTCTCATTGCACAAATTTATTATTTCTTCTTTCTTTAAAAACAAAAACAACAAGAACAACAACAACATCAACAACAATAATAATAATAATAATAATAATAATAATAATAAACACTAAACAACAACAACAACAACAATAATAATTTAATTCTTATAAATAACTAAAACAATTTCTTTTTTATAAATGAATTTAAAGATTTTTTAAATTTTATAAAATTTATATTAATTACACCGCATAAAAATCGTATTAAACAAGAACTATAATACATATATATTTTTGAATACCTTTCGCGCTCACACTACACTTCCGACTTTAATAAAAAATATACCATTGGAAAAGCATTTTCTCATAGATGTGTAGAATATAAATTTTATTAAAATCCGTTCAGTATTTTAGAAGTTATAACCCTGCCAACATTTTCTATCCAAATTTGCACTAAAGAGTAACCTCAAGTTCTATACCTAAAATTTTCATATTTAGGAAATAATACACTCTGCTACAACGAAAAATCACTCGAGAAATGACATAGCATACGTTATAGGCCTTCTTGCAATATAGGAATCCATATTATGGTTTTTAAGGACTTTGAATCACAATGTGAATTTATAGGCGAAAATGTGAAAAATCCCATTTTTGGGATTTTCAGTTTTTTTTTGTGAAATGTGGCATTCCTTCTACAAAAATTTTAAAGTTTTTTACAATTTCTCATTTTAAGCAATCAACGAAAATTTCGTTAAGATAAACTAACTAACAAAGATTTTATTACAGATATAATGTTTATAGTTTATCCAAAAACCATGTTTTTTTTCTCAAATAAATTACGTTACTTAGCTAACATAATTCTTCATTATGTAGATAAGTCAATTTAAGTCAATATCTTTTACAAAACAGAAATTACGCTAGTTTAAAGTTTAATAAGATGTAAAATATTTGAAATCGGATAGGAAACAAAAAATTGGCAAGCGACTAAATATTTTCTATGTCAGAGGTAACCTATTTTGAGCCTTCCTGAAGGGCATATGGAGCCCCCATCCAAATTAAAAATTATACGCTCCTCTGATACTTCATTGTGAAATCTTGTGTAAATCCAGCCAGGCTATTAGAAATTAAAGATATTTCTACAAAAAAAAAAAAAAAAAAATAAAAAAATAAAAAATCGAAAAATTGTCAAAATGTCAAAATTTTCGCTTCGTTTTACGGAATAACATTTATTTTTTAATTAATTTAATTTAAAATTTCTTTCAAAATTTTTTTCACAATATTTCATTTTGTTTTCATTTTAAACAACATTCATTATATATATATATATATATATATATATATATATATATATATATATATATATATATATATATATTTCTTTTTTATTTTTACCCCAATTTATTATTCTTTTTTTTTTGTTTATATTAATTTTAAGAAGCTTTCTTAAAATTTTTGTTTTTGATTTAAAAACAATGCAATGGTTTTTTACTTTCAGTAGGTCGAAAATCGAAATTAATGTTATTTGTTTTTGTAAAATTTTTTACTATCAGGAAAATAATATCTTGAGAACTTTAATGGGAGACAGTTTTTGGTAACTTTATATTTATCCATAAACTAACAATTAAGTGACTTTTTCGACATTTTAGTTAGTAAGAAATTAGAGTAAGTAGATGAAAAATCGAAATTAATGTTTTATTTGTTTTTGTAAAATTGTTTACTAATAGGAAAATAACATCTTGAGAATACTAGAGTCATTTTTCTGATAGTGGATAAAACTATCACCTAATTGCTGGCAGGGAAGTGATAAAATTTGCTGCCAATATATATAAAAAAAACTCACATATATGTGTATAAACAAAACAAACAAAAGAGCGTCTTAAATTATTAGACTCTCCTCTATTTTATTTTTCATATCTCTCAATTCAAAGCATTCATTGTTGTTACGTCTTTACAAAAACAAACTAAACAAGTTGCAATGATATAATAACGGTTAATTAGAGTTTTTTTTCACTTTTAATTGAGGTGTTCTTAAGAGAGAAGTGATGGACAAAATAGAAGAGAGTTTAATACTTTTTTTATTGTTTATTTTTTCTGAGTCTTATGCATTATGAGAAACAAAGAAGAAAAAGTAAACAATTTGTGCTTCTTTTTGAAAAGTGTTTTGCTTTTATACTGTTCTCTTTTTATTTTAAGCAAACTAACAGTTTTATGTAAAATATACTATTTTCTTTGTACTTCCAAGATAAGCTTATTTTATTGTTCTTTTATTTTTGATATTTAAAATTAGGAACTATTATAACTTTTATCATAATTTCACTTTTATATTTTTTAAGCTAAAATAACAGTTTTTTTGTTGGTTTTTATTTTTTTAAAGGAATATAAAAGTTATTTTCCGATTGCTTCAGATATGTAGTATTGTAAAACACAAATAAATCATGAAAATGGAAAAATAATTGACAAAGTAACAGAAATTGCCAAAAATTAAAACGCTAAAATAAAAACCGTCACAAAAACAAACAACACAACTAATTAAGAAAATTAAAGAAAAAGGGCCGAAACGAAAAAATGAAATGAATGAAATGAAAAAAAAATCAAAAATAAAAAAAAAATTCTAAAAATTAAAAAAAAAATCTAAACGGAAAAAGAAATAAAATCGCCAAAAAGAAAAAACGCCAAAACGGAAGTTCAAACAAGGTCGAATTTTAAAAAACGGAAAAAACCAACCATATCTGCTAGAGGATTATATTGCATAGATTTGGTCTAATTTTCTTAAATATTTAGGTGTAAAAATTCAAATATCCAAATTTATTGTAAAAAAAGTTGTAAGTTAAATATATGATGTTTAAAGAGAACACCACGGTGGGACGCTAAAGAGTGCTGATGACGGTCGTGGCGGACCAGAAAATGCATTCCATTCTGCCGAGTGTCCAATAAAACTTTTACAATGTATTCTTCTACAATTATTCAATGAACTTAAGCGAAATACAAAAATTCTAAAAAACTATAAAAAAAGTTCAACAAAAAACTATATACTAATTAACTAACGTAAGTCACGGTGTTAAAAAAATGTTACTTGACTCCACTGTTAAGTATTTCTAAAAATAGAAAACAAACAGAAGGAACAAATCAAATAACAACAAAATTCATTGTTCATTGCTAATTAATAAGTGGCTAAACAATAACAATTATACATTGCTTGATGATTTATTACTGGTAGCTTTAAGCATATAAACAATAATAATTGAAAAGAATCTATATCGTAAAAAAAATTCGTCTTACTTAATAACATATAGGGAAATTAAAAAGTTACGAATTCCATTTCCCGAAAAGTTGTAAGTTAAATAAATGATGTTTACAGAGAACACTACGTTGTGATGCTAAAGAGTGCTGATGACTGGCGTGGCGTGCATTCCATTCTGCCGAGTGTGCAATAAAACTTTTACAATGTATTCTTCTACAATTATTCAATAAACCTAAGCCGAAACACAAAAATTCTAAAAAATTGTAAAAAATTGCAAAATTTCGGACTCATTTGAACCTGCCACAAAATGTTTGTTATGTCATTATTCATATTGTTCCTTTGGCAGAAATATGAAAAAAATCCGAAAAACATGAAAAAGGAATCTTTTTCCATTTTGATCCAGTTCTCGAAAGGATAATGTAAGGACGAACATATTGAAAAACGGTATCTTGGAATGAAGTAAATTTTCATTAAAGCTGGGAACTTTGATACTTTATATCTATTTGGAATATACATATACATAATGTATATGTATATTCGAAATAGTAGTGGCTTATTCCATATCTTTAAATTTATTTTCCTGTTCCTTTTCAAAATTTCGAATTTGATGTAATTTTTTTTTAATTTTTTCTTTAAGATTGAACATATTTGCGTACAAAATTTTAAATGTTATTTTGTTTAGAATAAAAAAAGTATTTCTCTTTAAAATCGCTTCAAAACTTAAAAATTTATTTCCTCAAATTTTATTTAACGTTTTATTTGGTGCATACTTTTTGGGGCAAAATTTTTTTTTGAGTTAAGTAGGTTTTTTCAGATAAAATCGAATAGATCCCATAGAAAAATGGAAAAAAGAGATGTCCTATGTCATGAAAATTTGAACTTAATTAAATTAATTAAAATTTTTTTATTACTATTTTTACTATTTTATTGAAAATAATTTTAATTTTTTTTATTATTTATTATTTTATTCAAATAAATTTCAGCGTAAAACACAACAAATGAAAAATTCTTACTTTTGATGTTTACGAATTTTTGAAATATTGATATCTTTAGTTACCGCGGAATCTTCAAATACATCAAGGATTTGTAAAAATGACTAGAGATTTACAACAGTAGATTACATAAATAAGGGAAAATTTGGAAAAAATAGAATTAAATGAAGAATTGTAGGAGATTTTAGTATTTTTTCAATAAAAAATATGTAAATTTTTTTAGATATATAAAAATTTATGTCACAATGAAAATCAAAATGCAAAAAAAACTTATTCAGATCAATTTTAACTACTTTTCGTTATTTTCAATTAAAATTGCATTGTTTTTTTATAAAAAGTCCCAAATAAATGCTTCGTAAACTATGAATTTTTACATAGAAAAAGTTAAGTTTTAGGTTTATATTTTTTATGGAGATAAAAACTAACACTTTAGTAAATAACATATAAAAAAATTGCGGAAATTCTATTATGTAATTTCTTTCTAAAGCCTATTGAATTTGAGTAAAAGGTAAAAAAAGAAAAATCTATTTTTATAGCCAAATTTTCAGTTGATATTCCTGATATATTTTTGCTAATATTTTAAAATATTTTAAATTAGAACATGCACCATACTAGAGAATATTTCATTAAGCTTGACGTAATTTTGGGAAATTTTTCTCTTGAGTTCTATTTGTACAATATGTAAAATAATAAAAATTTTGTTTTACAAGTTTCAGTCCGCAAGCTTATAACTACTACAATGGTAAAAATATTACACAAACTCTTGTCTTTCCATTGATATGTATTTGACAAAAATATCTTAAGGTGAGAATATTTTTTTCTCTGAACGGTTCACTGTGTGTCCCCAAGAATTTTTACAACTTACGATATATGAAATCTAGAGTGATTTTTCACTATAGCTGTATTATTTTTTCTAATAAATTTCTTATAAAATTTTTAAAGACTTAAAAATTTTTTTTCGGTAATTGTTTTCTTCAAATCTAAAATTTTCAAAACTTCTGAAAATTCACAATTGTTCTTAAAATTTTAGAGAATTAAAATTTTTAGTAGTATTTTAAATATATTTTGTTTTTACTTTATTCAATCATAAGTTCTTAATTGAAAAATCGATTATTTTCCCCATCAATAACCCTAAAAAAATTTCTTTAATTAAAAGTGTTTAATTATTTTTCTTTTTTAATTATTTAAATAAATCTCATTTTTTCTTATTCTACACTTCCGTTTCATGGTTCATGTTAAGACTAATTTATCACAAAATTTTTGCAAAATGGGTGTAATTTTTTTCTGTTATATATTTTTTTGCTATTATTTGTATTTGAACAATGTTATAATATGACACACTTGTTTACTAGAGCTACATATTCATATAGGCACACATACTTAAGAGTATTTGTGAGTGTTTACTCACATGCTGATGTGTGTGCTGTTGTTAATAATGACAATGATTATTATAATGATAATGACATTTAAAAAACTTTAATAATTTGTTGTCATTCATTTTTTTTGTCATTTTTCAAAAACACATACTTCAATATAAGAGTAGAAACTAACGATATTATACACATTCATATAAATATAATAACAACTATATGTGCGTGGGTGTGTCAAGTGTAGATGTGTGTGCTTACACTTTATTTTACATACTGACACATTTATGTCGATAATGCTAATGATGTTTTCTTTTTTTTAATTTATGGTCTCTTTACGTTTTTCCTCTACCGCTCTCTTTCTCGTTTTGCTCATCATGTTGGTAAATATTAAAACAGTTAGTTTTGTAACAAGTATGTATGGGTTTGTGTTTATTTATACTTATATGTATTTATAAAAGTAAAAGTGTATATTTTAAACTGAGTCCTGTATATAATTAATTAGTTTTCCATGTATGTTTTCCTGTTAAATCAAAGATGAATATAATGATTGACATATATATTCTTTTTTTGTTGCTATTGTTGTTGCAACAAATAATTTATTTGTTTAATTTATGTAAGTTAAACAATATACATTAAGAAGAAATATTATATACATACATTTAAAATGACATTTGAAAATCAAATTGTAAATTTATTTCTGAAGGCAAAAAGCTTAAATAACATGAAAAATTAATTTTAACATTTAATATAAACTTCAAGTATAACTGAAGCTTTATGGGGAAAATTGATGTTTGTTTAGGAAAAAATTAAAATTTATAATTGAAGCTTAATCTTGACTATAAAAAAATCCATGATTGAAGTTTAATCCGTACTACAAAGAACATTATGATTGAAGTTTAATGTAGTCGATATTACAGATTATATAAGAACCTGTGATTGAGAATTAATTTGGACTACATAAACTCCCTTGATTTAAACTAAATCTAGGCTATTAAGAATGAAACCTATATTGGTCTATAAAAAAACCCAATATTAAATCTAAGTCTAAACTACATAAAGAGCTATGATTGAAGCATATTTTTATATATTTTTTTAATTTAATTTTATAACATAATTTTATTATTTTATAATTTTATAATTTTATAACTTATTATAATTTGGGTCTCAAAAATGAGGTTTAATTTAAGTTATAATAAAAGCTCTTCTAGGAATTTATAAAGTCCTTTATTTAAAGAACTTTATAAATTAAAAATACAAATTAAAATTTAATATTTTTAATTTAAGTATAATACTTTTTTATGATCAATTATTTTATTGCTTCATTTTAATTAAATTAAAAAAAAAATATTCTCAAAAAGAAAAGAAATACTAATTGTATTATTACCTTTTAAAACCAATCAATTTACAATATAAGGCTCTTAAAAAAACCTAACAAAAATATAAAAAGACCAACAAAATATTTTTATACAAAAAGAAAACCAAAAAAAGTTAAAATGAACATTCTAAACCTAAAAGGCATTCAAATAAGCAAAAAAAAATGAAAATGTTTATAAAGTTTTAAGAAAAGGATACATAAAACTCCCACACATAAGCTTTTAATCCTTGATACTCAACATAAACAAAATCATCATATGCGAAGGTATATCAAAAACATTAAACTACCATCATTTTTTAACAGATATCTGTTCAAGAGCTAAATTTCCTCATATAGATTTTTTAATCTTATTAAATTTGTTTTCCTTTTTTTTTTTATACATTTTTAAGGCAAATTTTTCTTATGTATATTTGTTGATGACTAAACAAATGTTATGCCTTCCCAAACAGGCATTTGTTTAACCCCAAATAATTTATCTAAATTTTCAATAAGTAAATACATATGTGTATTGTTGTAAGCCTATAAAACTTATTTTTGAAAAAAGAAATATTTGCATTTTTCAATTCTTTTATTTTAGAAAAAGTAGGAGAAAAAAAGATGAAAAATGAAAAAATTACTATCTGATAGTAAACTAAGAGAAATAGAAATTCTTAGCATACTTGTAGGCATTTTATGTAGATAAAGGTTTATTCTTGAAGTAGTTTTTGAATTTCTAAAGTTAAAATTATTATTTGTTGTGGCGTTTGAATATTTTTTTCCTTCTTGTAACCAAAAAAAAAAAAAAAACTGATTTAAGGCTAGAACATATTTAGTGTTATATGTTTCAAATAGAAGTAAATAGTCTCTAAAGATCTACAATTAAAGCTTAAACTTATCCATGATTGCGGCTTAATTATGTCTATAGTCTTAACTATATTATAGTATATTATCTCGAAAGTATTGTAATTTATTGCCTCGACTATAGAGTTTGTTGTTTCGACTATAGTCTAATCTACTGTCTCGACTACAGTCTAGTCTACTGTCTCGACTATAGTCTAATCCATTGCCTCGACTATTTTCTCGTCTATAGTTTAGCCTATTGCCTCGAATATAGTTTAGTCAATTGTCTCAACTGTATTCTAGTCTATTGTCTCGACTACATTCTAGTTTATTGCCTCGACTATAGACCAGTTTATTGTCTCGCCTATAGTCTAGTTTATTGTCTCGATTATAGTCTAGTTTACTGTCTCGACTATAGTCTAGCTTATTATCTTGGCTATAGTGTTAATTGTTGCTTCGACTATAGACTTGAACTATTCATTGCTACGTTTGCATTATACTTAATCCTATCTATAGTCTACTTAATTTGCTCGACCATAGTCTAGTTTATTGTTCTGACTATTACCTCGAGTACAGTATAGTTTATTGTTTCCTCTATAGTCCAGTTTATTATTTCAACTATTGTCTAGTCTATTGTCTCCACTTTAGTATAGTCTATCGTCTCAACTATGGCTTAGTTAATTGTCTTGTCTATACTCCAGTCTATTGTCTCGACTATAGTCTAGTTTATTATGTCGACCATAGTCTAGTCTATTGGCTCGACTATAGTCAAATTTATTTTCTCGACTATAGCCTAGTCTATTGCGTCGACTATAGAATGGTTTATTGTCTTGACTATAGTCTAGTCTATTATCTCTACTATAGTGTCAACTGTTACTTTGGTTATAGCCACGAACCTATTTTTTGCTACGTTTGTATTCTTTTTTAATAATTTCGATTAAATTTTACATATTTTTTTTAAGTTTTGCTTTTATAGTAATTTTTCGCTTAAAAACTTTTTGCTTTATATTTTTTTTACCTCAAAAGGACCTTCAGAATTTTATATCATTTAAACCATATTTAAAATTTATTTGCAAAAAACTTTTTTCTTAACACATTTGCTGAAAATTAAAATTTAATAATAAATAAATATACAAAAAGTACTTGTAAAATCTTTCATTTACAACCACACAACAACGAGAAAATATACAAATAATCTTTATTTTCATTTTTTTCCAAATTTAAATTTGACATCGAACAACAAATTTTAAAATATATAAAAAGCAGTCTAAGAGGAAGAGAAAGCGAGGAAAAGATGGTATTGTAAATAGTAAAGAAACCTTCCAAAAAGATGTGGTAAAAGAAGTATTGTAATAGTGTCAAAATCATCAAGATATGTAGCTACCCTAGAGAATATAAACAAGAAAAAAATTTAAGACCAGCAGCTGGTAATGATATGTACAGCAAGAACATGTATATTTTAAACTATATATATCTATATGTATTAGCAAATAATTACACATACATAAGTTCAAGTTTCTTAGTATAACAGTGAAGTTTAAAATAAAAGAAACTAATATCTTTAAATTAAAATTTTCTCTTAACAGAATTTCTATTTAATTAACATTTAATTCTAAATAACAATAAATAGTCCAAAATTTCTCAAAATTAAATGCCTTTTAATTCAAGAAAAATATTTTCTTTTATTTTACTCTTCACTGTTTAAATTTCCTACTTAAGGAGAGTAACACTACAGATATATTTATAAATATCTTTATATATGTATCTATATGTTTATCAATGTTCTTTCAAGAAAATCAACAATTTTGTTCCAATCTTATACATACATACATAATAAACTACATGTAAGACTCTCTACACATACTCACACTCATGTTCTTCTATTTATGTATAAATCTATGTTTGTAAATGTACTTAGTATATGTATTCATCTGTTACTAACAAACTTTCGAAACATCCTTAAACAAATATTAGTTTCCTACTAAAGTTTTCGTTTCTAGTTTTATACAAAAACAAGTACAAAAAGGACACCATTTGCTACTGAAACTACTAACAACGAGTATAAGAAGGGAGGTGGTGATAGTGTTTGCATGTGTAAAATACTTGGCCTGTGTATGTATTAAATTTGTTATATTAGTTGTTTACATATATTGTATCATATAGCATACATGTGCTAATAGTTGATTATTTAAATAATTTAATATACAAATGTATATATATATACTTTTACTTTGTAAGAAGAGTATCTATAGATTTTGTTGTAAATTAAACGGAAATGATTAGATAAATTAAAAAGGGTTTTCTGGTTTTTCTTGTTGGTCAGTAAAATTAAGGGAGATTTTTGTTTTCTTTTGATTTAACTTTATAACTATGAAATTGATCTTTTATTTAAACGCACATATAATAAATTAAATTTTGGGGTTATTTCTTAGATGAAAATGAAAGGGGGAAAGTAAATAGAAAATAGTGTTTTCTAAAATAGTTATAATAGTTAGACTAGACTATAGTCGAGTTAATATACTAGAATACAGTTGTGTTAATAGACCAGACTATAGTCGACTTAATAGCCTAGACTATAGTCGAGTTAATAGACTAGACTATAGTCGAGTTAATAGACTAGACTATAGTCGAGTTAATAGACTAGACTATAGTCGAGTTAATAGACTAGACTATAGTCGAGTTAATAGACTAGATGGTAGTCGAGTTAATAGACTGGACGGTAGTCAAGTTAATAGACTGCACGGTAGTCGAGTTAATAGACTAGACGGTCTATTAACTCGACTATATTCTATTCTATTAACTTGACTATAGTCTACTCTATTAATTCGACTATAGTCTAGTATATTAACTCGACTATAGTCTGGTCTATTAACTCGACTATAGACTAGTCTATTAACTCGACTATAGTCTAGTATATTAACTCGACTGTAGTCTAGCCTATGAAGCCCACTATAGTCTTTCTATTAACTTGACTATAGTCTGGTCTATTAACTCGACTATAGTCTGGTCTATTAACTCGACTATATTCTAGTCTATTAACTCGACTATAGTCTAGTCTATTAACTCGACTATAGTCTAGTCTATTAACTCGACTATAGTCTAGTCTATTAACTCGACTATAGTCTAGTCTATTAACTCGACTATAGTCTAGTCTATTAACTCGACTATAGTCTAGTCTATTAACTCGACTATAGTCTAGTCTATTAACTCGACTATAGTCTAGTCTATTAACTCGACTATAGTCTAGTCTATTAACTCGACTATAGTCTAGTCTATTAACTCGACTATAGTCTAGTCTATTAACTCGACTATAGTCTAGTCTAGTCTATTAACTCCACTATAGTCTAGTCTATTAACTCGACTGTAGTCTAGGCTATGAAGCCCACTATAGTCTTTCTATTAACTTGACTATAGTCTATTCTATTAGCTTGGCTATAGTCTGGCCTATTAACTCGACTATAGTGTGGTCTATTAACTCGACTATAGTCTAGTCTATTAACTCGACTATAGTCTAGTCTAGTCTATTAACTCCACTATAGTCTAGTCTATTAACTCGACTATTGTCTAGTCTATTAATTCGACTATAGTCTAGTCTATTAACTCGACTATAGTCTAGTCTATTAACTCGACTATAGTCTAGTCTATTAACTCGACTATAGTCTAGTCTATTAACTCGACTATAGTCTAGTCTATTAACTCGACTATAGTCTAGTCTATTAACTCGACTATAGTCTAGTCTATTAACTCGACTATAGTCTAGTCTATTAACTCGACTATAGTCTAGTCTATTAACTCGACTATAGTCTAGTCTATTAACTCGACTATAGTCTAGTCTATTAACTCGACTATAGTCTAGTCTATTAACTCGACTATAGTCTAGTCTATTAACTCGACTATAGTCTAGTCTATTAACTCGACTATAGTCTAGTCTATTAACTCGACTATAGTCTAGTCTATTAACTCGACTATAGTCTAGTCTATTAACTCGACTATAGTCTAGTCTATTAACTCGACTATAGTCTAGTCTATTAACTCGACTATAGTCTAGTCTATTAACTCGACTATAGTCTAGTCTATTAACTCGACTATAGTCTAGTTTATTAACTCGACTATAGTCTAGTCTATTAACTCGACTATAGTCTAGTCTATTAACTCGACTATAGTCTAGTTTATTAACTCGACTATAGTCTAGTCTATTAACTCGACTATAGTCTAGTCTATTAACTCGACTATAGTCTAGTCTATTAACTCGACTATAGTCTAGTCTATTAACTCGACTATAGTCTGGTCTATTAACTCGACTATAGTCTGGTCTATTAACTCGACTATAGTCTAGTCTATTAACTCGACTATAGTCTAGTCTATTAACTCGACTATAGTCTAGTCTATTAACTCGACTATAGTCTAGTCTATTAACTCGACTATAGTCTAGTCTATTAACTCGACTATAGCCTAGTCTATTAAGTCGACTAGAGCCTAGTCTATTAACTCGACTATAGTCTATTCTATTAATTCGACTATAGTCTATTCTATTAACTCGACTATCGTCTAGTCTATTAACTCGACTATAGTCTAGTCTATTGTATTGAATATAATTTAGTCTGTTTACTCGACTATAGTCTATTTTTTCGACAACTTTTGCTTAATCTATGTTCTTAGATTATATTTTTTTCTATGGTCTTTTTTGAGTCTAAAATGTCAAATTTATTATTAAATTAAATTTATTATGGTCTCAAATTTTTTTCTCATTATTTATATTGTTGTCATGGGTTAAAAGCTTATTTATTTTTTGTTCCTTTTAGGGAATTTAAAATTAGAAAATAATTTTTTATTATTGTATTTGTGACAAATAATTCAAAATCACGTAACATTTTTAATCTAATATTTATTTGGTATGTGAACATCTGAAATATTTAGAAATTAAATAGCCTGCGGCTATTTTTAAGGCTTTTGTGTAGGTAACCACGCTAAGCACGTTTTCCAAATGTTTTTTATATTTTAATTAAATATTTTTTGTCTGCTTGCTTAAAATGGCTCTAAATGAACAATTTGTTTAAAATGTAAGAAAAATTGAAATTCATTTTTTTTCTTACTTAGGGCCATAATAAAAATATTTATTGGACTTTTTTTAAGTTTTTGTATGCTACTTACCCAATAAAGTATAGGCCAATAGCAGAGCACATATACCCAAATTTGTTAGAACTGCTGACCAAAATGTTTGACTATTATGACGGCTATGTCTGCGTCCCTTCGTCTGACCATAAGCATGTTGCTGCTGTTGGGATTTCGTTGATAGCGATGATTTGTTTGTGTTGCGCCCTCTTCCGTTTGAACTGCTGCCACCAAAACATGAACAGCATTTGGGAGAGGCGGGTCGATTATGTAAATTACTTCTACTGCTTGTTTTACTGGAATTGGCAGTTGTACTGTGGAGATTTAAAGGCACTGTACTGCTGCTATTAGATGTTGTGGTATTGTTGATGTTAATATTACTGCAATTATTTGTGTTCACTGGGGGAGCAGTAGTGACATTAGCTGAGGCTGATAAGTTGGCGGGTGTATGTTGCTGTTGTTGTAGTTTGGCCGAACTCTTTAAGGTGCCACATGTGGAGGAACCATCCCCCATTGTTGAAGTTGAGCCCAAAGTTAAATTATTTGCTATAGATGCTGCTGCTGATGAAGGTGGTGGTGGAGGAGGTGTTACCCCTGACATATTGTGTTGTGTAACCAGATTTGGTAAATTTAAAACGGAGGGTGGTGTTGTTAGCGGAGGTGAAGATAGAGAGTTTAGACAATTATTTGATGGTGGCCCTGGTCCCATGCCTAAAGCAGGAGGTGGTGGCATATTTAATGTAGTAGAGTTGCTGGTAGGATACTTTAAAATACCTGGAGGCATAGTGACAGCTGTGGATGATGAACTAACGCTGAGACCAACTTCAATATCCTCTAGCGTGGGCATGGGCAATAGGGGGGTCTTAAAGGTAGATGTCGAGGAGCCAGGATTTGATATGTTTTGTGATGTCACGGTACCCATTGTAAGAGAAGAAGGTGGTGGTGGTGGCTGATTTGACATCATACCTATGGTCACATATGATGTGGGTACATTGACATATTCACCGCTAGAGTTTAAAGATGAAGCCATTGTCGTTGTTAGACATGTTGAGGAAGTAGGTGGTGGCGGTACTATAGAATACTGTTGCTGCTGTTGTTGTTGTTGCTGTGTAGTTTCCATATTCATTATTGCCAGTGGCTTAAGTAATTGTTGTCATTTGTGTGAAGGTATTTTTAGTTTTTGTTAATTTTTGGTATTTGTCCCTCTATTTTACAATTGAGTGCCTTTTACTTTTATGCCCAAACACAATCATATTGACATAATTAAAATTTCTTATTTCTATTGTGGGATTTTTTCACTCTCGTTTTTTGTTTTTTCTATTGCTGGTGGTCAAATATTGAATTTTTTTTCTTTTCGCCCTTTTTTCTCTGGGTGTATGATGTTAGAGAGGAATTAAAACAAACATTCTATTGTTGATGTTGAATGTTGGGGAAACTATAATATGCTGGAAATAAAAGGAAGTAAAAATAGAAAGATTATAACATACAATCAATAGTCTTTAAGTTTTTCTAGAGAATTTTAAAAATTAAAGCATATTTTTAGGATCACAATAATATAATTTTTCATTTAATATTTCCTTATAAAAAAATATTTTTTTTTTTTACTTATTTTTCTCTTAAACTTATTCGAAATTTAATCCAATGTATTTAGTTTCTTCCAAAGGAAGAATAATTTAAAATTTTACTTCTGCCTTAAAATATGCCCCAAAGAAACTTTCTTCGCAAAAAACATTATGTAGACATTCTTTATATTTAATAATTTATAATGCAAAAAAAAACTTTCTCTTGGTAAATATAAATATAATTCACCAACAAAATTGTTCAACAAAAATATTTGTGCTACTTTAGTTACGAGTTTATTATTTTTTCTCTCTAACAGTGGATGTGCTCATTTTTCCATTTTTTTGCCGTTGTTGTATTAATTTTCATTGCTGTTTAGAAAAGTTTTACTTTAGTCAAGGTATCACTCTAGGGCCATAAAGTTAAGGTAGATAGAATACAAAATTCTATAGAAAAAAGAAACAACGACAAAATAACAGTAATTTGTATTTTTTACTTGAAAAAGAAACAAAAATTTTTTTTCCCTGTATGATGATATTGTTGTTTTTTGTTTGGCTTGAAGTGTACATAGTGCACTTGAAACATCATCACTAACGTTATTAAATGTTCAATGTAAAAGAGCAGAAAAATAACAGAATGAATTGTGTTGCTGCTAACTAATCCAGTTGTTAAACAATTTTGAAAAAATGTTAGCTATAAAAAAGAGTTGAAAAAATTGTTTAAACTTAAGGGAAAAAATGTCGTTAGATTTTCTGAGCAAAAAAAAAAAAATCATTTTATTTAAAGCTGATATAATTTTGCAAGAAATTTTTATATATTTTCCAATGCAAAGGCTTAATTTATAGAAATAACTAAAAAGACTTCTAATTAGAAATTAAATTAATTAAACATATTCTAAGCCTAAAAGTAGACCTTAGAATTTTAATACAACTAAAAGTACGTTATAAATTAGTGTTTCTGTTTTTGTTTAAAAGTAGACCTTGAAAATAAAACCCCTTAAAAGTGTGCTACATATTTAAAAATTAATAAAATTAATTAATAATTTGAAACGTGACAACTTGTGTAATTTTCTCAATTGTTTACATTATGCAAACAATTATAACATAACAACAAAAATTATATAATTTGAAAAAATAATTTAAAGCAAGTCAATTTGTACAATTTGGCAAATTATTTACATTGTTGTTATAACTTTAACAATTATAATGCCTGAAATTTATATTTTAATGCATTTTTTCAATTATTTACTTTGTTGGCATTACGTAAAAAATTAAAATAATTACTGTTTTAGGTCGAATTTAGTAAAGTAATGTAAAAACTTTAAAATACAATTATTTTTGCAAAATATAATTGTAATAAAAAATATACTTTTTTTTTAATTTTTTACATTATTGACTTCAGGTAAACAATTGTAAAAATTAAATCTTTAATCTAACAGAAAATATGAAAAATATTCTTTTTAAACATTTTATATTGTTGACAATAGTTTACCCAATTGTTTACATTATGGACGTAATGTAAACAATATGAAAATTGTAGTTTTAATATAAAAATATTAAAGTACTTTCCTCAATTTGGCTTTTGCAGCATTTTTAATAGTAATTTACATTGTTGACATGATGTAAAAAATCGAAAAATTCCTGTTTAAGGTTAAATAATGTAAAAACTGTGAAATAAAATATTTTTACAAATTTAACTTTCTTGAAATTAGCTAAATAATGTAAAAATAATAGCTCATGTAAAATTTTGCAAAATAATTTAAAAAAGATAAAATAATTTTTTTCCTATTATTTACAGCGCTGACATTGGGTAAATAATTGAAAAAATTTAATTTGTTGAAAAATGGTGGTAAGTAACGTAAAAGAATAAAAAGTATTAATTTTTCCATAGCTGACATTATATAAACAATTGTAAAAATATAATTTTTTGATAAAATATTGAAAAGTAATGCAGAAAAGTTTAAAAATATGTTTTCAGTTGTTGACATTATGTAAACAATTATTTTTTTTGTAATAAAATAATTCAAAATATGTAAAAGTTATATATTCAAATTCAATTACAATTTCAACATTATGTAAACAATTAACAAAAGTAATTTTAATGCTAAAATCTTGCAAAATAATGTAAAAATATACAAAAGTGTTATGATTGAAATTATTTTTTTAATTGTTTACACAATGTCAATATGTTTACATTAAAATTAATTTTACTCATAAAATTTTGTTAAGAATTGTCGAAAGTTTTAAAAATAAATCTTTTCAATATTTTACTTTGTTGACAATATGTAAATAATTAAAAAAATTTAATTTTTTAATGCTTTACATAATTGAAATTAGATAAGCAATTGCAAAAATGTATTTTAATGATAAATTCGAGCATATGAAAGCCGAAAATGTCAAAATTATTTTTCAGTTATTTATATTGTGTAAAAACTTTAAAAAACATAGTTTGAAATAAAATTTTGCAATAAAATGTAAAATTTTTATTAATTTTTAACATTACTGATACTATGTAAACAATTGAAAAACCAAAATTTTTAAGTATTTTTACAAAATGCTCTAAAATATGTAAAATAATATTATTTTTCTATAATTTACATTGTTGACATCATGTAAACAATTAAAATAATTGGATTTAAAGGTAATATTCTGCAGTTATGTAAAAAATATAAAATAATAAAATACTAAATTTTACAGAAAAATTAATGTTACACAATTTTAAATAATTTTTTATTCCAATTTTTTTCATTACATTATGTAAATAATTGTAAAAAGAACATTTTTGAAGATTTTCAAGGAAAAGGTTTAATTTTCACTTTTTGCACTTTTTTTAAATTATTTTCATCGTGTAAAAAATTAAAATAATGTAGTTTTTAAGCAAAATAGAACAAATTAATGTAAAATTTTTAATTTAACCAAAATTTTCAATTAATTGAAAATAAATAAAATTTTTGTACAAAATTTAAAATTTTTCCAAGTACTTTCATTGTAGATATTACGTAAACAACTAATAAACTATTTTTTTTAATGTAAAATATTTAAACATTAAATTTTGTATATTTTTAATTATTTTTAACAGTATTTAAAAAGAAAAATATTTATTTTAAAAGAAAATTTTTACAGAAAGGTTTCAACAGTTTTATAAAGTTCCCTTAATATTTATAATTTACTTATATTTTCAAACCCTCTAATTGCTTTAACATTGTTGAAAAAAAATCTATACAACTTTTCAAAACCATATTTCTAACACAGCAAAATCCCTGCCAAATATATCAGCACTTGTGCACATTCTTTCACATATAGACAGCCATATATCGACTAGCTGCATGCTTTCGGTTCCTCCTAAAAGTAGGCAAAATAAGTACAATATATTACTTCCGGAACATAATCATACCCACAACAAAAAACAAGGGAGAACAAGCCAACATTTTTCACCATGTTTGTAACATGTAGCTATCAATTTCTTTTTTGTTCTTTTTGGAGCAGCGTAATATAATTTTTGCAAAGATCTCAATGATGCTGATGTTTGTAATCTAAATGCGTTTGATGTTCGTAAGTTACCACAAAAAAAAAAAAGAAAAAAACAGAAACAGACACAGTCACAGACACACAAACTACAAAAACCCATAAAACTTGTTGTCTGTATTTAACTAACAAACAAGCAAACTACAATCAAAATGTTTTGTAACAAACATAAACACTCTCTGCATTAACTTAAAGCTAAACACTTACCAATACCTAAACTAACACATGATCATATTCACGTGTGTTTGTGTGTATGTGTGTGAAATTGTATACTCCAATACACCTTAAATAAACTACAATTTAGCTTTAACTCTCAGAGATTTGAATAACATAAATTTTTGTTCTTATTCCGTAGCCTTTTCCTCTCACTCTCTCTGTCCTGTTTAATAATTCATTTAAACTTTCATAGTTGTTGTTGATTTTGGTTTCTCTGTTTTCTTTTTTTTTTTAATTCACTTCAAGTGAACATCGAACTAGTATTAGTTGTAAAATTGTATTTCCTCTTAGTATTGTAACGAACATTAGTGTATGTATGTCTATTGTGGTTTATGAATGTATTTACCAAAGTGTGTGTAAATTTGAGAGCATATACAGTTGAGATGTACTTCCTACTTATCCTGCATAATTTCAGATTTTTCATTAGCTAAAAACATTTTTCATAGCATAGTTTTGGGGTGTTTTGAGGTATGAACATGTTTTTATGTTTTCTGAATAGATATGAAACGTTTGTAGTGAATTGAAACTTTGTAATCAAGTGAAAGTATTTTAAAATAGCATTAACAAAAATGTACTAAAAAAGTTTTGCTTTTGTTTATTTAAGGTAAAAGATATGACTTTAAGTATTCCTTTATTAAAGAAAAAATTAGTCTAAAAGACAGAAACAAAGTCTTTAGTGTAGCTTATTTTCTGATCTATATTATAGCCTGTAATCTTGCTTATGCTATAGCCTATCGTATGGTATATAGTTGATTGTCTAGTCTATAGTTTAGTCTATAGTGTAGACTACAGTATAAACTGTAGTCTAGCCTATAGTCTAATCTATATTCTAATATATAGTGTAATCTAAAGTCTAGTCTATAGTCCAGTCTGTAATCCTGTCTATAGTCTAGTCTATAGTATAGTCTGTAGTCTAATCTATAATCTAGTCTATAGTCTAATCTATATTCTAGTCTATAGTATAATCTATAGTGTTATCTATAGTCTAATATATACTCTAGTCTACAGTATAATCTATAGTCTAGTCTATAGTTCAGTCTGTAATCCTGTCTATAGTCTAGTCTATAGTATAGTCTGTAGTCTAATCTATAATCTAGTCTACAGTCTAATCTATATTCTAGTCTATAGTATAATCTATAGTGTTGTCTATAGTCTAATATATACTCTAGTCTACAGTATAATCTATAGTCTAGTCTATAGTCCAGTCTGTAATCCTGTCTATAGTCTAGTCTATAGTATAGTCTGTAGTCTAATCTATAATCTAGTCTATAGTCTAATCTATATTCAAGTCTATAGTATAATCTATAGTGTTGTCTATAGTCTAATATATACTCTAGTCTACAGTATAATCTATAGTCTAGTCTATAGTTTAGTCTATAGTCTAGTCTATAGTCTAATCTATATTCTAGTTTATAGTCTAGTCCATAGTCTAGTGCAAAGTCTAGTCTATAGTGTAATCTATAGTCTAATCTATAGATTACAGCAAAATCCCTGCCAAATATATAAATATAGTCTTGTCTATAGTCTAGTCTATAGTCTAGGCTATAGTCTAATCTGTAATCTAGTCTAATGCCTAGTCTATAGTCTGGTCTATAATCTAGTCTAATCTATAGTCTAGGTTATAGTCTAGTCTATAATTAAAATTATAGTCTAACTTTTTCTATACAAACATTGTCTAGGCGAGAAAAACGATTTTTATAAAAAATTTGTCTTGACTAGACTAAATTTTGTAAAGAAATTTTGTCCAGAGTTTTAAATAGAAAGATGTTTTGATTACAATATCACTATTTGTGTATAGTCTTTAGTCTAAAATCTAATCTATATTCTAGTCTACTGGCTTAGTCTGGTCGATATTCAAGTGTACAATTTGATTTATGGTGTAGGTTATATTCTAGTTTATAGCATAGTATTTGGAGAAATACCTATTTGTATATTTCATCCGCTAGTAAATTCTTTTTTATGCTCTCATAATCGTTTTTTCCTCCTTCAGTTTTATTTGTTTAATTTGCGTAATTGCCATTTTTTCATTAAAATCTTTTTTTTTGTGTTTGCCTTAAACGAAAATTTTTTTTAAAATCTCAGACAACAAGATTTTAATGAATATTTCCTTTTAACTCATTAAAAAGAATTAATCCTTCTCTCACTCTCTGTCTCTTCCCTACAACAAAGATTTTAATGAGCTTTCTCTTTCTTTAGGCTTATGCTTAATAATATTTACAAAGAAAGCAAATATTATTTATACTTATTGCTGTTAATATATGATTTTATTTGCTTAAAAATTACAAAAGAATATATTTAATTTCCAAAAATTTGTAAGGCTTCTTTTTTTTTTATTCTTTTTTAAATATTTACTTGCATAATAATTGAAATTATTGCCAAATAAGGAAACATGACAAAAAAAATAAAATTGAAATAAAATCCTTGTAAAGAAGCTACAAAATAAACAGTAAATATTAATGAATAAACACAAAAGAATTAAACGAAAAAAAACAAATAATAAAACTAAAATTATAAACGAAATAAACAGAAAAACCCACTGCAGTATGTGGTAAAATTAATACAAATTTCTATAGAACAACCCACATGATTTTGTCTGAAAAAATGTCGTTTTAATAATGTATTTATATTTACTATGTACACGTTTACCATATATGTCTGTGAAGCTGAAAACAACGTAAATTCAATTCCATTTAACAAATATTGAAACATATTCAGTTCATTTTTGTAACAGAAAAAAAACATGAGAAAATAAACTACATAATATACATGTTAACAAATTTTTGCCAAATACAAAAGACAAAGAGCCACGAGGTTATCTAATTAAAATTTCCATTAAGAATTTCTTATTTTTTATTTTAATTATTTCCTTACTTCAATTAAAAACCTTATCATTCAAATTCATATTTTCTATATTTATAAGAAATCTCTTATTTTATACAAATCGCTTTAAATTCT
The DNA here is from genome assembly GCA_932274085.1 of Protocalliphora azurea. Classification (NCBI taxonomy): domain Eukaryota; kingdom Metazoa; phylum Arthropoda; class Insecta; order Diptera; family Calliphoridae; genus Protocalliphora; species Protocalliphora azurea. The sequence goes on from OW026523.1 coordinate 4,032,540, forward strand.
AATTTCCTTTGTCCCACTGTTACTTATTTGTATATTTTGTATTAAAATGAACAAAAAACATAACACATTATATAAAATAAAAATGTTGAAATAAATTTAAAAAAAAAAAATAAATAAAATAAAAACAAAAGCGTATAATACAAACAAGAAACAGTGTTTACAAATATGCCACATTAATGTGCATTTAATTTTTCTGCCATATAATTTTTTTGTAAATACCATCACAATCTCATCAACATCAACATCATACGCTATAACTTATCTTCCATACGCTTACTCTAACACACACATACTCACGATAAATACGGTAGTATTGGTGTGATGAAGGTGGTGGTATGATATTCTTTTCATATTTGCTTTCATTATAATTTTCATGTTAAACTTGCTTGTCAATTATAATGGTGGTTATGAATATATGTATGAGCAAAAGTATGTGTCTATATCAATGTACAAGTGAAAATTGTGTGCAAGCAGCAGGGTGTGTAAACATGCTTATTTTTATATATTTAAACATTGAAACAGTGGAAGAAGAAAATAATAAAAAGGCATCAGGACTAATCTGAGACTGGTCTATAGATTAAACTATAGACTAGACTACTGACTAGAACATAGACTAGACTATAGACTAGACTAAAGACTAGACTATAGACTAGACTAAAGACTAGACCATAGACTAGACTATAGACTAGACTATAGACTAGAATATAGGCTAGACTATAGACTAGACTATAGACTAGACTATAGACTAGAATATAGGCTAGACTATAGACTAAACTATAGACTAGACTATAGACTAGACTACAGACTAGACTATAGACTAGACTGTAGACTAGACTGTAGACTAGACTATAGACTAGACTGTAGACTAGACTGTAGACTAGACTATAGACTAGACTGTAGACTAGACTGTAGACTAGACTGTAGACTAGACTGTAGACTAGACTATAGACTAGACTGTAGACTAGACTATAGACTAGACTATAGACTAGACTGTAGACTAGACTATAGACTAGACTGTAGAAAAGACTATAGACTAGACTGTAGACTAGACTATAGACTAGACTGTAGACTAGACTATAGACTAGACTGTAGACTAGACTATAGACTAGACTATAGACTAGACTATAGACTAGACTATAGACTAGACTATAGACTAGACTATAGGCTAGACTATAGACTAGACTATAGACTAGACTATAGGCTAGACTATAGACTAGACTAGACTATAGACTAGACTATAGGCTAGACTATAGACTAGACTATAGACTAGACTATAGGCTAGACTAGACTATAGACTAGACTAGACTATAGACTAGACTAGACTATAGACTAGACTAGACTATAGACTAGACTAGACTAGACTGGACTATAGACTAGACTAGACTATAGACTAGACTAGACTAGACTATAGACTAGACTAGACTATAGACTAGACTAGACTATAGACTAGACTAGACTATAGACTAGACTAGACTATAGACTAGACTAGACTATAGACTAGACTAGACTATAGACTAGACTAGACTATAGACTAGACTAGACTATAGACTAGACTAGACTATAGACTAGACTAGACTATAGACTAGACTAGACTATAGACTAGACTAGACTATAGACTAGACTAGACTATAGACTAGACTAGACTATAGACTAGACTAGACTATAGACTAGACTAGACTATAGACTAGACTAGACTATAGACTAGACTAGACTATAGACTAGACTAGACTAGACTATAGACTAGACTAGACTATAGACTAGACTATCTGGTCTATAGTCTAGTCTATAGTCTAGTCTATAGTCTAGTCTATAGTCTAGTCTATAGTCTAGTCTATAGTCTAGTCTATAGTCTAGTCTATAGTCTAGTCTATAGTCTAGTCTATAGTCTAGTCTATAGTCTAGTCTATAGTCTAGTCTATAGTCTAGTCTATAGTCTAGTCTATAGTCTAGTCTATAGTCTAGTCTATAGTCTAGTCTATAGTCTAGTCTATAGTCTAGTCTATAGTCTAGTCTATAGTCTAGTCTATAGTCTAGTCTATAGTCTAGTCTATAGTCTAGTCTATAGTCTAGTCTATAGTCTAGTCTATAGTCTAGTCTATAGTCTAGTCTATAGTCTAGTCTATAGTCTAGTCTATAGTCTAGTCTATAGTCTAGTCTATAGTCTAGTCTATAGTCTAGTCTATAGTCTAGTCTATAGTCTAGTCTATAGTCTAGTCTATAGTCTAGTCTATAGTCTAGTCTATAGTCTAGTCTATAGTCTAGTCTATAGTCTAGTCTATAGTCTAGTCTATAGTCTAGTCTATAGTCTAGTCTATAGTCTAGTCTATAGTCTAGTCTATAGTCTAGTCTATAGTCTAGTCTATAGTCTAGTCTATAGTCTAGTCTATAGTCTAGTCTATAGTCTAGTCTATAGTCTAGTCTATAGTCTAGTCTATAGTCTAGTCTATAGTCTAGTCTATAGTCTAGTCTATAGTCTAGTCTATAGTCTAGTCTATAGTCTAGTCTATAGTCTAGTCTATAGTCTAGTCTATAGTCTAGTCTATAGTCTAGTCTATAGTCTAGTCTATAGTCTAGTCTATAGTCTAGTCTATAGTCTAGTCTATAGTCTAGTCTATAGTCTAGTCTATAGTCTAGTCTATAGTCTAGTCTATAGTCTAGTCTATAGTCTAGTCTATAGTCTAGTCTATAGTCTAGTCTATAGTCTAGTCTATAGTCTAGTCTATAGTCTAGTCTATAGTCTAGTCTATAGTCTAGTCTATAGTCTAGTCTATAGTCTAGTCTATAGTCTAGTCTATAGTCTAGTCTATAGTCTAGTCTATAGTCTAGTCTATAGTCTAGTCTATAGTCTAGTCTATAGTCTAGTCTATAGTCTAGTCTATAGTCTAGTCTATAGTCTAGTCTATAGTCTAGTCTATAGTCTAGTCTATAGTCTAGTCTATAAACCATTGCCAGGCGACACAGGACTTGCTTTCACAGATTATCTGCGAAACTTGTGTTGACGTCGTCATCATATGCGAACAATATAAAAATACGGTGTGGGTGAAGGACAGGTCCGGTAAATCGGCTTGTGGGCTTGCGGAAACAAGGCAATAGAGGAAACTTCACAAGAACCAGAAGAAGGAATCGTAAAAGCCAACATTGGACGTGTATATATATACAGTTGCTATGCCCACCCAAGTGCATCGATTGAGGAGTACAACCAAATGCTAGACCGGCTAATAAGGGATTCAGATCAGCACAACCCAAAAATTATAGCAGGAGATTTTAATGCATGGGCAGTTGAATGGGGAAGCAAATATACGAATACAAGGGGACGTATCTTACCTGAAGCCTTTGCAGGGTCTGACCTCGTGCTATCAAATAACGGTAATAAACCAACGTTTATGGCTAGGGGACTGAGCTCCATAATAGACCTCACATTCATGAGTGCCTCACTGGCAAGAAATGCAGAACGGTCAGTAAGTGATTAATATACCCGCAGCGACCACCAGGCCATTCAATTCTCGCTAAAAAGGGGTAGTGGATCACAACATGGTTTAAACAAATGTAGTGCTAAATATGTGGGCTGGGCTACAAAAAAATTAGATGAAGAGGTTTTTATACAGCAGTTCTCACAGGGTACTGACCTAATTGGTACCACTGTGGACAAAGTGAACCAGATAATAGCTAAACTTAAAGGAGCATGTGACACTGCAATGCCAAGGCGCAGAATGACGGAAAAGCGACAACCAAACTACTGGTGGAATAATGAAATAAACAATCTACGGAAGACGTGCTTTAAAGCTAGAAGAAGAGCTCAGCGCTCCAGGGGTAGAGGAAATTTTGAAGAAGTAAGTCAAGAATATAGAATAGCAAGAAGAGAATTTAAGCATGCAATTCTGAGAAGCAAAAGAAAAAGCTTCGAACACATATGTTCTGAAGCAGACTCAGACTCATGGGGAAAGGCTTATAGGGTAGTCACCTCGAGACTTAAAGGGAAGAAATGCCCACAACCGACATGTCCACTCCTAATGCATAAGATAGTTAGGACACTGTTTCCCGAACATCAAAGTGATAGATACTCAGTAAATATAACAGAATATACAGAGGACATATCATTAATAACGGAGGAGGAAATAACCCAGATTGCTAGAAAAATAGGGGACAGAAAAGCTCCGGGCCCGGACAATATACCGAACAAGGCGCTTAAACTGGCAGTTAAGAGAATGCCAAAAATCTTCGCTGAAATATTTGATGAGTGTTTAAAGAAAGGTGTTTTTCCAGATCAGTGGAAGAAACAGATGCTGGTGTTAATTCCAAAGCCTAATAAACCACCTGGTGATCCCTCGTCGTATAGACCAATTTGCCTTATGGACACCATAGGGAAAATACTCGAAAAGGTAATATACAATCGACTGCTACCCATAGTTGAAACTAAAAGAGGTTTATCTGATCGACAGTACGGATTCCGTAAAGCGAAATCTACCATTGACGCTACCACCATGGTCAAAGAAATAGCTCAAGGTGCAATAGGGGGCAAAGGAGCTAAGAAAAAGTATTGCGCTGTCATCACCCTTGATGTGAAGAATGCATTCAACTCTGCTAACTGGGGACTTATAATTGAAACGCTACTTAGACTTGGAATCCCGAATTACCTAACAAGAATCGTAAGTAGTTACTTCACGAACAGAAAATTGTGTTACTATACAGACGATGGAATCCAGACATACGATGTAACGGCAGGCGTTCCACAGGGCTCTGTACTTGGTCCTTTGCTATGGAATATCATGTACAATGATGTCCTCATGCTAAAAATACCAGGAGAGGCGAATATAATAGGTTTCGCGGATGATATCGCAGTGACGGTCACGGCTAGATATATTGATGAAGTGGAGATGATTGCCAACGAAGTCACCCAAATAATTGGAAAATGGATGAAAGGTGCTGGACTTGAACTAGCAGAGCACAAAACAGAAGTCGTTCTAGTCACAAGTCGTAAGAAACTCGAAAACATAAGGATCAAAGTGGGGAAGTATGAAGTGACATCCAAACCCAACCTTAAGTATATAGGAGTTATTATAGACTCAAGGTTAAACTTCAAAGCACATATGGAATATGTAGGTCAGAAAGCATCAAACGTAAGAGTTGCAATAGAAAGAATGATGCCAAACGTAGGAGGCCCCCGGCAATCTAAGAGAAAAATAGTTACCACGGTAGTAAGCTCGCTGATTCTTTATGCGGCTCCTATATGGACAAGAGCCCTTAAAATAAAATCGGTAGCAGAAAAACTCCTATCAGTGTATAGGCTATGTGCGCTGCGTATAGGCAGTTCTTTTCGGACAACATCGGAAGATGCAGCGTTTGTCATTGCGGGAATAATTCCAATATACATTCTAGCCGACGAAGCCAAACGTATGTATGAACATAAGCAAAGAGAGGAAGATATTACTAGTATTAAACGTAAAATAGAGAGAGATACATCAATAGTATTATGGCAGCATCGATGGGAAAGAAGTTTAAAAGGAAGGTGGACCTACAGACTAATACCAGACATTCAGGTTTGGCTAAATAGAGAACACGGAGAAACAAATTACTATCTCACGCAATTTCTTTCTGGTCACGGAGGCTACAGAAGTTATCTACACAGGTTTGGTTTGGACGAATCGCCGATATGTCCCTACTGTCCCAATGTAGTTGAAAATCCCGAGCACGTCATGTTCTACTGCCCGCGTTTTAATGAAGCAAGAGAACATACAGAAGAAAAAGTCGGTCACAAGCTGAATGCTGAGAACATCATAAACATAATGATAAGCAGAAAAGAGCGCTGGGAAGCTATAGATTGCATGGTAGCTGATATCCACAAGAAATTAAGGATGGAGGAGGAAAGAAGAAAATTCTTCTTATCACACTCGATAGAGGCTAACTAAGCCTATCCGGCCTTGCGATGCAATATCGTAACAGACAGTTCCGCAGGGCACAAGGATGACGAAGGAGGTGGTTTTAGTCGGTAGGAATCCGACATAACCCGTTGGGCCTTAAGTGGCATCGGGTATCATATGAAAGATTTCCACCTGCCTAATGGAAAAAAAAAGACTAGACTATAGACTAGACTATAGACTAGACTATAGACTAGACTATAGACTAGACTATAGACTAGACTATAGACTAGACTATAGACTAGACTATAGACTAGACTATAGACTAGACTATAGACTAGACTATAGACTAGACTATAGACTAGACTATAGACTAGACTATAGACTAGACTATAGACTAGACTATAGACTAGACTATAGACTAGACTATAGACTAGACTATAGACTAGACTATAGACTAGACTATAGACTAGACTATAGACTAGACTATAGACTAGACTATAGACTAGACTATAGACTAGACTATAGACTAGACTATAGACTAGACTATAGACTAGACTATAGACTAGACTATAGACTAGACTATAGACTAGACTATAGACTAGACTATAGACTAGACTATAGACTAGACTATAGACTAGACTATAGACTAGACTATAGACTAGACTATAGACTAGACTATAGACTAGACTATAGACTAGACTATAGACTAGACTATAGACTAGACTATAGACTAGACTATAGACTAGACTATAGACTAGACTATAGACTAGACTATAGACTAGACTATAGACTAGACTATAGACTAGACTATAGACTAGACTATAGACTAGACTATAGACTAGACTATAGACTAGACTATAGACTAGACTATAGACTAGACTATAGACTAGACTATAGACTAGACTATAGACTAGACTATAGACTAGACTATAGACTAGACTATAGACTAGACTATAGACTAGACTATAGACTAGACTATAGACTAGACTATAGACTAGATTATAGACTAGACTATAGACTAGACTATAGACTAGACTATAGACTAGACTATAGACTAGACTATAGACTAGACTATAGACTAGACTATAGACTAGACTATAGACTAGACTATAGACTAGACTATAGACTAGACTATAGACTAGACTATAGACTAGACTATAGACTAGACTATAGACTAGACTATAGACTAGACTATAGACTAGACTATAGACTAGACTATAGACTAGACTATAGACTAGACTATAGACTAGACTATAGACTAGACTATAGACTAGACTATAGACTAGACTATAGACTAGACTATAGACTAGACTATAGACTAGACTATAGACTAGAATATAGACTAGACTATAGACTAGACTATAGACTAGACTATAGACTAGACTATAGACTAGACTATAGACTAGGCTACAGACTAGACTATAGATACAGATGGAGCATATTACGCCTATTATTCAGTATCCAGTTCAAGTGCAGACGTTCTCGGGAAATACTCATTTCCTAGAACTTGGAAACTTAATAACATAATGCCATAAAGGAGCGGGCTAGAGCCATAAAAGTAATGTAAAAAAAAGTTAGAGACGAAGTGTCTTGCGATGAAACACGTCCCTGAAAAAAAGGAGCTTTCAACACAAACTACCCCAAAAACGTGTCCACCAGAAAAGGATATCAATTGAAGTAGAGAATCAGGAGTGGTATCGCCAAAACCCCAATTAGCTAAGAGAAGGAAGCAGGCAAGCAAATCTCAAAAGAAATTGGAAGTTGTGAAGGATACTCCCCCAGAGAAATCCAGCACCGGCGAAGCAGCCAATGCGTGGAGAACTGTGAAACCCCAAAACAAACCTCGAAAGGAAATGAAGGATGTTATGATCATTTCAACGAAAGGAGAAGAAATATATATTAAAGCATTTGAAGTCAGATCCTAGCCTAAGGATTTGGGTGAACGTGCATAAAGAGAACCTCAAAAAGGCGATCTTCTTTTAGAAATTGGTAAGTCCAAAACCGAGAACGTCAAAGACTTCCAAGGAAAGGTGCAAAGATCGGTAGGATTACAGGCAAATATCGTATCGCACACTCCGGAGATTATGATTGAATGTGAAGATATCGATGAGATTACAATAAAAGCAGATGTTAGTGAAGCACTTAATAACTTGCTAGGAGTTTCTGAACTAAGGGAAACTAACGTAAGGAGTCTAAGGAAGACTTACGGTGGCACACAGATAACAAGTATTATCTTACCTATAGAACTTGGCCGTAAAGCCCTCGAAATGGCGAAAGTCAAAATTGGATGGGTAGTATGTCGCTTAAGGCAAAATGTGCTTGTCAGAAAATGCTTCAGATGCCTGGAATTTGGACATATTTCCTCATCGTGTACAAATCCTCACGACAGATGTGGTCAAGATTAACGTGTTTACCTGCCATGACGGCCTAACCTCACGGTGGTCTTACCACTGGGTAAGGTATAATGCGCCAACCAACGCCCCCATGTGCCTGTTAAGAACACACAGGTGGCAATTCGAGAGACTCATTGTGTGAATAAGCCCATTCCCCCTTGCTTAGGAGTCAGAGCTATCTAACCTCCTGACGCACTACTGGCGACCTGTGTTGCTATGCTACACCACATCGGGACTATAAACCCCTTCTTGCGGTTTAGGTCTAAACCACAGCTACCACGTGACTCCCTGAAGGGCCTCTCCAACAGCCAGTCCAGTACGACAACACCGACAAGCAGGTGTTGCCGTACCAGGGGCTACTAGCTCCCGAGATTCCGAATTGTGTTAAGTCTCTGATCAGGCCCCGAAGGTTCTTTTCTCCCAGTATTGACCCACAGACAAGTCCAGGCAATGGTGCACCTTTTTATACCTGCCAAACTGTTGCGCTCTCTAAGACCGAAGTTATCTTAGAGTGTAACATGACAGGATTTTCTCTACCATGTATGATCTATACATCAAGGAAAAGATTTAATCCAAGAAGACAAGCCGCCGTGGCGGATCCTCACGACAGGTTGAAACTGTGTAGAAGGTGTGGAGAAGTTGGAGGGACTGTGCCAAAGACCTAAATTGTATGTTCCGTAAAGAAGTGAAAAACGCGGATACAAAATACGTAGCTGGGAGCGGAGATGTCCTGTTTTTAGGCGGGCTCTTAGTAAATTGCGTAAATGAGACTTTTACAATTAAATTTCAATCATTGTCAGGCGGAGCAGTTTGCTTTCAAAAACTATCTGCGAAACTAGAGTTGATATCGAAATTCTTTGTGAACTATATAGAGACATGAGCAATACTGTATGGGTAAAAGATTCAACAGGTAAAGCTGCAGTTTGGTCATGCAGAAATAAAGGAAATATCCGAGCACAGAGAAGACGTATTTGTAAGAGCCAAAGTTGGTGGTATTCTTATATACAGTTGCTATGCCCCTCCTAGTGCAACAATTCAAGAGAATGAGAAGATGTTAGATAATCTGTTAAGAGATTCAAATAATCATAATACAAAAATTATAGCAGGAGACTTCAATGCATGGGCTGTTGATTAGGGTAGCCGAAAAACAAATACTAGAGGACGTATTTTACGCGATTTCTAGGCATAACCTAGTGCTAGAAATTAGTTTAAATACACCAAAATACTCTACTGGAGAAGAAGCTCTGTCGTGGATCTAACATTCATGAGTAGTTCCTTCGAAAGGGATAGGAATTGGAGAGTCAGCGAACAATACACTCACAGTGACCATCAAGCTATTATATTTTCGGTCCATAACTTGCGTAGTAGACATCCTTCTCGTGAAGAAAGGACTTAATAAAGAAGTATTTACTCAGAAATTTGGAAATAACTTAGAACTGAATGATACAGCACTGGAAAAAGTGAATCAAATGGTATCGAGAATCAAAAGCGTATGTGACGTTGCTATGCCAAAACGAAGAATGACGAGGAACTGCCCTCCAAATTACTGGTGGAACTCGGAAATCAACAATCTCCCAGCGCTGTATATAAGAGCTAGAAGACGAACCAAACGTCTTAGGGGCCGACCGGAGTTCGAAGAAGCGTGTCGCGAATTTCAAACCGCAAGACGAGAGTTTCAACATGTTATTTCAAGAAGCAAAAAAATAACTTCAAAAATATATGTCTAGAAGTAAATGTTGATCCTTGGAAAAAGCGTACAGGGTGGTAACCTCGGGCCTTAAAGGCAAAACGTCCCCATAGCCAAGTTGTCCTATCTTACTAGGGAATATAGTTAAAAATCTGTTCCCGGAACATAGAAGCAAAATACATACGGTGAAAAAAATGAACCCAATAGAGTTCGTATCCCTGGTGACAGAAGAGGAGCTACTTCAGATAACAGAGAAAATCGGAGACAACAAAGCTCCAGGACTTGATGGAATTCCAAACAATGCGCTTAAGTTGGCAGTTAGAATAGCAACGAAACCGTTAGTGGTTGTATTTAATGAATATCTAAAGGAAGGAGTAATTCCAAACTGTTGGAAAAAACAAAATTTGGTACTAATTCCGAAACCCAATAAAAGACAATACGACCCCTCTGCCTATAGACCAATATGTCTACTCGACACAAAACGGAAAATTCTGGAGAAACTAGAAACTATAGGCTAGACTATAGCCAAGACTATAGACAAGACTATAGAATAGACTATAGGCTAGACCATAGACTAGACTATAGACTAGACTATAGACTAGCCTATAGACTAGACTATAGACTAGGCTATAGACTAGACTATAGACTAGGCTATAGACTAGACTATAGACTAGGCTATAGACTAGACTATAGACTAGGCTATAGACTAGGCTATAGACTAGACTATAGACTAGACTATTGATTAGACTATAGACTAGACTATAGACTATAGACTATATAGACTAGACTACAGATATCTGATAGACAAAAACATAATTCAATATTTAAAAATATTTCTATAAACAATTTTAGTCCAGTCTAGACAAAATTTTCTATAAAAAATGTTGGTCTAGTCTAAACAGACGTTGAAATAGTGGTGTGCATATTAGGCAATTTGTTATAGTCTTGATTTTTTAGGTTTTTACTGATTTTTAAAATTTTTGTTTTGTTTAGTATGCTTTTTTTCTTTCAACTGTATTTTTGCGTTATAGATTAAACTCCCACCTTAACCATGTTTTTATCGTTTTTGTTATGCGTGTGTCTGTTTTTTTTTTATATCATTTCAAAATGTGTGAAATATTTTCTCTTCAGTATATGTGATATTTTCATGCGGCAATAACGTTGACATAAATGTGAGATATTATTGCTAGAGAGACACAGACACCAGTACTCCTACTCAGAAAGGTCCTTTTTCCATTTTTTTGTAGGAATTGTCTACTCTAGATCTGTTAAAAGGTATTAAAATTGAAATTTTTGTTTTTATTTTGGTATTTGCTTTTAGAATGAATAAAATTAAAAAAATGAATGCTACATAAGTATTTGTACATGTACATTTTATAGATTTTTTAATGACATATTATTTTTAATTAAAATACCTGCTTGCTGGTAAATAAAATAAAAGTAAAAATTTTATTTAAAGAAAAGAGAGATTAAATTTAATGAAATTAATTTTTCTACTGGCGGCATATGATTAATATTAATTATTTTCAAAGAAATAGGTGAATAATACTCATACGTCTTAGAAACTAATGCTTTTAGTGTCCAGAGAAAGCTGAAAATAATTAAATAAATTGCATTTTATACTTTATCAATGTCTTCTCCACACTTAAAACTATACGTATCTATCATTAATCTACAATTGAAAACTACACATTGCATAACGTAAAGAGCCAAGTAAACTTTGCAAAACACTTGACCATGACGTGCTACATTTTAACTGGCCTTATCAAGATGATATAACAAATAAATGAATTAGCAGCTAAATATAATTAAAACTATAAAAGCAAATGAGTGGGAAAAATAAAAGAAAACTGAAAAGTAAATAAAACCATAAACAAAATTAAAACCAAGAAACTTAAATAGAAAATAAAAACAGTTAAAAAATTAAGAAAAAAAAAAAAATGTTTAACCACAAATTGAAAAACTAACATGAAGCTAAAACAAATAATAAGGATTGAAATAAAAACAAACCACTCCCATACTTTTTATAAACCATACTCTCAAAAAAAGCGAAAAAAGGAAAATTCATCAAAAAAAAAAAAAAAAAAAAAAAACAAAAACATCTAGAACAAAGTGAAAACTTTACAAACAATAGTTCAACGAGTTTGTTTTTTCCGCTTCTACTGCCCCAGTAAGAGTTCGTTATTTTTTCCAGTTAAATTATTTTGGGTTTCTTTTTTCCTTTATCGACAATAAAACTTGACAAATCGAATTTTTCAGCTGATGCCCGCACCATTACCAAATGCCATTTGTTACTTTGTATAAAAAAACTAACAATAACACTGAAACTAAAGAAAGAATTAAAAAAAACTACATGAACTAGCACAACTTACATATCCTGTATACACGTATAAAAATTTTTATACTATGATCTCGTTTGTTTTTGGAAATTGCTTACATACATTTATACTAAGCACCAACGAATTACAATTTATTTAAGCAGCAAATACCAAAATCTACTCGCACAGCAAATGGCCCCCTCTACTTAACCAGGAAGCACGAGGCAAAAAATGGGCAAAAACTTATATGAAACAAAAGTAAATAAAAGGAAAAATAAAGTCAAACAACGAACAATAAAATGAGCTACCAAATAAGGAGCAATATTTTCTACAGAATATTTTCTCTAGCCACTAGACTAATATTTTCTATAGAAAATTTTCTCTAGACACTAGACTAATATTTTCTATAGAAAATTTTCTCTAGACACTAGACTAATATTTTCTATAGAAAATTTTCTCTAGACACTAGACTAATATTTTCTATAGAAAATTTTCTCTAGACACTAGACTAATATTTTCTATAGAAAATTTTCTCTAGACACTAGACTAATATTTTCTATAGAAAATTTTCTCTAGACACTAGACTAATATTTTCTATAGAAAATTATATCTAGACTGAACTAATATTTTTTATGGCAAATTTTTTAACCTAACGCAAATTTTTTATTCATTTTTATTAATTTGACTTTCTTACAAAACGTTTAAAATTTTCTCATGTTGGTTTGTAGAGCTAAAAAGGATAAAACATAGTTAAAATCATTCCAAGGAAACTGAAAAAATAAAAGTATTTCCCTGCCAAAAAATAAAAAAATTGCTAAAACGAATGAGCGGAAATAAAACTAAAACCAATGACCTGAGTGTATTTTTTTTATGTTTATATATATTTAGTGTACTCAACTACCACTACAATAAATATGAGCAAAAAACTAAATACGAGGAAATAGTGTTACAAGCACGTAATTTAAACTTCTCTATAACTAGAAAATAATCAACGGCAAGTGCATTACAGGCAACAAAATACACAAATATGTTTAACAACGCAAAGTAGAGGAAAAGTGTTGGAGGAGAATTTGTTCACAACCATTGAACCTTAAATAAAATAAAACCCTAGTTCCAAAAAAAAAAAAAGAATATCTAAAACCAGTGAAGGAGTAAATGAATGATTTTCCAAATAATAACAAATACATGTTCTAACATACCAATGAAATGAAATTTTAAAATACTTAAACTCTCACTAACACAAACAAAAGTAAAAGCGGAACCCATTTAAATACTGTCACACCCTCAACAAAAGTCATTGGGGTATAGGTTGGTATGTGACTCTTTGAATAGAGTTTAAAAATCATCATCAACATCATCGAATTTGTGTACTGTATGATAATGTACTTGAATGTATTTTCATGTGTATGTGATGTACAGCATTTAAAAACGATTTCCTTGGGAAATGCGTTGGCTGGTTAGCACGTGTACAAATTTTAAACAAAAATTTACACTAAAATTTTTGTATTTTTTTATTTTATTTAGAACACATTGCATTTGGAGTTAGAAGAAATCAACATACGATGAAAACGGATTTAAAACCTGAAGTATTTGAACATATTATATGTGCTTTTGAATTCTGTAGGTTTTGCTGAATTGCAGATTTTATTTCGGTGATTTTTGGAAGCAATTTAAATTTTATTTTATAAAACAGATACAGAAAATTTGTTCTTTTGTGCAGAAAATAATGCAAGTTAGTCAAGACAAGTTTTCTCTCGAAACTGTTACTCTGACCTGTACAATTTTTCTGTAGAGAATGTTAGTCTATTCTAGACAACTTTTCTATAGAAAACGTTGATCTAGTCGAGACAACTTTTCTATAGAAAAAGTTGATCTAGTCGAGACAACTTTTCTATAGAAAAAGTTGATCTAGTCGAGACAACTTTTCTATAGAAAAAGTTGATCTAGTCGAGACAACTTTTCTATAGAAAAAGTTGATCTAGTCGAGACAACTTTTCTATAGAAAAAGTTGATCTAGTCGAGACAACTTTTCTATAGAAAAAGTTGATCTAGTCGAGACAACTTTTCTATAGAAAAAGTTGATCTAGTCGAGACAACTTTTCTATAGAAAAAGTTGATCTAGTCGAGACAACTTTTCTATAGAAAAAGTTGATCTAGTCGAGACAACTTTTCTATAGAAAAAGTTGATCTAGTCGAGACAACTTTTCTATAGAAAAAGTTGATCTAGTCGAGACAACTTTTCTATAGAAAAAGTTGATCTAGTCGAGACAACTTTTCTATAGAAAAAGTTGATCTAGTCGAGACAACTTTTCTATAGAAAAAGTTGATCTAGTCGAGACAACTTTTCTATAGAAAAAGTTGATCTAGTCGAGACAACTTTTCTATAGAAAAAGTTGATCTAGTCGAGACAACTTTTCTATAGAAAAAGTTGATCTAGTCGAGACAACTTTTCTATAGAAAAAGTTGATCTAGTCGAGACAACTTTTCTATAGAAAAAGTTGATCTAGTCGAGACAACTTTTCTATAGAAAAAGTTGATCTAGTCGAGACAACTTTTCTATAGAAAAAGTTGATCTAGTCTAGACAACTTTTCTATAGAAAAAGTTGATCTAGTCGAGACAACTTTTCTATAGAAAAAGTTGATCTAGTTTAGACAACTTTTTTATAGAAAAAGTTGATCTAGTTTAGACAACTTTTCTATAGAAAAAGTTAATCAGTTTAGAAAACTTTTTTATAGAAAAAGTTGATCTAGTTTAGACAACTTTTTTATAGAAAAAGTTGATCTAGTTTAGACAACTTTTCTATAGAAAAAGTTGATCTAGTTTAGACAACTTTTCTATAGAAAAAGTTGATCTAGTTTGGACAACTTTTTATAGAAAAAGTTGATCTAGTTTGGACAACTTTTTTATAGAAAAAGTTGATCTAGTTTGGACAACTTTTCTATAGAAAAAGTTGATCTAGTTTAGACAACTTTTCTATAGAAAAAGTTGATCTAGTTTGGACAACTTTTCTATAGAAAAAGTTGATCTAGTTTGGACAACTTTTTTGTAGAAAAAGTTGATCTAGTCTAGACAATTTTTCTATAGAAAAAGTTGATTTAGTCTAGACAATTTTTCTATAGAAAAAGTTGATCTAGTCTAGACAATTTTTCTATAGAAAAGGTTGATCTAGTCTAGACAATTTTTTATAAAAAAAGTGGATCTAATCTGGACAACTTGTCCAGAAAAAGTTGATCTAGTCTAGGCAACATTTCTATAAAAAAAGTGGATCTAGACTGGACGACTTGTCTATAGACTTACTCTAAACTAGACAAAAATTTTCTATAGAAAGTATTAGTCTAGTGTCTAGACGAAATTTTATATATTTGCTATAGAAAAACTTTTTTTAAGGGATTTTTTTATATAGAAAAATGTTCAATGTATTTGTTGTTTGTTTTTGTATTTATTTTCCTCTTACTTTTATGAGTGTATGAGTAATTAAATAATATTATAATTAAAATCACTCATACGTGATATTTTTGTACATTTTTTATTTGTTTTATCATTTATATTGTGGTTAATTTGTTTTAATTTTTTTATTTGTTTATTTAGTATATATGTGTTAGTTTTTATGTTAGTTAGCAACTAATAAATTTTAATTACGACATCATGTGTGTTTATTGTAAAATTAGCCATAAAATAAACAAAGTATAGAAATGTTTCGTTAAACATAACATATAAATCAAAAGATAAGTGTTATAAAAAAACCAAATATTTACATAAATTGGATTAATAAAAAAAAAAAAATAAATAAATATATATATAATATAAGGAGTTTGGTCCTTACAAAATCAAGGTTATTAAAAAAAAGAATAATATTTTAATAATTAGCAATTTTTCAGGTAATTATCAAATTGTAGGAGAACAATTTCTAAGCTTATTTTAATGGAATTTTTTCAAATTCTTTTTTTCATATTTAAAATCTTTTTAATTGATTTTTTCGTCTTTTGCTTATTTTTTTAAATATAAATCATTGTTTTGTGCTCTTTATCATTTTATGTGTGTTAAAATGTTTTCTATTCGATTACATTCATCATCATTATTAAGGCTATAAAAATTATTTTTGATTTTTTTTTGGATTTTGTTTTAGGCTGTAAAAGTTTTTATTTGCTTTTATTTTAATATGCATGATAATTGTTTAATGTTTAGAAAATATTATGAAAATGATAATAAATTTTATACTGAAAGGAAATTGGAATCATTGAGAGGTGTTTCCTTTTATGTTTATTATATTATCATGGATTGCTAAAGGGAAATTGTTAAAGATGATTTAAGCCAGAACTTAAATTAAAACATTTTAAATTTTGTATAATTTTTTTGCTTATAATATGGTGATTTTTTTTATAATTTTTTTCCATTTTTCTTAATTAAAATTTTTATTTTTGTTAAATCCTTTAATAAAATTTTATTTTTTCTCCAGCTGTTCTTTGTCTGTTTTAGACTTGTAGCCCCTTTTAACCAAAACATTAGTGTTTAACTTGGTACAAACTTATAGTTTTGTAGTCAGTGTTTCACTTCCTGTTTACATGATCTCAAACACATGTGTGTTTGTTTAGGTTTCTCCAGCAGCTGAGCACTTTGGAAGCAGTCCTTTCATTATTTACTTAAAGCAAAGTAAAAGTGCAAACAATATCAAACAGCTTAGGGCTTCGTTAACAGATTTCAGTTTCTTTTTATACTTTAGATCTCCTTTTTTTGTGCAGTTATCTAAGAGTTGCTGAACTCTTTTATGTGAACGTATATATATAAATACATTTATACAGAAATGTTCGAAAGTCTGCAGACTCTTATGTTTTGTTTGTATTTTCCAACAAATGTTTCAACGTATAACCTAAAGGTTTTTGTTGCTGACTGTTAAAGACACAAAAATCTAAATTAAAATATTTAACTTAAATGCAAATAACAAAACAATTTTATAAAGTTTTTTTTCTAGAAAAAAAAAAAAAAAAATTAACTAAATGCATATATTTTAAGTATAGTAGGAACTAGCTTAGGGGTATTATTTTTTTCAAAAGTAAAGTTAAAAGGGTAAATAAATAAAATGTTTTTTTTATGAAATTTTTATTTAAATTTTTAAAAAATTTTGTAATGGCTACTAAAATAAATAAAGCCTTTTTTTGTTTAGTAAGAATATAAACAAATATTTAGAAATTTTATAGATTTCCCTTGAAATAATGATTTTTGTTTATTTAAAAAACAGGACATATGATTAATATTAATAGAAAATAACTTGAAGGCGTATGATTGTTATACAATTTTTATAGAAATTGTAATATTTATTTTGACAAATAAAAATAAGAAAATATAGGAAAGAAAACCATTTTAAAAAAAGTTATTTATGAAATAAAGAAATTGACATTTTTTTTGGTTAAAATAAAAATAATTTTAGAAATAGAAATAGAATTTTTGTGTGGAGAAAATTGTTATTTAATTTCTAAATTATTCCGTTTGACTTGAAACTCGAAAAAAATAAATATAAATGGCTACTTGTAAATAGAGAAAATGTTTAACTGCTGTCTGTCCATCCATCTATCTGTTATTCCTCATTCATTATGTTCTAAAACAAAGAAATATATTTAACAAAAGAACAAAACTTTCATTTATTTTTCATTATGCTTCTCTTTTATGTTAAAAATATTATAATTTCATATATTTTTCTTTACTCTCACTTAATTTTAAATACCTTTCATAAAGTTATGAAGAGAAAAAGAAATGTGAACACAAGAATAATGCAAAACAGGCTCGTAAAATATGCAAATCTTAAAAATGTTATCATAACTTAAATATGCTCAAAATAAAACTCAAATTAAATAAACATATACTTCAACATAAAGTTTATAATTTTAATATATAAAGCTAAATAACTGCTTTTTCTTTTCTAGGACAAAGGAAATATATTAACATACATAAATAATTTAAAATGCATATGAAAGGAAACAAGTTTTTCTATATAAAAATCTTAAAAACCTTTTAAACCTTTATATTTACATTTATTAAATCTTTTCTTTTTTTTAATATCAAAATTTATTTCTATATTAAGTATTTTTATTGTTCCAATTTTAAGTGTCATTTACTTTTAATTTCTGTTTTTGAAATTCTATTTATGTCACTAGTTAATTACTATTTATTCATGCCTAAAAGTATGCCACATACCACGCAATGACAGTTTAAAAGCAAAACATAAGTATGTCTATTAAGTAGTATATATTTTTAAAAATCATTGTGGCGAATAGAAAATTAACTAAATAGAGACTTGAATCAAAAAATATTTTTTGTCATTATATGCATTTTTTTTGTATTTCTGTAGCTGCCATCACTTACCAACATTGGCATTTTTGGTAGCTAAGCGCCTAAAAATAATCTACAATAATCCTTAGATTGTAATATATCATAGACTAGCTAGCATATTACTAAAGACTAATACTTACACATGTGTGCTAGAGTTAAGTATAAGTAAAAGGAAGAGAATATGAACTTATATAAAAAATATAAATGTAACTGTATGCTATACATTAAGATAGCTTATAGTTATAAACATTTTGCAAACACAATAATCTATGAACCCGAAGTTCATCTGCCTTCCATACATTTACTTATGTAAAGATTTATATAAGTTTTATAAGAAAAAGGACTCAAAGTACAAATAAATTTAGAACTGATTTAAAACTGATTTATAATCGAATTAGAATTGATTTAACACTAAACTAGAACTTAACTAGAATTAAGCTAGAACTGAACTGGAACTGAACTAAAACTGAACTAGAATTGAGCTAGAACTGAATTGGAACTGAACTAGAACTGAGCTAGAATTGAATTGGAACTGAACTAGATTTGAACTATAGCTGAAACATAACTATATTAAAATTAAAAATTAGACTTACAACTAAAATAGAATTAAAAAAATATTTTTGCTTTTGTATAGATTTTTTTATTTTATTTTGGCGGTTAAGGCCTTTTTTCTTTTTCTATTTGTTTATTATTTACATAACGTGTTTGAGAATTTTGTGCCTTTTTTTCTTCTTTGCCTTTTCATTTAATCAGGGCTATATTGTTTGTTAAAATATACATTTTTTTATAAATTTTTTCCTCTCTTTTTTGCGCTTTTTGGCTCAATGACAAAAAGATTTATTTAAAGTGTTTTCAGAAGCGCCAACTTCAAGAAACGAAATACAATTATTTGCCAACACTTTTTCATATGAATTAAACGAATGCATTTTATAACCTTAAATAATAACAACAAATTTAAAAGGAAAAATTAATTCATATTTAAGTGTTTAAAAGGATTAAAATAAATATATAATTGTTCTATAAAATATTAAGGTAAAAATTAATTTTAATTTCAAGAAAATTTATTCTTTAACTTAAGTGATTTCCTTTAAATTATTTACAACATTTTTCTGAATTTTTTTCTGCTCTAACACTGCTTTTCTTTCATATATAATCAAACCATTTCAATAATTGGAAACTTAAATTGCAAATTGAAATAAAACGAGTATGAAGCAGCAAACTTTATTAAAGTAATTTGAATTCCATTAGTAAAATTTAGTCTTCTAAGGGTAAGTAAGGGTACGATTGTCTTCAAGCAAACATTCGCATATAACTTGAAAAAAAGTAGAAAAAAATAGTAAGCAAAAAAACACGGTAAGTTTCTATCATTTATCTGCCAAGAAAATGTTATTACCATAAGTGTATTTGCATGCAAATACACATACAGCTACACATGTGTATACTAATGCATGTATGAGGGCTTTAATGTTGTATACTTAAATTTAAATATGTGTGCATCTAAGTATGTGGGAGTATTGACTATATGTGAGTTGCTATATGTGGTCATACTTTTAAATGTATTGTGCGTTTGTTTCTAACTGCAGTTTTTCAAAAAACTTTTCTTTACTTGTCAGTTCTGGGTTGCGGGTGAAAAAAGTCATAAAATTTAATGTAGAATTTAGTTCTTTTTTTTTTTTTTTTGTTTTTTAAAGGTAATACACTTAACAAAGAGAAATGGAGCATGGAGAGAGGTTAAATAAATAGCTTATATTGGAAAGCATTAAGAAATAAATTTAAAATATTACATAAGTGTTTTGCAAAAAAGAGATAAAAACAAAAAAAAAAGTCAATTTAACATTTAAATAAATTATTTTTTCTTTAAAAGAAAATATCTAATTGAGCTTAGAAAATGAATTAGAACTGATTAAGAATCAAATTAGAACTGAACTACAATTGAAGTAGAACAGAATAAAAACTGTACCAGAACTTAACTAGTACTGAACTAGAAGTGAAGTTGAACTGAACTAGAACTGAAATAGAACTAAGGTAGAATTGAAATAGAGCTGAACGAGAACTGAACCAGAACTAAACTAGAACTGAACTAGAACTGAGCTAGAACTGAATTAGAACTGAACTAGCACTGAACTTTTTTTTTTTTTTATTTATTATTTATTTATTTACAGTTTTTGTTTACAATTCAATAGATTAACATATTATATTATTATTTTTAAAAAATTTAAAAGAAAATACAATTTAAAATTTAAAATATATATGTTATGTTGAAGATACTTCATAGCTGGAAAATTTAATTTATAGTTCGTTTTCATATTTCCATCTCCAGTATTCGGGCTTTCATATATTTTTATTTTCTTTTGTTGTCATTTATATGTTTTATTTTAATTTGATTTGTTTATTATTACATTTTTAATTTTATGTGTTTTAAACTTGTTTAGTTCAGTGAATTTTTTATAATACTATTCCTAAAGCTCGTAAGCTTGTCTGCAGGAAATTTTAATAATAAATTACTATATATTAAATTCAACGAGTGTTCATTCAATTTATAAGGTAGTTTTTAATGTCTTTGTGTTTTTTGTATTTATTTTTAGTATTTAGGATATTTATGGGTATTTTGTTTAGAACAGTGGGCAATACGACTGGCAGTGTGTTTCGGCCATACTCATTTGTAAAACGTTGGACTTTATATCTTCCTTGTGATTTTATTCTTGTGTTATGTGTGTGATCAATTGTTTGCAAGAATCGACTGTCATCATTAAATTCTTTGTGTGGTATATGTTTTTGACATTCATAATGTTTAGGTGTTTTGCCAAGCTGTTTGTTTTAGGAACATTGATGGAATCGGTAGTGGTGTTGTGATTGTTCTGGTAGTTATGGTGATGTTTTTTCCATAAGATTCTAAGCAGGTTGTCTTGGGTTTTTGTAGTGTTCTATTATATCTGACATTTCCCCGTGCTGTTATTCCGTGTCTGATATATGATTCGGCTAGTGAGTAGTACACTTGACGGAATACACTATAAGGACCGCAGTTGCTTAAATGATAAAGTATATACGACGCCTTTCTGAGTTAGTAAAGCTAGTACATGAGTTAGTAAAGCTAGTACATGCATATGATTACTTAGGCATTCATTGATGTATGTTGAAAAATTTCCTAAAAGTTTGTTAATGTTTTTACCTTTTTGGAATCCAAACTGATTTTTATTTATGATTTTATATTTTTGCAAAAAATTTTTTAGTCTTCTGACTATTATTTCCTCATGGATTTTGTCCACGACAGACAAAATAGCTATTGGCCTATAATTATTAACATCCAATTTATCGCCATTTTTATATATTGGCCTAACTATTGATGTTTTAAGCAGACTTGGTACAATTGCTTGTTTAAACTAGAATTTATTAATGTTGTAAAAATTGGTATTAAAAAAGTAGCATTTATTTTATGATCTTTCGGTCGTATTCCGTCAGCTCCGGCACCTTTTCTAATGTTTATATTTTTTTAAATATAGTAAATTTCTTCTACGTTTGTATATTCAACATAAATAGTGTTAGTCACTGGAATATTTGAAGTTTGTATTGTCTGTATGTTACAGCTGTGTATAATTTTTTGACATTTGCATTGAAATTTAGAGAGAACCCAGCAAAAACTTTACTTTCCTGGTAAGCTAGCAGTTATAATTGGAAACAAAAATAAACTACTTACTTTTTGCCTGAATAACTAGTTATTTTTGTTCGAGTTGTCCACAAATTCATACAGTTATTTTTTGACTCTAGCGGTACTAAAAAATATGTACCCAAACGAAAACAAAAATAATAAAAAAAAACAAAAAAATTTTGCCGTCAGTGACACTCGAACTTGGGCACAAGATAACCATTCTTTTTTACTGACCAACGTCTTACTCAGTACACCATCTCGCAGCCTAAGCGACAAAAACTCTATTTAGTTTAAAATATCTTTTTAGACATTTTGTTATAAAAAACTAACAGCTTCAGAATGGGGTTGAACCAACAACCTTCTGGTTATTAATCCGGCGCTCTAGCCAACTCATCCACGTGATTGCAGTATTTCTGTGCTATTATACTATTGAGTACTTATTAATGTAATACAGAGTAGGCAAATAATAATACGCCTCATTACCAAGAAACTAGTTTAATAAGTAGTTGTTATTACCGAAAACCAAAAAGTTTTCGCTGCGATGTTATTTGTTTTATTAGTTAGGTCTTCATTTTTAAGGTTTTTCATTATAAAATCATCAATATTTGTGGATTTTTTACCAACTAATTCATTTATTAATTGCCACGTTATTCGCATATCGTGTCGATTTTCAATAAATTTATTTTTATAATATTTACTTTTTTTAAAAATAATTGTTTGATTTAATTGATTTCTAAAAGTTTTATATTCGTTTTCATATATTTTGTTTTTTCGATTATTGCACCATTTTTTAAAAAGTTTATCCCGAAAATCACAAGCTTTCACAATATCTTCGCTTATCCAGAGATTTAATGACCTTTTTTTATATTTTTTTTCTTTTCTAATTGATTTGTTATATATTTCATTAAATATTTCTTGTATATTATTAAACAAATTATTTGGATTGGATGTTTGTTGTATAAACGCATTCCAATTTGTATCGCGAATTTGTTTATTTATTTTATAATTATAAAATTTAACTAGAACTGAACTAAAACTGAGCTAGAACTGAAATGGAACTGAACTATAACTCAACTATACCTGAACTAGAACAGAACTAGAACTGAACTAAAACTGAACTAGAACAGAACTAAATATGAATTAGAACTGAACTAGAATTGAACTAGAACTGAACCAGAACTAAACTAGAACTGAAATAGAACTTGAAATACAACTGAACTAGAACTAAGAAGAAGAACTAAACTAGAACTGAACTAGAACTAAAATTGAACTGAACTAGTACTTAACTAGAACTGAGCTAGAACTGAGCCAAAAACTGAACTAGAACTTAATTAGAACTGAGCTAAAACTGAACTAGAACTGAACTAGAACTGAACTAGAACTGAATTAAAACTGAACTAGCACTGAACTAGAACTAAAATAGAAGTGAACTATAACTAAACTAGAACTGAACTAAAACTGAAATAGAACTCAACTATACCTGAACTAAAACAGAACTAGAACTGAACTAAAACTGGACTAAAACTGAATTAGAACAGAACTAGAACAGAACTAAAAATGAATTAGAACTGAACTAGAACTGAACTATAACAGAAATATAACAGAACTAGAACTGAAATAGAACTGAAATACAACTGAACTGGAACTGAAGAAGAACTGAACTAGAAATGAACTAGAACTAAACTTGAACTAAACTAGTACTTGACTAGAACTGATCTAAAACTGAACTAGAACTGAACTATAAGTAAACTTTACTCCCTTAAAAAATTGCCAAATCCTTCAAGTATTCAAACCTAAGACTTACTTTTCTAAGAGCTTTCACTTAACTCTTTATTATTCTGCATATATTTAGACTACAAGTTAATGTATTTTTAAAAGCATAATAGCAAAAAAATGTTTATTACTATTTAAGGAAAACTTAAAAAAAAAATATAGAAAATTTATGACTAAACACCACCAGAAAAATAAAGAAAAGAACAAAATATTAAACCATAATGTTAAATCAATATAGGCTTATGGAAAAATATGTCTTGAGTTAACTATAAATACATACATTAAACAAATATGAAAACACATACACATATTCTTTTGTACTCGTGGATTGAATGACGTTATAACCCTAGAGAAATGTCTTGTGATTTTATGTCCTGGCATAAAAATATAAAATTCTGCCAATTTTTCACTCTTTACCACAATACCCAGCAAACACAATTACAGTATAGGGGAACCAATAGTAGGAATTTCTTTGCAAGTATTTTTTATGCTTGAGCATTTCTTTCTACTTAGGCTTCTTTAAAGAAAAACTATGGTTTTTGTTCACCCTTTTTCTTATATAAATGGTTGAATATAAGCTGATTTTTGTTTTTCTATGGCTTGCACAAAACTCTTGAGTGTTAAGAGGGTTAGGTCTGAAAGTCACTGAACTAACCATAGTCAATTTCCCTTATATGTACCCCAGCCATTCATTTATTCATTCATATAGCCAGAACAGGCAAAACATGTTTCATTCAGCCAAAAAGGTTAAATTGCCACTAGCAAAACCAATTGTTTTATGGCTTAAGCTTAAGCCAATAATAAAGAAAACATAGCAGGAAAGATAGCACAACGAACGTGCCAAATTTGAATTTTTATTATATACTACCAGCATAAGGAAACTGAAAGCAAATTTTAAATATAAAAGGAAATTAAGAGAACTATATTTAAAAATTTAAACAAATTTTTAAATTATTCACTTTTAATGCCAAGAATGTAGTTATAAAGAAATATTTAACAAAACAGTGTTTTAAACACTTAAGAAGAGTCTCTTAACTGTATTTGTAGTTATACTTTTTTTTTTTCTAAAAACACTTTTATGTCATATTCTTTAGAGTATTTCTATTGAAATTTTTTTTAGTTGTTTTTTTTATAACTGCATTTTTTTTAGTTTTTTTCTGTTGTTATATTAAAAGAAATGTACAACAAATTGTTAAGAAAACAACATTTTAATATATTCATTTGGGAGAAATTGCGGTGGTTAAATGAATGCTTAACAGGAACAAGAAAAGAAAGAAGAAAAAAAGTGTACAACAAAATGTATTAACAGAATAAGAAATATATACTTTAGGATATATTTAATAAAAAGACTTTAAATGTATAAATTATAAAGAATTAAAAATAAAAACATAAGGAAAATTAATTTTTATTACCTGATACTCTAGATTTTGACTTTTAGTTCTGTTCCAGTTTTATTCCAAATTAGTTTTAGTGTAGTTCTAGCTTAGTTCTATTTCATGTCTTCCTCATTTCTAGTTTAGTTCTAGTTCAATTCTAGTTCAGTTCTATTACACTCCTTCTTTAGCTCTAGTTCAGTTCTAATTCAGTTCTAGTTTAATTCTAATTCAGTTCTAGATCAGTCCTAGATCCGTTTTACCTCAGTTCTAGTTTGGTTCTATTTCAGTTCTAATTTAATTCCAAGTCAGCTTTATTCTTAGTTCAGTTCTAGTTCTATTATAGTTTGGTTCTAGTTTGGTTCTAGTTCAGTTCTTGTTCAGTTCTAGTTAAGTTTTAGTTCAATTCTAATTCAGTTCTAGTTCAGTTTTATTTAAGTTCTAGTTCATTTGCAGTTCAGTTCTAATTCAATATTAATTCAGTTCTAGTTCAGTTCCATTGCAGTTCTATTTCAGTTATAGTTCCGTTCTAATTCAATTTTAATTCAGTTCTAGTTAAGTTTTAGCTCAGTTCTTTTTCTAGTTTAGTTCTATTATAGTGCAATTCTTTTCAGTTTTATCACTTCTTACTATTATTTAGTTCATTTTTCACTTATCTATAGTTTTGTTTTTCGTGTATCCACTTAATTTTTAAATAATGTTCTAGTCATTAAATTTCTCTTAAATATATCTACTATTGCAAGGTTTTTGTTCCTTTAAATTTCTTTTTTTTTTTGATAAACTTCCTGAAACCGTAAACAAGTTATAAAATTTTTTATGATATAATATTTAAATTTTTTTCTTTATTATTTATTTTCTATAAACTTTAATAAATCAATTTTCTTTTCTTATCTGTATTCTATGTTTCTGGTTATTGTTGCTGTATATTCTTTTTCGTCATGTTTTTTACTTGCTGATTTTTATTATAGAAATAAAATTCAGTGTTAAGAAAAAACACAACAATATCATAAATAACAACAACTACGTTCATACTTTAAATATTGAGTGGTGATTGTGTATAAAAAAATTAAAATTTTTTTTGACTCCTTATGGTATGCTACATAAAAATATTCCGCTGCTACGCTTATAAATGTTACCAGAAAAATTTTGCCTCATTTCCTCAAACTAAATTCCCCATTTTTTAGATACAAATCCTTTACTATATCGCCAAAATATTCTAATACAAAATTTAATAGAAAATGTATCTATTGATCTTGAATTTTGTTGACGTGCTTTACTTTTAAAATAATTTTCCATATAAAGAAAATGTATCGACATTTTTTCTATAAAAAGACAATTTATTGAAATTTTCTATCCAAAAATTTTTATGAATAGAATAAATATTTATCGTAAATGTTCTATATAAAAATTGTTTCGAATTTTATAAAATTTTATAAAATAAATTAAAATTTTCCCATATTTTACGAAAATCCCCAAAGCCTTTGCCAAGGAAATCTGTCCCCAAATGGAAGTTTAATTCACCGATTTGGGGCTAAATCCCCTCATCTGGCAACACTGATGCTTATGTATATGCTTTACAAAAATATTTGGAAAAAAGCTTTAAAAAAATTGCTTGCATACTTTCAGGTGACAGTTAAATTAAGTTCTTTTTCATATTGAATTTTATTCATATTTTTTATTTCAGAATTTTTGTTGGTGTGTTGAAGTATCTGAATAAGAGAAAATATGTTGGTGTAGTGTTTATATTTGAAACTTTTCAATTCATGTCATATATTTTTTATATTTTTATTTACTTTATGATTTCAGTTGTCTGCACAGATTTAGTTGTTTGAGTTTGATTGTATATGTATAGGAGTTTGGCTGTATTTTAACATTAATATGAAAAATTGTCATATAATGTTATGACAACAAATTGCTTCAAGTTGTTGAGCAGAAAAATGAAAAAGAAAAATAATAATAAACCAAAGCCAACCATAAGGCGCCAAATATTAAAAGAAAAAGTAGCTCTAGAAAAAAAATAATAATAATAAAACGGAATAATAATATTTTATGCATATTGAATGTTGATTTGAAATTGGGTATTTTTCATTGATTTAACAAACAAAAATTTGACAATATTATAGCAATGAAACAGCTATGTTAGCATAACAAGCTCTTGACATTTGGAAAATTGAAAAAGCAAATAAAATGTAGAGCATATTTTGAGGCTACGTGTATTGAAATCATGCCATGATGGTTGATTTTTTATTTTATATTAAGGTAATGCCTTTCACTTATACATTTATATTTTATTATGAACTTGTTATTTATTTTGACGTTCCATTAAATTTGTTTATTATGTTTTCTTTTGCTTGCCATCAATTCTAAAATTTTTAAAAAACTAGCTTAAGGTAGAAAACAATTTTTTATTGGTTAGAATATTCAGCAACAAATTTTTTATGCAGATTGAATGAATATATGATGAAAATGTTTTTTTATTTAACAAATATTTGCTTTGATGTCATGAATTGTTAATAATTCTTTTTAAAAAATGATTTTTTGCCTAATTAATAAATGTCATTATAACAATGATTGGCTCATAATTTGATGAAATATTGTTTTACTTGTTACTCATAATTATTTTATTTTTTTTTTAACTTTTTAAAATGTTTTTACTTTTATTTTATCAATTTATCTTACCTGACCATTCCACAAAGTTTTAAAGAATTTTGGAAGCGGAGCACCTGAAAAAATTCAGAAATAAAATGTGTTATTAATAATTTGAATAATTAGAGCTAAATTCTAATTAATTTAATTTTAATTTTTTCATATAAAAATAAATTTTTGGTATAAAAAATAATTGATAAAAAATTTTCATTCTTTTATCGATTGGAGCTCTATTTGAGGATCTACAGCCGATTTTAGTTTGCTCACATAAAAATCGATTTTTATAAGGAAAAAAAAAGTTAACACAGATTTTCAAAGTAGCTGAATTATAATTTTTAGTAATTTTTTTTATAGAAAATTTATTTCGGATGATATTCCGCTAATACAATTTTTAATTCAGCTACTAAAAATCAAATTCAGCAAGTTAATTTTAATAAAAATTAGACAAATATATGTTTTTTTGTTAAATAACAAGTGGAAATTATGACTAAGAAGAAAATCTAAGAAAATGTATGGTATTTTTTTTCTAAAACTCTTGATGAAATCTTTTATAGTTAGCTAAATTATAATTTATAGCTATCTTTCTTATAGAAAATCATTTTTTGAGGATATGCAGCTTACAAAATTTTTAATTCAGTTACTAGAAATTAAAATTTCAGTTAATTTTAGTAAAAACTTAGACAGTTTTGTTAGCTAAATAACTACAAAGAATTATAATTAAGAAGAAATTTTTGGAAAAAACTGTTTTCCTAAGTCTTACTGAATTGGTTTCTTATTGAAAATTAGTTTCTGAGAGAATTCAGGTAATAAAATTTTAAATTCAGCTATATAAAATAGAATTCAGCGAAATGTTTTTAGTAAAAAGAATGGAAATTCATATGTCTGTCTTTTTTTTTCTTTTTAGCTAAAGAATAAGTGGTAATTATAACTAAGTAGAAAAGTTAAGAAAATATATTTGATTTTTTCAAAAACTCTTGCTGAATTGCTTTTAAAGTAGCTAAATTATAATTTTTAATTATGTTTTTATATAAAGCGAAATTTTGAGGATATTCAGCCAACAAAATTTTTAATTCAGCTATTAGAAGCCAAATTCAGCAAGTTAATTTTATTAAAAAATTTAAAAATATACGTTTCTTTAGCTAAATAACCATTGGAAATTATAATTAAAAAGAAAATTTAAGAAAATATATGTGATTTTTTAGAAAACTCTTTTGAATTGCTCAAAAACTGGCTGAATTATAATTTTTAGTAATTTTTCTTAAAGAAAATTAAATTCTGAGTCTATTAAGCTCACAAAATTTTTAATTAAACAACGAGAAATTTAATTCAGCAAGTTAATTTTAGTAAAAAATTAGTTTTTTTTTATATCTAAATAACTACAAAGAATTATAATTAAGATGAAATTATACTAAAACGGTTTAAAATGGTGGTTTAAAAGTATATAAAATGAATCTGTGATGCTATAAAAATAATAAATTTTTAAATTCAGCTGTTAAAATCATATTCAGCAAAATGTTTTTCGTTGAAAACCAGAAAAAGTAATGTTCTTTATAGATGAATAATACGACTAAGAAGAAGAAATTGCAATTAAGAAGAATATTTACAAAAATCTGTTGAATTTTCACAAAAGTTTCGCTGAATTATTTTTCAAATAGCTGAATTATAAACTATAAACTTGAGTTCTTTAGAATAATAATTTTACCTAATATTCAGTTAATATAATGTTTAATTCAGCTATTAAAAATTTTATTCAGCTAGAAATTTTTAGAAAAAAACTATGTTATTTATTATCTTATTTTATTTTTTTAGCTAAGTAACTAAAAGAAATCACAATTAAGACGAAATGATAAGAAAATGTATAGAATTAAAAAAAAGTCTTCCTTAATAAATTTAGAAGTAATAGAATTTTAAATTCAGCTAAGAGAAATTTTGAGGAAAATCTGCTTATTTCTTTAAAAAAGTTTTGCTGAATAGATTTAAAAGTAGCTGAACTAAAATTCTTTATTCATTTTCTTATAGAAGATGAGTCTATGATGATATTCTACTAATCAAGTTTCAAATTCAGCAAAATCAAAATCAGCAAAATAATTTTACATAAAAACGAGAAAATTCTATGTTTTTTATAGCTGAATAGTAAAACTAAGAAGAAAGAATTATAATTAAGAAGAATATTTACGATAATCTGTCATTGTTTTTTTAAAGTCTGGCTAAATGGCTTTTAAAATAGCTGAATTATAAGTTCTAAACTTGAGTCCTATAAAAGATTAATTTTATCTAATATTCAGCTAATAAAATGCTTAATTAAGCTGTTAAAAATCTAATTCAGTTAAAAATTTTTAGTGCAAATTTAGAAAATTTAATTTTTTTGTAGCTAAATAACTAAAAGGATTTATAATTATGAAGAAATTTTTGGAAATTTAATGAATTTTTTAAAAAAGTCTTGCTGAATTGCTCCTAAAGTAGCTGAATTTTAAATTTGATAAAAAAAAATTAAAAGAAAATTTATTTCTGAGTAGATTTAGCTAAGAAAAATTAAAATTCAAGTTTTTAAATATTTATTTTTATTTTTTTTGAAGAATATTTTTAAATTTTTTATATTTTCTTTAACTAGGTATTTAACTAATTATGACATTTTTTTTCAGTTGGTTTTTGTGATCATAAACTGAATCTCTATTTAAGGATACAGTTGATTTTATTTCTCGCTTATAGATATCGATGTGTTCTTATGTAACTTCTGGTATAATTTTAATTTAAATCCTTTAAGTATGCTGTAGTTTTTAATTTGGTCTAAATGTTATATATGTATTTATATTATTTTTAAATTATTCTATGTTTTTAATTTTATATAACTCTAACTTTAACAACTTCCTCCTGTGCATCCTTTTCCCTTGATTTTTTTCATTCTCTCGTTCGTGTTGAAATTCCATGAAAAAAAGTTGTTGTTATAATAACTTTCTATGACTTTTTCTCACCTAAAAAAAAGTTAGTTTTTTTTCTAGGTCGTTCATTTCAGAGAAAAACAATTTTCACTTACAACAAAATATTATCTAGTTTAAGAACTTTTATTTTTTTGTTGTATTTTTGTTACTCATAGAAAGCATGCAAAACTCCCTAAAGTATGCATTATAATTATCATGTAATTTATCATTTAACATGAGTTTAAATTTTTGTATAAAAGTTTTTTTTTGGCTTACTATGTATATAGTTTTTTTTTATTTCTGGGAAACTAAAATTTTTTTTGGTATTTTGTTAGAGAATGTTATCTTGCTGCATGTTTAATGAAAAAGAAGTTGTCGTTTAAGCGTAAACTCCCTAGATAATAACGAAGTTAAAGTAAAAATAGTTTTATTTAATATTGAAGAGTTTTTCGAAAATTTGTTCTTATTTCTTAAATAATTTTTTACTTTATTTTTTAGTATTTTTTTCTACTTTTTGCTATTTTTTATTATTTTTTCCTTTTTGATTTCAAGCAGGAAACAGCAAATGGTTTCTATAAATTTCTGTTTTGCTGTTGTTGTTAAAAATATGGGTTAACAATTTTTTTTCTTTTGTAATCTCTAGTATAATAATGTTTTACATTTTTAAAATATATTTATAAAAAAAAGAATACAATTGCACAGTGGAAATACAAGGCTGATATTAAAAAAGGAATAACTATAAAAAATTAAAACTTATGTAATTTTTTGTAAAAATTGTAAAAAAAGAATTGTTATCTGTAGTTTTTTTTTATAAAAAAACCTATTAAACACAATGATTTCTATATAGTAAACATTTGCCTAAAAGTATGCTTTTGTTTTCGTTTAACATAAAAAATTACAAACGAATAAATCATAGAAAAAAAAAAAAACACTTTTTAACTTTACAATGAAAGTAAATATTTGAAATATTTTTTTTGTAAAAAAAAAAAATTGTAAATAACTGTAGAAAATAAATAAAAAAGGGATTTGCAATTGTTGGTATATTTTTTTTTATTAAAAAAAGAAGCAAATGTTAATCGAAAAGCTTAAACGTTTAATAAAGCTGGAAACCTTGAACAACAACAGAAACTATTTTTAATCTACAAAACAAAAGAATGTTATATTATATGAAGGGTACTTAATCATAAAAATTTAAAAAGGTCTGGGGGAATATAATAATGAAATAATTTAATATAAACATACAAAGTAATCGTTATAAATATAATTTGTTTTGATTAATTAAATCTCTGATTAAAAATCTTATTAAGTTAAAGTTTAAGTTTAAATCTAAAAATTTTATAAAAACCATTTTTGGTATAACCGAACATATGTTTAATATTAATTAAGACATTATTTAATAAATTGCTTTAAAAGTTTTTCATTTATTAAAGAAGTTTTAAAAACAATATAACAAATTATAGCTGAAATTTTAAGCTTTAGTACTGAATTAATTAAATTTATTTGCTAAAATTCATTTCAAGTCAATTGCTTCAATTATTAAAACTAATTAAAAATAAATATCATATATTTCCTTCTAAATTTATTACTTTGTCCTAAAACTAAATTTATTTCAGTTAATTTTCTAACTTAAATCATTTTAAAATATTTAAATCTCTATTATTTCAGCACTTTGCCTTAAATACTTATCTATCAGAAAAAAGGGAGAAAAAAAAATAACAAAAAACAATTTTGATGGCATATTTTAGGTCACTCTTGTTTATGCAAATATAAAATGTATTGTTAAGCAGTTTAGAGATAAAAAAATATTTCAGCGAAAAAAAAAAAACTACACTAAAAGGGAAAAACAATATTAAAGCTGTTGAAAAAATAAACAAAGACATAAAATAAAACAATATTTTGTTAAAACATTGTCGCCTCTAGCAATATGTATCATCACACTTTTTAAGTATCACACCACAGCCATTACTACACTTAAGCACCTTCTACTATAAAAAAAAACTAAAAAAGTAGCTATTTTAAGTCTAAAAGTGAAAATAGTGTGGCCTATGGCTTCTCTGTTGGCTGAGTTGTAAAAACAACTGTTACAAAAATATTACCTTTTAGCTTCAGTTTGATACTTGTATTTTCTAAAAGCATGTTGTTGTATTTAGTTTTTGTTAGTGCTAAATATGCTGTTGTTTATAATAGTAATTTGTAAAACATAAAATTTAACAAATTGTGTTGTTTTTTGTTGTTATTCGACAGTAAAAGTTTCTAAGACTAATACCATGTAATTGGGTTAATTTCATAATATTTGGCCTATATTGAGGGAGGGAGAATTCAAAATATTTAAAGTAGACTCTTAGGAGTGATATTTGTTAAATATTTGAAGTATAATTAAAGTATAATTAAAGGATTAAAATTTTTAAGCAAAATAAAGACTAACTATTTTAAAGAAAATAGACTAAACCAAATAGTCTAGACTAGAGAAAATTTTCTGGATGAAAATGCCTAGCCTAGACTAGACAAAACCCTCTAAAGGAAAATGCCTAGTCTAGACAATATTTTCTAGAAGAAAATGTCTAGTCTAGACAAAATTTTCTAGAAGAAAATGTCTAGTCTAGTCTAGACAAAATTTTCTAGAAGAAAATGTCTAGTCTAGTCTAGACAAAATTTTCTAGAAGAAAATGTCTAGTCTAGTCTAGACAAAATTTTCTAGAAGAAAATGTCTAGTCTAGTCTAGACAAAATTTTCTAGAAGAAAATGTCTAGTCTAGTCTAGACAAAATTTTCTAGAAGAAAATGTCTAGTCTAGTCTAGACAAAATTTTCTAGAAGAAAATGTCTAGTCTAGTCTAGACAAAATTTTCTAGAAGAAAATGTCGAGTCTAGTCTAGACAAAATTTTCTAGAAGAAAATGTCTAGTCTAGTCTAGACTAAATTTTCTAGAAGAAAATGTCTAGTCTAGTCTAGACAAAATTTTCTAGAAGAAAATGTCTAGTCTAGTCTAGACAAAATTTTCTAGAAGAAAATGTCTAGTCTAGTCTAGACAAAATTTTCTAGAAGAAAATGTCTAGTCTAGTCTAGACAAAATTTTCTAGAAGAAAATGTCTAGTCTAGTCTAGACAAAATTTTCTAGAAGAAAATGTCTAGTCTAGTCTAGACAAAATTTTCTAGAAGAAAATGTCTAGTCTAGTCTAGACAAAATTTTCTAGAAGAAAATGTCTAGTCTAGTCTAGACAAAATTTTCTAGAAGAAAATGTTTAGCCTAGTCTAGACAAAATTTTCTAGAAGAAAATGTCTAGTCTAGTCTAGACAAAATTTTCTAGAAGGAAATGTCTAGTCTAGTCTAGACAAAATTTTCTAGAAGGAAATGTCTAGTCTAGTCTAGACAAAATTTTCTAGAAGGAAATGTCTAGTCTAGACAAAATTTTCTAGAAGGAAATGTCTAGTCTAGACAAAATTTTCTAGAAGAAAATGTCTAGTCTAGTCTAGACAAAATTTTCTAGAAGAAAATGTCTAGTCTAGTCTAGACAAAATTTTCTAGAAGAAAATGTCTAGTCTAGTCTAGACAAAATTTTCTAGAAGAAAATGTCTAGTCTAGTCTAGACATAATTTTCTAGAAGAAAATGTTTAGTCTAGTCAAAATTTTCCAAATGAAAATGCCTAGTATAGACTAGAAAAAATTTTCTAGAAGAAAAGGTTAGTCTAGTCTAGAAAAACTTTTCTAGAGGAAAATTTTAGTTTAGTCTAGGCAAAATTTTTTAAAGGAAAATTTTAATTGTCTAGAAAAAATTTTCTAGAAGAAAATGATAGTGTAGTCTAGAAAAATTAGTCTAATCTATACAAAGTTTTCTTGAAGAAAATGATAGTCTAGTCTAGACAAAATTTTCTAGAAGAAAATGTTAGTCTAGTCTAGACAAAATTTGCTAAAAGAAAATGTTATTCTAGTATAGACAAAATTTTCTAAAAAAAAAATGTTAGTCTAGTCTAGACAAAATTTTCCAGAAGAAAATGTTAGTATAGCCTAGATAAAATTTTCCAGAAGAAAATATCTTGCCTAAAAGAAAATGTGTAGTTTAGGCTAGACAAAATTTTCTAGAAGAAAATGTCTCTAGTTTGGACAAACTTTTCTGGAAGAAAATGTTAGTCTAGTCTAGACAAAATTTGCTAAAAGAAAATGTTAGTCTAGTGTAGACAGAATTTTCTAAAAGAAAATGTTAGTATGGCCTAGATAAAATTTTCCAGAAGAAAATATCGGGACAAAATATTCTAAAAGAAAATTTTAGTCTAGTCTAGACAAAATTTTCTAGAAGAAAATGTTAGTTTAATCTAGACAAAATTTACCAAAAAAAAAATGTTATTATAGTCTACACAAAATTACCTATAGGAAAATTTGCTCTAGTCTAGACAATTTATCAATAGAAATTGTTTCTCTCGAGATGACTTTTCTATAAGAAAAGTGAGTCTAATCTACATTCTGTGTTCAATTATATAGTTTAATCTATATTCAAGTACAGAGAATAGTCTATATTCTGTTTTTTATTATTTTTACTAAGAAGTGAATACACATGAAGCGGAAAGAGTAATCACTTCATATGTATTCACTTTTGTAAGCAAATATATGATATAAGAATGTATACATTTTTGTAAACATAATAAAAAATACACAAAGTATTATAAATTTTATCATGTGCATGATTTTTAAGTTATTTTTTTTATGTTATTTAATATGATGAAGTTTAGTATTATAATATGATACACTCTATATACAATTTATAAAAATGTATACATATGTATACACAAAGTTAAAGCTACTTCATATACATATATGTTGAAGGATCCGAATATATATATGTAGGTTAAAATATTTGTAAAATTATGTGTGCGTTTTTTTTAAGTCTATAAGGCAAAATGTCTGAAAGTAATTTAATATAATACAGTAATATCTCAAATTATACGGTATGTTGTTTCACTTTCTTTCCCTTTTTTTCACCAAAAATGTATATATTATTTTTCTAAAAATTCATAATGCATATGTATGAGTATGGTTTATAATATTGCTTTAGGTTACCTGAAAACATTTCACAAAAAGTTTCATATGTTAAGCAATTCATATTTATGTGAATAAATATTAAAAACATAAAAATGTAAATTCATCCATAAGAAAACTAAATATAGTTATAATAGAGTAAGAATAAAATGGAAAAAAGTGTACTAAAATTGGTTTAGTTAAATGTATACTGCCTTTAAGAGATTTAGAAGGAAACAGACGAAAAAAAAAGAACTAAATCATAACTAATGAATAATTCACTACACATGTTCTTAACTAAAATCCTTTGCGCAATGTATATATAATTTCATTTTCCATTTCATATATCATAATTTTATTTATGATTAAGCTTTTATCGTTTTTTTGTGGTTAATAAAACAATCAAGGGAACTGCTTTGAAAGTCAACTAGGGAGTAATAAAAATCATACTTATTACATCTCCCTACTCCGTTTTTGAGGAAAGAAAACTATAATATATACATTTTGTAAGTGGATTTAGAAAGTGGCAAAGATTTTAATTTATAAATTAAATATAAAGGAGAAATTATAATACATTTTTTATTTGCATAATTGTCATTGAGTTAAAAAGAAATAAAGAAAGTACGAATAAAGTTTTTAAATGGATTAATTTTTTTTAATATTAGACTATAGACTTCATTACAGACTAGAATATACACTAAACTAAAGGCTTTAAATTAGACAATAGACTAGACAATTGTTTGGACTACAGACATAAGACAAAATTGTAAAATAAACTTCAAATTACAAAACTGACAAAATATTAGTATTATAAATTTTATCATGTGTTTAACTATTGACCAAGTTATGAACTAATGGATATGTTGTTAATATTTATATTATTTTGTTTTAATACTTGCTGTCATAGTGAAGTCGTTTATAACAAATTTTTGTTACTTTTTTCCAATTTACTATAATTAAAAAAAATATTATGGTTTATGGAATAATAATATTTACTTATACTCTATAGTCGTGACTATCGTCTACACTATAGCTATGACTATAGTTGTGACAATAGTCTACTCTATAGTGGTGACAATAGTTTAATCTATAATCGGGACTATAGTCTACTCTATAATCGGAACTATACTCTATAGTCCGGACTATAGTCTAATCTATAATCGGGACTATAGTCTACTTTATAGTCAGGACTATAGTCTACTCTATAGTCGGGACTATAGTCCACTCTATAGTCCGAACTATTGTTTACTCTCTCGTAGGGAATATAGCCTACTCTATAGTCGTAACTATAGTCTACACTATAGCTATGACTATAGTTGTGACAATAGTCTACTCTATATTCGTGACAATAGTTTAATCTATAGTCGGGACTATAGTCTACTCTATAGTTGGGACTATAGTCTACTCTATAGTTGGGACTATATTCTAGTCTATAGTCGGGACTAGAGTCTACTCTATAGTCGGGACTGAAGTCTACTCTATAATCGGATCTATAGTCCACTTTATAGTCGGGACTATAGTCTACTCTCTCGTCGGGAATATAGTTCACTCTATAGTCGGGACTATAGTCCACTCTATAGTCGGGACTATGGTCTACTCTATAGTGGGGACTATAGTCTACTCTATAGTGGGGACTATAGTCTACTCTATAGTGGGGACTATAGTCTACTCTATAGTGGGGACTATAGTCTACTCTATAGTGGGGACTATAGTCTACTCTATAGTGGGGACTATAGTCTACTCTATAGTGGGGACTATAGTCTACTCTATAGTGGGGACTATAGTCTACTCTATAGTGGGGACTATAGTCTACTCTATAGTGGGGACTATAGTCTACACTATAGGCGGGCCTATAGTCTAATCTATAGGTGGAACTATAGTCTACTCTATAGTTGGGACTATAGTCTAGTCTATAGTCGGGGCTAGAGTGTACTCTATAGTCGGAACAGTAGTCTACTCTATAGTGGGGACTGTAGTCTACACTATAGTCGGGACTATAGTCTAATCTATAGTCGAGACTACAGTCTACTCTATAGTTGGGACTATAGTCTACTTTATAGTCGAGATTATAGTCTACTCTATAGTCGAGACTATAGTCTAATCTGTAGTCGGGACTATAGTATAGTCTATAGTCGAGACCATAGTGTACTGTATAATCGAGACTATAGTCTACTATGTAGTCGAGACTATAGTCTACTCTATAGTAGGAACTATAGTCTATTCTATAGTCTATAGCCAAAGCTGTAGTGTACTCCTTATTCGTTCAAGGTCGCTTATAATATATTTTTGATGTTTTTTGACCTTAATTAATAATACATTGTGGTAAGTAGAAATATAATTTTTACTTTTACATAAAAATGTTAATTAATAAATTGAATAAAAATGTGGTTTTTTCAGTTTTCAATAAAAAGTGTTATTCTTTATAAATATTATTTCTGTAATTGTTAACTCTATAAATTATATCTAGTTAACACCTTCTTTTGTGTTTGGTATTCTATAAATTAATTTGTCATATAGTTTTTTTTTTGTTTTTTTCTAGAACTGTGTTTCACTTATTTCAGTCAACCATAATTAAGTGTCAAATATAATTGTGTACAATTTTTTTAGAATTATTTCATTATAAACAAACTTATTAATTACCCTTTATTGCGGTTTTTTGTTGTCACAAAATATTATTAATAATATGAATAATCTATATTATCACATATTTCTGCTACCAATCAAATGTTCATAATTTGATTGCAAACCTCAACATTATAAAATATTGGTTTTTATATTATTTATGGAAGTTTTTCTGTACTTTTTGTAAACATATGTATGTGATTGAATAAGCAATTTTATGTAAACACTGAAAATTATAGTGTCCAGTAAAATACTGATAGATCAGTTAATATTATGCAGTGTCCGGTACTGTTTGGCAGGAAAAAGTTAAAAAGTTAATCGCTGTTTGCTGTAAGCTGGATTATAAGTATAAAAGTTTGTAGTTTTTATAGAATAAATATGGAACTGGGCTATAAATATAAATGGAAGTTGTTCAGGAAATTAAAAAAAAAAAATATTGAACAAAATTTAAAGATTAAAAACACAGTAAAGCACATTGGTTTGAAATGAAAACGTTTTGATAATTATAAAATTTATTTAGAGGGAAGAAAGGCAGTTCACAGCTTTCTAGGTAATAGCAAATTTCAATTATTGTTTTTCAAATAATTAAAATCTATTCCCCACTTTTTAGCAAAACAAAACCCACTGTAGTTTTATTGGAAGCCGCTTTTAAAATAAAAAACATCACCTATGTTTCTCTTTTTATATACAAAATTATTGCCAACATATAAAAATATATCGCCAGCCATATAATAAAACTAAAAATAAAATATAATTGCCACATCAAACGAGGCAACAGCAGCAGCAATAGCAGTAATACCAATAACACTGGATTTATCATATGTTATGAGACGAAAGCTACACTAAATACACACAAAAATTTCTCTTGTGTATATAAATAAAATTTCTCTTACACACATAAGTATATCTATACTATCTGGCATTTAATGTCCTTTAATGTTTACTGTATTCTCCACAAACATACATATTTAAAACAAAAAAGGACCAGCAATTATAATAAAGGAAATCTGTGTAATCTATTAGTTTTTGATGAATGTTTCAAAATAAATATTAAAGTAAAACTGAAGAAAAAGAGATTAAAATAATACGAAGTATTAAAATTGACAAGAGTTGGTTAAAAGTAAAAGATAAATAAAAAATTGAAAACAAGTGTATATGAATTTTACACACATATTGTTAAAGTGGACAGTATAGTCTAGTATAGTATAGTCGATGCTAGAGTCTAGTCTATAGTCGAGACTGTAATCTACTCTGTAGTCAATATTGAAGTCTACTCTGTAGTTGGAACTTAATCTGCTTTACAGTCGAAACTATAGTTTACTCTACAATCGAAACTGTAGATTAGTCTATAGTTTATTCTATAGTCGAAACTCTAGTTTACTCTATAGTCGAGCAGGTAGTCGAGTCTAAACTCGACTTTATAGTTGAGGCTATAGTCGAGCCTATAATAGAGACTATAGTTTAATCCATAGTCAAAACTATAGTCCAGTCAATTGTCTAAACTATAGTTTATTCTGTGTTCGTGACTATAATCTAGTCTATAATTTTGACTATAGTCTCGACTATAGTCTAGTATAGGGTCAAGTCTATAGTCTGCTCTATGGATCGAGATTATATTCTAGTCTATAGTCGACACAGTAATCTCCATTGTAGACTAGATAGGCTCGATTATAATCTAGAATATATAGAACATAAAGTCGAGATTATTATCTATTCTATAGGTAGGGCTATATTCTAGTTTATAGTCGAGTCTGTGGTCTACTCTATAGTCGGAACTATAGCCTACTCTATATTAGAAATTTTAGTTTACTCTATAATCGAGACTATAGTCTACTTTATAGTAAAGATTATTATCTACTCTAATACTGGGACTATAGTATAGTTTAAAGTCGAGTCTATGGTCGAGTCTATAGTCCAGTCTATAATCGTGTTTATAGGTTAGTCCCTAATCGAGTTTATAGTTATTCTATAGTCGAGGTTATAGTTATATATATTCTGTTGTCAAAACTATAACTTACTCTTCCGTCGATAATATTATCTATTTCATAGTCGAGATCATAGGCTACTTTATAGTTGAGACTATAGACTACTCTATAGTCGTGACTATAGTTTACTTTATATTCGAGATTATAGTCAACTCTATTGTTAGAGTATATATTCTATAATCGAGACTATAGCCTAGTGTATAGTTGAGATTATAGTAGTTTATTCTATAGTATAGTCTATAATCTAAACCTATGTAATCTTTTATGTAGTTTCTTAAATTTATTTGCTTTTTGTAAATTTTATCCTTTTATTACTCAAGGTTGCGTTTTCATTTTTAAGTATTTTTTTAATGTTTATTTTCAAAATTTCAT
Organism: Protocalliphora azurea; assembly: GCA_932274085.1. Taxonomy (NCBI): domain Eukaryota; kingdom Metazoa; phylum Arthropoda; class Insecta; order Diptera; family Calliphoridae; genus Protocalliphora; species Protocalliphora azurea. The sequence continues at coordinate 4,073,465 of OW026523.1, forward strand.
CAAGCACATTTTTGTCTTTGTTATTTCTTTTTTTTTTTTTGAAAAGTAATAGTGCTTATGTTAGTTTAAGTTTTTTTAGTTGTATTGTTAACAATACCATAACTTTTAACCTTGTTTTTTAACGTTTCTTATATCCGTTTATCATTTATCTTGATATTTTATATTTCCTTTGTGGTCGTAAGGACTTAGTTTTCCTTTTCTTGCGTTTCCATTTTTTTCGGCCACTTAAGTTTTGTTATTGTAGTGTGGCAAAAAGTAAAAGTGAAAGTAAACCTTTTTCTAGTAGCTGTTGTTGCATGTTTTTTGAGGCGTTAAGTTAAGCAAGTTAAAAATGAAAGATTGAAACTTATTTTGAAAGAATATAATGTAGTTGTTAAAGACGGGAAGTGGGTGAAATGAAAAAAGTAAAAAGGTTTTTGAAAAAAAGTTTAAATTCATCCCAAAACTTAACAAGACTGAGAGAATTCTTTTGGAATTTTAAAAGATTTTTTGTGCATAAAGAAGTTATTTGGATAATGTTCGTTTGGATTTTCGTCTTATAGTTTAAATAACTTATCTTTGGACCAAAGACAATGGGATTTATATGGGGCTTATGATCTCAAAAAGACTGATATATTTTAAATGTGAAATGCGTATTGATGTAGAAGTTCTTAGTAATTTTCCATATGTTTTCTTTCTTTAAAAATTTCATATTTTCGGTGAATTATTAAATATCCCCTAAATTGATTATTTTGATTTATTTCATTCCTTAATCTCTTTTTTTATGTTTGGTTTATCTTTGTAAGTCTGTAAATATTTATCTACATATATTCTTCACAAAATCTTATTTCTGTATCCCAAGATTACAAACAATCACCTATGTTGTTTATCTTTCATTTTTCACTTTTATATATTTTTCTGTTTTTATAATTTAATATATTTTTGTTTCTCATCTTCTGTCTTTTTTCCCATGGATTGTTAACAGATAAATCAAATATTATTTATAAGTTTTTATTAAGCTTATTTGTAGATCTCTTTATATGTTTTATTGGTATTATTGTAGAAAACTTCTTAAAACAACACACATACATATTAAGTCTCAAAACAAAAGGAAGTAAGTTATGCTACCACTTTATAACCTTCAACTTAGCTGACGTATATACTTATACCTAAACATTGATAGATACACATTCACATGTGTATATTGAAGTATTTATTATACACAAAGTCATGTATGTTAGAAAACCAAATCAAGGCAAATGATTAGAAATAATTTATGCCATAAATTTAAGTATTGCTTAGTATTAGATTACAACTATCTAGAGTAAAATTTATTATCTAGAAATATTTTTGAAAAAGAAAAAAAAAATCACAAAATAAATGGAAATAAATACTCAGGCAATTGTCAATGTATGGAGTTTCGCAAATAATACAATTGTTTAATAAAATATAATAAATCTTTAGTTTACTTTTCTCGATCTCTTATTAAATATCTTTAAAAAGAACAATGCATATATAACGAGCTTGTATATTTTGTCAATTATTTTATTTTAATAACTCCAAGGACTTTAAATTATTATTAAGTAAAACAAACTGTCTAAAATTCAAACAAAATAATAGAGAACAATAAAATATAAAATAAAATAAATTGTTTAACGTCACTTTATATTTATTATCTAATTTATTTATATTTATTGTATTTTTAAATAAATTTTAAAAGACAAACAAAATAGAATAATTAATAAATTGTAACATAAATTGAAGAGTTATCGAAAGTGTTAAAAATATGACAGTTATGATATGAGAATTTTTAAAAAGTAAATTGAATCATAAATCAAGGATAATTTCAATGTTTTATAAAAACAGTATTTGTTAAGGAAATAAAAATCTTTGTTCATCAATAAATATATTTTATTTATTTAATAATAAAATTAACTAAAAAGTTTTAAAGGAAATATTTTATAAAAAATGTTATACTAACATATGTTTTTAATTATTCACTATTTTTTTTATAAGAAATCCTTTGCCAATGTTTGCGAGTAAAAAATAGTTTTATAGTTAAGCTTGCTGCGTATGTCTTCTGATTCAAATCTATTAGTACTTGCTAGAAGTAACTAGATTATTAATATTATATATTTAATTTTTGTATTAATTGAATAGCTATATCTGGTCACCTTTTATCTTTTAGAATTTCATGTTTCATTCAGAAATTGCCATCTAAGTGTTAATGTTAAATAAAATATTCACAGATATAATGCACGTGTAATAAAAACAAATCTGTAATAATTTTGAAAATCGTAAATCTTTGTTTAATAGAAAGGATTAAAAATACGGCAATATTTAATAGACAATTATTATTTTCCAAAGATAAGTTTACTTATATGTAAACTTATATACACGGATTAAGGAAAATACTTTACTCTGCACTTATCTAAATCTTAAAGGAAAAATACAGCTCTAAATCTAAACAACATTTTATTACGTGAAATAAATCCTATATGAGAATAAATTTTCTACTGGGTATATATGAATTGTCTAATTATTTTACGCATCACAAAAACAAAAAGCTGTACATATTCTTAACCTTTTTAATATTTACTATTTCATTCATATTTTGCCAATTGGTCGATTCATTATTTCATCTGGAATAATAAATGCGACAATAAATGCAGTGTTCTCCAGGCAGAAATTCTAGGTATTTACAAGGCCTTAGGATTACTGGAGGAGAATGTTGAGAGGGACACTGAGGATCTATTTGGATAGTCAGGCAGCAGCACTAATGGCCATGACAAGTTAATGTGTTAGGTCCAGATTGGTGCTTAAGTGTAGGAGGGAATTTAGAAGGTTAATGGGTGCCTGCAGAATAAGACTCTGTTGGGTTTCTGGTCACTATGATATTCTCGGCAATGAAATAGCCAATGAGCTAGCTCATAAGGGCTCGGAGCTAAACAGGTCTTTTGTAGAGGTATCGGTTCTGATTCCAATTGGGTCATATTTCATGGCCAAAAGGGAATGGACTCTAGGAAGAACGAATCATGCTTGGAGGAGTAGAATGGACTGCAGGGTATTTAGAGCGTTATGGCATAGTCTTAAACCAGCAGATTCATTGCATTTTTTGGGCATGAGTCGTGCGAATCTAAGGGTCATTGTTGGTATGATTACCGTTCACCTCGCTATAGGGAATATGACCAGTAAGTGGGACACCGGCACGTTAGACTTTTGTGCGATGATGTGGAGGAGCTAGAGACAATGGAACACATAGTCTGTCATTGCATAGGGCTTCAGCATAATAGAAGTGGTTTGGTAGCCTTATTCTACACAAACTAGAAGAGGTTGCGGATAGTGAACTCGACAACCTTATACGATTCGTGATGGGGATAAAGTGTCTTAGAGGTAGTCGGGGTTGGTTGATGGTTCTTGGGTTCCACACCTTTCTTTTCTTATATTTATTTTCCTTTATTTCTACTCTTGTGCCTTATTCTACTGGCGATCTTCTCTTTCTTCATTTTATTAACTTTCTCTGGTATTTATAAAGGGATCACAATGGACCGGATGGTCTCTGGGTGGAGGCGCGAATACGCTGCCCTTTTTAATCTAACCTAACCTAATAAATGCGAAAAAATACCCAAAGAGAAATGCTCTAAAAAAATTTAATTAGTGATATTTTTGAACGGGTGATCCATATTAGAGGGAAATATATTACAAAGAAGAATATAATAGAAGATAATAGCACCTATTGATAATTATAAAATCGTTAGTGAGAAATATCTTCAAACAAATTGAAATTATATATATATATATATGTATATATATATATATATATATATATATATATATATATATATATATATATATATATATATATAATAACAACAAATTGTCCTACCTTTAAGGTAAAGTATTTAACGTATGACTTATATATTATATTTCGTCATGACTGGCTAAATGGCTTTTACAACGATCATCATGAATCATCAAATTTGTAATCATCAAATTAAAACCAAATTATATATTCACTCACAAAACCAAATGTGAGTAAATTTTATAACGATATTTTAGCATATTTTGCTTTACCAAATTTAGATCAAATAGTATAAAACTGCAATTTATAAAAAAAAATATTTAAGCTAAACCAAAATCTAATTTAAAACTTTGTGTTTTTAAAAACTTTTATTAATCTTGCCAGGACCTGAGAAAAAAAGGGGCTAAATTGAACTTTAAAAAGGGATGAATGCCCCTAAAGTTGTGGTCAGAATAAAGTTAAAATTAAAAAAAAAATAAAAACTTATTTATTTATTTTTATTAGAATTTGTAATGAAATTTACACCTAGCACCCAGCAAAATGATTCAATGAAAAATCGTGAAAACAACAAATTTTGGGTTATATTTCATATGAAGTAATATTATATTCATATCAAGAATGTTTTGAGTTGATTTTTCGTCACTATTGAACTGATTTATGATTGAGCATTTCCAAAATTTTGGATGATTTTTTGCATTAATAAATTTTTATACCCTACGCCACCATAGGTGTTTGAGGTGTTATGCGTTTGTGCTGTTATTTGTAACACATAAAAAAAAGTTATCCAACACCCATCTTAAGGTATACCAATCGACTCAGCATCACTTTTTAAATCAATCTAACGATGTCCGTCCGTTCGTCTGGCTGGGTGGTTATCCATCTAAACCTTTTGCACAAAGTACGAAACGCAATTTTAAAGATAATTCAGTGAAATTTGGCACGTGGGACTTTAATGATACAAGAACGAAACGTATTGAAATTGCTTGTGATCGGTCCATTATTTCACTTAGCCCCCATAGAAATGTCTCCCGGAAGAGAGTTTAAACTTTCAAAAATTCCTTAAAAATAAGAATGTTTTAATGAAATTAGAAGAAAAGAAGTTTTGTGCAAGTATTAAACTTTGTACAAAATTTTATGAAGATTGGTTCACAATTGACCATAGATTCAATATAAATCTCTAGCTCGGTCTAAAATTTACCATAGCTCCCATATAAAACCACTTCCAGGAATCTTCCTAAAGTACATAAAATCATCTAAATGTTAGTATCAACGTATTATCCCGTATTTGTATATTTCATTTTACATTTAGTAAAATTGGCCACAAGTGTAATATAAGTCTCCTTACCGAGTTTTTATGCTCGTACATAATAGTATAGTGTATCATATAGTCGGTCTTGAATTTGTTAAAATGAATTAAAACTTCTTACATTACAAATGTAGGGTGTTTAAATTGTAGGGTGTTATACAAATTTTAATGTTAGGGTAAGGTACAATTCAGCCTCTCTCTAGTTTTGTTTTGTAAAAAAAACCTCTTGCTATTTTCAGGCTTTGATATTTATTAAGGCATGTATTTGCTATGATTGGGGTGAGGAACAACGTCTTGGACCGTCTGAGCTGGTCATTTTATCTTAAATTGCATGCCAAAAGTACTCAGCTTCGGTGCATAATAACAAAAGTTATAAAGCAATATGCATAAGATACTTTGTATTAATAATAATCATACGCACCATGGCACAGTATCACACAGCCAAATTAGAACGCGAAAACATGAAAATAAAAGATTTGAAATTGCAATATTTTTTTTTTTTTTTGTATTTACTGATAAACATATCATATATTACGACAAAAATACTTTGAATATTGGAAAGTGTCTATAGGGCGAATTGTGTAATTTCAAAATTGATATTTTTAAAAATTTTATTTTTATATAAAATTTTTGTGAAGAAGTATGTTAACCTTAACTACATTTATTTCAGTAAATACTGCAGATATTGATATGATTTTTTTTGGCACAAGTATTAACTATAGCCATACTATCTTATTATAAATTCTTAGGTAAAACTTCAACATCGAAGCTATTTAATTTGTTAATTAAAGAAATCGTAATATTAAAAAAAATATATATTTTTTGGAAATGCTTTTTTTAATGAACTAGAACTGAAAAGTTCCATCTAGTTCCAATTTAAAGATATGATTAGTATATTAAAGAGCATTCATAAAATTATATTAGATAATATTGGCCGCGACTTTTTGCGAATTTTTAAAATATTAGAAGAAAATATGCGGCACCTTATATTAGCAACTTTCTTAGAATTGATTCAAAACTATAAGATAATGGCTAAAAATATGATTTGAAAATAGCACATTTAGATAAGTGTGGTTAGATGCTGCCAGGCTAAAAAAAAAATTAAAATAAATATTAATCATACGTACTAATGTAACAAGTGTTATAATTATAATTATAATTATCTTAAAGACTATCAAATAAAACTAATTTTAGGACTTTATTAAAGCTTCACCATATGTTATTTTATAAAAAAATAATAATAGTATCAAGTGTCATAGTTTGTTTATTCTCTCCTCAACCAGAGTAGTTCCTACTAGCAAGGCTGCTTATTTTGCGATACAACAAAGTTGCATCAACATTAATAAAATATTATTACATAAATGTTGCATCAACATATAACTTCCAAAAAATTTAGCAAAATATTCATAAATTAAAAATATATATATATATATTGTATTTTTTTCTAAGGTAAATATTTTAAAAAATGTTTAAACATTTTAATTTAGAAATTTTAAGCAACATGTTGCTAAATCTGTTTAAAACAATAGCTAAAAATTATAGAATTTCTGGGCCACTGGTTTAACTAAAGAACAAAAATAATAACAGAAATATCTCTCCTAGATAAACTAAAGATGATACTGCAACAATTACCTGAAGTAATAACTTTTTTCAAAAAAATTATTTATATTTTATGCAATAAAAAAAAATATTTTTCTTTCAAAAATTGTATGTTAAAACAGACTAAATAAAATGTTGCTGCAGTATTTTTTAATATAATTTATTAAAAACTTCTCAGATTTTTAATTTTAAAGATATGTTGCTAAATTTTTTGCTAATCAATATTTGTTTAATGGTGCAAAAAATATCTTTAAAATAATATTTTTTGTTACAAACTAAGGATATTTAGAAAAACTAAATTAAAAAACATTGCAGCAACATATAGTTAAATCTATTTTAGCATATAGCTAGAATATTATACGTTTGATATGATAATGGATTTATAAAGATATTTAATTTAATAAAAGTTATTACTTATTTAAAAAAATTTAATTTTTTTTATAAAATATAGTAATATTTTTTATTAAAAAAAATTTGCAACCTATTTTAATAGTTTTTTAATAATATTATTTTCGTCTTAATGAAATTCATTAACCTGTAACATGTTGCTGAGCATATTGTTAGAAAACTATAATTTTGATATAAAAAGAATCAACAACTGAATGACGTTTTATAAAAATTGTAATTTTGGGATGAAAACTAAATATTATTGCAACATGTTGCTAAGCATATTTTTAGTGATAGTTAGAAAATTATAAATTTTTAAAACAATTTTATTTAAAAGGCTTTTTTAAAATAAACTTTTTTGAAAGTGAAAATAATATGTTGCCACTATATTTTGCTAAAGCTTTTAAATCAGAAAAGGTTAAAATATTTTTTTGCTACAATATGTTGCTAAATCTAATTACAAAATTTCACCGAATTATTTTTACTAAAATATTATTTTATCTTTCATTTTTTTCTATTGAAAATTAAATATTTTTAAACTCATATTTCACAGCAACATTTTGCTAAGTATATTTGAAATTATAGCTAGACAACTACAAAAATTTTAAATATTTTGTAGTATTTAGTATGTATGTTGCCATAACATGCTAAAATTAAAAAAATATAGTTGTCTTCATGATTTTTTCAGCATTTTTTATAATTAAATATTAGTATTAAATATTACTATAACATTATTAAATAAAAAAAAATTATAACAACATGTTGCTAGCTCAATTGCTAAATTTAACTAAAATGTATTTTATTTCTGAAAAAAGTTGGTCTTTTTAGTAAGAATCCCATAGCTTACTAAAAGTTATAGTATACTCCAAAAAAGAACTAGTTTACACTAATGATGCTATTCTTTGATTTTTCATTGAAAATTAAATTTTATTTTAAAACTTATACTTGTCATTTAACAGCAAAATGTTGATAAGCATGCTTGGAGTTAAAGCTAGGTTACTAAAAAACTTTCAAATAATTTGTAGCTTCTTCTAAAGAGAAAATGAAAAAATGATGCTGCAACATATTGCTGATGTTTACCAAAAAAAAAAAAAAAAATTGAAATCATGATATCTTTTATAGAAACTGTGGTGATAGAATTTTACTTAAAAATAATTTGTGGCAACATTTTGCTAAGTCTAGTTACTAAATTTCTCTATAATTTGCTTCTACATTTTCTTTTCTAATTAAAATCCAATAGTTTACTAAACATTATAGTTGAAATTTTTTGTAAAAAGTTTTTAAAATATATTTTCTACTTTGTATTATAGTTTATTTTAAATTCCTTTTTCTTGTGCTTATATATATATTTTAGTAATGATTTTTTTAATTGTGGTTGGTAACTATATCATTAAAATTTTACTTAAAAAAATGTGCGGCAACATGTTGCTAAGTCTAATTACTAAATTTCACTGCAATTTGCTTCTATATATTTTTTTAAAATTAAAATCCAATAGTTTATTAAACATTATAATTTACTCACAAAAAAAAAAAAAATATTTCAAGTTTTTCTTAAAACTCATACTTGTCATTTAACAGCAACATGTTGCTGTACATTTGCAGTTAAAGCTAGATAATGAGAAAATTTAAAAAAATTTGTAATATTAAATAGCTGGTTTAAGAAAAACTTTTTTGAAGATGCAGATAAAGGGTTACTGTAGCTTTTTTTTTAGCAATTGTGGTTATTGAAATTATTATTAAAACCCTGATGTAAAAAAATGTTGCGGCAGCATGTTGCTTGCTAAGCCCAATTACTACATATAACTAAATTCTTTTTCTAAAAAAATATGATTTTATATTAAACTTGAAATTTTTCATAAGAAAGTAGATGTAGGTGTAATATGTCATTAAATTCCTCTCAAATAAAGTTAAGCTATAGGATTTAGTATTTCTAATATGACAACAAATGATTGTCTAATTTGCTCCATTAATTTAAAAAATGACAGGTATCCTTTTCTTTGATATTATGAAAATTTCTTGAAAAATAATATTCCATTAAATAAATAACAACTTAAAAACAAATCTTTGGGGTATTTTCTTGAAAAAAAACACAATTTATTATATCTTTTTGTCCTTATTTTCTAAACGGAAAAGGATGCCCTTCTACTTATTTAAAAAAAATGACTTTTTATTTTATAAATCATATGCACTTAGGCACAGTTTTTTTTCTAGAAAAGCTCCAGAGTAATGTGAACCTTTATGCCATATTAATTGAATTCCCTTGTGTCACAAAAATGTATAAAAATTATTTTATAAAAAAAAACACTGCCAATGCATAAACAAAAAAATTAATAATATTACATTTGCCATATTGTATTCCCCTGGAGCCTAAGCACGTTTTATGTATCGTTCTCAAAAACCAAGCCGCTTAACTATCATTATTTTTAAAAACTTTTTCTTTTAGTGACAACTTTGTGCCCTAGTGTATAAGTGTATATGTGTGATATGGTAGTTTGTAGCACACGCAACATAATCATTGGTAAGTTATTTTTTTGTTGCTATTCTTTTCCATAAACAGCTACTTATTATGGTACTAAATATAACAAAACAAAAGGAAGTATGTGGAAGAAAGAAAACTTATTTGCAAAAAAAAAAAAAGGAAAACTTATGAGCATGTTTTCTTTATGTTAGAGTATGAGCTTGTGTTTTTTTTTTGTTGAAGACAAATATTTTATTTTTCATTTTTTTTCTTAATATTGTGTATATTTAACTAATGAGGCTTATAAACATATAGTATACAACTCTCAACAGTGTATGTTTGTCTACAAGAGTTTTGTTATTTTTAATAATCAACTAGTCATCATGTTGATCATGATTATCGTCATCGTTATAAATATATGGTATAATAATCGTCTTCATACTCATTGTTGGTGGCAATGAGATGTGAATGATTAGATTGACACGTACTTTATAAGAAAACATTAAAGAAACACTGAGAGAAAGTCAGAAAATATTGAATATATTTTTATAAAACTTAGCTAAGGATTTTTTTGAGGGAAAATTCTGATTTTTTTCTATTTTTGAATTTAAAATAGATTTAAGATTTTCCAAATTATAAACAATAAAATAAAACAACTAATAATTAATATTAAGTATACGCTTCAGTGTACAAAAAGTTTAAATTTTTATTAAACGTTTACTATATAAGTTAGCTACGTTCATTTTATTAGGAATCATTATTTGAATTTTATTTGACTTAATAAATCTATTAAAAAGTTTATTTAAAGTTGATCTCTATAATATTTGCTTCTAAATATCCTTAAGTCTCTAACATTACATTCAGCTTTAAGTTAATTACTTTTAAAAAATACAATTTAGCGGCTTTAGCTTCAATCATAGGCTTTAACTGAAAACAATTTTAGCTTAAATTGCAGATCTTTTCTGTTGAAAAAATTTGTTTTCAACGTAGAGTTGATGGATTTAATTTCCATAAGATCTTTTTTTTTGCAACAAAACTACGTCATAAATAAATCAAATTGTATTATTATTTTTTTTTCAAATTAAATGATTTAGATAAAGTTTATTTTGAATACTTTGTGGGTTAAGAAAGTTCTCGTTCAGTGCAAGCTCAGTTTGAAATCAATTTTATTTCAGTTCTAGTTCATTTCAGTTCCATTTCATTTCAGTACTAGTTCAGTTCTAGTTTAGTTCAGTTTTAGTTTAGTTCTAGTTTAGTTCTAGTTAGGTTGTAGTTCAGTTCTAGTTTAGTTTAGTTCTGCTTCAGTTCTAGTTCTAGTTTAGCTCTAGTTAAGTTCTTGTTCATTTTTAGTTCAGTTCCTGTTCATTTTTAGTTCAATTCTAGTTCAGTTCTAGTTCGTTCTTAGTTCAGTTCTAGATCAGTTCTAATTCAGTTCTGGTTCAGTACTAGTTTCGTTATAGTTCTGGTTGAGTTCTAGTTCAGCACTAGTTCAGTTCTAGTTCAATTCAAGTTCAATTCTAGTTCAGATCTAGTTCATTTATACTTCAGTTCTACATCAGTTCTTGGTCAGTTCTTGTCCATTTATAGTTTCGTTATGGTTCAGTTCTAATTTTTTTAGTTCAGTTTTAAATCAATTCCAATTCAGTTCATTTCTTTTTAGCAAATATTTTTTTCTTTTCTTCAGTGTATTTATTTTTCTAATAATATATTTTCTCCATGAAGTAAGTATTTACGTTTATTTTTGCACAATATCTAACACAAAATCAACAATAAAATTGTCACATATTTTTTTTTCTTTTTTTATATTTACGCATTAGAAAAATTTTCCACCAAAAACTTTTAGAACATGAAGCAAGAATTTTAAAAGTATTGCCTCAATTTTTTTATACCCGGAGGATTTTGCTAATGTTCTTTTTCTCTCATTGTCTTTGTAGTTTTTTTTTGCTAAAACATTTTCAGAAATTTAAATATTATTTGGAGAGGAAGAAAAAAAATAGTATTTTTCAAAAGTTTTGTTACGTTATATTTTCCATATACGAATAAAATAAAGGCTGGGGTGTTTATTATGATAAGAGAAATGTGATGTGCTAAATAAAAAATATTTGAAACTTAAATTAGGGGTGTGGAGGCATTTTGAATTTAATTAAAATTTAAGTTGTTTTTATATTTAAATTATATTGTCTTTGTAAGATAAAAATATGTTTCTTGTCTTAACTTTTAAATTCCCATGGAAATTAATTTAAAAAAGTGAACTACACTACGTATGATTGATATTAATTTGTAATAGTTTTAAAATTAGCATTATAATTCCGACAATTCTCGCTAGAGTTTTAACATTAACAATTTAAATAAAAACTTAAAGATCAGACTATTACAAAAAAGCTCTCAAATTATTAATTTAAAACAATTGTAGCTGAAGCTTCATTTAAATTTTTTTTATAAGTAAATTCATTTGTAGAATCCTTTTAAAATATATTTTCTGCCTTGTATTATTATGGTTTATTTTAAATTCCTTTTTTTTGTGCTTGGATACAGTTTTGTTCAGCTTTTCTCATTCGTCTTTTATCTGTACTATTTTTTCCTACACTTTATTTTAAGTGATTTTTGTTTGCGTTAAATTAAACACTCTTGTTTTTGTTTCCTTTGTGTTTTCTTCTCCTTTATTGTTTTCCTTTTTTAGTTTTTATTGTTTTCAGTTTCAGTTTGTTTTTTAGAGACAACATGTTGAAACGTGCTCGTGTATATTTAATTGCCAAGATGTTGGTAAACATTAGCATGTTGAAACATTAGAATTTCATTGTATATAGTTTTATTTGTGACAATTTTTTTCTAATTTAAACTCCAACCATGTTTTTTTGGATTATGTTTGTAAATGTAAATAGTTATAAGAATGTGAATGGAATATATTAAAAGAAAAACTACACAAATATAATTTAAGTTTTTACGGGATAGAATTTTAAATGTAAAATAAGAAGCAAAATACATTTTAGAAGGAGAGAAAAAAAAATCATCAAAATTTAAAAATTTTTATTTGAAAGAAAATATCAGTAGTTAGTCATTTGGAACATATAAGAAATTTTGTTAAAAGTTATTTCAAGCTTGAGATTTTGTTACCAGTTTGCTTTTTCAATTTTAGAAATCGTTGAGAAATAAAAAAATTTATGACTGAATTTACAAAATTCAATTCTTCAATTACTATTAATCATACGCCATCGGATATTTGATTTATATAATATCCTTTATTACTGGAAATATTAAAAATATATTTAATATCTTTAATTTGTCGTCAAATTTTTTTAATGGAGGTATCAAACTATTTTCTATTTAAAAATAAATTTGCACTTATTGCGATTTAGTTATTAATTAAAATAATATTTATATTGCTTAAAAATTTCTTTCTTTTTAATATATTTCTTGTTTATAAAATTCTTAATATTTGTAGCAATATCATGCATACTTCATTAAAAGGAAGTTATATAATATTTTTAAATATTTTTAAAAATTTTTAACATATTTTTCATTTTTCTTTTCTTCTATCGAAATATACTCTTACTTCTCTAATTTCATTTATCATAAATCATAAAAAATTTTAATTATATTTTTTTCCTTACCATTCGACTACATATGTGGCATTAGTTGCACATGTGGAAATGTGAATATTAAGGTTTGATATGGAAAAAATTACATGAAAACTTTTAATAAATATTAAAAGTCCTTGACATTATTAAATGACTTATAATAAATATACAAAGAAATGTAATATATCTGGCGAAAGAAATGATAATTTTAGTCATTTGTTTTGAGACTACTTAAAGTGCATGATATTGAAAAAAAATTTTGATAAAAAAGTTTAGTTAAAACTTCTTTCTTAATATATTCCTCAATATTTTTAAATATATTTTAATAAAAATTAGTTTAGAAAATTTTCCAAACTTAAAAAAAGCATATATATTTTGTTTAGATTTGGGTTATATTTATATTACAATTTAAAACCACAGAATCTTGGCTTTCATTTTCTTTTAAAATTTTTGAAATCTATGAGAAATAAAGAAAATACGGACAAAAAATGTAAAAATCGTCCATAATTAGTAATAATCATACGCCGTGTAGCATGAGCAAATTAAATGTATCTTACTTTATAAATATTTTTAGAATTTTACCTGATTTAATAAATTTTGTTAAACTAGTTGAATTTTCTTTTATGTTCTCTACATTTTTTATTTCTTTTTTTATAAAAAATATTTTATATTATTCACAATAAATTTAATTTCCGCAAAAAACTTTCCATTTTTTGTTCTAAAAAATAAATCAAATTATTAATTGTTTTCTTCTCATTCTTCTTTTTTATTTGACTAATAAATAATATTCAATTTATTTCATTTAAAAACTTTTATTTAAAATATTTTCTATCTCTCCATATACAAGAGAAAAAAGCAAGTTACCGAATTACAAAAAAAGTATTATGTTGCTACGATAAAGTGCATCATTAAAAAATAAATATATGTATGCATATATATATATATATATATATATATATATATATATATATATATATATATATATATATATATATATATATATATATATATATATATATATATAATATCAAACATTTTTTTACATATTATATGAATTTCTACAAAGAGTTTTTATTTAATGAGAATTTTATGATCTTGTTTTATGTCATGTTCTTTTATTTCTTTCATTATACAAATACGTGTTTACGATTTTTATATCTAAAATATTTTGTCAATTTATTGGAAAACAAATAACATAAAAAAAGAACTAAATGAATTATAAAAATAAAAAGAAATGAAATTTATTAAAATAAATTGATTTTTATCATATGAAAGAAGAAAAAACTTTTTAAACAAATGCTCAGTTATAGTTGGTAAACCAGGAATTAAATCAATATTAAATATAATATAATATAATTGTAGAATTTGAAAAATGTTTTGTTGAACACTTTAGATACTTCTGCTTTTCTCTCCAATTTAAAACACAGTTCACTCTAAATTCATTATAATATTTATTCATACACTAATTATCTATTTTACAATATTTACACATTTTTAATACTTAAAAGTAACATTAGCAAGATAAGAAAATAATTTTATTAGTTGTTAAACGTTCGCCACAATAACTCAAAACACTCTCCCCCTTTTTGTCCGTAACGTCGGTCTTTTATATCACTGTCCCTATTCCGTCATGTTCCTTTCGTCCTAAACCCAACCTACTAAAAGTCAATCCCTAACTTGTCAATCTAGGTGATCTCCTCCTACCTTTCCCCTCATTTCCTACATTCGGCCCTCCTGATCTTACATTCGACCCGAATGTAGAACCCCACGGCTTCATGTACTCAGCGACAGATGTGCACCTACTGGAACCTTCAAATTCACCAACTTTCTCGACCTCGTAACGTCCGTGATTCAGTTTCTTGATGACCTTATATGGACCTAAGAATTTAGGTTTGAGCTTTAAGCCGGTACCGAACTGTGTGCGCTTAATGGCGACCAGATCATTGACATTATACTGCCTCTCTAAGACACGATTCTTGTCGTAATTTCGCTTATTCTCCTGCTGTATTCTTTGGATGTTCTCCCTAGCTTCTTCTCGTAAAATATCACGTTCTTGTTCCAATTCATAGACCGCTATTTCTTCTAGAGCTGCTCGAATATCAGGATTTTCTTTAATTCTCATATTTAAGCCAGTTAATATTCTAAATGGAGTGTTTCCTGTACTTCTCGACGTTGTGTTATTTATAACTTGCTGTACACGATCAACATACCTGTACCAATTTTGAGGACGCTCGATACATAATTTAGTCAACATTGGCACAATAATTTTGTGGATCCTCTCAACCTGACCATTTCCTCTAGGTACTCCCGTTGCTATTAGTAAGTGTTGTATACCTTCTTCTTCGCAATATTCCTTAAACATATTTGATGTGAATGCTGTGCCCCGATCTGTAATCATCCTGAATGGATTTCCAAATATCACAGACTGCTTCCGAAGACGATCAACAACCTCTTGAGTTCCCGTACTTTTTGTTGGATACAGCCAAACAAATTTGGAAAAAGCATCTACCACCACTAAAATATGATTATACTGCTTATGAGTTGTCTCCATTGGCCCAACATGATCCAAATGATACGTCATCAACGGTTTATCTGTTTTATCTATAGGGTTGAGAAATCCTTCTTGACGTCCCGCTTTAGTATTAGCCATAATACATTCTATACAGCTTTTAACTATATTCTCACACTTTTTACTCAAATTAGGAATATAAAAAGTTCTCTCTACCAGATCTTGAGTCTTCCGTGCTGCAAAATGCCCTTGTCGATGCGCCATTTCTATAATCTCTTTCTCCATATTTGCTGGTATCACTATTAACTCTTTACCAGAGTCCTTGTGCAAAATATCGTATTTTAGGTAGTAGTCTTCATAACAACTATTTTGTAGAATTTCACGAACTGCTTTGTTCCACTCGTCTTGTAGTTGTGCCTCTTTTATTCGATGTCGCAATGAGTCTTCCATCAGCAAGCATGAAACGCGACTTAATGCATCTACATGACGCATTTTTGATCCAGATCTATGCTCAATTACGTAATCAAATTGCTGTAGAAAAAGCGCCCACCTAGATACTCTTAATGGAACATCTTGTTTTCGCATTGTCATTGTAAAAGCGTTACAATCAGTTACAATTTTTATTCTTATACCCATCACGTATATTCGCCATTTCTTCAAAGCCTCAATTATGGCCAAAACCTCTAATTCATACGAATGGTACTTCTCTTCAGCAGGGGTAGTTTTGCGACTCATAAATTCTATGGGATGCCATTGTTGGTCCTCGGGGTTCTTTTGTAGAAGAACACCCCCATAACCATACATACTAGCATCGGTGTGTATCTCAGTTGCTGCCTTAGGATTATACAATTTCAATACAGGAGCACTAACGAGGGAAGATTTTAATTGTTGAAACGCCACTATTTGTTCATCACCCATCTTGAATTGAACATTCTTCCGTAATAAATCAGAAAGCGGTTTAGCCACTATGGCATAATTAGGTATAAACCTTCGAAAATATGATGTAAGACCAAGGAACCGTTGAATAGATTTTCTATCTCTCAGTAATGGAAAATTTTCCACAGCTGCTGTCTTCTCCTCCGATGGTAGTATTGTTGAATTCTCTATTATATAACCAAGGAATGTTATCTTCTCCATTAGAAACTGACATTTGCTCCATTTTATATCAAGCCCGTTTGATGCTGCAACTTGTAAAACTTTTCGTAACTTCAAAAGACCTTCCGCTCTGTCCTTTGACGGTATTATCATATCGTCCATATATACAACAAGTGTTCCATCCCTTATCAAATCATGGAAAATTGCAGAAATGTAACGACAAAAAACAGCTGGGGAATTGGATATACCGAAAGGAACATACAAAAATTCGTAATGGCCATTATGAGTAACAAAAGCTGTGTACTTCCTGGAATCCTCTTCTACAGGCACATGGAAGAATCCATTTCGCAAATCCAGTGTTGTAAAAACCTTGCACTCTTGTAAACGTTGCAGAATGTCATCTATCATTACCATTGGGAAATTGTCTCTTATTATCTTCTCATTAAGTCGGCGATAATCACAGCAAAGTCTTTTAGAACCATCTTTCTTCGACACTAGAACCACAGGAGAAGAATATTGGGAATAACTTGGTCTTATAATACCCTCCTTCAGCCATTCCTTTACTTGTTGGTCTACGGTCTGCTGATCTACAAACGACATCCTTCTTGGGCTGTGCCAAACTGGAACTTCATCGCTGAGTAAAATCTTCATCTTGACTGGAAATATGTCTGGCTTCTCAGGTTTGTAGTTCTCTAACATTTTCAGTATCTGCACTCTTTCTTCGTTGTGTAAATGACCCAACTCTATTTGATCATATACTTTTAAGTCACCTATTTGGCCTATGGTATTAATATTTGCTAATTCTCTAAAGACATCTTGTAAGGTTAAATTATTGTATCCACCTTCAACTTTAGACTCTGTATTGGAGATTGTTGAGCAGAATTTCACATTATCACTTGTAATGGTCATGTTCACGTATTCTAGAACGTCATTACCAATAACAGCAGGATATAAAATGTCCTGATCCTCAACAACATGAAATGTTATAGTAACGAAAATTCCGTCAAGATTAACATTAGTAGAAAAACAGCCAAGAGTCGTTATATCCTTTTGGCCTATTCCCGTCAACGTTTTGGTTTCAGAACTCAACTTAACATCGCCCATCATCTTCCATAGCTCCTTGCGTAAACAACTTATGTCGCTGCCAGTATCAATAATTGCCATGATTTCACGATCATGAACAATGATGCTTTTAAATATCCTATGCGAAGATAATGATGACAGTGTCTGGACATTATTTTCTTCCTTCTTCATAACCTTTACATTTCCATCCTTTACGTTCTTCTTGCATTCGAAACTTTTATGCCCCAACTCTTTGCACTTGTAGCATATTACACCATCAGTTTTACATTTATTCGCCAAATGTCCTTTGTCACCACATTTGAAACACCGCTTCTCACCTTGAGGTTGATTTAATATATTGGTCTGCTCCTGCTTTGGACGGAAACCTTTCGAAGCTGATTGATGCACTGACCCATTTATCTTTTCGTATACCTTTATTTTGGCCTTTAAATCGTTTATATCTATAGCTTGATATAAAATCGATTTATTGACCTTTGAGTCCGGGATACCCTCGATGAAATATTCTATAGTGCTCTCCTGATCCAAGCTAATTGGTGCACCAATCTCCATCAGAGCATAGAGGTATTCGCGGAAGCTCTCTGTTGATTTCTTTCTACGGCCTTTCAACAATCTATGTACTTCTATCGAGGACAACTGCACCCCAAACTCGTTGCACAATGAAGTTTTCAGAGATGGCCAATCACGAACAGAAATTTGGCTTCGAACAAACATCTTCGCAGCACCTGTTAGTAACTGCCTGGCGTAAATATATTTCTGCAGTTCGTTCCACCTCACTGTATGGGCACAATCTTCAAAGTCACGGAGCCACTGGTTAACCTCCGGCTGGCCTTCTCCTGAGAATTTCGACAAAGTTTCCTCAATATCCCTCAAGGTAAAGGTTGACGGCCCATGATGATACACCTCTGCGCGCTGACCACCTGAAGCCGCTTCTCCGTACTCAGAATTATCATCATCCGCAGTACTAGGGGTTTGGAAGTGTCTAATCAATCGTTCCTGCAAACCAGATTTACTACCGTCCGTCGAAAGTCCTAATTCACCCAGCTTTTCCCTCAGCCCCTCTATCGTCAATGTCAAAATGTCACTAAGTTCCATCTCAAAAGAAAAAAAATAAAAAAAAGGTTTATAAAAAAAATAAAAGTAAACAAAAGAAATTAAAGCCTTAAAAAAAATAAATTCAAAAATAAAAATAAAAATATATAAAAATGTACACGTAACAATATGTATCCATACAATATTGCACGTCGCAAAATCCCAAAACTAAAAATAAAACCCAAATAAAAAAAAAATGCACACAGCAATAACACAAACAAGTGATCCTGATACGCAATTAAATATGCAAGTAAACCCTTTTGTATCAAAACAAAAAAAAAAACTAACGGACAGATGTCGCACGTGCGCACAAGCCACAAAATATAAAAACAAAAAACGGACAAAATTAAAATATCAAAACAATATGCACACAAAATCCCAAAAACAGACAACAACAATTACACACAATTAATAAAACAAACTACGCAATTCTCGACCCTTTTACCAAAAAAAAACAAAACTGACCTAACGGACCACAGACAACACAATCAAATACTTGCAGCTGCAAATTCCACCAAAAAAAAAAATCTTCAACAACAAACACAAACAACTATATGCTGAGCACAATGCACAAAAATTGACCTAACGGTCTTCCAAAAAAAAACACACACAAAAAAAAAAAATTAACAAGTGCGTACACAATCTGCACGTGCACTTCAATTCTACACAAACAATTTCCCTGCGAACGATATGAAATTAAAACACGATAATATATCACAACACAAAATTTCTCCTCTGGGCGGTACTTCAGATACACTCACGCTTCGTTGTAGCAAAACGTACTCTCTGCTTTCTCACCCCTTCACTCAACACACCATAAGCGTATATTCTGCAACTCTTTCTCCTATGCTCAGCGTTCATAGGTCGCATACACAAAATACACCTTCTTCACACGTTCAGCTCAGCAGCGCCCTCTATTAATAAGCATATAGCACCCAAACAGCTCATTAAACTCTATGCGCCATCTATGCAGGAAAATTTTTTGGTCACAACACTCACATCTATTGCAAATCACTTCTTAAGTTGTTGTTGTACAGCATATCGTTCACCGTGATGTTGTTGTTGGCTTCCCCTCTTCTGTGTTGTCATCGACAGTTATTTTTCACTTTATCAGCTGCAACTCTCTCTTCATCTCACTTTGACTCACTGTGTTAGTATACAATATTTTGCCGAATATTGTAGTAATCAAAGTATTTTAATGAATACTTTTTATTTCACTGGCTCAGTGAGATCTTCCCGGACGAGCCCCCAATTGTAGAATTTGAAAAATGTTTTGTTGAACACTTTAGATACTTCTGCTTTTCTCTCCAATTTAAAACACAGTTCACTCTAAATTCATTATAATATTTATTCATACACTAATTATCTATTTTACAATATTTACACATTTTTAATACTTAAAAGTAACATTAGCAAGATAAGAAAATAATTTTATTAGTTGTTAAACGTTCGCCACAATAACTCAAAACACTCTCCCCCTTTTGTCCGTAACGTCGGTCTTTTATATCACTGTCCCTATTCCGTCATGTTCCTTTCGTCCTAAACCCAACCTACTAAAAGTCAATCCCTAACTTGTCAATCTAGGTGATCTCCTCCTACCTTTCCCCTCATTTCCTACATAATATTTAAAGCTGTGAAGTTATAATTATTTACTAAACTATTGGATGTATAGTTATTTATGCTACTAATATTTACAGATCCAACACAATTCTTATTTTTAAAACTTAAAAAAAATCATTAAACTTAAAAATAATAATTTTATAATTAGTTCCTCGTAACGTATGATTAATATTAACTTAATATATTTTCACAAATTGGCTCTACAAGTCATACTTATCAAGAAAACTTAAAAATTTAAATGTTAATTATAAGTCTAATTTTTCAGCTATATTTAAAAAACCCTTTAGGCCATTTCTGTTGTCCTCCTATAAAATTGGTTTTAATTTGTGTTCCAAGTAATATCCCTTTGTTTTCCTTCTTCTTTTACATTCTTCGATACTCAATGAGGTGTAGGTGTTCTGTTAAAAAATTTCGTATTTCGTTTATCTTTGAAATATATTTCTATTTTCTTAATAAATTTTCAAAATGATAAGAAAACACAATGTTAAAAATATTTCCTTAGAAACAAAAGCAGAAAACAATACCTTAATTAAATTTGTTATCATCTTGCTATTATGCTTTAAACTATGCTAAGCGTATTATAAAAATCTAAAAAAATTTAATAAAATCTCAAGTTTTCAAAAAATAGCTAAGTACTCAGGTGTCATTTGTAAAATAAATAAAATAAACTTCTAACATTTCATTTAGCTTATGGAAAAAATACATTGTTATGAATATTGTATATTCTTTTTGTATATTTTGTTCTCTTTATTTTATATATTTTCAGCGAATATTGGTTTACCTTAATAGCATATAAGAGGAGGTAAACTTTGCTGCAAACCAAAACCAGTAAGCTTGTTATTATGGGTGACTATAGTATTGTTGCCAAAAAATATATAATATAAAGTAATAATAAGAGCTAGGTTATAATGATTTTCGCTTAAAATGTACAAGGTAGCTGAAAGTTGCTTTAAATTTTTATCTAAATGATAAATAAGAAAAGACGGAAAAGTAACAAAATAAGTGTAAAATATATAATTATTACATAATATAATTAAAATAATTTATCTACGGTTAAAATTATTATATGCAGCCCAGACTATAGTTTACAGTATAATCTATAAATTATTATACAATCTGGATATTTTTGCCTATAGTATAAAATGTACTCTAGAATTTTCAGACTATATTGTAGTTTATATTATAGGCTATATTCAAGTGTGTAATGTAGAATATATTTTAGTGTGTAATATAGACTATATTCTAGTCTATAGTATAGAATATGTTCTGGCCTACAGTATATACTATGTAGTAGTCTATATTATATACAATATTCTAGTCTATATTAAAGATTATATTTTGGTATATTTATAGACTATATTCTATTATAGAGTATATCATACTCTATATCCTACACTATATTTTTGTCTATATTATAGACTATACTTTGGTTTCTTTTATAGACTATATTCTATTCTATATTGTATCCTGCTCTATATTTTACACAATATTGTAGTCTATATTATAGACTATACTCTGGTCTATTTTATAGACTATATTCTAGTCCATATTGTAGAATATGTCCTACTCTATATCCTACACTATAATGTAGTTAATATTATGGACTATACTCTGGTCTATATTATAGACTATACACTGGTCTATTTTATGGACTATATTCTAGTATATATTGTAGAATATATCCTACTCTATATCTTACACTATAATGTAGTCTATATTATGGACTATACTCTGGTCCATTCTATAGATTATATTCTAGTATATATTGTAGAATATATCCTACTCTATATCCTACAATATATTGTAGTCTATATTATGGACTATACTCTGGTCTATTCTATAGATTATATTCTAGTATATATTGTATAATATATCCTACTCTATATCCTACAATATATTGTAGTCTATATTATAGACTATATTCTACTCTAAACTATAGATTATATTCTAGTCTAAACTATAGCCTATAGGCTATGTGATGAGAATTACGCGATTTTAATTTCACATACGGTTTAAATATCGCCAAAATTCTTTTAAGCATGAGCTGCAGTTTACTCGTTTTACTTCTTTGGTTACTCATAATTTGGTCAGATGTTTCTAATAAACCGCTAATGTATGAATGAGAAATATTATACATTATTCTAGTCTATAATAGTCTATATAGTATATATATAGTCTATATTCTAGTATCCATTATAGGCTATATTTTAGTCTCTACTATAGATTATATTCTAGTCAATATTATAGCCTATATTATAGTGTATGTTAGAGGCTATGTTCTAGTGTATATTATAGACTATATTCTAGTCTATATTAGACACAATATTCTAGTCGTAACAGTGCTATATTCTAGTCGATATTATACATTATATTCTAGTCTATACTACATTCTAGTCTATAATATAAACTATATTATAATCTACAGTATAGACTATATACTATTGTATAATAATAGTCAACAATATAGACTATATTGTAGTCTATATTATACACCATATTCTAGTCAATAATATGGACTATATTCTCGTCTATATTATAGAATATATTCTAGGGTACAGTATGTTATGTGCTTTTGTATAGCCTAGTGTGCTTATATGTTGTAATGTATAATTCTACTATAGACTTCTCTGTAGTCCAATCTATCGTCTTTTCCACATTATAGTCTATGTATCTTGGCATGGAGTCCATTGCATTTTTTTAGCCGTAAATTTAAAACCTTCACAATAAAATAGAGTTTGTTTTATTATTAGAGTATGTTCAGAAATAGCTCTTCCATTTTAATTTGATAAATTTTTGTTTCTATAAAAACAAAAACTTTCTGACGTACATGGCCATTCACTATGGCAAACATACAACATACCCATAAGCACGTTTTCTAAATAAATTAAACATTTTTTATAAAAAAAATCGTTTTTTCACAAAACAAGAAGGAAATAATAAAAAAAATTTATGTGAAAACTTTATAAAAATGTACAATTTGTTTTAAAAATTCACGAAACCATATCAGATGTTTTCGTTAACGTTTTCTTTTTTTAACATTAAAACTCACTTTTTTTCCCGGAATACTTTATGGTTGTAACAAACTTGTATAGTATTTTATTAATTAATATCAAAAAATATTTAATATGCAGAACACATTTGCCGGGAATAAAATAAAAGTTGTGGGAAAAAATGGCAGAAAAATATTGAGGATATATACAGAAACATACAGGTAAATATGAATGTATATGTTTATGTGTGTTGGTTACTTGGGATATATGTATGTTGAAAATATTACACCCATATAAATAAAAGTAAAAAAAATATAGAAAAATAAAAAATAAAAAAAATGTTTTACTGTGTTAATACTCTGCTTTATTGATAGGTGTGAGATAGATATTAATATGGCAATATATTAGGAATGGCTAAATGGATAAAAAAATTAGACATTTTATTTCGGATATAAGGCAAAGATGATGTTTTAAACAAAGTTATAACAATTATTTTGGGATTATAATGCATTTTAATTATTTCAGTGTTTTGTTTTTGATTTTGATTTTAATTCCATTTAAAAAAAACAAAAATTTTTTTTAAAAATCCTGGATCCTGCAATCCACAAAACTTAATAAATTTCAATCAAACTTGGTATATGAACGAGGGTTAATGTTACTCAAAAAATGTAAACCATTGGAGAAATATTAAATAAGCTGATCCTATATCCTTTTTTGAAAGAAATAATAATATTTTCATTTACTCAGATTTTATGATTTTATTCTTAAGAACATAAAAAAGTAGTAAGTAAGTAGTAAGATTTTTTTTAAATATTATCGCGATCTTAAAATAATAAAAAATCGGCTCAGATTTGGTAAATAAATAAAGATTAGAGTACTTCTTATTTTTTTTATTCTTATTATTAATTTCAATTTTTACTTTATTATAACATATTTTTCCTGTATATCCTTTTTTGAACTAACATTGAAACAATTCTTTCAAATAGTTCTCTTTGATTTTATTTTTTTAAGCTATTCTTTAATGAAGCAATTTTTTTCATAAAATTAAAGCCTACATTTAGGCGCCTTAGGATTTATTGTCTATATAATGGATAAAAAGCAGCTTTTTGTATTTTATTCCACGTACGATTTAGGGTATTCATACTTCTGCTTTCCTTCTTTTAAACAATTATCTTTTATACTATATATTAAACTACACAAGACGGAAGGAAAATTCCAACTAAATGTAAAATATCATATTGTAATTTTTTCCATATACTGTTGTATTTTGTTCCCGTATATGGCACGTGCCTATGTTGATAAAGTTTTTCTACGAACCACCCAAAAAGTCAACAACCTGTCATGCTATTGTATTTAGTATTTACATGCTTATAATGTGGAAAACTTTTATTTATACACCCTGCTAAAAAAAAAAAAATAATAATAATGGACATTTTTTTTCCCTCAGTGATTTTTTGTTGAAACAAATAAAAAGCGGAACCATACTTGGCTTCTATTCATATCAGGCAAACGATGACACCAAACAACAATGGGAATCTACTAAAAACAAAAATTATGTACAGATATATATAAAAAATTAAGGCAACGTGTTGTTGAAATATAAAAATGAAAGAATAAATAAAATAAAAAAAAAAAATCCAGCTCAGAAAAAAAGATCAGTAAATTGCTTAAATATGCAATCAAATATGTAAAAAAGACAAAATGTTACAAATGAATTATTTATTAAGTGAAAATATAAAAAAAAAGAAAATAAAAATATCAACTAAAATGTTATACACATTAATCTATCCCCTAAAATAAAAAATTAATTTTTAACAAATTTAATTTTGCCCAGCTAAGATATGCACATACTGTTGCAACTTCAAATACATTTGCACTAATGTAAAATAAAAAATGTATACAAAATTACATTTTTAAAAATACACAAACATTTATTTATTTCTGTATGCAGCTGATAAGGATGATAGTTTTAAATATTTTACGCAAAATTCCCCTATGAGATAAAAAGCAAAACTTGTAACATTAAATATTAAACTAATAAAAATGTTAAAAGCAATGAAATTAAATAAAACAAAACAACCTATTTTCATTAATTTGTGATCATATAAATAATATATTTATTTTCTTTATACATTCATGAAGAGAGATATTGATTAATATTCATATTTAATACACATAAATTATTAATAATTAATCGCATATGTATACATCGCATACGTACATATGTATAATATACTTATATGTTTATTGAATTAATGTTCATTTATTAAAATGATAGTGGTGATATTAATAACATTTTTATTTATGCCCCAAATATATTTATATTTCATGCAGAGTGAGAGCAAAAGAGTGAGAATCAGTTAAATGTATTTGTTAATTTCCGTTTTGTTTTTGCTGCTTGCTCTTTCATGTCTTGTATTTTGCTTTTCTTGATACTTTACTAAAATTTTCTCACATATTTATTCATAGAAATCCATTATGTCTATAATAAATAATTCAGTTTTTGTTTTATGAGTCTCTATATTTTCACTTTATACTAAAACTGAAGTATCTATTTTCTGATGAAATTGATTAAAGTAAATTATTTATTATATTTATTCCCATAGCTTAAAGATAATTAATAATAACACATTTTAATATATACTATAGACTAAAATTAAGTCTATATTTTAGAATAGAATAGAATTTATGCCATAGACTAGAATAAAGTTTATACTAGAATAGGGTCTATACTATACACTAGAATATAGCCTATACAGCACTAAAAAAAGTGAATCAAATGATATCGAGAATCAAAAGCGCATGTGACGTCGCTATGCTAAAACGGATAATAACGAGGAACTGTTTCTCAAATTACTGATGGAACTCGGAAATCAACAACCATCGCGCGCTGCGTATAAGAGCTAAAAGACGAACCAAACGTCTTAGGGGCCGACCTAAGTTCGAAGAAGCGTTTCGTGAATTTCAAACCGCAAGACGAGAGCTTCAATATGCTATTTCAAGAAGCAAGAGAAATAGCTTCAAAAATATATGTCTAGAAGCAAATAATGATTCTTGGGGAAAGGCGTACAGGGTGATAACCTCGCGCCTTAAAGGCAAATATTCCCTACAGCCAAGTTGTCTCATCTTACTAGAGAAAATAGTCTATAGAATAGAACCCAATAGAATCCATATCGTTGGTGACAGAAGAGAAGCTTCTTCAGATAATAGAGAAAATCGGAGACAACAAAGCTCCAGGCCCAGATGGAATTCCAAACAATGCGCTAAAGTTGGCAGTAAGAACAGCAACGAAACCGCTGCTGTTCTTACTGAATGTTTAAAGGAAAGAGTATTTCCAAGCTTTTGGAAAAAGCAAAATTTGATGTTAATTGCGAAACCCAATAAATTACAAGGCGATCCCTCTACGTATAGACCAATATGTCTACTCGACATAAAAGGGAAAATTCTGGAGAAAAACATACACAATCGATTGCTAGAGGAAAGATCAGCAATTTGGATTTCGAAAAGCTAAATCGACTATCGATGCAATTCGTATGGTATTACATACAGCACGAATGGTGATAGAAGGCAAGGGAGCAAGTAGGAAGTACTGTACTATCATAACGCTTGAGGTAAAGAACGCGTTTAACTCTGTGAACTGGGGAATAAGAATTCAAAAACTAAACAGAATCGGCATACCGGCATATTTAACAAGATTAATAGTAAGTTATTTCACAGACAAAAAGCTCTGTTACAAAACCGACGAAGGTGTCGTATCATACAATGTCACCGCAGGAGTTCCACAAGGCTCTGTGCTTGGTCCACTACTGTGGAATATAATGTACAACGATGTTCTAGAGCTTAACATTCCAGAAGAGGCGAACATTATAGGTTTTGCAGATGACATTGCATTTACGGTTTCAGCAAGATATATGGATGAAGTGGAGCTAATCTCGAATGAAGTAGTATGGACTATTAGAAACTGGATGAAAAATGTGGGGTTGGAACTTGCTGAACATAAAACGATGATTGTATTAGTTACAAGCAGGCGTAAAAAAGAGACCATTAGAATAACGGTTGGAGAACACCAGGTGACATCAAAATCCTATCTCAAATATTTGGGAGTTCTCGTAGATGCCAGACTTATCTTCAGGACACATATGGAGTATACTGCTAACAAGGCAGCAAATATTAGAACCGCTCTTGAAAGAATGATGCCGAATGTAGGTGGACCAATGCAATTCAAAAGGAAGATAACATCCACGGTGGTCAGCTCAGTTATACGCTGCTCCCATATGGTCAGTAGCTCTAAAAGTAAAAACCGCAACGAGGAAGCTATGCTACTCTTTTCGAACAATATCCGACGAAGCGGCCCATGCCATAGCGGGAATGATTCTCGTAGATATCTTGGCTGACGAAGCCAAACGCTTGGATGAAATCAGAAGAGACCCACTCGTGTATGTAAATTTGAAAGAGAAGCTTCTACAAGACAATGGCAGAGCAGAGGGGAAGACAGCCGCAAAGGAAGGTGGACTTTTAAACTAATCCAGAGAATAGATGTATGGCAAAATAGACGACATGGAGAAGTAAATTACCACTTAACGCAGTTTCTCTCAGGCCAAGGAGGATACCGAAGTTACCTGAATCCGAAAAATATTGTTGACATCATCCTTAATAAGAGAGAAAATTGGGATGTAGTATCCCCAATGATTAAAAGTATAAACGATAAACTTAGAACGGAAGAGAATCTGAGGAAATTCCAGACACCAGAAGTAGCCTAGATAAGGCTCTCCTGCTCTGCGATGCTATATCTTCATAGACAGTTCCGACATATCTCATGGTTAATCTATAATCGTGAGAATCTTATGAAAGATTTCCACCTGCTTAATGAAAAACAAGAGAATAGAATATATACTATGCTTTAGACTAGATTGCAGCCTATACTATAGACTAAAATATGTATATAATGTAGATTAGAATGTAGCCTATACTACAGACTACAATGTAGCCTATACTATGGACTAGAATATAATCTATACTATAGACTAGAATGTAGCCTATACTATAGACTAAAATATAATCTATACTATAGACTAGAATGTAGCGTATACTATAGACTAGTCCATACTGTAGACTAGAATGTAGCCTATAATATAGACTAGAATGTAGCCTATACTATAGACTGGAATATAATCTATACTATAGACTAATATGTAGCCTATACTATAGACTAGTCTATACTATAGACTAGAATGTAGCCTATACTATAGACTAGAATGTAGCTTATACTATGACAAGAATATAGCCTATACTATAGACTAGAATATAGCCTATACTATAGATTAGTCTATAATATAGACTAGAATGTAGCCTATACTATAGACTGGAATATAATCTATACAATAGACTAGAATGTAGCCTATACTATAGACTAGTCTATACTATAGACTAGAATGTAGCCTATACTATAGACTAGAATGTAGCTTATACTATGACAAGAATATAGCCTATACTATAGACTAGAATATAGCCTATACTATAGATTAGTCTATAATATAGACTAGAATGTAGCCTATACTATAGACTGGAATATAATCTATACTATAGACTAGAATGTAGCGTATACTATAGACTAGTCCATACTGTAGAATAGAATGTAGCCCATAATATAGACTAGAATGTAGCCTATAATATAGACTGGAATATAATCTATACTATAGACTAATATGTAGCCTATAATATAGACTAGTCTATACTATAGACTAGAATGTAGCCTATACTATAGACTAGAATGTAGCTTATACTATGACAAGAATATAGCCTATACTATAGACTAGAATATAGCCTATACTATAGATTAGTCTATAATATAGACTAGAATGTAGCCTATACTATAGACTGGAATATAATCTATACTATAGACTAGAATGTAGCCTATATTATAGACTAGTCTATACTATAGACTAGAATGTAGCCTATACTATAGACTAGTCTATACTATAGACTAGAATGTAGCCTATACTATAGACTAGTCTATACTATAGACTAGAATGTAGCCTATACTATAGACTAGTCTATACTATAGACTAGAATGTAGCCTATACTATAGACTAGTCTATACTATAGACTAGAATGTAGCCTATACTATAGACTAGAATATAATCTATACTATAGACTAGAATGTAGCGTATACTATAGACTAGTCCATACTGTAGACTAGAATGTAGCCTATACTATAGACTAAAATATAATCTATACTATAGACTAGAATGTAGCCTATACTATAGACTAGAATATAATCTATACTATAGACTAGAATGTAGCGTATACTATAGACTAGTCCATACTGTAGACTAGAATGTAGCCTATAATATAGACTAGAATGTAGCCTATACTATAGACTGGAATATAATCTATACTATAGACTAATATGTAGCCTATACTATAGACTAGTCTATACTATAGACTAATATGTAGCCTATACTATAGACTAGTCTATACTATAGACTAGAATGTAGCCTATACTATAGACTAGTCTATACTATAGACTAGAATGTAGCCTATACTATAGACTAGAATGTAGCTTATACTATGACAAGAATATAGCCTATACTATAGACTAGAATATAGCCTATACTATAGATTAGTCTATAATATAGACTAGAATGTAGCCTATATTATAGACTAGTCTATACTATAGACTAGAATGTAGCCTATACTATAGACTAGTCTATACTATAGACTAGAATGTAGCCTATACTATAGAGTAGTCTATACTATAGACTAGAATGTAGCCTATACTATAGACTAGTCTATACTATAGACTAGAATGTAGCCTATACTATAGACTAGTCTATACTATAGACTAGAATGTAGCCTATACTATAGACTAGTCTATACTATAGACTAGAATGTAGCCTATACTATAGACTAGTCTATACTATAGACTAGAATGTAGCCTATACTATAGACTAGAATATAATCTATACTATAGACTAGAATGTAGCGTATACTATAGACTAGTCCATACTGTAGACTAGAATGTAGCCTATACTATAGACTAAAATATAATCTATACTATAGACTAGAATGTAGCCTATACTATAGACTAGAATATAATCTATACTATAGACTAGAATGTAGCGTATACTATAGACTAGTCCATACTGTAGACTAGAATGTAGCCTATAATATAGACTAGAATGTAGCCTATACTATAGACTGGAATATAATCTATACTATAGACTAGAATGTAGCCTATGCTATAGACTAATCTATACTATAGACTAGAATGTAGCCTATACTATAGACTAGAATGTAGCTTATACTATGACTTGAATATAGCCTATACTATAGACTAGAATATAGCCTATACTATAGATTAGTCTATAATATAGACTAGAATGTAGCCTATACTATAGACTGGAATATAATCTATACTATAGACTAGAATGTAGCCTATACTATAGACTAGTCTATACTATAGACTAGAATGTAGCCTATACTATAGACTAGAATGTAGGTTATACCATGACTAGAATATAGGCTATACTATAGACTAGAATATAGCCTATACTGTAGACTAGTCTATACTATAGACTAGAATGTAGCCTGTACTATAGACTAGAATATAGTCTATACTATAGATCAGAATATAGCTTATACTGTAGACTATAATATATTCTATAATATAGACTAGAATGTAGTCCACAGTATAGACTCGAATATAGTCTATATTATAGACTATTATATATTAATACTATAGACTATATTCTAGTATAGTAGCATAATCGTAATGTGGTTACCCTAACCATATTAGAGTTGCGCGGTATCAACCAGAATATAATTGTGGTTGTGTTTTAATAATAATTTATATGCTTGACGTAACTAATTATATGTTAAAAAAATTTATAATAATTTGTTGATGTTAAATTATGGTTTATCATATTTGACATCATCATATTATTTTAAAATGTGTATGCAAACACAATTACAAAACGCAACTGTATTGTGTTTGTCAAAATCATATTAGTAACCATAATATGGCTATGTCAACTATATTATGATTATGAAATCACCATAATATTATAATATTATTTCAACCATATTTAAAAAATTGTCTACAACGATATTTTTTCAGCGTGTGCTATAGACTAGAATATAGTTGACAGTATAGAGTAGATTTTAGTATGTATTGTAGACTAGAACTTTGTCTTTATTAAAACTAGAATTTAGTTTATATTATTGGTTTAACTTTAGTTTATTATAGTAAGAATTTTTTCTATATTTTTTATTTTATTTAAAAATATTTTCTTTCTTTTTCCCTTATGAAGTTTATTACGATAAATGTTTTTGAATATTAGGTCGTATATTAGCAGTTAATTTATGTAAAAAGTGTTTTCGGATTTTTAGTTTGTGCTTCATGACTTTTAAAAAGATTATAATGATTTACTTATTTGTATAATTTTTTGAATAAGGAAAAGATTAAAGGTATTAAATTGTTAAGGGTTTTGAATGATTTTTATTTACTAATTAGATTTATGTTTAAGTCTAGATAAAATAGCCATTTATTATATTAGGAAAACATTTTTTTAAAACAACTGTAGCTTATTTGTTTGCAGTTTAACTTATGTTGCTGACATTAGCTCAATTCTCCTACTTATTCGAACTGATAATTTCCCAAGCAAACTTTTGCTTGAGTTACAATATTGCTAGAAAAGTTTATATTTTTTTCTTAGTAAAATAATAAACGAAAATATCATAAATTTTATTTTGGTTTTCACTCATTCAAAACTTAAATGCAAACTACGAACTTTTGACAGTTGAAAATAAAATAAAAAAAAAAAGAAATAAGAATCGCTGCTAAAACTAATACGGAGAAATAAGGTTAAAACGAATTGGCTTTTGCCATGTCAGCCACCAAACAAACCGCAAAAATAGAAAAACTTTAAAAAGGATATATAATTTACACTATGAAAGAATAGAAGGAGGAAAAGGGAGGTGACTTATATGCAAAATACTTGCTGCTAAATATATAGAAAACAATGCTTTTTAACAATTTTAATGTTAATATAAATGCCTTGTTGGTATATGTGTGATTATTTTTATATTTGTTTAGTTAGTTTGCTTAACTAAAAGTTATAGAGAAAATTTATTTTTAATCCTTTAGCAAGACATATATATATATGTATTGGTGGTGGTGATGGTGTTGGTGATGGTGATGTGCATAATGTTCTTGTTTCTGTGGCAAAACGACAACATGCTACAAATTGTAATTTCCTTGACACAACATTGATGTGGCACAAGGATTAATGGGCTTAGTTGTTTTCTTTGCTTTTCTCTATTTCAGTTTTGCTCCCTCTTTCTTTAGAAAGAAAAATTTAGAAAATATTGGCAAAATTCACACAAATACATATGTACTATCATGCAGATAACAATGGAAATGAAATTGTGTCTTCAAAACACACATATAGAAAAAACTAAATTTCAAAAACTTTTCTTTCTCTGACGCTAATGTATTTATTTGTGGGAATTTAAAATTTTCTTGCCAGGCACTTTATTTAAAAGTTTCCAAAAACATCTTAGTTTTAACAAAAGTACAAGTATGTAGAAAAGTTGTGTTTTGTATACGAAATTAAAAGGTATTTGAAAATCAGTAGCTCAAACACATGAAAAACATACAAAGTTAGTAACAATTGTATAAAGTTTTGTTATTTTTTTATACTTTTTTTAGTCTTTTTTTTTGACAGTAAGTATTCGTTATGCACTTATGTGAGAATACACTAAATTCATCAGAGTTGTTTTGCTTTAATATTTGTAAAGTATTTTCCTTCAATTTGGTTTAAAAACACTTACTGATATTTACCTTTGAAGAACAATAAAAATTTAATAATTCAACAAGAAAAAATAAAATATTTCAAGGAAAAAAAAAATAAAATAAAAAATAGTAAAGAAAATAGAATTTAAATAGTTTTAACACGAAATCAATGGTTGTTTGTCTTTTATGTTGTTATAGACAAAAAGGACAAACAATTTTTGGTATGGTTAGGAAATTTTAAAATATAGATCCACACTAAAAATTTTTTAAAATTTTTACTTATCATCTAAGAAAAAATTAACTTTTTATTTTCTTCCACCGTAGCGTATGATTGATATTAATTATACTATTTCTTAACAAGAATTTAAATAAATTATTATCTACAATTTGTTTGTTCTGTAAACTGCACATCATAAACGACATTTTCATTTATTGACCAAACAAATTTAAAAAAGTAAATTCAACTTAAAGCTATATATTTATAACCGAATTATATTTACATAAAAAAGTATTCATATTTTTTAAAAATTTAAACAAAATTATAAAAAATTAAAAAAACTTTTCTATTACATTAAGGTTTTCGTACAAATATTACTTTCCCTTTGTTTCTGTTTTGATGCTTATGGCTTTTTTCTTCCCTAACATGTAGCAAAATTTTTGAGTACTGTTCTTTCCTTTAAGCTTTGTTTTTTTGGTCTTCTTGTTTTTATAAGTTCCTTTTTTTAAACATTTCTGTTTAATTTTTTGTAATTCCTTAAGATGTTTTGTTTACTTCAGAAGTTTATTTACTTTTCTTTATTCTCTTAAATAAAGGCTAAAATAGTTAAACACATATTTTTTAAATTTACTTAATGTGTTGAAAGAAATAAATATATGAAATCATGATATGTTTATGATACGTTAGCAGGAGTGTTAAATCAAATATTTCTCAATTTTTTTTATTAATGATTTAAATTTTAACAATATTTAAAATTTTAACAATAATATTTAAATTTTTTTATCAATAATATTTAAATTCTAAATGATTATTGACAAATTTTCGCAAAAATATTATTTAAATGGAAATGAATCAAATAAAATAAAACTGTTTAACAACAGAATCAGAACTGAACTAGAATTGAACAAGAACTGAACTACAACTGAATTAAAACTGAATTAGAACTGAACCAGAACTGAACTAGAACTGAAATAGAACTGAACTAGAACTAAACTAGAACTGAACTAAAACTAAACTAAAACTGAACTAGGACTGAAATAAAACTGAACTAGAACTGAACAAGAACTGAACTAGAACTGAATTAGGACTAAACTAACCCTGGACTAGAACTGAACTAGAATTGAACTAGAACTGAGCTAGACCTGAATTAGAAGTAAACTTAGACTGAACTAAAACAGAACTAGAACTGAAGTAGAACTGAACTAGGACTAAACTAAAACTGAACTAGAATTAATTTTTATTATTAAAATATTTTAGAGAAAAATATCTTATAGAAAAATTTTGATAAAAATGTTTTATAGAAAAACTTTCTTTCAAATTTTTTTAGTTTTCAGAAAAATTTTCACTAAATGTTTTTACGGAAAAATCATCATTAGCTTTTTATAGAAGAATCGTAAAAAATTCATTATGAAGAAGTCCTCACTTACATTTTTTTTATAAGAAATCTTCGTTATAAATTTTTTTTTATAGGAAACTTTTCACTAAAAATTTTTCTATAAAAATAGAAAAATTTTTAATTAAAAACTTTTTATAGGAAACTTTTCATTATAAATTTTTTGTAAAAAAATTTTTATGGGAAAATTTTCATTAAAAATTTTTATAGGAAAATTTTCATTAAAAATTTTTATAGGAAAATTTTCATTAAAAATTTTTTATAAGAAAATTTTCATTAAAAATTTTTTATAGAAAAATTTTCATTAAAAATTTTTACAGGAAAATTTTCATTAAAAATTTTTATAGGAAAATTTTTATTAAAATTGTTTTATAGAAAAATTTTCTTTGAATTTTTTATAAGAAAATTTTCATTAAAAATTTTTTATATGAAAGGTTTCATTAAAAGTTTTTTATAGGAAAATTTTCATAAAAAATTTTTTATAGGAAGATTTTCATTAAAAATTTTTTACAAAAAAATTTTTAATAGCAATTTTTTTTGGAAAATTTTTAAATAACAATTTTGATGGGAACATTTTCGTTAAAAATTTTTTTATTGCAAAACTTTTACTGACAATTTTTATAAGAAAATTTTCACTAACAATATTTTATTGGAAAATTTTCACTTAGAATATTTTATAGGAAAATTTTCACGTACAATTTCTTATAAGAAAATTTTATTAATAATTTTTTCAAAAAATTTTTACTAGAAATTTTCAATTAAATTTTTTTTTAGAGGAAAGTTCTCACCTATTTTTTATAGTAAAATTTTCTCTAAATATAAAAAAAATTTTTAGTATCAAATTTTATATAGGAAAATTTTTACTATTTTATAGCAAAATCTCTACTATCAAATTTTTTATAACAAAGTTTTCATAAAAAGAAAATGAAAGTTTTTCCAACAATTTCTAATAAGAGAATTTTTATAAAGATTTTTTTTATAGAAAACTATTCACTAAAAATTTTTTACAGAGAAATATTCACTAACAATTTTTTATAGGAAAATTTTCATAAAAAATTTTTTATAGGAAGATTTTCATTAAAAATTTTTTACAAAAAAATTTTTAATAGCAATTTTTTTTGGAAAATTTTTAAATAACAATTTTGATGGGAACATTTTCGTTAAAAATTTTTTTATTGCAAAACTTTTACTGACAATTTTTATAAGAAAATTTTCACTAACAATATTTTATTGGAAAATTTTCACTTACAATATTTTATAGGAAAATTTTTACGTACAATTTCTTATAAGAAAATTTTATTAATAATTTTTTCAAAAAATTTTTACTAGAAATTTTCAATTAAATTTTTTTTTAGAGGAAAGTTCTCACCTATTTTTTATAGTAAAATTTTCTCTAAATATAAAAAAAATTTTTAGTATCAAATTTTATATAGGAAAATTTTTACTATTTTATAGCAAAATCTCTACTATCAAATTTTTTATAACAAAGTTTTCATAAAAAGAAAATGAAAGTTTTTCCAACAATTTCTAATAAGAGAATTTTTATAAAGATTTTTTTTATAGAAAACTATTCACTAAAAATTTTTTACAGAGAAATATTCACTAACAATTTTTTATAGGAAAATTTTCACAATCAAATTTTTTATAAGAAAAGTTTTACAAATAATTTTTGTAGGAAAGTTTTCACAAAACATTTTTAATAGGAACATTTTCACTAAATATTTTATTATGGCAAAATTTTTCGTATTTATTTCTTATTATTTTTTGATTTTAATTTTCATAAATTAGTCCGAGTAGGAATAGGAAAATTTACTATTTTTTTTACTTTCTAAAATTTTGTAAAACAAATTTCCTTAAAAATTGTTTTAAGGAAAAATTTTCATTAAAAAGTTTCTTATAGAAAAATCTTTACAAAGTATTTTCGCAAAAAATTTTACTAAAAATTTTTTTCTTTAAATATTTTTATTTTTTTCTATAATTTTTTCAACTTTTCTCAAATCCTTAATATCTTCCTTTCCTAAAGTTTTGTTTACTTTTACTCAAGATCTTTGAAATAAGATTAAGTAAAAAAAAAGTGGGTTGTTCATTTTATTTTTAACTTTCAATTTCTTGTTAATATATTTTTTAATCAAGATGATTTTTTTGCAAACCTTGCTATTTATATTATTGGTAAACAAACAGAAACTTTTATTTTTCATGCTTCATTTTGTTTTGCTTCTACAATTTTTATATTTAATTTAATTACTATTTCTATATTTGCGCCTAAAAATATGCTGAATAATTTTGGAAACCTATAAACTCTACGAGAGAAATAAGAATGAAATTATAAACAATATTGTTTTTGTATAAATTACTGTTATAAATTTGGTTTTGTGTTTATTATTTCCTTTATTTTTCTTTCACTTTTGCTTTGTGTATTCTACTTTAAGTTTAACAGCCTCAAAATAGGCTGAAGAGAATTATTTTGTTTCATTATTTTTATTACAAATATGATTTACTAACTGCTCTTAAAAAAAAAATAATAATAAATAATGTACAGTCTTAAAATTATATGGTAAGTGTATTTGGTAGCTCGTTAAATTTCAAGTGCTAAATTTCATGAGCCAGATAAAGGTCTCGGGAAGGCAGGGTTGAGAAACTTGCTTTGGAAGGGAGCAAACAAGGAAAATAATTTGAAAATTAGTTTTTAATATTTTTTGAAAGGTAGTGTTAATCTAGGTAGCAATGAAATGCTTTTAAAAATATTCTGCTTACTGTTACGAAATAAGCAAATGGTGCCTACTTTTAGGCTGCAAAACAAATATTTGTAGAAACAATTAGTGTCTCGTTTACGATCTAGCTTATGGTCTAATTTATTATTTAAATTATAGCTTAATTCACAGTCTAATTAATAGTCTAGTGTACAGTCTATCATCCTTTAGTCTGGCCTATACATAAACTCTGTTTTAAAATCTTTGTCCTCAGGGGCCTTCGTTAGCACATTCCATTGAAAAAATTCACCCCATATATGTATGCTATGGTAAGTAATACAAATATATGATAATTTTCTGAATGTTTTTAAGTAACACGAAAATAAAGTACAAATATATTGTTTATAGACTCGTTACATTTTATAACGCGAATTATTCTCGGCGTTTTACACTTATTTAAGCACATACATATATAAACAAAAAATATCCTTCTACCAGTAAACCTTTAAAACATTTCATATTTTTCTTTACCATTTTTGCCTTTTTATTTATTTTTAACTGACTTTAATGTATTAAATTGTTTGTAAACGACAAAATAATAAAGCCGAAACAAACGGCAAAATAACAAATGTATAAATAAATTGTTTAACCATCATATAAAGCATATATTATGGATAGGGGGTGGGGCAAAAACGTTGATAGTAAAAGGCTAGGAAAGAAGCATTTAAGTGTAGTATATGTATAAGAAAGGAAACCAAGTTTAAGGTAATGCTCCCTCAGGCAGAAAATTTTATATTTTTCTTTATTTCGTTTATAAAACAAGACTAAGTATGAGAATGTTGTGTGATGCTAAAAACAATGAACATTTTTTTCATAATAAATCAAAAAATTTATTTTATTTTAACAAAAAACCACTACCCATGACAATTTAGTGGCAGCATAGGATTTCAAATAAGTAACATTTTGGTAGACAGTTTTTTATTTTTGTACGAAAACAACAAATAAATAGGAAATCTTATAAATCTAGCTTTATGGGATTGAGAAAGATTATTTTAATTTTTTTATTTATTTATTAGTTTGAGTCAAATACTTTGCACCATACAGAAAATTGTTTATTTATGTAATCGTTCATAGTCTGGTTTATGGACCAATATATATTCTATTTTATAGTGTAGTCTATAGTCTCGTTTAAAATCAAATCTATAGTTTTATCTTTATTTTAGTCTATAGTCTGGTATATAGTCTGGTCTTTAATCTAGTCTAAAATCTAATCTATAGTCTAGCCTATTGTCTAGTTCTATAGTCTAGAATATATACTAGAATATAGTATAATTTATATACTAGTTTATAGTCCATTCCATAGCCTGGTCTATGGTCTAGTCTAAAGGCTAGTTCAGTTATAGTCTGGTTTATAGTGTAATTTATATTGTGGGATATAGTATTGTCTGTAGTCCAGTCTATAGTCCAGTCTATAGTCCATGCTATAATCTAGGCTATAGACTAGCATATTGTCTAGTATATTGTCTAGTATATTGTCTAGTATATAGTCTATTCTATATTCTGGTCTGTAGTCCAGTCTAGATTATGGTCAATTGTCTAATCTTAGCTATAGTCTGGTTAATCTAATCTATAATCTAGTCTATGATCTAGACTATGGTCTAGTCTAGTACATAGTCTAGTCTGCAGTGTACTATATAGTATAGACTAACGTTTTTATAGAACTGAACTTAAACTGAGCTAGAACTGAACTAGAATTGAACTAAAACTGAACTATAATTCCTTTTGATCTAGTCTATAGTCTGTTGAATAGACTATAGTCTTGCTTATAATCTCATCTATAGTCTAGTTTTTAATCATGTTTATAGCGTAGTCTATTGTCTTGTCTATAGTTTATACTTGTATATAGTTTATTTTGTAATTCTTTTGTTTATTTTGTAGGGAATTTTTCCTATGTTACATTATTTTTACTAAAATCGCATTTATTACTATTACTGCTTTGTTTGTTTTATTTCTGAGATTTACTGTATGATTTATGCTGTAAGGATATCCTTAGCTATAAGCGATAAACATGAAAAATGTGTAGGTTTCATGCTTTTTTCGTTTTTGTAAAAGATTTTTTTAAACATTTATTTAAAATGCCTTAACATATGTTGGAATTTTATTTAGTTTTTTTTAAGAACTAAGCCTTTTTAATAAACCTTCGGGAGTTTTTTAAGTATTAAGCTCTTTAGCTATTTAATGGAAAACTCACGTACTTTTGCCTACCTGAGAAAAGTATAAATAATAATTTTTTGACATTTCTAATGGGTACTTTCAAAAAGCACATACTGTTAATCTCTCACTCACATAATCTTGGTCTCCCCCTCACCCTCCCCCAACACTTTGTTTTAGCTTTATAAATCTTAAGAATAACAATACAATCAACGCCTTGGTAATTTGCCTAAGGAAATACGCACTTTCTAAATTACTAACATTCATACGAAATATATAGTTATTAGCTCTCACAGATACACACATATATAAGTTAAAGCAAATGTATGTAGATATAATAATAAGAATCACAACATCTAATATATAAACATTAAAACGTATACAATTTCTATTATTATTGTTTGGCTCTTGTTGTTTTTGTTATTCATGAGTAAATGTCCTTTGCCTTAAGCCAACAGTATCAGTCATTACATTTTATTTCTTCAACATATAGATGTACAAAATTATTTTGATACAAATGTCAAAAATGTCTTGCTACAGTATATAGTATAAGTGACTTTTTTGCCATTCTTAAATTACCTCAAGGCGTTAGTAATACAAATGTTATTAGAGCAAGGATTTCTTTTATAAGTAAGTTGTTTAGAGATATAGTTAAGAGTAACTACTACATATTATTTTGTTTTTTTTGTTTGTACTTGTGTATTAATAATTTGAAGGAGAATAATAAATAAGTATGGTAATCCTTTGTCCTGTTTTAAGGCTACATGCAGGACATATATTTTTATATTAACTTAGATCTAGTTACATAAATTATTGATAAGTATTTTTCTTTGTTTTGTTTTGCAGGAAAGGAAAGATTAGAAAGATTTCTTATCTTTAATAAGATTTAAAAGAGAAAACAGCAAATTTAAGAAAAGGTTAAATTAAAGGAGACAGAATGAAGTGAAAGATTAAGTACTTAAATACAACAAAATAATGACATGCAATAATTATTAAAATGTTTATTGTTGTTAAACTAAATATTGGAAGAATTAAGAAAAATTCTGATAACTTCGTCATTGGAAGATTGATTTAATTAAATTTCAACACCAAGATTTTTATCTTTATAAAGAATATAGCAGTATTAATAGAAAGCATTATAATAGTTTACAAAGTTATTAATTTTAATTTCAATGCACAAGTCGGTAGGCAGCTGAATAGACTTTTTAACTAAAATTTTGCTGGAAAACTTCTTATAATTCTAATAAAATAAATTAGTCTATCTCTTTTGTTACATATCTTTAAACTAAAAAAAGAAAAGAAACTAAAAAATTCATTATTATTTAACATCTCTGAAGTACTATTAATTTTAAAAATGGTGTTCCCTTTTTGCCCTTTTCCACTTAGTTTTTTTCCTTTCTTTTTTATTTACATATTTTTTGTTTAACCCAAAATGTCCTTGAATTTTTTTGCTGTGTCTTGTTGTTATTTTTTGTTTTGTTATTATTTATTCTTAGAGATTTTAAGGGAAAAAAGAAAATGAAAATCAATATTTAATAATTGTTTTTAATACAAAATCATTATTTTATTTTATAATGACCGTAATCTTGACTTTTTTGTTCTTTTTTGTATGGATTTAAAATTTGATACTTTTATTTTTTAAGCAGACAAATGGTAAATAATATTGAAATATAAACAAAATTATTTTCAATTATTTATAAGCTTAAAAAAGAAAGGGACTTAAAATTTCAAGGACTATTTGAATTTCTATGAATATAATTTTTTGTAAAAAATTTTCTGACATTGAATATTTAAATACATATTAAATATGCTTAGCAACAACAAAACAACAAGAACAAAAAAGTAAAATTATAAAGCAACTTCGAATAAAAATTTTTTTTCATGCTTAAAGGTAAAAAAATTAAATATTGTCGATAAATAGAATTTTTTTTTTAAATATTCTATTATTTTTAAAGGAAATAAATTTCTATTTTAAAATGAGCCGATCATAAAAGCTTATGCAATCGTAGAAAAGAAGTACTGGACGTGAGGCCTCAAGGTAGGTACATTTTAATGAAAGTTATAAATCATTATCGAAATCAGATGAGAAATAAACAAATTTGCAAACGTTTCAAAATTTGCATGTTAGAGGTGTCCTACTTTATGACCTCATAGCTCCACTCCTGAGGGGTTTGTTTGATCTACCTTCAAAGCTTGAATTCGAATACTCTTCTGCTACGATTTAGTGAACTTTTATGTAACTCAGATCACTTGATTAGAAATTAGAGATATGTTTCGAAAATATATTAATTCTGTCCCTAAATGATATCATAAAACAAGGTTACATGATTGTAAAATGATGTCCTTTTTCTGTTCTAACATCTGACGAAAGCTTTTCTTAAACAATAGTTATTCATCTGTAGAAGGATAAGAAAACCCCAAATTTATCAAAACAATAAACAATTTTTTGTTGCGATTGTTTTTTAATATATTTAATATATAATTAAAGGATAACAAGGGCTTTATATTATTCCTTAAACTAAGGTTACGGGAAAAATTTTTCTTATAAAATTCTTCAAAAATTTAAAAAAAATTTTTTTAATTTCTTTCTTAATGAATAAAAAAACTTGTTTTCTCCTGTTAGAATTTAAAATTGTTAACAAATTTTTACGGTTTAAGAGTTATAAAGATTTTAAGTAGATTGTCATAGGGATCGTATGATTAATATGAATTCATGCCTTATTTAAACAAATTGTTTAAAATTTAAAAAGATATTTAACTATTTATAAAATTTTTAATATTTCTGAATACCAAAGTGTTAAGAGCAGAGGTAACAGTCGAAAACTGCTTACAGACTTGAGAATTTAAAAAAAAAATTTAAGTTAGTTAAACTTTTGGAAATTTTATCAAAATTAATTTTAATTTTTTATTTTATTTTTAAATACAAAACAGTTTAAGGGATATTAGAATATTACAAAAATTTGTCTTATTTTAAAATTTTTATGAAAAATTTTCATAGAATACTATTTAGAATTTTTTTGAGGGAAATTAAATTTTTAATTCTTTTTATTAAATGAAAATATTACCTTTTAGATTTTTAGTTATTAAAAAAAATGAATTTAACTATTGGAAAATTTAAAAATCCTTTATGGTTTAAAAGTTATAAATATTTTAAGAAAATTATCTTGTGTAGCGTATGATTAATATTAATTCATAACTTATTTAATCAAATTGTTTAACACTTGAGAAATATTTAATGGTTTAAGAATTTTTTAAT
Organism: Protocalliphora azurea; assembly: GCA_932274085.1. Lineage (NCBI taxonomy): Eukaryota > Metazoa > Arthropoda > Insecta > Diptera > Calliphoridae > Protocalliphora > Protocalliphora azurea. The sequence goes on from OW026523.1 coordinate 4,116,523, forward strand.
GTTTGTAAATAGAAAAGAGTTAGAAGCAGAGTTAAAAAGGAAAATATATTTACAAAACATTAAACTTTTAGTAAAAAATTAAACTTTTGAAAAAAAAAATTATTGAAATTAATTTTATTTTTTTACTGAAAGATATATGTTTTTGTAGTATTTTATTTTATTTTTTTTTTTTAATAGAAAATAGTTCAAGTGATATTTTAAATTTTGCAAGATAATTATATTTGCAAATAATTTTAGAATTTTGATGAAAAATTTTCTTAGAAGAAGTCCTTTTTGCTAGTGTTTGTTAATATATTATGCAAACATTAAATTTACAGTGGCAGAATACTAAATACTCTTAAATTTTTCTTATATTTATTTATATTCTTTTAAATAGATGAGTGATTTTAATTTTTTAAAATTTTATTTATAACTTTTTTTAAGAATTTTCTCCGTATTTTGGTATACAGAAGGATACAATAATGTTTGCTATTTAATATATTATATAAACGTTTGTTTTATATTAATAATATTTTAGGTCCTGCCATATCATTTTTAATAGTATTGTAGCAAAAGCATGTAAGCGTTTTATTTTAATTCTTATATTAATTGTTTATTTATTTTTCATCATTATTATTTTAATAATTTTAGGTAGGTGTACTTAAAAACATTTTTTTCCTTTCTTTTACAGTCTTTTATAAAATTGCTCGGGCTAAAAGGTTATCAAAAGGTATAATATGTGTTAATTTATTAAATTGTTTTCATTTTGTTAACATTATCCTAGGTCCTGTTATATATCCTTTTTTGTACAATTTTGGCAAATTCCATTATTTTCCTTTTTTAATACAAATTAATTTTTATTAATTTATACCTATTAAAATTTAATCGTATTAAGCTGTGTTTTCTTGAAGTAAATTTTTTTTGCTGAAAAGGTAATTTTTTCAAAGATAATTGGAAAGCTTGTTGTTGGTACAATATTTTTCTTTTTCTGCTTGAAATATTTTTTTGTTTTATTATAAAAATTAATTAGCAGCTGCTTATGATGTTTTTTAATGTTTTATAATGTTTTATTGCTTAATTAGAAAAATAAATGTGGGGAGAATAAAATCAGATATAAAAAATTGTACTATGTATTTGTTTTATTTAAAAAAAAATGCATTTATATTCGGTGAGAAGTAAAGACTTATGAGAGGATAAAAATTTAAACAAAATAAAAATTCAACAAACTCGGTGTCCTTTGACTACTATATTTAGGAGAAATCTTAAAGGATATTGATGGTATTTATAAAATATTTTTGCCTCAGACTATTCTTCTCTAATTCAACACATATAGAAAGGAATTTGTCTGTGTATCATTTGTTTTTTCCTGCTGTCTGTCAGTTTTGTTTGTTTATAATTATATATCACTCTTATCAATATTTTCTCTTCTCTCTTTAAGCAGTTGTTTATCCTATTATCTATCTACCAGCTGTTGCGAAACCTTTCTTTGTAATTCCATGTAAATCTTTTTGACTTACTCCTGTATTTTTCTGTCCTCATCCTTATCTCTATCTTATGTCCTTGGCAATCACAAAAACGTTTGCCATCACTAACAAATTAGTGTTTTTTGACATTCTTGCTTCCTGTATCATTTTTCGCGAATAATCTGAATACATTTGACAGCTGCTAACATTTCGTATACCATTTTTATTTTCTTGATTTGTTGTAATATTTTTTGTTAGCCTTCTGTTTTATTTACTAGAATATTTCCCTCCTTCCCCAATATACTTGTCCATATACTTGTTAATATTTATTAAATTTACCTTTTTATTGGCATAAATAAAGACTTTTTCGACAGCCAGTAACATCATGATCTAGATCTTTGTTTGTTGGACAAGTTGTTTAAAGATGAATGAATATCCTTTTTTTAGTCGAAATAAACTAAGTGATTTTTATAATTTCTTTATTCGTAATTTTGTTTTATGTTTTCATGATGTTTCTGTTGTTCTAAAGCCAGGATATTCTTAATTAAATTTACATTGTTCTAGCATAAATTAACACTTGTTGGCTAAGATAAGTTAAATAATTAAACTTAGATAAAATTATGTATAAATTCATTAGTTATAGGACTAAATAAATTAAAAAGAATATCCTTTTTTCCTAATGAACTTTTAGTTGAAGAACAATAAAAAATTAAGACATAAAAAGGAAGAATATTAAAATTTATTATAATAGAAATTGTTATGGTTTGAAATTAATGAAAATAAGCTTGATGTTTTTATGTACAACAAAAGGGTTTTTAAGGATATTTGAAAAATATTTTGTTTATTAATTGAATAAATTTAGTTTGGTAAAAAAATTTTGGTAGTGTTTTTTGTAGGTAAGAATAAATTTGGAGAAAGACGTCTAAATCTTTAATGTATAAATTCTTAAGTGTGCTTTTTTAAATTTAAAACTTTAAGGCAAGTGTACTAAAATAAGAAAAATATAAATTTTTTATATAATTTTGATTCCAAAGAAGCACATTTCCTGTAGATCTCCGCTTAAAATTTCGGGTTTTATTTTTAGTTGTTGTATAAAAACTCCATTTACCGCACGAAAAATAAAATGCTCCTTTAATAAACATTAATTTTTTGAAGAAATATTGATCAGTACTAAGGTCCTTTCACATATCCTTTATTTAATTCTAAAAAAAACTTTTACCAAAATTTCTATATAAAACAATTTTCGAACGAATTAAAGAAAAATTAGAATTTTTTAAAAATATTTTAAGTTGATTTTTGCATAAAGTGATATTTTTTTAATTTTACTCAAAGAAATAAGCTTAGATTGCATATGATAAACTGTTCTCCAAGAATATATCAAATTTTCCTATATACTTGATATAACACTAAGGTCCTTCTATATATCCTTTGTTTATTTTCACAAAAAAAAATCATTTTTTGTCAGATTTTTAAATAAAATAATAAATTTTAATAAAATTACTATTTTTAAAAACATTTTTAAACAGATTTTTGCCAAAAAAATTGTGGTTTATTTAAATTTTATTCAAAGTAAAATAAACTATTTATTAAAAATATATCAAATTTTTTATATATAGGAGATATAATATTAGGGTCCTTCTATATATCCTTTTTTATTTTCAAACAAAAAATCACTTTTTTGTTTTAATTTTGTAATAAAATAATTTTCACAAAAATTTTAATAAAATCTAAATTCTTAGAATAATAAACAGTTTTTTGCCTAAAATTTAGGGTTTTATTTTAATTTTTTTGAAAGAAATAAGCTAACAGTACGTAATATAAACTATACTAAGGTCTTTGTTTATATCCTTTTTTATTTAAAAAAAATCACATTTTTGAAAAAATTTTGTTTTTAATGAAATTTTAATTTTTACAAATAATTTCAATTAAGTTTTTGCGTAATTTTTTTGGTTTTCTTAGAAATAACCTAACAGGATGTATAATAAGATGGCTTTTTTGGAACATGTAAAAACTTTGGAGAAATTTGGAATAATTCTAAGGTCCTTTCATATATCCTTTTGTAAATTTTAACAAAAAAATTAATTTTTTGCAAAAAAAAAGTTTATACACAATGACTTTGTAATAAATTCTAATTTAATATCAATTTTCTGAAAAAAAATTAAGCTGATTTTAGCTTAAAATTTTAGATTTTCTTCAAATTTTACTCAAAGTAATAGACTTACAGTACGTGAAATAAGCAGTCCTGTAAGAATATATCAAATTATCTTATATATGAGGTATAGTACTAAGGTCCTTATATACATCCTTTTTTAATTCTAAATAAAAATCAATTTTTTACTAAAATTTTTATATATAAAATTTCCTGTATAAATTCTAGTCAAAAAAATATGAATATAGGACGTCAAATGAAATGCGTTTTTATAATACATCAACACCTCTAAGAAATATTTTTTAATACTAAGGTCCTGTCATATATTCTTTCATAAATTCTAAACAACAACATTTTTACATAAAACGATGAATCCTAATTTAACTCGAATTGTTACAAAATAATTTCAAGCCGATTTTTGGCCAAATTTTTAGGTTTCTTAAGTTTTACCCTAAAAAGTATTATTGCAGGGTATAAAATAAAATACTCATTTAGAAAATATAAATACTTTTGAGAAATATTGATTAATACAAAGATCCTTTCATATAACCTTTTTTAAATTTGTTAACAAAATTTGTTTTTTGTAAAAATTTTTCAACAAAACAATTTTCTCATAAATTTTAATAAAACTAAAATTTTAAAAAATACTTTTAAACTGATTTTTGCCTAAAATTTTGTGGTTTATTTAAATCTCACTCAAAGAAACATGCTAACAGTACGCAAAATAAACTATTAAGTAAGAATATATCAAATCTTTTTATATACGAAGTATAATACTAATGTCCTTTCATATATCCCTGGCTTAAATTTATACAAAAAGTGACGTTTTTGGCAAAATTTTTGTACAAAATTAAATTTTAATATTTATTCTAAAAAATGAGCTAGTAATATGTAAAATAAAACATTCTTTTAGAATATGTAAACATTTTTGCGAAATATTGACTATTACTAAGATCCTGTCATATATCCTTTTTTTGTTATTAAATAAAAAGTCGATTTTTATATATATAATAAAATTAAAATTATAGAAATTTTTATAAAAAAAGGAAACCTTATATAATGCAAATCTTCTAAAATTAATTTTCAGTTGTATATTGCGAACAATTTTTAGTTTTCTTTTACTTTTGCTCTAAAGAAATTGGTTAAAGAATGTAAAATAAAATCTTCTTTCAGTATAAATAAATATTTTAAGGAAATATTGATCGATTCTAAGGTCCTGTTTTGTTATGTTCTTTGTTATATTTTATTTCCTTTATTTATATTTTTAAATAGAACTGCTTTCTAATAAACTCTTATTAAATTTCAATTTTTAAAACGTAATTTTGATCTATTTTTTTCTTATTATTATTATTATTATTATTTTTTGTTTATTTAGGTTTTACTCTAACAAATAAGCCCGCGGGTTATAAATAAAATCCTTATTTTGTTTAAAGCAAAAATCATTATTTTTTTTAGTTTTTATATAAAATGACTTTGCAATGAATTCAATTTAATTCAGTTTAAATTTTTAAGCTTATTTTTGCTTATAAAAATGGTTTTAGTTTTGGCTTTACTTGAAAAAAATCAGCCTACAGAATATAAAAAAAAATGCTCTCTTAGAATTCGCAAAGTTTTTTCCAAAGAAATTATTAATATGAAGGTTCTGCCATACATCATTTTTTCATAATGCATTTCAAAATATATATATATATTTTTTAGGCTTTTTAGAAACAACTTCTTTAAGGTTATAGCAATTAACTCTTTATAAATTAAAAATCATTTCATTAAAATTCATTAAACTTTATTTTTATTTTAATTTAATTTTTTTTAAATTTTTCACAAACAAGCTGCTAAAAAGATATAAAATAAAATTCTCTTTAAGTTCGCAAGAAAATTTTCCAAAAATATTGACCAAATTCTCAAAAGGTCTTTTTATATATCCTTTTCCATCTTCATCTCTAAACTTAATGTTATAATCAAATTTTAAAATTAAAAACTTTTTTGAGCAAACGTACATGATTTTTTTTGTTTTAATTTAAATAACGTTTTATAATATTTAATTTTTACAAAAGTAAATTTCATCAAAATTAAAAAAAAAAGATTTCATATTTTTCTACTTTTACCTGAAATAATAAGGTTAAGGGACGTAAAATATTATTATCATTTATAATTTATAAAACTCTTTAAAAAATGTTAAAAAAAGCAAGAGCCTTTCATATATCCTTTTTTAAACTTTTGTTAAAAACAAAATTTTTAGCTAAAAAATTTTTAAACAAAAGTGTGTCAACATATGCCTATAAATATTTTATCTTTTGTATTTCTAAGAAATTTCCTAAATTTTTTTTTGTAAAATTTTTTTCTTTTTACTTTATTACATCTTTAAGAGCTTAAAGGACGTAAAATGTATTTCTTTTTCATAATGTTTTGATTTTATGATGTTTTTTAGGCAATATCTTATGTCCTTTCATATATCCTTTTTTTATTTCATGAATTTTTTAACTACTTATGAGGGGAAACAATTGGTAAAAATTGTAAATGCGAATGAATTAATTATAAAAATATTTTTAGAATTAAATTGTTTTTTTTATTGAATTATTTTTTTATTTAAACTTAAACTCTAATATCTTTAAACTATTCATTATTTTTTTCATAATTTTATTGCCTAATTATTTTGTTTCTATTTAAGCCATTAAGCCTTATATATCCTGTTAATCCTTCTTTCATTTTTTATTTATTTGTGGTTTTAAATATAATATATGCAAATTTTATAATAGCCAAAATATGTTTTAAGCCATTTTGTATTAAAAACATAATTTTTCTTCATTAAAATTTTAAATTATTTTATAATTTTATGTAAACAAAATATCCTTGTTATTTTATATTATATAAAATTTTCCATTTAACTCCTAAATTAATTTATAAAATTTTATTTATATTTAAACACATTATTCTGCTAAAAGCTGTAAAAGGCTTGTGTGAGTTTATTACAAAATTCTTCTTTACTTCGGTTTCATATTAATTAATTTACTGTCCATTTTAATGTTGATAAGTAAAATAAATTAAAATTTCTTATCTCATTTACTTGTCCTTTAAAGTTAACTATAAATGTTTAATATTCTTAATTAATGAAAATATTTACCTTATGTTTTAAGCATTCAATCTTGAGTTAAGTGATGTTAGTGTTGTTGAAGGTTTTTAATTTGGTAAATGGAAATTTTTGAGGTAAGTAGGGAAGGACTTTTAAGAAAGACGATTTATGGCAGGAGTTAGGAGAAATAAATGAAAAATTGATAAACCTAAAGTATATGTAAAGTATTGTAAGCACTTGTGATAAGGAAAATAATAGAATTTTTAATTGACCTAAATGCAAGAGAATTTTAATGTTGAATTTTAATATATAAATTGTTTGTTTCCAAAGCGACAATTCATGAGGTCTCTTGATTATAGTATTTTAATAAATTAAATTTAACTACACATAATTGTGTCTAGAGGGCGCTATGTTCTAAGATTTTGAAATAAAAATTTTAAGGATATGAAATATGATTCAAATTAATTTTAATCTTTATTTTAATCTTTCTTTTTATGTAACTGTTTAGGGAAAAATTTTTACTGTTTTATAATATTATTTTTAAATTTCTTTTTTATTTCATTTGTTAAGAATATTTGTAATGAAAAAGAGAGTACGATATGCGAAAAATCTGCAATTTTGTAATAAAAAAAGTGTTTCTAGTTACAGTTATTGGTCAAGTTTGCCTTATGTCCTTTTTCTTTTGAAAATTTTTTAAAATTATAAACTTCTATTACATTTTTCCTATCCTTTGTATTTTTCTTATTTTATTAGGTTTCTTAGAAGATTCAAAATGTATTTACAAAGAAAATTTAACTTTAAAATTCATTTTCTCAAAAAATAATTGTATTGAGTTTGAATATTTTGAAAACTTGCGTTATATTGAAAATTAAAGTAATAAATGCATTTGGATAAATTTTAGTGAAAATGTATGTAAAAGCCAAAATGGAAAAGATATCACGAATGCTGTCGAAGTGTGTAGTAGCACAGAAAGTACGTTTTCCATTCTGCTGGTGTTTAATTATAGTCCATAAACTCTGCTTTGGTACTTCCAAAGAGAGACTAAAAGGCAATTTACGATGGCAAACTTTTTTATAGTCCTTCGAGCCGGATGTCGGCTCCATATCTATAATAGTGCTTACGACGCTATGTTCAATCTCCCTTTTACTTGCTCCAAACGCTGCTAACTGTGTCCCTCAAAATTACACCCAGTGCAAGGCGGGAGCCATTTTTAGATTTCAACGAAACCAAAATGCATAAGATGCCACGAATGATGACGAAGTGTGTAGCAGGACAGAAAATACGTATTCCATTCTGCTGGTGTTTAATTATAGTTCACAAACTCTGCTTTGGAACTGCCAAAGAGAGACAACAATGAAATTTATGATTGCAAACTTGCTTACGGTTCTTCGTACCAGATACTGGAATCACATCTGTAGCAGCGTCTACGAAGCTAGGCTTAATCTCTCTTTTACTTGCCCCAAACGCATGGCGCTGCTAGCTGAGTCCCTCAAAATTGCACCCAGTTCAAGGCACCATGTTTAGATTTCAACGAAACCAAAATGGATAAGAAATCATAAATGTTGACGAAGTGTGTAGCAGCACAGAAACTACGTATTCCATTCTGTTGGTGTTTAATTATAGTCCACAATCTCTGCTTTGGTAGTGCAAACAGAGACAAAAAGGCAATTTACGATGGCAAATTTGTTTAGACATATTTTTAAATATTTTAAATATTTCTAGTACTATTCTGTAGCAATAGAAAGCTATTTGGTATTTTATTATGCTTTTTAAAATATTCTTAATGTTTTTACAAACTTTGAGAAATTAAAAAAATTTTTACCCTAATTTTTTTTTATAATAGTATTGATTTTGAAAATTTGGAAAGTTATGTATATAATAAAAATTCCATGTATTTATCATAAATACAAATTTATTTCTGTATTTTATTAGGTGTTCTTTACAAACCTTAAAATACATTTTAAAAATTTCTGCATTCAAATTTTTATGCATATTTTAAAAAGTTGCTTTAGCTTTATTAAACATTTTAAAGGATATTAACTTTTTTAATGTCATACAAAATAAATATTTGTAATTGCTTAATTTTTGGAAATGATTTCCGTTTACATTAATTATGTATTTTTGGTATTATTTCAAAAATTTTGCAATTTTATTTTGATTTTAAATGGATTTCTTTGTGTAAAATAAATCTAAAAATTTTATTTTTTAAACTTAGTTTTCAAAACCATTTTATTTATTTGCTTTTATTTTAAAAATTATAAAGTAAGTACTGAATTACTCTCAATAATCCGCAATTCTTTTTTTAAGCCTTGTATTTTATTTAATAAGTGTTTAAATCATTTAAGAAAATAAATATAAATAAAAAGCTCAAGCTATAGGAAATTCTTTTGTTTCTTAATTGATTTTTTTTTGGTGCATTGTAAATTGTTTTAAAATTGTTTATATTTTCAAATATATATCGACAATTCTATGAAAAAATGCCCGAAAAAAAGAACATTTTTTACCTGATGTCTTGTAACTTCCATAAAATTATTTGTTTTCACAAAATTCATTAGTTTTCAGTTTTTCGAAATTGCAAAAACACACGATTTATTTCGTCTTTCATTTTATAAAAAACATAAAAAATCTCAAATATATGTAACTTTAAATAGTAATATCTCTGGGAAGATTTTGTGAATTTTTAAGATTTCAACGGCGTTAAAATTTTGCTTCTGTCGATTTTAGTTTGAACATTTAAAAAAATGGAAAAAAGATTTAAAACTGCATTTTATTGCAATTGCATTTTTTAAATAAATTTTTCTTTATATATTCTATTTAAAATTTTTGTTATTTTAACATATTTGGAAAATATAAAATCTTTAAATTAACATAAAAAATTTAAAAAATTGTACGTACAATACAATTTTTAAAGAAACTGCTAATTTTTTCAAATAAAGATAATATTTTTTTGTAATTTTTATTTTTTGAAAAAAATTCTTTTAATTTGTATAAAAGTTAACAAAATATAGAATGAATGCAATTTTAAATATTCATATGTCTTGAAGTTATAGAAGTACTTGTCTAACTGAAAAAAAGTATATAAAGGATTATTGTCTTCTTCAAAATATCCTTTTCGTTCAAAAATATTCTAAAATGTAAATGGAATTTATAGATGAATTTTTTAGTTTTTCTTTCGGTGTATTTTAAATTTTGTTTACTATATATATAATTTTTTTAAATAAAATATATATATACCTACTTACACTTAAAAAAATAACAGAAAAATATATTTTTTTATATGAAAAAAAAAAAAAAAGTGTGAATAGGTTTTACAAAAAGTGAAAAAATATGGATTCTTATTTTAATGTGAATATTCTCTACTTTCTAAATGTGCTAAAAATCAAAGAATTGAAAAAGCATATTGAACGAAAACGCATTTTTTAAAACTCTTTTTTATTTGTATAATATTCGTATTGAAGCTCAAGTAATCACAATTGAAACGCCGTTTAGATCATTGAATTCAACAAAACCTTCCCAGAAATATTGTTTTTTAAAATTATGTACTTTTGAAATTTTTTAGGTTTTTTTTTTTTTTAGAAAGTTATGCTTTTTAATGTCCTTTATAATTTCTTTTATTTATTTTAAAATATTTTTTCAGGTTTACAGAACATAAAAAATTGCCTAGTTATTGTGAATGTATTAGTAGTGCTTTTTGTATATCCTTTCTTTGCGTAATTTAAAAAATTTTGATTTTTTTTTGAAATTTTGCTTTTAGAATTTTTTTTATCATTTTTAGTTTAAGCTTCTGCTTGATTTTTTAAATAATTGTAGTATTTTTCTTTTTTTTTCCAAAATTTAGTTTATTGGTAACTACAGGACATCAAAATATCTGCTTTTTCATAATATATAAATATTTTCATAATTAGTTAATGTTTTAGTAAGGCTTTTCACATATCCTTTTTTTTGTTTTTGATAATTTGAAAAAGTTTGAACTTTTGCAGAATAGAAAAAAATTCCGCTGTTTGTTAATATATACAATTTTTGTTAAATTTTGCTGGTTCTTGTTCGGCTTTTTCTAATAAAACTAGTACTATTTGATATATTTTTTTGTACCTTGTTCCAACATTTCTTAGAATTTAAGAATTCTTAATCATTTTCTATTATATGAATTCTGTTGTGTTTATAAAACTTTTGCTTTCAAGGAAGGACAATGCATTTTTAAACCATTGTAACATTTATTCTAATTTTTCTAATTTTATCTATATTTTTCACTTAATATCCTGTTATTTTGTATTTAAAATCTCGTTATCTGTTGTTACTGTTTTCTCTTCCTTTTTATTCAATAAAAATTAAATAAATCCTTGCTAATATTTTCCCCTATTTCCTAAGATTTTTCTTTGGTTTTCCATTAACTTTAAGCTGTTTTTTTTTCGTAAATTTGCATAATTTATTTAAAAAAAATTCTACTTACCTTGTCTTAATTACTTTGTTTATCCAGCAGTAAATTCTATGGAGAATATCCTTTTATAAATGTAGTAATAAGAGGGGATATTAGCAGCTTCTTGTTAAAAAGAAAATTAAAATTCTTTTGTATATTATATTTACTTTTAATTTCAATAAATTTCATTTTATTTTTTCCTTTATTACATGGCTATTGTTTTAGCAATAGAAGTTTTTTTCTGTGAAAAATTTTTTAATTTTTGTGTATGCAAAATTTTAATCCATTTTAATCCTTTTTTTCAAGGAAGTAGGAGTCTATAATTTTTATGTTTGCAATTTGAATATTTATTGTAACTTTATTATGTTTTTATTTCATTTCAGCTTTTGTTTGTTTTTTTATATTTTTTTCTATTTAATTTTCATTGAAATCTTTTTTCTTTCATTTTATTTTAAACAATACAACATTATTTTTGCACTAGTTTGTTTTTTTCTCATCTATTAAATATTAAAATGCCATTATCTAGTTTTTATAAATACATACACAGTTTTTTGCACTCACTTTCTGGTTGTTATGCTCACACATACAAATACGCAAAAGGCAACAACAACTAGGACAATATTAACAAAAAAATTGTTATTTGTTTCAACATTATACCGCCATTAGAGTGAAATGTTGTTGGTTGTTTTGCTGTTGTTGCGTATATCCTTTTTTAACTCAGCTTTAAAAGCTTTTAATGCTTATTCTTGTTTTATTTTTGTATGCACAATTTTCATAAGAATTTTAATAAAACCTTTTCAATTTAATAAATGCAGACATTAAAGTAAAATTTTGCTTTAAAAGAATATGATTTTCGCTTAAATGTTAAATATTTTGTTACGGTTTATTTAAATAGGGATGGGGTTTATAATATTAATAGTTTCACTTGTTGCCTTAAATTCTTTTCTAATTTTTTCATATTTTTATTCAGTTCACATTTTTTATTATGTTAGTTTTCATAAACTACAGTAGAGTTTTATGAACTTAATTTAGTGTTTTAGTTAATAAGATCCATAAAAGTTATTCATTATGTTATCTGAAAAACAAATAAAGGGACAAATTTAAAACTTAGCAAAATGTTATAGACTTCTTTAGGTAAAAATTTTAAAATTATGCTAAATTTTTGATCAATTTTAAGTTAAAGGGATGTAAATTTTAGCTATATTTTAGAAACCATTAAAAAACTAAAGAAAAAATTTAATTTAAATAGGTGCTTTCATATATCCTTTTTTAAAATTGTAAATTTTATTGAAAATATGTTTTAAATACACATTTTAAAAGAAATATTTTTAATTTTTTAAAATTATGAAATTTCAAATTTTTATATTTCTTTTAACTTTTTTGATAATTTTTTAAGCTAAAAGAACGTTAGTTTTAATATTCTTTAAAAAACCATTAACATTTGTTAGAAAATACTTTGTTTAAACAGATCCTTTTATATATACTTTTTTTTAATTTAAAAAAATGTATCACGTTTTCTTAAAAACCCATTTTTAATAAAAATTTTTAAGGAAATATGATAAAATTTTTTAAAAATATGAAACTTAAAATTTTTATTTTAAATTTATTTTTATTTTTCTAAAACTTTTTGTTGAATTTTAAGCTAAAGGAATGTCAATTTTAATAGTCTTTTAGAAAGCATTAAAATTTCTTAGAATATACTTCACTAAAACAAGTCCTTTCATATATCCTTTTTTTATAAGAGTAAAATATTAAAAGAATTATAGCTAATACATTTTCCAAATACATATTAGAGCAAATATTGCGGTATCTGAAAGGCAAACAAAGAGAAAAACTTAAAAATTAGCAAAAAATTATAAATTATTATTATAAGCGTTAAAATTATGCAAAATGTTTGGTAAATTTTTAGCTTAAAGGACGTTAGTTTAAATATCCTTTAAAAATGCATTAATATCTTTTATGAAATTCTTATTTAAATTATAAAATGTGTATTTCTTCCTTTCAATCATTTTTATTCACTTTTTGCATCTTTTTTCATTAGATAAATTCTTGTTTTTACAATAAAGTGACATTTTTATAGTTTTTATATATTATATTGTTCATATCACAATCTATGGGTCGGAATAAGTAGTTTACCCTTATTTGAAATATCTTGCATGATATCCGGAGCCAAAAATTGTTTGAATAAATTTATTGAAAAGTTCGGATTTTCTGTGGAAAGTTTCTGCGAAAGAAACTAACGTATTTTTGAACTTTTGAACGGTCAAAATGCATTTTTGGACTTTGTGAAGCTTCTATGTAAGCTGCAGGATTCGTTTTTGTACAAATTTGTTGTAAATATTTTTCTAAAATTTCGATTTTTAAATTAACCATAGCGGTCGATAAACCACCAAGTTATTGGCAAAAATCTGTAAAAATTAATAAAAATATACACACACACAAACAAATTAAAAAGCATTGCAATGACTTTCAGTGCTGCTGTTTTCTGTATAAGCAAGCAGTAGTTGTTGATTGCATATACATACACAAAATAATTTTTTATGTATGATTGAACGGAAATAGAAGCATTGTAATGTGTTTTTGTGTTTTGTATAAGCATGTATCTACATACAAATAAATGTATATAAATTTAATAGTCATCAGAAGCTATCAGTGTTGTTGTTTTTTTTTTTGGAAGCAACGCTTGTTATGATAGTTTAATTTTGTGTTTACATTTTTTTTAGTTTGGAAAAAAAATGTAGATTATTTTTTTAAGTATAAATGTGAAAATATGAAAGCATACTTTAAGATGTAAATTTTATTATTTATCGGTAAGGTGGTGTAGGGCACAAAAGGGCATTACCTACTAGTCCATCAGAAGCTCTGAACACTATATTGCACCTAACACTCATAAACCTACACATTATTGAATCACCTATCAATAGTGCGATAAGATTATCTGCAATGGAAGGCTGGAGATCAAGACAATATGGGCACGTGAGAATATTAAGTATAATACCCCCGCAATTCAATCAATCTACAGACTATATGATTCCCCGGATGGACTTCAGAAATACTATTAAAATCCTATTTCTCACCAGGAGTGAATGGAGAAGGGGAAATCTTCTTGAACAATTTGTAACTAAGATATACACTACGGCTCAAAGATAAACTGCGGTGTCGGCTCTGGTGTCTTCTCTAACGATCTTGAAATTAGACACTCATATAGACTCCTTGATGAGGCAACCGTATTCCAAGCGGAAATACTAGCGGTCAGGTAGCATGTAAACTAATTCGAGATAGAAATATTCAAGAGAATATTGGTTTCTTTCGACAGCCAAGCGGCAATTCTATCGCTCAAATCACCCAAAAATACTTCTATTCTGGTCAGACAGTGTAAAGAGGAACTGCTAGGACTAAGCCGACTGTATGACATTATTACAGTCTGGGTTCTTGCGCATAGGGATTACTATGGTAATGAACAGGCAGACGAATTAGCCCGGACAGGCTCTGCTATGAATGCTTCCTTATCGGTTTCGCAATCCTGTTAGGATCAGTCAAAAGCAGAATCCAAAAACACTATCTAGAGAAGGCGAAAAATAGATAGCGAAATCTGGACAAATGTAGAGTCGCGAAGGAAACGTGGGCTACCTACAACGAAAAACGCTCAACTCATTGGCTACAAACGCAGAGATATTTCGAGACTAATATCATTGTTTACAGGTCTCTGGACGATCGGAAAACATACAAGCAGACTTGGTCTCCCTTAAAATGAATATTGTCGTAGTTGTGGCAATCGCGAGAAGGAGGAGACAGTACATCATTTTCTGTGTGAATGGCCAGCCTTGAACGCAATCAGACATAAATTTCTATGAAGGCACCAATTAGACAACCTCTAAGAGATATATGATACTAGACTCAGTGAAATTATTAAATATCTCAATGCTACAGGCTGGATCTAATTACTTTATGTTCCCAAAAATTTAAAGTAAAGTTTAGAGATGATGTCATTTCAAATTTGAATCCTAGTTTTTTGAAATTTTATTTGAAGAAATGGGATAAATTTTTCTCGGTTATACCACAATATGTGAAGCAACCCCGTTAATTTCACTTTAAAATTTGTATCTCGAAAACCAGGGTTAATTTAAAAAAAGTTTAAATTTACAAGTTTAGGACACCATGATTACGTGTATTTGTAATGACTGAGAAATCTCGTGGAGCAGACAAAAAAATTTCTTTTGTCGCCCTGTGTTATAATCCTCAAACTTAGTTTTGGTACGGACAAACAGAGATAACAATGACAATGACCAATTGCAATTTGTTTAATACAACTTTCAAAATGTGAGGCAATTTATTACTAAGATTTTACAATTAATTTTTTTAATCCTATAAAACTACACAATTTCACTAATTTTCAACAAAACTATTTTCAAAATAATTTCTGAATAATAATTTTCAAGGCAATAACTTTGAAAAATTCTTATGAAAAATGACTAACTGCAAGCAGTAATATATGTTATAATTTTCCTAAAAAATGATATACTGCAGTTTTATAATATGCATATGACTAAGTTTAAATATATGAGTAGTACATTACTCATATCCTGTCATACTTTTGTTTTGGAAAGAAACTAAAAACTGCAATAAAAAAAAAATGATATTAAATAGTATATGGTTGTACTAAAAAAAGCATGGTTGTATTTGTTATGGTTAAATTTGGTATTTCAAAAAATGTGCTTATTTTGTAATTTCATTTTATTTTTTCCGCAATTTTGTAATTAAAAAGGTCCTCTCGTATACCCTTTTTTAAGAAACTCAAAGTTTGCATTGTATAATAGACTGAACTCTTGGAAAAAAATCTAGAAAAAATTTATGAAAGCACGAAAAATATTGAAACAATTTAAAAAGTAGATCTTCTGTTCCTACAAACGATCAAAAACCATAGTCTATTACATTTTGTAGACTCGAAATTGATATTTGTAATTTAAATAAAAAAAATATTAGAAATCTTTTTCGTAAAAAATTTCGCTCCATTATTGGAAAAAAGTTTGTGTTCCTACAAGCGATTGAAAACCATGAACCTTTGACGTTTTGTAGACAAAAAGAAAAATATCTATCGTATTTTGTCTCGAAATTGATTTTTGTAATTTGAATGAAAAAAGTATTAAACATTTTATTTTCGCAAAAAATTTGTTTTTATTATTGGAAAAAAAAATCGATTTTTTTTTGGCAAAATTAACATAAATTTCATATTTTTTGTTCCTTTTATGAGTAAAATATTGAAAATTTATAAATAATTTTTTAGCAATACTTCTATATAACTTTTATTGGAAAATAGTGAAGTTTAATATTTTTAATACCTTTTTTTTACTCTATATAAAGGAAAAAGAGCAGTAAGAATTTTCCTTGGATATTGAACAACTTTTAAAGTTGATAATTGTATTTAGTTTTCTTGAAGAAAACGTGAAATCTAATTCAAGAATATTTTGTTTTTTAAGTTTTAAAGAAGTTGCTATAGAGCATTAGCATCGAAAGTTTATTTGAGAACATAGATTTTTGGTAGGTACTTTTATATAAACTTTTTTGTTCAATTTCAAATTTATTAGATTTCAAAATGAAAATGGTTGAATGATAATAAAAAAAGACTTTATGTTTTTGAAAATATTCCATGATGTCTTTTTTACCAGATTTATTAAAAAGGCTTCTGTGGACCTAAATCTTTTCCTTTCAAAGGAAAATTTGAAAAGAAAGTTATCTGAATTTTAAAAGAAACTTTTAAAATATACTTTTGCTCAAACAAAACGTAGTTACTTTTGTATAACTTTTCTTTTCTTGATTTTTTATTTTAAATTTTGTTATTTTTATTGAAATCTTGTTTAAAATTTTGTAAAATTTTCTTTTTACATAATTTTAATTAAAACAAAACGGCACTAAGGGACATGTTTTCATAATAAGTTTTAATATATACAAATTTTTTCCAAAAATTTTGGTTTTTGCAAGCAGCTGTCATATATCCTTTTATATATATATTTTTTAATTTCTATCAGATTCTTTTATATGTTTTTATGTTTAAAATGTTTTATAACTAAAACCTAACCTAAAACTGAAGCTCTCATGTATTTCGTCTTTGAAAAATTAAAAACATTTTTAGAATTTTGCGTTTTGTTTTATTAAACAAAATTTGAAACTTTTTTTATTTTTATTATTTGTCTTTGTTAAGGATTCTTTGTGTTTAAAGAACGTAAAAGCTTTATACATTTAATATTCCATTAACGTTTTGCTGTAACCAACACTACCTTTAATCCTGTTCATATATCCTTTTTGTGAAATTTTACATTTTTGTTCTTTTTTTTTCAGGTTTTTAAATAATTTATAAAATTGTTTGTTACTTTTATGGTTAAGTTACTAAACGTTGTTGTTGTTTTATGGATTATAATATATTCTTATGGCTTTATATAAGTTTTAAAAAATATTTTTGAGGAATTTTTCTCACATTTAAATTTTTGGGTTTTAAAAGTTTAAAATAAACATTTTATTTTGTGTAAATAATTTATTAAATTTTGTGATTTACTTTAATTTTAAATTTAATTTTAAGTTCATTTTGTTGAAAGACTTTTTTATGTTTAATATTTTGTTGCATTTTTTTTAAATTTATATTATTTGAATTTCACTTAAAGAACAGTGTTTAATGTACAGTTTTGAAATGTTTATTGTATGCTAGCATTTTTTGATTAATGCTTATACCTGGTCATATATCCTTATTGCTGCCAGCATGTATTTTCTTATATTTTGATGTTTGTACTTAATACGTTTATTACATTATATTTTTATTTTCGTTTTCTTTTTACTTTAAAATTAATTTTAAATTTAATTGAGAACTCAATTTAACATTTTTTTCATTTAGTTTTTTATTATTGTATTATTTGGTTTTTTATATTTAATTTTTTGTTTTAAACTCACTTAAAGAACGTAATATTATGTACGTTATTTAGCTATATACAAATTTCTTATATTTTCCTTTAAATTCTTTACTTCTTCATATATTTTTTCTTTTAGAAATTTCCTCAACTTTTGTTTTATTAACACAAATTTCTTAAAAAAAAACTTTTCTTGTTTCCTTTTTTTTAGTTATTTTTCTTATAATTAATTATTAATTTTTTTTGGGGTTATGTTTATGTTTCTTGTTTTTTGTTTATACGTTTTTGTGTGAGTATACATAACTCTGGTCTGACACTTTCTTTATCCGTTTTAGACGTTTACAAGTGAACCATGTCCGACGTTCATTGCAAGACTAACAACATGCTGTTGTACGCATAAGGGCGCTGTTTTGTATTTTTATATAGTGGTCATGTCTATGAAGTTACACTCTTTCATTACTCTCTTTCTCTCAGTTTCAGAAAAAAAGCTATTTGATTTTCCTTTTTTTTTTTTTTTTTTTTGGTAGAGGCTTTAAAGTGTTGAACACGAGTGTTGAAACGACCTTGTCTGTTTAGGATTGAAAATGAACTTTTCGTTTACTGGGTTAATATAATGCACATATGAACATGAGGTACCATCATGACAGCTATAATAAATGGGAATTTTTTTTCGAACAGGGAACATAATGAAGAAGAGAAAGAGAGGTAAGGGAAAAGAAGAAGAGAAAGAGAGATGAACTAAGAGTATTTAAGAAATATATTTTATGTTCCACATAAAATAAGAGTAATTTGCTTAAAAGGCGCTGGGAAAAATATCCCAGTATTTTTTTTTATTACCACAAATATAAAACAGAAATATTTAGCATTAATATTATTTTAAATTAAAAAACCTCTCATAGATAGACATAAATTTGTTTTTTTTTTAGAAAGATAAATGTGTAAGATTAAATTTAATTTGAACTTGTAAAAATGTTCATTATTATTTGAAAGTTTTTTCTTACTGAAATATCTTAACATGTATCTGTTAACATGACTGTTAATTGTACATAACATAATATACAGGGTCAGATTAATTCGATATTTTTTGCCGATTGAATTTTTGTAAGAAACATGTGTTTTAGTAATGTTTTTTAATTTCCTATTCACATCTAAATAAATGATCATATTAAAAGTGAGTTAAAATATTATAGTCGGCTGTATTATGAGTTTTTATTTTTACTAGTTTTCAAAAAATATAAATTTTGAGATAAAAAGAAGGAAAAAGAAAATGTATTCAGAGATTCTCTTAGTTTTATAAATTTTATACATTCTAGTGATCTATTAATTTATAAGAAAAAAAGGAAACACTATTACAATTTCATAAACATGGAAAATAAAATTTTTCAAAATAATCAAACATTGTGATAAAAAAAATGTTATTGTTCTTGTAAGTTTTATTTATATTTTCATTTATTTTTATTCATTCTCTCCTGGCCAGCCAGAAGGTCGCAGTTTTAATCTTTGATGCACTTCTGTGGAGATTTAAAAAGTACTTCGGATGCAAATAGACTGCGCAAGTTACTATCCAAAAATCCCGGTACGCCTAGAGTCCTAATGATACCATATCATAATTTTATGGAAAGTAATAGAGAAACTTTGGAACTATTGATAGCAGCAAAATTTACTGGTTGTTAGGACTAAATCGGAATCTGAGTTAGGACAACACTCTCCGTCTTCAATCTCAAATTCACATAACCCAATTAGTGGTCTTCATAGTAAATGAAGAAAAATTAATGTGAGCAGTATAATTTTTTGAACCCTGTAAAAAATTTCCCGGCGCTATTAGTCATTAGAGTATGTCAGATCATAATCTTTAGGTATAATCTCAAATGGAGATATATTGGATGAAGTGAAGAGATGTTGTTGTGGTTCCCAAAGCGCGAAAAAAATTACTCTGTCATTGTTTTTATTGAAAACTTTGGAAGGGCTAATCGATGTTAATGTCAGAGAAATTCATTTACCGGAAAATTTCTGCAGAGTACAAAATACCTACCTGCAAGGAAGATGAGTGGGGACTGCACTGCATAGTGTTTTTGATAGAATTAAAGATACACTCGATAGGAAGGAATATTTAATGGTATCCTTACTGGAAATAGAACAGAAAAGGGATCATGTGAATAAATTTAAATTTGGGTGTAGGTAGTTCAAAGAAGTTTGTGCCAGGAGGCATCCCTCAGAGAGTTGTTATTTCTTCACTTTTGTGGAACTTTGTCGTAAATAAAGTCCCGTTTAAACTTAAAGATAAAGACACGAAAGTAGTCTTATACAATGATGATTTTGAGCTCTTTACTAAAAGTAAATTTCGTTCCACGATAAGTAAAGACATGGAGTCAGCCTTAGGCATCATTCTGACAGATAATAAATAATATGATCTGGGAGTACATACAAATCTCGTGGAAACAAAATATTGGAAGTCGAATGCAAAAACCTTTGGATAGAAAGCGCAACATACAAGAAACCCTCGGAATAAGAAAATGTATAAAAACGCATTTAAATTGCCTTATTATATATGGACCAGAAAAAAAGAGTAACTGCTTCAAAAAGAATATTTTTACCATTTTAGAAATTGTGCTATATGCAGTTATTAATAACTACTTCCAAAAAGTGAAAGAGAGGGAACAAGTGGTTAATAATTTCTTTAAAAATTAAAATTTCATAAATTTAAAAGTATTTGTTTATCTCTTAATAAAACTAAAACAGTATTTTCATTAAAATAACTTTGTAAACATAGTTTACTTCTTCAGCACTTTTCCAGTACTTTTTTTTAGCTGGGGAGTAGGGTTTCGTCGTCGGGAAGCATTGGGAAAAATTCTGGTTTTCACTTCCCGATTCCCGGGAATTGTCTTTTATACGAATATTTAATTTGTCGAGAATTCATGGTTTCCCAGGAACATAACAAGAATTTTATCCATTCCCGGTAGTTTGGAAATCCTATTGGTAAGTTATTGTTCGGTGGCAGACAGGGAACATGAAAACATATGTAGTGCAGAGATTATGTAGGATTAAATTGAGAGAAAACTGGTTTGCATATTCCGTTTTTCCAGACTACGCGATCTAAGTTTTCAATGATGAATATAGAATGTAAACTGGTACTGATTCGCGTATCTTCTCTGATGATATGGGCCTTTCAGGATCCCTCAGGCTAAAAAATTCATGCAGGATTTTTCCAAGCGGAAATTTATGTCACCAAAGATAATTTATGAATTTCATTTCTATACTTCAAGTATTGATATGAGGACAGTCTTATACCAATCAAGGTTATAAATTTAAATATGATAATGTCCAAATCTCTAGACGACTTTATACGTTCCAGTTAGAATACTAGCTCGTCGAATTGATATCGGTCGCGGAATAGGAAGTGTTCACTTTCCAATATATGCGCGGTGAACGGATCGTCCTTAGACGCGTAATTTTTTTGAGAACTTTGCAATTGGAATTCGGTAAAAACCGTTTTATAAGCGTAGGAGATGTTTCCCAAAATATGTTTTTTGCAAAGCAAATTTAGAAACTTTTTTTTTAATTTTTATGCTGAAGAAATAAACTCAACCGGACCATTAATAACCGAGGTTTTGGCTAAAGCGCACTTTGGACTTTCCTACATAAGTTTGAGTCTTTGTTTTATTACTGAAAATTCGGAAATTTTTTCTAAACTTTTGTGTTAAAAAAATGAACTAAGTCGAATCAGTATAAACCGAGTTATATGCCAAAACGATATTTTTCTGGAATTTCGAATTTTTAAATTAGTCAAATCGGTCCATAAATTTTCCACCATACCTTTTTTTATACTCACCATCAAAAAACATGTATTGTATATTTGGTTTGTCGTTCTCTGTGTAACATGAAGTATATATACTCTAGATCCTGGTGAGTCATGTTCGTCTGTCTGTCCGTTTGTTTGTCTGTGGAAATTAGAATAGGGCTCGGGCGGACTACCTAGGGGGACGAAATTTGGCTCGAATATTTGTTTTATACATGGTTTGTTTGGTATTGAAAATGGGTAAAATCGGTTCATAAACAATATAATTAAAAAAAAAAAACAGGGTGTCCACATAACTTCAGTTCGCACCGATATCTTTTAAACAAAAGCATTTACGACAAAGAAATTTTGTGAACCAGGAGTAATACCTACGTGAACCACACAGAGAAAATATATTATTACAGTATTATCTCTACTAAAATATTATGTCCTCATTGTTAATTTTATTGAATTTTAATAACTCTGTGTTCATAATAACAATGTTTTTGTTTAAATTTAATCATTTAATGTTTACACTCAATAAAAGTTTGAATATGGTTAACTGCAAAAAGTGTATAATTTAAATATTATTACGAGAAGCAAAATTTTATTAATATGAAAAATATCATTATTTCAACGACCATAAAATATTTTAAGTTTTCAAACTTTCTTTCTTCTGTTTTTAAACCATATTAGTATTATTATTCCCATGACCATAAAATGTTTCAAATAAGTTTATAATACTTATTCTTTTTATAAACTTAGTGGAAAAATTCATAACTTGTTTATTTTTAAATATATTTTGTTTTTAATATCTGTTTTCTAACTTCATTATAATTCTCATTTAGTTTATATATAAATAAATAAAAATAGACAAGGTATGGCTATACTCGGTGTAATTCAAGCAATGTAAGATATTGATTAACTGCCATTAAATCTTGCATTTGAACCAAATATGGTGTTATAAGTGAATATAATTAATAAACAAATAATATTAATTTTTTTTCGCTAATGGACACTTTTCTCTATTATTTTGAATAAAAAATTTACAAAAATAATTTTTTATTAATACATTTTATTTTAATATATGATAATATGTAATAATAATATGACAAAATGTAATAATAATATTGAAGGATTGGATAACTATATGATAACAGGGGATAATAATAAGATAAAATGTAGTCATAATGTGACAATGTAATACAAAAATATAATAAGATCGGATAGTAATATAATAACATCAAATCTTAATGAGATAGAATGGAATAATGATATAGTTGAATCATACATTGGAAAAATATACCATAAAATCGCACATAATATTACAAAATGCAATCATAATTATTACTCATAAAGTAGATTATGGTCACTACAGATGTAGTTTTTCTCTGAGTGCAGGAGCAATATCATTTAAAATATTTTTTTCTAAGTGTATGTTTTTTGGCGATGTAAAGAAAAAAAAAAAAGATCTTAACCAACTATTTTTCACTAAACTTCTCTAGTCTCTTGTTTTTCACTAACAAATCTGTTTAGTTATTAATTTATTATCTATTCACCCAAATTTTGTATTTTCCCTTTCAGGAGCTTAAAAAATATTCGCTATATTGCTACACTTTTCATATTTACTTTATTTTTCATTTATTATTCATCATCATAATTGTCAACATTTCAACAACAATATAAATATTGAATGTATTTCATGTTGTTCATCATCATTCTCATCATGCATCATTATACACAGAGACAATTGTTGCAATGTTATTTTTCCTCATACAATATATGACGTATTTTTTTTTTCAAATTCGTATATTTACTTCAATTGTATTGCTATTGTATTTTTTATTTATTTATTTTTTTTGTTATTCCGTGTTTATATTCAAATATGAAATTTATGAATATTGATGAAACGTTAACATAGTTGCATGTCTGTTATAGTAGTTAGTAGTAGTTGAAAAATACTAAAAATCTACTCCAATATATTGTAGTGTCCTTGTTTGGGAAAGGTTGCATTGTTATGTGGAGGAGAGAGCAAAAGAATGGCATATAATTATAATTACAACAACCTTTATCCTTGACATTTTTGACGAGTAATTGACATAAAATTTTGGAATATTTTTAAAATATTTATGAATACAATTTCAGGGTAGAGATTTAAATGCGAACTAAAACGTAAACCAATTGGGGGGAAAAATTGTATTTTTTTTTTAATTGAAGTGATTTTTTTCAACAATAAACTAAATTATGCAGTTTCTATAATTATGTTAAAATAATTTATTAGTTATTTTAGTATTTATCTTTTTATCCTTTTTAATTTGAAAGAAATTTGCAGATTTTTCTTGTTAACAATTTCTACTTTATTATATAGTGCAAAAATCTATTAAAATTCTTTACATATGCTTCGAATATTAAAGTCCTTTTATATATATCCTTTTTTTTAATGAAACAGATTTTTTTTATCTTAAAAGTTGTAAATCAAATGTAATTTTCTAAATATTGAAAACTTTTTTAATTTTGTCAATAATTATAAGGTCCTTCCATATATCCTTGATTGAACATATACAAATTTTGATATTTTTTTATTAAAAACTTATCAATTATCAAATAGTGACTACAGATTAAAAAAGAATTAATTTTATTAACCATTACAAGATCCTTTCATACATCCTTTTTGAAAAAAATTGCAAAATCTTTGCTCACTACAAGTTGAAAATGTATATGCAGTCCGTAAAACCTAAAAAACTTTTTAATTTTTAAAATTTTTATAAAGTCCTTTCATATATTCTTTTGTAAAAAAACAGAAATTTTGTAGGTTTTCTTATTTTATAAATTTTAAATTTTCTTATAATCCTTTACAATGTAAACGTTTTAGAATTTGTTGAATTTTTACATAATTTTTTCATATATCCTTTTCGGAAATATTAAACATTTATAAATTTTTTTTACAACATGTCATACCCCAAAATTTTAAAACTTCTATATATTATCAATTATCTCAAGGTTCTTTCATATATACTTTTTGTAAAAAATGGAAATTTTTATTTATGTTTACTTCTCAAAAGTTTAATTGGTATGTTCTCTAAATAATGAACAAATTTTTAATTTTGTCAATGATCGTAAGGTCGCTATTTATTATATTTCTTTTGGAAAATAGAGAAATTTTGTGGTTTGTTTTCACTTACTACTTGTAATTTAATAAAAAGTGTCTATAGGTTTAAACAAAATAAAACTTTATTAATTATTACAAGGTCTCTTTATATGCCCTTTAATGGGAAAATTTAAATTTTAGACTTTTTTTTTCTCACTACAAACAGCCAATATGTATGTAGTCCTCAAAACCTTGAAAAATTTTAAATTCTGAACATTTTTATTAGATCCTTTTCTAAAAAAATACAAATTTTGCAGATTTTTTCTTCTTAGAACTTTACAATTTTTATGCGAAACTTGAAAATGTGAAAATTTTCAAATTGTATACATTTTTACAAGATCCTTTCATATATCCTTTCGTAGAAGTTAAAATTTTATAATTTTTTTCGGTTAACAATAAGTAATCTTAATTTTTTTAATTTCTACATTTTGTCAATTATCATAAGGGGCTTTCATATGTCCTTTTTCTAAAAATTCAAATTTTATATATTTTTTATTACTGTAAATTATAATTTAATAATCCTTTAAAATTTAAAATATTTTAAATTTCATTAGTACCTAGAAGTTTGTTTCAATATTCTTATTGAAAAAATAGACATTTTACATTCTTTATCCTCTTACAAATTAAAAGTTAATTTAAAGTTCCTAAAAGTTAAAATACTTTAAAATTATGCTTCCATAGATCCCTTTTGGAAAAACACAAATTTCAGAAATTTTTTCTTAATATAACTTATAAATATTTATGTAGTTTATGAAAATTTAAAAAATTTTAATTTTAGAAAGAACTACAGGGTTTATTTATACATATGTATATCCTTTTTTCTCACTGAAACTTAAAAATTAACACATAGTCCATAAAAAATTAAAATTTTAAAATTTTATCAATATTTACAAAATCCTTTCATATATCCTCTTTGGAAAAATCAAAATGTTTCTATTTTTTTTACTAAAGCTTGTAAATAAATATGTTGTCCCTAAAAATTCTAAAAACTTTTAAATTTTGTCAATATCTAAAAGTCCTTTCATATATCCTCTTTGAAAAATTTAAAATTTTGAGAAATTTATTCCCACTATAACTTGTTAATTAATATATAATCCTTAAAAAGGTAAAAACTCTCAAATTTTATCGGTATTTAGAAGATTCCTTCATGTATTCTTTTTGAAGAAATAAACATTCTATAGATTTTTTTTCTCATTAGAACTTGTAAATGGATATGCAGTTCCTAAAATTTTAAAAACCTAAAAATATTATTAGTATTTACAAAGTCCTTTCATATATCCTTTTTTGATAAGTAGATATTTTTATGATTTTTTCTCCTTAACATTTCTCAATGAGTATATAGTCCTTAAAAATTTAAAAACCTCCATTTCTTTTTAATAATTACAAGTGCCTTTCATATGTCCTTTTTTGAAAAATTTTAATTTTGTAGATTATTTCTTCTTGTAAATGAATATACATTGTCCAAAAATTTAAAAACTTTTAATTTTTAATAATAATTAGCAGATCTTTTCATATATCCTTTTTAAATAAAAAGTTATTTTAACGTGTAAATATATTATTTTAAGTTTTTTTTTCCATCACTAAAAGCTCTTAAAGCAGTTAAAAGCCTTTCCCAAGAAAAAGTAAGGAGTCACTTGTATTTACTGTCAAATGAACTTGAGTTTACTTCCCCAAACAGTCCTTTTAGGACACATACATATATAATATTTTTCTTCTTATAGCTAAAGCCTGCAAGTGTGTTGTATGAGTATGAATAGTGTTTGTGTTTATTTATTATTCAACAAAGTGTGAAAAACATTCTGATGAAAATTCTATGTGTGCGTAAGAAAAAATAAATAAATAAAATAATCATGAATTCCAAAAGAAAATTGTTAAAATGATTTGATGTTATGTGGCATTTTATCATTCTCATACTGTTATTTTATTTTTTATTGGAAGACAAAAGAATTTTATGTTATTTTTTCCAGAGAAAAGATGAATTTTTTAAAAAATTGTTTATCTTCTGAAGAAATGTTAATGTTTATTTTTTGTACTGAAAATCTTAAGTAAAACGAAATCATGAATTATTTTATATTAACATAAATTTTTGATATTTTTTTTTTTGAATTAAAAAAAAGTGTAAAACTTTGCTTAAATTCCTTTTAAGTAAATAATTTCGAGTCTATCAAATAAAAATATTTTAGAATTAAATTTTTTATTAGTTTTAAAACCAAAAAAAATATTCAACCCTTCTCATTACACCATTCAGCTTCCTAGCATTTATTGTTGTCCGTTTAGAGGTTTTCTATACATTTGGTGGTCCCTTAAGTGTCTGGTTACATCTTTTATACCATATAATATTTCTTATAAACATACTAGAGAACAACGTTTAACAATAAATGACCTTCATATTAAAAACCTCACATTCTTATAATATTTACCACTATAAATATATCTTTTGATTATCCTTTGGAAACATGCATGTTTGTTTTTTTTTTAAACAAACCAAAACATGTTTTAACAACTATAAGAGGTAAACCATAAAAGTATGCTTAATAAAAATGTAGAAACTGTAAAAGAACAAAACCTAGATATATTATATATTTCAAAAGGATTTTATTGTGAGTGTGTGTCAATGACTGACAATGGAAAAGGTTTAAGTGGTCATTATCTTCTTTCAAAGAAGAACTAAAAAAGCTACAAATTTTTAAAGTAAGATACATAAAAAATGTATAACAAAATTATTTATAACAGCAAAGATTTAACTACAAAAGTCCATTGAATTTAATAAAGAAAAATAAAGAAATTTATGGCACATTTTTTTATGGAATTAGTTTGAAATTTCCAGCTAACAACTCACAGAATATTGAGGACATTTAAATGGGTTAAAAAAATATATTTTCTCTTGATTTAAAATTCTTTCATAGCTTTTATTTGAAAAGCAAAATATTCAAAATTTTCGAATTTTAAAATACTTTAAACAGTGTATAAAATATTTATTTACAAAAAAAAAAAAAAACGTAAAATATAAAGTCTTTTAAAATCTTTCTTTATATCCTTAAATATTTTCAAGATAATTTTAAAAACTTTTTCGACCCACAACTTATAATTCTTTATATATAGCTTAAATAAGTTAAAAAATTTTAAATATTTCAATAAACCCCAAGTCTATTCACATATCCTTTTTTATTTAAAACAAAATTTTGGCAAAACGATCTGCTTATAATTTGTAGCTTATTTTACGGACGTTAGTAAATATTTTCATAATTTTAAAATTTTTTCTGATATTATTTTTTTGTTTTTTAAAAAATTTGAAAATTTTGAAGAAATATAAAAAATCTTAAGGTTTTTATATAATACAGAAATATATTCCTATATAGTTTTTATTTTTCACTAAATTTTATAAAATTTTTATTGCATAATGACCAAATATGGAACAGATTTTAAAATATTTACATAATATCACAATTTTTTCATATGTCCTTTTAAAATTATCAGTACATTTCGATTTTTGTTTTTAACGTACAACTTGTATTTTACAGCATAGTAACCAAAAATACAACAAATTTTAAAGTATTCTCATAATATAAAATTATTTTTATGTATCCTTTTTAACTTTAAATGTAGTTTATTGATCTGATTAAAAATATATAAAAAATATTAGGTTAATATTAAAGCCTTTTAATATAACCTTTTTTTAAATCATGAATTTTGTTTATTACTGTCTTTAAATCTTGTTAATAAATATGCTAAATTAAAGGTCATGAAAAGTATAAAAACTATGACACGTTACAGAGTCCTTTCATATATCTATTTTTATTTTTTAAGAAATTTTTCAAAATTTTTAGGTCGCGAGTTGTAGTTTATTGCTGTGAACGCAAAATATTTGTAAAACATAAAAATATTTATTTAATATTAAAAACTTTTCATATATCCTTTTTTTAATCTAGAATTTTTTCTTTTTTTTACAACTTGTAAATTATTATGCTGAATAAAAATAAATAAAGACTGAGCAAATTTTTGAATGATATGCAGAGTCCTTTCATATATACTTATTAATTTTAAAAAATTTTGTCTCACAATTTGTAGATTATTGCTGTGAGCACAAATGTTTAAAAATATTCAAATATTTGCTTAATATCAAAGCTTTTTTATATATCCTTTTTGTTGTATTAATATGTTGATTAAAAATATATAAAAACTATGAAAAATCACGGTGCTCTTTCATATATCCTTATTTATTTTTTAAGAAATTTTCAATAAAAATTTTAGCCCACAACTTATAGTTTATTGCTCTGATTGCAGGTAAGAAAAAAATAATAAAATAAAATAATTACTTAACATCAAAGTCCTTTTTTATATTCTTTTTTTAAACTGAGAATTTTGTATTTTTTTTCTTCACATCTTCCTGGTTAAAAATGTATAAAAACTATGAATATTTGTGAATAATTACAAAGTCTTTTCATATATCCTTTTTTGTTGTTCAAGAAATTATAAAAAAAATTTGGAGTTACACCTTGAAGCTTATTGCTGTGAACACAAATATTTACAGGATATTTAAAAATTAACTTAAAATAAAAGTCTTTTCATATACCCTTTTTGAAAAATAGAGAATTTTTCACATCTTGTAAATTAATATGCTGAACAAAAATACATAAAAACTATGAAAATTTATAAATAATTATAAAGTTCTCTCTTATATCCTTTTTTATCTGACTACATATATATTAAAAATGTTAAAATATTTGTGGAGTACAGAAGCTTTCCATATATCATATATACCATATATCATTTTATGCAATAACGGAAATTTTATAAAATTTTTTCTGTTTACAACTTGTAAATGAATTTTGTGACAAAAACTATATTAAATCTTTTAGATTTATTCATTTATTAAAAGATCTTTCTAAAAAAATTTTCAATTTTAACAAAATTTTGCCTACTATTTGTAATTCGTTCCGAAGAATTTTGTGACAAAAGCTATATTAAAGCTCTCAGAGTTTCTGAAATATTACAAAATCCTTTTAAATATCCTTTTTGATTCAGTGAAAAATTTTGAAAATTTTTCATTTTACAATTTATATTTCAGTACGGAAAAGTTTTAAAAATATTATAAAAGTTCTTTTATGGTAACAACTAGTCCATCTAAGCTTTTAAGAAGAATTGCAGCTGTAATATCCTATGAAAAATATGTAAGAATTTGCCTAAGATTGAATTATTTGGAACAAAGTAACAAAACACTTAAATATTTAAAAAAAAACATATAAACAATTTTTAATATTTAAGTAACTCTTCAGTTTGAAATTTTCAATTATAATGGTATAAATAACTAAACCTTTTGGTGTTTAAAATAACTTATATTTAAAAGATTTTAAAACTCTATTTAAAAACAATGTTTTTTGTACTTTTAAAAACTTTGTTCCCTAGAGCGTATGATTAACATTAATTTTGGGTAATTTAATAAAATCTAATATGACTTGGCTACAGAAGTATATATAAGGTTGAAATAAAATGCATTAAGTCGAGATGATATGCAGCTTCAATGCCCGTGTTAAAAGTAATACAAAATTTGCATGCAAAGTACAGATTTTCAATAGAGAAATATTTATTTTTAAAAATTTGCTGATACAAAATTTTTTTATAATATATAACGGTTTAAGGAATTTGGGAATTTAGTCTTTAATATCTTTAAAAGTCTTGATCACTAGAGCGTATAATTGATATTAATATTGTATAATTAGAAAAAAGTAGAATAGCTTAGAAACCAATGGGGTTAGAAGTTAGATGTAAATTGCATTGAGTTTATTAAAAAATGTATTAAAATTAGTTATTAAATTTGTTTTCAAATTCTCTACGTAAGAAAAGTAATAACAAAAACTAAATATTAATTTAATACAATAACATTTTAGTTTTAAAAATTAATTTTGAAAAAAATATTTTTTTAAGATTTAAAAAAAATTTTCCCTAAAACCTGATTAATAACAATTCTTTGAAATTTTCAAATTTCTTTCCCTTTTTTTTTAAGAATTTTGTTAAAAGCTATTAAAAAATCTTTTAAATTTTTAAATATTTTACTTTGTCCCCTAGAGCGTATGATTACTATTAATAAACTTATGTTTCATTTAAACTAGAATACCTTGACTATAAAAAATGGTACAACCTGTTATCCAAGCACGTATTGTTAGAAAGATTTGCAGCTTTAGTACTTTATTAAAAATGATATAAATATATAGGCAATTTATTCATTGAAAAAGGACAAAAATATAAAAAAGTTGGTTTTGAAAATATGTATTATTAGTAATAATAATTTTCCAATTCCAGTGCTTTCATTTTATATCTTAAATTGTTTCTAATTAGTGTAAATAGTAAGTTTATTTTAATTATTTTAAAAAAATGTACTTTTTCTTATTTTAATTAAATCAAATCAAACTTTACTGTTCTAGTTCTTATTTATGAGATTTTAATATGAACTTTTATTTAATCCCTTTACAATATTTCTCAACTATTTAATCCCTTCACATTTATAAAACCCCCTAAAATTATGCTTTAAATTCTAAAAATAACTTGCTTCCAAAAAAGCAAGCACTATACCAAACATAATTCTATTATATTCTTAACTAAAAATTGGAACAACTGCTGTGTTTCTTTAACCACATCTGGTATTATCTAGTTGTCAGTAAATGTCAAATTGTATGTGTAAGAAACCCACCTGTATTAAATTGTCACCACACATGTTGTTTAGGTGTGTGTGAGTGTAAATATGAATCTTTATACCAGCTTCATATAAACATGTACCTGTATGGGGCCATACAAGTGTAGAGTTTATTTTGTATATGTTGAACGTGTGGATTTAAACTTGTTACATTGAGAAATGTAAAGAAAAAAGAAAAAAAATGAAAATAAATATAAGAGAAAAACGTTATAAATTGTATATTCATTCTTGTAGTTTATATTGTATTTCAATATAATACCACAACCTCTATTAAACTCTTTACCATCTTCAAAACATTTAAAGCGCATTCAACTTTTCTCTCTTTATTTGCTAAGAATACCAGTTATAGTAAAACTTTTATAGAACATATAATAAAAATTGCAATGTAATATAATACTTAAGTCTTTAAAATAAATTGTAGTTTTCTTTTACCTATTTTTTTTTGCTTCGTGTTCTTACATATTCATCTTTTGCCTTGCTAAGATGCTGAACTGTTATTTCGTAGATGAATTTTTGTCCTTTTGTCTGACATCATCATTTTCCTATAGCAATATTTCTGTTGCAGACTTTGGTTGTGTGTTAAAAAAATGCTATGGTATAGTTGTCATAACTAAATTTGCAAAATGTGAGCATCAAGAAGATGGTTATGGTAGAGAGGCTATGTTTTTCTGATGGATGATATTGAACTTAATTTATTTTAAGTAAAATTTAAGATGGCATGAAAAATGATTATTATAAACAATGACTGCTGAAGGAAGCGGAAGCAGTTTGAAAAATTCAACATCAATCTTGTGGTTTCAAGCTTTGATATATTTTAGGTCAATTATTAAAAAAAAAACAGTAATATTTGCTTCAATGTTTTATTTACATTTAAAGATATTTAAAAATGAGTACTTTAAGATTTTGTTATAATTCATTTAAAATTAGGTGTATTAAATTTTAAGATATATGATAAATTAAGTATTATTAGTTACAACCATTATTTTTCTCCATTAATTTATTTAAGTACTAATTCCATTCAGTTAAGCTATAGTTAAGTTTTAGTTTAGTTCTAATTCAGTTCTATTTTATTTCTATTTCAGTTCTAGTTCAGTTCTATTTCAGTTCTAGTTAAGTTTTAGTTCAGTTCTATTTCATTTCTAGCTCAGTTCTAGTTCAATTCTAGTTTATTTCTATTTAAGTTCTAGTAAAGTTCTAGTTCAGTTTTAGTTAAATTTTAATTCAGTTTTAGTTCAGTTCTAGTTCTAGTTCAGTTTTAGTTCAGCAGGAACAGTTCTGGATAAGTTCAAGTTCAGGTAAAGTTAAGTTCTAGTTAAGTCCTAATTCAGTTCTAGTTCAGTTCTTGCTTTGTTCTAGTACGGTTCTGGTTTAGTTCAGTTTTAAATCAGTTCTAATTTAGTTCATTTCTAGTTCAATTCTACTTCAGTTCTAGTTTATTTCTAGTTCAGTTCTAGTTCAGTTTTATTTCAGTTCTAGTTCAGTTCTATTTTATTTCTAGCTCAGTTCTAATTCAATTCCAGCTTAGTTCTACTCTACTTCAGTTTTAAATCAATTCTAGTATAGTTTTAGTTCAGCTCTGGTTCAATACTAATTCAGTTCTAGTTCAGTTCTAGCTTTGTTCTGGTATGGTTCTAGTGTAGTTCTAGCTCAGTTTTAAATCAGTTCTAATTTAGTTTATTTCTTGCTCAATTCTAGCTCAGTTCTAGTTCATTTATATTTCAATTCTAGTTCTGTTCTATTTTAGCTCTAGTTTAGTTCTAGCTCTGTTCTAGTTCAGTTCTAGTTCAGTTATAATTCTATTCTAAATCATTTCTAATCCAGTTTTTGTTCAGTTCTAGTTCAGTTCTAGTTCATTTTTAATTCAGTTATAGTTCAGTTCTGCCTTTGTTCTTGTTCCGTTAAAGTTTTGTTCTAAATCAGTGTTAGTTAAATCTTAGCTCCGTTCTAGGTCAACTAAATAGATTAGTTCTATTTTATTTTTTTTTTAATTTTATTATTTAATTTAGTTGTTTCAACCACAATTTTTACAATTCAATATATTACCATATAGTATTTTTTTAATATAAAAGAAAATACAATTTAAAATATAAGTTGGGTTGTCCTCGGCATACGTTGAAGTTACTTCGTGGCTGGAAAATTTCTTATACACATCTCCAGGTGCTGAGGTTTTAATATTCGGGTTGTCGTATATTTTTTGTTTTCTTTATTTTTCATTTATTTGATTTATTTTAATTTAATTTATTTACTATTAGATTTTTAATTTTATGACTTTTAATCTAAGTTAAGTTTAATCTAAGTTAAGTGAATTTTTATAGTACTATCCATATTAAATTCAACGAGTGTTCAGTGAAAATTTATTAGGTAGCTTTTAATTTCTTTGAGTTTTTTTAATTTACTTTTAGTATTTAGAATATTTATGGGTATTTTGTTTAGAACAGTGGGCAAATCGATGGGCATTATGTTTCGGCCATACTCATTTGTGAAACGTTGGACTTTATATCTTCCTTATGTTTTTATTCTTGTATTATGTGTGTTTAAAAGTATATGGTGGACATAGATTTTTTTAATTATGATTATTGACAGGGGCGTATGATTAATATTTACTCTAGGTTATTTTATAAAATTTGGAATATTGTACCGAAAGACAGTGATAGGAAACTCAAACAAATCGCAAACTTTTCAGAAGATATTCAGCTTTGCTATTTCGAAAAACTGTATTGAAACTGTATTATGTATAAGAACATTTGTTTAAGAAACATGAGATTTCTAATTTATTTTTTTTTTAATTTTTAAAACCTTTGCAAAAAAAATTTAAATATAATAATACAAGACATTAACATTTAATTATGTTTTATCAAATCTTTATAATGAAACCTTGCATAAAGTTTGAGATTTTGTGCTCCATTAAAATTAATTACATCTTTATATGATTATGTGTTCCATTTTCACATTCTATACACTTTTTCTTTATGATAATAAATGACATTGGTATTAAATGTGCATAAATTATGATGGTCTTTTAGTTTTTTTATATAACACTGATTGCTAGACTAAAACCCTTCTACTAATAAACAAACTATGGCCAAAATTTTTGACTTTCCTTTGCTTGTGTACAAAAATAAATATGCATACTTAAAAACCATAAGACCATAAAACTATAAGAGTATGTAACAAGACCACAAGGTTTTTTTTTCTAAGGGAGGCAATTTTAAAAGTCCTTTAGTTGTTCAACGAGTTGCAAGAGTACAATAACCAAGACTTAAAGCTTTTATAAAATATAGTTAATATAAGACTGTTAAAGATTTAATGACTTTTTTCTGTTTTTCGTTTTGCTGGGCACAAAACTTATATAAAACATTTATGCATAATATGAGTTTTAAATAGACTTTTCTTCTTAAAGTTCATAGCAGCTCTTAAGGAAACCAAAATGGTTTCCTAACAATATTCACACATACACACAATGCATGAAATCATAAAAGTCAATTATAATGCATAGAATTTTAATATTTGTGCTAAATATAAAATAAGGCAAAGGAGGGAATGTGGAAGGGTAGTGTAAGAATGTGACTTGTTGGCCCAAAGGTTTGTTGTGGTTTTTGTGGCTAGTTAAGAAACTCATTATAAAGCTTTAAATATATTTTTTTACTTTTTTTCTTTTACTTTACAAAATAAAATTTTCTTTAAAAAATTTTTATGTTTTGGTAGTTTGTAAAGTTCTTAACACTTTTGTTGGTTATCCGGGTTAGATGAAATGATGGCTTACATCATTTGGCTTTTTGCTTTTCTTTGGAAAAAAAGCTAAAAATTTTGCCAATTATGTCAAAGTACCAGTATTACTTAAAGATTTATGTAAGTTTTTTTTCTTTACTTTTTTTTAGAAAGAAATTTTTTGTATTTTTATTTATTCTTTAAAAAACAAAACATATCAGTCCCCTAGATTGCTAGATTTTTTTCAAAACTTTTTCTTTAGGAACGAAAAGAATAAAATGTTAAAAAAATAAAAAAACAAACTTTTATTGCTTTTTAAGCTAAAAATGTGCATTGAAGTATAGCAACATTTAAACTTTGTTTTGTAAGCTTTAAATGCAATATCAAGGGGGGCGGGGGGGGGGGGGGGGGTAACATAACAAAAAAAGAAAAAAAAAAAACTTAAGCATGAAATTTATAACATGTGTTGTTTTCTGTAAGAAAAAAGTTAATTGTAAGGGCTTAAGTCTAACAATAAGCAACTTGTTTTATAGTTTTTTTTTAAATTGTGACAAACAACAAGTTTTTAAAAGAATAATTTTTCGTTTTACACAAGTTTTCGGTATATATTTAAAATTTGAGCTCCGTAACGTATGATTAATTCTAGGTTACTTGCTGAATTTTTTGATATTTCAAGTAAGAAAGGTGACAAAAAGTTTAAATAAAATAATAGAAGTTAAGAGAAAATGTAATAAAATCCCAGTTAGAAATTTCCTTAAGACATTATTAATTAGTTATTTGTGACAAGTCAGCCATTGTCCGCTGTTTCCGTTAAAAAAAAATTCATGACATTCTTAAATATTTTGTTAACATTGTAATATATTTTATTATTCCCTGCTATATTTCCAAACTATTAAAAAAAATATAAAAAAAACTTTGTGACCCGTTTATAATTAACCTTTATATTTTGTAATTAGTCTGTCATTTCTTAGCACTGCCAGAGCAATTATGATATCTTATGATTTTAATTTACTAAAACAAATATTACTATGATTAATGCATTGTAGAATATATTGTGAAATGACCTGAAGTCATTCGATGTCGCGGGAAAATCAAGAACCTGCTTTGCATCTGATAAACTGATTACTTTTGGTTTTTCCAACAACCAATAACATGTACTAACAACACCTTTATCGATTTATCGAGCTTTAGATACAATCCATATGAAATTCCCAATTTTTGAAAATGTTAAACAGTTATTTATAGACAAGAAATTATTGAATATGAAACTAATTTGGTGTATGAGCTATTACGATACTAGGTAAAATATTATCACATTTTAAAATTCTGAAATTAAAATTGTTTCATTTATATTAATACTAAATATGCATAGTAATTTTAGTTTAATTAAATTTTGAAATCTATATAATTAGAATTATTGCTGTTAGTTGTTATACTGAATTAACTTGGCCTCATTGGCTTATGATTCATTGAAGAATAAATAAATAAAATCAAAAAATTATTAAAAATAAAATAAAACCAATTCTTTTGGATCTACGGTTTCTAATACTATATAAGATAATACTGTAGATTGGTCAGATTATTAAGGCATCAAAGTGCGCACTAAGTCTTTATTAGTTGTGAACTGTGTGTCTCAATACTATTCAAAGACTTAAAATATTTAGTCAGTCATATATAATTGGTTCAAGAAGCTTAAAGATTCATATAAAGTTCTTGCAAATTTTCAAACTTAATCTGTATTTTCTGTATTTTCTTACACATATGTATATATTTAGATTTTAGTTTTCCCATAACTTAAATTTGATATAAATTTCCAATATAAATAAAATTGCTTCCCTTACCAAAATGTACTACAATTTTGTTAAATGTAGATCTCAATACCATTAATAACATTATATCGCATTTGGCACACATAAATGCTCTCAAATATTGGCGGAAAAATGCTATTATTCAAAATAATATACTTAATGTCAATAGAGTTAAAAATGATCTAAAAACTTAAAGGGGGGAGTTGCATAGAGATAAAGCAGCAAAAGAAACATAACGAAACTAAATATCAAAAATTGGCTTCTAAAGGTAAAAGACTGAAAAGAAATATTTTAAAATGATTTTAAGATTTCCTTTACATATTGTTTACTTTAAGAAACTATTTGAAACAATATAATAATTTTTATTCTGTTATATTAAAATGATATTTATTTGTGTTAAGTTATTAATTCACTTTTTAATGTATTAGCATACCACAGAATGCATAAGAAATATAATTTTGACATAAAACTTTATTCAATTTGATTTAGAAATTCATAAGAATGGATTAAAAATATAGACATTTTATGGTAAATATCAGAGATTTAAGGTTTGGGTTTACTATGCGTATGAATAATATTAATTTAGTAGTATGTTAAGAAACATGTTTATAAATTGTGTTCTTGTAAAGAAATTTTTAAATTAGATTTCAGAATTACCTGTTTTATATATTTAACATTCAATAACTTGTTTTATTCTATTAATTTTCAACCACCATTTATAATTAGTTAATTTTTTCTAAAGTTTTATTAAACTTAAATGAAACTATTTATAGTATAATATTTATAGTAATATATTATTTCTAGAAATCTGCATTAAAAATTACATTTTTCTATATTTTTTAAAATGATGATATGGGAGCGTATGATTGATATTAACTCTTTAGCAATTTAAGAAAATTTTTCAATAACTTAAAAGTTAATAGAGCTATTTAAAATATGATTTATTACTTAAACTAAAACCATCTAAGTTATGTTAAATTTGCTAAAAATAAAAATTCAGTTAAGAAAGGACTAAGAAAAATTGCAATGAAATTGAATTTTATGGAATACATTTTTGCAAATATTTTAGAATTATTAATATTTTATTAAAACCTATTTACATTTTATATACTATTTCACATATGTAGAAGAAAAATATATTTTATATGAAAAAAAATGCAAATAAATTTGCATAAAATACAATTTTGATTCTTTCATATATATTTTCCATTTTATTTCAATTTTTACAATTGTACTTGAAAAAAAGATGAAAATCTTCAAATACTATTATCTAAAGAAGTTTGCTTAAAGAAAGCTGCTAAGAAGTAACAGCAACCAAAAAGTCTGTTTAAGATGATTTCTCTTACTTAAAGAAAATAAAATAAATAAATAAAAAAAATAACATTTTTCTATTATTTTCTTTTGCTGCTTGCAGAAAAAAAGCTGTAAATTCTTTGTCATACACATATATTAAAACTCTTGAGTTTTAAAGTAAAATAGATATGAAGTAGCATCCTCTTTAGCTTTTACATACTCGTAAATGTAGCTGCTTTTGTGTTTTTGTGTTGAAAACGGAAATGCACTGACAAATATGCAAACAGTTACGTTTTGAAAAGGAAATGCATGTGAGAAAAAAATGAAAAATAATAATATATTAAATTATAGTAATAGTAATTTAAGTGTAAAATATATGTGAAAACCGGCAACCATTTTCCTTTTTCTCTGTTTCTTTACTCTGTGTTTCCCTTGCCCGGCTTAAAAGAATTTTTATTATGATTTATGACAACATTTATTTAGTTAATGTTTAGAAAAATGTTTTCTTTAAGAAAATAAAAAAAATATCAGGGAAACGAAGATGAAAGTTGTGAGAGAAAAAAATTTAATTTTTACAATTGAGTGAATTAGTTTAAAATGAAATAAAGCAGAATATAAAAAAATAAGCAAATTTTCAATATGAGTGTTAAAATGATAAATAGTCAGGAACGTAAAGAAAACTAATAAAACTAAGGCAAACTTAGTTAAGAAGCACTTAAGTTAAAGCTCACACTCAAGTAATGTATCATTTTATAGTTTAAAACTTTTTTCTTTAAGTTAAAATCTTAAATATATCTTATTTATCCTAAAATATTTCATCCTAGTATTGCTAATTTTTTTTTTGAATATCTTTACTATTTGCTTATGGTAATTATATTATAAAAATCGTTATAAATATCAAACTTAATCTTTTGTTGATGCCACCCCCAGCTGACACCAAAATAAATAAAGAAAACAAAATTAAAAAAAAGAATTAAATAGCATAAAAGATGTAAAGAAATCTTAAGCTTATGGGCTGTAAAATTAAGAATGATGTTATTGCAAAATATGCGACCACTTCATACTTAGAAAAAACTTATAGCATGAAAAAAAAAAATACTTTAGTTTTCAATTATAAAACAGTTTTAAGAACTTAAGTACGCTTTTGCCACTAATTTAACAGTATAATACCGGGCCTAAGTAATTTTAAAAAGATTCTGTTTAAAACAGATAAATAAGAGAAGCAACTTAAGGAGAAAATTTCCACTAAATTTAAATATATGCAAGTAAATTTACACCATTCAAGTTCAGTTCGAGTTTAGTTGTAGTTCGATTTTAATTATAGTTCAGATCTAGTTCAGTTCTAGTTATAGTTTAGTTCTAGTTCTGTACGAGTTCAGTTTTAGTTGAGTTCTAGTTTAGCTCCAGTTTAGTTCTAGTTCAAATTCTAGTTCTAGTTCAGTTGTAGTTCAGTTCTAACTTAGTTCTAGTTCAGTTCTAATTCAGTTCTAGTTCAGTTCTAGTTAAGTTCTAGTTTAGTTCTAGTTCAGTTCTATTTCAGTTCTAGTTCAGTTTTAGTTCAGTTGTAGTTCAATTTTAGTTCAGCTCTAGTTCAGTTCTAGTTCAGTATTAGTTCAGATCTAGTTCTAATTCAGTTCTAGATCAGTTTTAGTTTAGCTCTAGTTCTGATCTAGTTCTACTTTAATTCTAGTTCAGTTCAAGTTCAGTTCTAGTTCAGAACTAGTTCGGTTCTAATTCAATCCTAGTTCAATTATAGATCATTCCTACTTCAGTTTTATTTCAGAACTAGTCCAGTTCTAGTTCAATTCTAGTACAATTATAGTTCAGCTCTAGTTCAGTTCTAGTTCAATTCTGATACAATTCTAGTTCAGCCCTTGTTCAGTTCTAGTTCAGTTCTAGTTCAGCCCTTGTTCAGTTCTAGTTCAGTTCTAGTTTAGTTCTACTTCAGTTGTAGTTCAGTTTTAGTCTAGTTCAGTTCTAGTTTAGTATTAGTTCAGATCTAGTTTTAATTCAGTCTAGATCAGTTTTAGTTTAGTTCTAGTTCAGTTCTACTTCAGCTCCTGTTTTAGTTTTAGTTCAGTTCTACTTTAGTTTATTTGCCAACTGATGGATTTATTTGTTCAAAGGTAAGTTTTATTTTATATCTTTTCTTTGATTCATATATTTCTGATATGGTGGCGTATGATTAATATTAATTTTTGGATATGGTTATAATAACTATATATTATTATAATATTGTTTCAATAGAGAACATTTGATGCTATTAAGTATTTCGGTAGTCAAATGTTAAAAAAAAAAATATTTTTTTTTACAAATTATTAAACTAAATTATGTTGTTACTACCCAGCAAACACGATGTCAAAAGTTTGAAATATAATAACTTTAACGTTTGATATTAAACGTGTTTCTTAAACCTGTTTCAAATGTGGGTAGAGAATTTTAAGTTTGATTTCAAATTGGGATGTATTTAAGAAAAAACTTTAAAATACTGTACATTTTCAAATTAATAAGAAATATTATTATTGAATCATTGTCAGACCTAAAAATAACCTTACAAATATTTGAGAAATAGTATATTCTTAATTTGATATTTAAGGTTATTATCAAATCATTCATACATCTAAAGAGAAAAGTTAACAAATATTTGAAAAATTGTATTTTGTCTATATCAATTTTGATATCAAATAGTATTATTAAATCATTCTTAAAGATATTTGAAACAATATATTATACAAAAAAAATTTTTGAAATATATATAAATAAATTAATAAATAAAATTATTTAGTCATATATTTTCTAATTTTCTATTTTCTATTGATAAAACAAAATTAAAAGTCTCTACATATAAAGGAAAACTTTACAAAAAATTAAAAATGCAATTACTTTTATTTATGTTCCACGTGTGGTTCCACATGTGAACAAAAATTGAGAATTATATTTAACAATGATTTGATAAAAATCACTTTCTCAATTTTAAAATTAATCCCCTTTTGTTAAGAAAGCTATTATTTTCAAGTTATTTTCAAATAATTCTCAAAAGTTTGACATTTGAGAAAGGACTTGATTTCAAATAACTCTCAATTTGATGTCAAACATTTGTGTCCTTATTTTTTTATGAGTCTTCTCAACAAAATTATTTTTTTTGTGAAGTTCTAAATATTTGTTTTACACCTGAAAACAATTTTAATACGTGAAAAATTTTCCTACGTTTGTAATAAAGTATATTGTGTTTATAATACTTAAGCCCCAACACAACACTTTTTAGTTAAGAATACATGTTTCCCTTTTGTATACATTTTTCTAACATAATTGTTAAATTTAATGTATATTTTTCTTAATGAAATAATAGTTTATGGTCTTAATATTCTGTCACTTGTTTAAAAGCCATTAACCTGTAGTAGGAACTTAAAGTTTTTAGGTTTTATATTAAATAAAATGTTTGACATTTGCTAAAGTCTGAATTTAATTATATTGTAAAAAGGTAGAACAAATAAGCTTTTGTGTTTCAGCACCTTTATATATTTGCTCAGGTAACACATATGAATTTAAAGGGGAATATTACCTAAAGAGATTTTAGGGTAGACAAAAAATTATGAAGCTATAAAGAAAAGTTATAAAGGAACTTTTTTTTAAAAAGAAATAAAGTAATAAAGTTGTAATTAAAACAAAAGCTTTTAAAGTGATATAAATAAGCACAAATATTTTTCTTATAATATTCCTTCCAATATTTATACATTTAGTATTGTTTCTCCCATTTTTTGCACATATATCATTTAAATCAGGTCATTTATCATGCTATCAAATGGAACCAAAAAACAATTTTAGTTGTACTTGAGCTACAATACAAATCTCCACTCTAGACTATTGCAAAACTGCCATCATACAAATAACACAATATTAAAAATTTTTCGGGCAACATGACTTTATATTAATACAAATGCAGCCACAATTGCCAACTACATTTAGCAAACCATTTAAACTGCTATATAAAACAGCTACTTTCAAACTATAGAAAACAACTGATAAAAATTTAAAACAACCAACTGTTTAATGCTGACATTCTTCTTTTCATTTGTCTGTTTGTTTCTTCATTGTGACAGTTTTCTGTTTATCTCTTTTTGGTTTTTAGCATTTTTTTCTCCGCTCGTTCATGTTCATTCTCCCATACAATCTGCACTTGTATACATGTCTTTACGTGACATTTTGACCAATTTGTGATAATTTTTTTCTCTTCTCCATTCTACCGCTTGCAGTTGTGGGTTTTTGTGGGCGTAGATTTTTTTGCTACAACGTATACGCCCGCACATTGAAAATTGATGACTTTGAATGGATAATATTAGTGCATGTGTATATACATATGCGTGTGCGAATAAGTGAGAATGTGATTGTTGTTTTCGAGCAACGATTCACAAAATGTATTGCATACTTTTTTGGGGGGAGAAATTAATCAAGTGTATAAATGTTGAGATGCAAATAATTCAATTGCGTATAAATATCACAAGCAGATAAAATGTTAAACAAGATTAAAAAATGTTCAAGCAGGAGTATTGTCTATAAACTTAAATAAATATAAAAGTAAACTACACTTAGCAAAGATATATTTATGAACTATTTTTTTGCAGACTATAAATATTAAAAAATTTTCTTGGTTTACTGGATAAACAAATACGTAATTAATATTATTAAATCAAAGTTAAAATCTTAAGATAGCTTTCCCTTAAATTCTTCATAAATTTCATAAATCACTTCACTAGTTTTAAAGAGATTCCGAAAATTGCCAAATATGTTAAGGAATTATGCTTCCATAACAAAAACTAAATATACAAATATTTAGGCCTATTTCATAAAAACAGACAAAATTTCTAAAAAGAAGTAATGTAAAAATATTAAGCAACTAATATTAATTTCTAAAAGTTTCTTATTACTTTTTGTTTTATAATCTTTGGTATTTAATGCTCTACATGTTTTTTTAGGCCTTCATGATATCTATTCAATTTTATTCACATCGTAATTTAATTCATTCTAGCATATCAAAGACTTGCATACATAATCCCTTTCATCATTTTAAACTATTATCAGCATTAATAAATCTTAAAAAGTTTTTCCAACTACAATATGTGTCATATATTAACGGAAAAGTTTCTTTAGAGCTCGTAGCTCTCACAAACAAACAAAAACAAAAACACTCATATGGTTCATAATAGAAATGTAAAATATTATTTCAAGAACGTGAGAAAAAGGCTCCTTTATTGTGAAGCCACAAGAAAAGAGTTTAAGAC
Organism: Protocalliphora azurea; assembly: GCA_932274085.1. Lineage (NCBI taxonomy): Eukaryota > Metazoa > Arthropoda > Insecta > Diptera > Calliphoridae > Protocalliphora > Protocalliphora azurea. The sequence continues at coordinate 4,160,196 of OW026523.1, forward strand.
AGAAAACTATTTTCGTTATTTTTGAAAAGAGAAGGTAACCTCAGCATGGATGTTGTAATAAAATTTAAATTATTTAGTTCCAGTTCAGTTCTAGTTTAGTTCTGTTTTTAATTCTAATTCAGTTTTAGTTCAGTTCTAGTTTAGTTATAATTCTGTTTTATCTCATTTCTATTTTAGTTCAAGTTTAGTTCTAGTTTAGTTCTAGTTTAGTTCTAATTTAGATCTAGTTCAGTTCTAGTTCAGATCCAGTTCAGATATAGTTCAGTTCTAGTTCAGTTCTAATTCAGTTCCGATTCAATTCTAGTTGGGTTCTAGTTCACTTCTAGTTCAGTTTTATTTTATTTCTAATTCAGCTTTAGTTTAGTTCCAGTTGACTTCTAGGTAAGTTCTAGTTTAGTTTTAATTCATATCCAGTTCACTTTTATTTCATTTCTAATTCAGTTCTAGTTCATTTCTAGTTCAGTTTTAATTTAGTTCTAGCTCAGTTCTCGCTCAGTTGTAATACAGTTATAGTTCAGATCTAATTTGATTGCAGTTTAGTTCTAGTTCACTTATAAAATTCTAGTTAACTTATACATCAGCTCTAGTTTATTTTCAATTCAGGTCTATTTCAGTTGTAGTTCAGATATAATTCAGTTCTAGCTCAGTACTAGTTCATTTATAGTTCAGTTCTAATTTAATTGCAATTCAGTTCTAGTTTAGTTTTAATTCAGTTCTAGTTAAGTTCTAACTCAGTTCTTGTTCAGTTCTAATTCAATTCTAGTTCAGTTTTAATTTAGATCCATTTCACTTCTACTTCAGTTCTAATTTAGTTCTAGTTCATTTCTAGTTCAGTTTTAGTTCAATTCTAGTTGAGTTATAATTCAGTTCTAGTTCATTTCAAGTTCATTTATAGGTCAGTTCTAGTTATGTTCCAATTCAGTTCTAATTCAATTCTAGTTCATTTATTGTTCAGTTCTAGTTAAGTTCCAATTCAGTTCTTGTTCATTTTGAGTTCACTTCAAATGCTATTCTAGTTAAATTTTCGTATAATTTTAGTTCAGTTCGAATTCTAATCCATTTAATTTTTTCTTTTGGTAAATTTGATTTGTTGCTTTAGGTTTTAATATCATCTATGAAATATGGTTCCTAAAAGGGGTTGGAATTACTAATTTGTTTTAGCCGTAGGCTTACATAGTAAACTAACTTCTACCATTTACTTAATTCACTGCACTTCTAGTTACTTTCCGTTTCAATTTTCTTGTATTTAATGTGCTCATAATCAACACAAATCATAGCGAACTGTATATTAGTTTGACATTATTTTGCATAAACAATATCTGTACATATACTGACCTTTACACGCCCACTTATTTATACAAATACGAACTAAAATATTAGTGTATTTACAAAATAATATTTTAAATATACATACAGTATTCTTATACATATAAACCCTAAATTTAATGCAGATAAAAAGCTACTGCAACATTTTATTTTAAAATTATTTTGATTCAGAAAAGAACAAAAACACAAGAGAAAATTATTGCATAATATTTGTTACAAAATAAATTGGCTTAACAAAGTTTTTGCATATAAAAATAAATTAATTGGATATTCGTATTTATGTTTAGAGAATACGTGGTCTTTTTGATAGATTTAAAAGGCATGCAAACATATATGAAAATAAATTAAATTTTCATTGGAAATAAATTTGAGAAATACAAATTATGATTCTAAGAAATTCAATAGAATGAAATAAAACTGCAGTAAAAAATAATATTGTTAATATGGTTAAAAAATATTTTACACAGCTTTTAAATAAAAAAAGACTTAGTTTTTTAATTACATTATTGACACATTCCAAAAAAGTTAGATTATTTTTATCACATCTACTATTCTTACAGCTTTATTATTTGAAAATAGCCTTTGACATATGTACAACCTACTTTTAGGCTGCAGCCAATCTCTATCAAATCTTTTGATATTTTTTCTTTAAAAAACTTTTTTAATTACACTTAAACAATGCAATTTTCTTTATATTAAAACTTCACCCAATTTTGTAATTATTTACAATCTGCTGCCATTTTTTCACAACAATTGTCTTTATTTCCCTTATTATAGTTAAATTAAAAATGTTATTATGCAAATAATATTTTCTGTTTACTGCCAAAAAAGCAGGCCACAATATTACGACAATAACTCTATGCAGAAAAAAAGAAGAAAAAAAAAGATCACCAATACAATACTAAAGTTTATCTTTACAAGGAAATAACGAAAAAAAAAATAATAATAATAATGAGCACAAGAAAAAAAAAAATGGAAATTAAATTTAAATAAAAAGCGACATTTATATCAAAAACTATAATAATCGGCTGTATATCCTTATTAAGAGCTCCAATCTACAAAATAGATAAAATCTATGATCACTTATTTTTAATATAAAAAATCGATTTTTATATGAAAAAATAAACTCGGCTGTTGATCCTTAATAAGAGCTCTAATCGACGAAATAGTAAAAATCTGTTATCATTTATATTTCTTACCAAAAATAGATTTTTATATGAAAAAACTCAAATCGGCTGTAGATCTTTAATATGAGCTCCAATCGACAAAATAGAGACAATTTGTGATCACCTACTTTTCCTACCAAAAATCGATTTTTATATGAAGAAACTAAAATTGGCTCTAGATGGACAAAATAGTAAAAACCTGTGACGACTTATTTTCCCTACCAAAAATTGATTTTTATATGAAAAATCTGCTTTGGATCGTAAGTAAGAGCTCCAATCAACAAAATAGTGAAAATTTGTGATCACTTATTTCTCCTAACAAAAATTGAATTTTATATGAAGAAACTAAAATTGGCTGTAGATCCTTGATAAAAGCTCTAATCGACAAAATAGTGAAAACCTGTGATCACCTAATTTTCCTACCAAAAATCGATTTTTATATGAAAAAATTAAATCTGCTTTGGATCCTTAGCAAGAGCTCCAATCGACAAAATAGTGAAAATTTGTGATCACTTATTTCTCTTACCAAAATTTGATTTTTATATAAAGAAAATAAAATTGGCTGTAGATCCTTGATAAAAGCTCTAATCGACAAAATAGTGAAAACCTGTGATCACCTACTTTTCCTACCAAAAAGCAATATTTATATGAAAAATCTAAAATCGGTTGTAGATCCTTAATATGAGCTCCAGTCGACAAAATAGAGAAAATTTGTGATCACCTACTTTTCCTACCAAAAATCGATTTTTATATGAAGAAACTAAAATTGGCTCTAGATCGACAAAATAGTAAAAATCTGTGATGACTTATTTTCCCTACCAAAAATTGATTTTTATATGAAAAATCTGCTGTGGATCGTAAGTAAGAGCTTTAATCAACAAAATAGTGAAAATTTGTGATCACTTATTTCTCTTACCAAAATTTGATTTTTATATAAAGAAAATAAAATTGGCTGTAGATCCTTGATAAAAGCTCTAATCGACAAAGTAGTGAAAACCTGTGATCACCTACTTTTCGTACCAAAAATCGATATTTATATGAAAAATCTAAAATCGGTTGTAGATCCTTAATATGAGCTCCAGTCGACAAAATAGAGAAAATTTGTGATCACCTACTTTTCCTACCAAAAATCGATTTTTATATGAAGAAACTAAAATTGGCTCTAGATCGACAAAATAGTAAAAATCTGTGATGACTTATTTTTCCTACCAAAAATCGATTTTTATATGAAAAAATTAAATCTGCTTTGGATCTTTAGTAAGAGCTCAACAAAATAGTGGAAATTTGTGATCACTTATTTCTCTTACCAAAATTTGATTTTTATATAAAGAAAATAAAATTGGCTGTAGATCCTTGATAAAAGCTCTAATCGACAAAATAGTGAAAACCTGTGATCACCTACTTTTCGTACCAAAAATCGATATTTATATGAAAAATCTAAAATCGGTTGTAGATCCTTAATATGAGCTCCAGTCGACAAAATAGAGAAAATTTGTGATCACCTACTTTTCCTACCAAAAATCGATTTTTATATGAAGAAACTAAAATTGGCTCTAGATCGACAAAATAGTAAAAATCTGTGATGACTTATTTTTCCTACCAAAAATCGATTTTTATATGAAAAAATTAAATCTGCTTTGGATCTTTAGTAAGAGCTCAACAAAATAGTGGAAATTTGTGATCACTTATTTCTCTTACCAAAATTTGATTTTTATATAAAGAAAATAAAATTGGCTGTAGATCCTTGATAAAAGCTCTAATCGACAAAATAGTGAAAACCTGTGATCACCTACTTTTCGTACCAAAAATCGATATTTATATGAAAAATCTAAAATCGGTTGTAGATCCTTAATATGAGCTCCAGTCGACAAAATAGAGAAAATTTGTGATCACCTACTTTTCCTACCAAAAATCGATTTTTATATGAAGAAACTAAAATTGGCTCTAGATCGACAAAATAGTAAAAATCTGTGATGACTTATTTTTCCTACCAAAAATCGATTTTTATATGAAAAAATTAAATCTGCTTTGGATCTTTAGTAAGAGCTCAACAAAATAGTGGAAATTTGTGATCACTTATTTCTCTTACCAAAAAAAGCTTTAGCTACTAAAATGATGAACATCTGTTATTATTTATTTATTTTATTTTTTTTTCATTAAAAATTAGTTTTTATTTTAAATAATTTTGCTTTATTTTCTATTTTGGTTTAATGTGATTGTACTTACTTTTTCATTTCAATTAACTTAATACTAGTTTAGTTTTTTATAATAACTTTTATGTACATTATATTCATTACCTCCGGTTTCTTTACCTCAAGCATGACTCATTGCTTTTACTTTATTTTTTTAAAGCAACTTATTGACATTATAATGATTTATGGGTGCATTGAGTATAAATTAAATATAAACATTTATCAACAGAAAGGTTTATTATTACTTACACCTTAGTATTACTTACTCCTTCTCATTCCAACTTTCTCTAACAAGAACATAGTTGTTTATGAATTTTTGAAAGGAATTTGTTTATTTTTAATTTTGTATACTATGCTGGATTAGATTCTTAAAATCCACAAAATACCGCGTACAATTCTTAATGGATTTATTAAATTTCTTTAAACAAATAGCTTTCCTAAAATTAGTTTTAATTAAAAAACTTTTTTACTTAATTAGTCACATAAGTAAAAGTTCAAATTGTATTTGTTATTACTTGTGTTTTAGCATAGCGTTTGTATTTGGTTGCCTGTTTTTAGGCTGTAAATTAATATTTAAAATTTAGAGTTCTTTGAGGTTTTTCTATATTTTTAAAACAAACCTCATTAACAGACCCTAAATTTCTAATATCAGTTTCAGCATATAAGCAAAAGTAATTTGGCGATTTGTAGCCTTAAACCGCACTATTAAATGTGTGGTTTTCAAAAAGGAAAAACTAACGCAATGAAAAAACTTCATAGTTAAAATGTTGAATAAATATAAACTACTAACTAAAATAATAGAAAAGTCCTTTTTTTAACATAGTGATCCTTTTACTTTTATTTCCACCCTCGCTTGTGAAAACTGTTATCTAGATTAATGTCTCTATTTAATTTGTTAGTTTATTTTTGGTTTCGTTTTTTACGTTCAACAATTTGTGGCCTTATAAAAATATTTCAGTTTTAAACAAAATATTTTCCTATATTTATGCCCTTAAACCTTTGGATATGAAAAATTAAAAAAAAAAAAATATATATACTCTATACGAATATTATTTTTTAATATTTATATACCCTATTTTTGTGTGATGAAATTTTTTATTTTCTTTCATTTATTTTTTTTAATTACATAAAATGTAACACAGTTAAAAAAAAAAAATATCCCATAACATATCTAACTAAAAGACAATTTATTTTAGTTACGGGTAGTTTATAAAAATTTGTTTGCTCTGGTAGTAGAACTATGGAAATAACATAAAAAGAAGTGAGCTAAAAAATGTTTAACAATTTTTATATAAACGAAACATGTCAATCTCTCTCTTTTTAACAATGACCATAAATTCAGTTACATTTTTATAAATTATCAAAACCATTTATTATTCTATAGAGTTTGTTTAAAAATTCGCCTTAAAAATAAAATACAAATAACTGGAAAAATATTTAAAGAAAATAAAAATAACCGACACAGAATTTCATAAAAAAAGGAAAGAAAAGGATGAACTTTTAGGTACAAGCATACTATTGAAGATTTAAATAAACCAAGGTAAAATAAAACAAAATAAAGCGCTATATTCGGCTGCGCTGAATATTTTATACCCTTCACCACTTTATCAACAAACAAAAAGAAATATTATGCCTTAATATTTTCATATTTGTACTTAAAAAATAGTACATACATACATACATTTGTTCCAAAAGGAAGACTTGTTTTTACATTGAAAAAAAAACAAGATATTTTCATAGTTTGGCTTTATAAAAGTATATAATTTTCAGTTAATGTAATATTTTTAAAGGAAATATAATAACTAATATATTTGTTAACATATAACACCAAGAAAAGCAACACATAAAGATTTTAATTATTAAAAACAGATTAAAAGCTAAACAAATACAAAAATTTTCATATCAAAAAATTCTTTTGACATTTATAAAAAGGCTAAAGAGAGTCGTAAAATTACTAGTTTTAAAATTTAATATGACAACAGTTGGCATATATAACTTTTTGAGGAATCTTTTTTTTTTATTAAACAAATTATTTAATGAATGTCATAGTCAGTTGGAAATTTATATATTCCACCAATATTGCGGTATTTTAGTTCATTACTGTCTTGTAATACCTCTCAGCCACATAGTTTTCGATATTTGGGCACAAGTTTAATGGTGGTTCAAGTATGCACTCTATGTTATTATATTCAACCCTTTTAGTTAATTCACTTTTTCACTTTATGTCCTTAAGTGCTTGTAGCCATTAATTTAACACAACTTGAATTTTGGCTTGTTGTCTTTTATAAACTCAGGTTTATTACCATTTTTTTAATAAACGAGCTTTCAAAAACTTCACATATTGTTGCACTTCTATGTATTTCCAACTACTTTGAACAAAATTCATATGCTGGTATGTGTCTGTATTTAATAATACCTTTTAAATATGAATTTGTGAATATCTCATTATTAATTCTAAAGGCTTTTGAAAATGTCAGCCATACTCTGCCTGGATTCAATTATACTACAACATAATTTTATCATTCTCACAAAAAATTAATTCACGTCCTTCATTTTTATTCATATTAGTACAAATCAAGCGAATAATTTTTCAATATTTTACAACAATAAGACTGATTCTTCGTGCTTAGCTTTCAGCATGTATTTGTATTCGTTCAGTGGTTTTCTTATTGTAACTTGAAAGACAAAAATGACATACTCTTTCTGAAGTCTTTTAACATGATTCCTGGTTTTAATCTATCAAGTTTTCTTAACCTTTCTATGTTCTAGTCTGCCGAATAGTTTATGAATAAGGCTACTACTAGATTTAAGCTACAAAGTTTCGTCATTCTCGTAGCGATTAATACCCTATTGAATATTTGCCTTAATAAGGAATAAATTTATGCAATATCTTTAACACTTTTTCCGGGTTATAATAAACCCTAAAATGGTTTATCCTTTACATTCCTTTCACTTGACACACTAGATATATAATTTGTAAATCATTGTGATATACATTTGAGACTAGAATACATATTCTTGTATTACGTGATTATAAAAATCAGCCTTGGTGACTAAAACTATATTTAAAAGTTCCAAGAATTATTTTAAATAGCAACAAAAACGCGTAGGTAAAAACAATTTCTTGATAGGTAGATTAAAGAGTATGTTCAGTTTTTGTTGTTGTATTTTTGTAATTACAATCATAATAATTTTTTTTTGTAGAACCCATTAAAGAAATATATATAAAACAAAAATGTAATAAAAAAATTACAATATTAAAAAACATTTGCGAATTTTGTAAATATAAAGTTGAAATAATAATTTTGTCTTGTTTGTAAAAATAATAACTTAACATACTGTATATACAAACAAACGAACTGTATAGACAAAGACCAACAACAGCAACACATATAATCCTTATTCCTGCCAGTATTTCATCCATCCTCTTCAAAGTATCTTTATTTGACACTCCTGGATGTTCAAAAGTAGAAAATGCACAAATTTGGAATAACAAAACACTTTATTATCGAATTTTGATCTAAACAGCTTGACTTGGGAGACTGTTCACATTCCTGAGTATTGACAAAGAACAAGCACGACATAATTTCGCTCAGTAATGTATAACTTTTAAAATGATCAATTATGTTGTTTAAGTGTTAAATAAGAAATGTATTAATATAAAAAGATTGTGAATTTTTAATTAGTGATTTTTATCTTTAAATATTTGATATTTAATTTAAAGTTATAGTGAATTATTAATTTAGTTTAAAATTATTGTGAACTATTATAGTGTGCTCGAATATAAGGTAAACACTTATTTAGCTCAATTATAATTAAAAATATTCACGAGAAATATTTATAATACAAAAGCGATTATATTTCGATACTTTCTTGATGTATTTTTTTACACTTCTAAATAATAGTATTTTGAAACACAAGGAATGTACTAAATGGTGTCATTAAAAAAGTATTAGAACTACTTCACACTTCTTCCTGCACGGTGCCTCTTCTTGGATAAGAAAATGATATCATATTCGACTGTTGAAAACAACTTGAGGTTACTCTTTAGTGCAAATTTGGATAGAAAATGTTGGCCGGGATAATACTTGTCAAGTAAAAAATAACTACAATAATAGTCATTGCAATGATTCATGTAAATGTTTGTGTGTATATCCAAACGACAGCCACTGCTTGCCTGAACAAAAACAACAACACACTGAAAGCCATTGCAATATGTTTATATGTGTATATTTTTAATAATTTTTTGCAGATATTTGCCTATAAATCGGTTGTTAAATAACCGATATGGTTAATTCAAAAATACCGGAATCACTGTAGGCTGCAACTGAACTAAAACTGAACTGTAACTAAGCTAAAACTGAATTGGAAATGAACTGAAACTGAAATTGAACCAAAGTAGATCTGCACTAAAACTGAAATCGAAATGAACTAGAACTGTATTAAAAGTGAATTAGAACTGAATTCGCACTAAACTAGAATTGAACTAGAACTAAACTAGAATTGAACTAGAAATGAACTAGAATTGAACTAGAACTGAACTAAAGTTGAACCAAGTTAACCTAGAACGTCGTGGGAACAGATATGAAACGATCTTTTAGATTGTCTGATAGTTGCAGCATTTTCCAGGCAGAAATTCTAGGATTTTACAAGGCCCTAGGATTATTGGAGGAGAATGTTGACAGGGATACTGAGGTAACTATCTATGCGGTTAGTCAGGCAGCACTGACGACAATGACAAGTTACTGTGTCAAGTCCAGGTTGATGCTGGAGTGTAGGAAGGAATTTAGGAGGCTAATGGATGCCTACAGAAATAGCCGATGAGCTAGCTCGTAAGGGTTCGGTTGGGATTCCGATTGGATCATATTTCATGGCCATAAGGGAATGCATCATAGGTAGAACGAATGATGCTGGGGGGAGTATATCGGACTACAGGGTATCTAGAGCGTTATGGCCTAGTCTTAAACCAGCAAATTCAAAGCATCTTCTGGGCATGAGTTGTGTGAATCTAAGGATCACTGTTGGCATGATTACTGGTATAGTAAGTGAAAGACTGGCGCGTCAGATTTTTGCAGTTAGTGCGATGATGTGGAGGAGCTAGAGACAGTGGAGCATATAGTCTGTCATTGTGTAAGGCTTCAGCGAAGTAGACTGAGGTGGTTTGGTTTCGGGTGAAGAACTCGGCAACCTTATAGGGTTCGTAATGGAAATAAAGTAGCTTAGAGGTAGTCAGGGTTGATTTGATGGGTCTTAGGTTCCACACCTTTCTTATTTTTTCTTATATTTAGCTATCTTTATTCTCAATATTTTGCTATATTATACTTTTTTCTTTTTATTTATTTATCAGATTTCTCTATTATCTATAAAGAGATCACAATGGACCGAGTAGCCTATGTGTGGCGGCGTGAAGACGCCGCCCTTTTTAACCTAACCTAACGTAACCTAGAACTGAACTAAAGTTGAACAAAATTAACCTAGAACTGAACTAGAATTGAACTAGAATTGAACTAGAACTGAGCTAAAGTTGAACTAGAACTGAATTAAAACTGAACTTAAACTCAACTAGAACTTAACTAGAACTGAGGTTGAATTGAACTAGATTAAATGGAAAGAACTTTTACTTTTTTATGCCCACTATCAAAAAATATATTGGGTTTGTCATTCCGATTGTGGCATGCCGAAATAATCATCTAAGACCGCATAAGGTATATGTATATTCTGGGTCCTTGTAAAAATCTATGATGATCTTACGATATCCGTCCATCTGTCTGTTGAAGACAGGAACAGAGATCCTAGGCAGAAGAAAATTGGTTCGCAAAAAATAGTCATGGAACAAATACTAAAAAAAGAGCAATAGCATGTACATCAAAAAAATTTTGTACAAAAGTTCAAGCATCATTTTTTATGTCCACTTTAGCGCCCATATAATATACTAATATAATATGAAATTTGAGAAAAATGCTGATAACATTCTTACTTGTTAATATTAAATAAAATATATATTAGATTGCCTAAATATAAATTTATTTTTGTTTACTTTTCGTTACTAAAATTCCAGGAAATTTAAAACTAAAAAACTGGAAAATTATTAGTTTGTGCAATATTAGATTTAAAAAAAAAACTCATTTACTTTTTTCATAACAGAAAACCTTTTTTACATACATAAATCTTGCTTACGTTTGAACAAAATATAACTTTTTTTAACAAAATATTTACAGCATGATTTTTTCTTGTGGAAAGTCTAGACTTTTATTTAAAAATTAACATAAAGTTTTGAATTTGTTGAGGCTTAAACTAAAGTAAATAAAATTATGAATTTTATTTTTGTTATTTTTTTAAGAGTTTATGGTTTAAAGGCCAATAGTCAGAATAAATAAATAAAGTCGTCTGCGTGTTAAAAAAGCATGAAACGTTGATTTTATTATATTATTTACATAAAAAACTGTAAGAGTGTTTTGGCTAGAAATTTATATTATAAGAGAGGTAGAAAATTGTGGTCGACCTGATAATTAAATTAAATTTTTAAATTTTGTGTTAATATTAAATTGAAAGGCATACAAAATTTAAATGTTAATTGTCTTTTTTTTGTATATATTGTAATATATATTTGAAAAATTTACAGTTTGTATTTTTAATAATTGATTTTATTTTACAATAATCTATTTTATTATTTATTTCTTTTCAAAATTGAGTTTCTTAAATTTGTTCTTATTTTCTTTATTTTTTCTTTTGTGATTTTCTTAATTTTGTTGCGTGTGTTTTTAATTTAACCTTCATAAACATATGTTTCTAGAAACATGTAAAAGGTTTATTTGAAAATAGTTTTAAATAGATTATTTTATAAAATGAAACATTCCACATGCTTGCATGTTTTATTATTTTATTTTTAAATAAATTTTATAATAAAATTAAATGAAAAAAAAAAAAAAATTACACGAAAACCCGCATACAATTAGTTTAGCATGCACATGCCACTTACGTGTTGCATTATATTATTAAAGTGTTCTTGAAACAAAAAAAAAAAAAAAAAAAAAAAAAAACAAAAAAAAAAATCCACAACACGTTTCTAATTAAAACCACAATATGCAGCTGATGTAGGGATAAAGAAAGATTGAATTTTAAAATTTTAAATAAATTTATATAAAATTCTAAAAACGAAAAAGAAAAATATAAAATATTGAAGTAAATTTAAAATTCTTTTATTTTTATAAGTTTCTGGCAAAATCATTTATTAAGTCTTGTTAATATAATGCAGTTTACAGAAATTTAAAACTTATAAAGTTATTAGAAAGTTATTAAATTTTAATTGAAATATCCCACCTGATCTTATTTTCGATATTAGCGAATATTCGCTAAAAATGAAAAATTTTCGGAACAATTATGTACGAGATAATAGCTATTGGTTGTAAATTAAAATTAAAGATGTTAGTTGAATTTTCAGCAATTTTTTAATAAAAAGATAATACAATAAAATTAAAACAAAAACAAAATGATAAGTAATGTCGCCACTTGTCTAAATAGATTTGCAAAATGGCATATTTATTTAAATACCTAATATATTTTATTGCAGATTAATTCAGAAAATTCTGCACTAAAAGATGTAGATTTGAGCAATGGAAAAATTAATAGTATTGGGAGAAAACATTGATGACTCCTCTGGGCAAAATTAAAATTCGGCCAAAATGTTTTAAATATTATAAATCTTATGCAAATAAATATGAATTATTTCTTTTGAAATGTAATTTATTATGTATATTTTTTAATATTAAAAATTAAATCAGCTTTTAATGGAAATGAAACAAATTAGAAAACTATAGTTTTCGAACTATTGCTAATGACAATAATCATAAGTTATTAGTAATATAAATATTGAATAATTTTCTTTGCTTTTTGATATCGAAATGAGTCACTAATGAATATTTTTACGTTTCGCTATTGATATTGCTAAAGGTTCTCTATTAATACCATAGACGAACCTTCGAGATCGAAAGATTTGCTGCCACAAATTGAGTGACGTTGAGCTCATAAAGCTCATATTTGGATCATCAGCGATAGTCCCTCTCGAATGTTTTGCCAAAGAAATATTTGCAAGTTGTTCGAAAGGGATATCATTATCCAAGTGTGTGGTCAGCTGGGATTATTTTATTAATATTACTCATACGTACCCTGGGCTAATGTTAGAAAATATTAAATATCTCTTAAATTTTTAGGAAATTTTACTAACTTTTTTACAATTTAAAATTAAATTACTATAAAACAATTAAAATAGTTTGTTTATCCCTGAACAAAACATTTCATTATGTATTTCATATATGTATTGGTAACAAAATAACATTTGTTTCTAACATATAATATAGAAATTTTTAATATGGAAATTATTAGAAATTATTAGTTTTCATAAATAGGAAGTAATAAAATTTTATTAATCATATGTAACCTAAGCTTAAATTAAAAATTAAAAAAAAATCTTTAAAAAGACTTCTAGGAAAATATAAAATTTCGTCTCATATTTGTGTTTTGAGTTAAAATAAGACAATTTATTAGAGATACTTAAAATATTAAAAATATTTGAATTATTTTATTAAAGAAAAAAATAAAAATTGGAATAATATTTTTATATTCCAATTATTTATCTCAAATTTTAAAGAAATCTATATGTTACTTATAAAGTAATTGCTTTCGTAAAACTATACTTTAGTTTTTAACATTTTTACCACAGTCATTATTATTTTGTGGTATATATTATTTTTCTCTTATTTTGTTGCTAACAATAACAATTCTTAAAGCACGTAATCTATTCCATTGTTATTATAAAAGTTTTTCTAAATAAATAAGAAAAATATTATTTACATTCTTGGCAATATTTAAAGTATAACATATGTAAGAGTCTAAGTTTTTAGTTTGTCTTTAGTTACGGTTTAGAATGAAAAACATTTTACAGAAATGTTTCCAAATAGCATAAAAAAATATTTAGTAAATACAACTATATTTTTGCGAATAAAATAAATAGCAAGAAATTTTTAGATAACTGAAAAAATATTATAAATAAATATTTTCAATTGTAGAATAAATAACAGTAAATATAAATGCATGAAAATAATACTGTGAGAAAGATAATGGAAAAATTATACAAAAATTTTGAAGCAAATAAAAAACTTTATATTTACAAGCTGTTTTTTTCTTTTTTTTTTTTAATTATAATTATATTTCGAAAAAGACTCAAATAATACTATCATATACCGAAATATGCTGCTAAATGCTGACTATTAAACGGCTTTTATAGATTAAAATTATCTTTTTTATATCATAAACTAGAAGATTTTATCTAAATGAACCTAGAATTAATATTAATCATACGTCATACGGTACCAAATTTAAAAAAGTTAAAAATTTGAAAAATACTAAGGATTTTTTAAGTGCATTTATACATCCTTTTCATATATCCTTTCCTAGTTTAATGAAGCTAAACTGAGCCTACAGTGAACACAGCTTCTATTGCCATATCCATGATTTATCAGCCTGTAAGTATGCAAATATTTTTCTTTAAATATATATATTTTAATTTGAATAAAATATACAACAATAATAAATACATGCATCAAAATATGCATAAATGTATTTTAAATGAATAACATTTTTTTCATGGTTGAGCAGTACTTTGCAGCAGTATTTTTTTTATAAATAATTTCAAATAAGTAAAAAATTTATATAATATTGAAAACAAAAAACAAATATGTTAAAAATTGTGCAAAAAATTTACATATACCAAGTATAAAAAACTATTTATTTCTGAATGAATCCAGTTAATTTAAGGATTGAAGGAAAAAATAGCTTCACATTTTTTAATACTTTATTATTTTAGTATAACTTTCTGTTTGTATTTTTTGCATGCTAATTTTTTTCTTTAGTAGAATAAAGAAAATTCTTTGTTAGTGACAGTAATGTAAATGTAGTTTTAGTTTTTTAGGATTTACTATAATATTAAAGCAAATAACTGAAAGTAATTGAGCATACATGAGTTGCAATTTTAACTTGTAAGAATATTTGTAAATGTTGAATGATAAACGAAAAATTCCAAAAGAAAAGAAATTTATTGAAAATTAAAAAGGGAATTTTAAATATAAAGTGTGACATTTATTACTAAACATACAAATTCTAATAAGGCATTTAAATAAGTTTCCAATTTAGTTTTGGTTGAGTTCCAGTACACTTCTAGTTTTATACTAGTTCAGCTTAGTTCAATTTTATTTCAGTTCTAGCTCAGTTCTAGTTAATAACTGGTACAGTTCTTATTAAATTCTAAATAAATTCTAGTTCAGTTCTAGCTCAGTTTTAATTAAGTTCTAATTCAGTTCTTGTTGAATTCTAAATCAGTCCTAGTTCTAGTTCACTTCAGATTTAAAGAACTTCTAGGTTCTAGTCCAGTTATTGTTGAATACAGTACAGTTTTATTACAGCTTGCAGTTTTATTGATCAAGAAATTTAGGAAATTTTTCAACATACATCAATGAATGCCTAAGTAAACATATGCATGTAATAGCTTTATTTATCGATTTCAGTAAAGCATTTGATACTCTGTCGCATGAGTAATTATTAGAAATACTAGAAAGAAATGGTATAAGAGGAAATTTACTACAATGGTTTAAAAGCTATTTAGATTGCAGAAACTTCTGCGCAAAAATAAATAATAAATTAAGCAACAAAATGTCATATGATTATGGGGTACCGTAAGGTTGAAAATTTTGACCCATATTGTACATAATATATGCAAATGACATGCTCAAATGTTTAAAAGAAGGCACAACCTTCGCATATGCTGATGATACCGCCATAATTGTAGCTGACAACAATATAGCAAACGCTAGAGGCATAATGCAACAGCAACTGGATATAGCAACCAGATGGAGCTACGATAATGGCCTTATCATCAATGCAAATAAAACCAAAATTATGCAGATTCAAATATAGAAATTAAATTTCAGAACACAGACTGCTAACACAGAAATATCTGCAATAATACACACGCTAATGAAACTTGTTGTTCTATCATAGAAAAATTTAATTCCTATAGTTGGAAGTAATTATTGATAGCACGTTTAAAGAGAGAGCATACATTCAAAATTTATAAAAACAAAAAAAAAAAAACAAAAAAAAAACAAAAAAAAAAAAAAATATCAGAAAGGCGTCATATATACTTTATCATCTAAGCAACTACGCTTCTTATAGTGTACTCCGCCAAGCGTACTTCTTACTAGCCGAATCATATATCAGACACGGAATAACAGCATAGCGAAATGTCAGATATAATAGCACATTACAAAAAACCCAAGACAGTATGCTTAGAAGCTTATGGAAAAAAACATCATCATTTCTACCAGAACAATCCCAACACCACCAAGGATTTCACCAATGTTCCTAAAACAAACAGCTTGGCAAAACACCTAAACATTATGAATGTTAAAAAAATATATCACACAATAATTATCAAGGGATTTGATGATGACAGTCGATTCTTACAGACAATTTTTCACACCTATAACACAAGAATAAAATCACAAGGAAAATATATAGTCTAACGTTGCACAAACGAGTATGGCCGAAACATAATGCCCGTCGTATTGCCCACTGTTCTAAACAAAATACCCATAAATATCCTAAATAATAAAAGTAAATACAAAAAACTCAAAGAAATTAAAAGCTACCTAAAAAATTTGCACTGAACACTCTTTGAATTTAGTATGAAGTAAATTATTATTAAAATTTCCTGCAGACAAGCTTACGAGCTTTACAGGATAGTATTATAAAAATTCACTGAACTTAACTTAGGTTAAAAGTCATAAAGTGAAAAATTTAATAGTAAATAAATTAAAATAAAATAAACCAAATAAATGAAAAATTAAGAAAATAAAAGTATACGACAACCCGCATATTAAAACCTCAGCATCTGGAGAAATGTATAAGAAATTTTCCAGTCATGAAGTAACTTCAACATATACAGACGACAACCCAACTTTTATTTATATTTTAAATTGTAATTTCCTTTAAATTTTATATGGTAATCTATTGAATTGTAAAAACAGCAGTAATCTTTTTGAAACAAATAAAATAATAATAATAATAATAATAATGATAACAATAAAATAATAAAGGGTTTTTGTTTAGTTTAATTTTAAATCTAAATCTAGCTCAAAAATTTCAGTTCTAGTTCGCTATTAGTTCAGTTGTAGTTCAGTTCTAATTCAGTTCTGGTTCAATTTTAAATCAGTCTCAGTTCTAGTTCAGTTCAGTTTTAAGTCAGATCTAATTCAGTTCTAGTTAAATTCTAGTACATTTCTATTTCAATTATATTTCAGTTCTGGTTCGCTTCTAGTTCAGTTCAAGTTTATTTCTAGTCCAGTTTTAGTTCATTTCTAGTTTAGTTCAAGTTTAGTTTTATTTCAGTTCTAGTTTAGTTCTTGTTCAACTTTAATTCAGTTCTAGTTCAGTTCTAGTTCAATATTATTTCTGTTCTAGTTCAGTTCTTCTTCAGTTCTAGTTCAGCTTGAGTTCAGTTTTAGTTCATTTCTAGTTCAGTTCCAGTACAATTCTAATTCAGTTCCAGTTCAGTTTTAGTTCATTTTTAGTTTAATTCTAGTTCAGTTCTACTTCAGTTCAAGTTCAGTTTTATTTCAGTTCTAGATCAGTTCTTGTTCAGCTTTAATTCAGTTCTTGTTCAGCTTTAATACAGTTCTAGTTCAGCGCTAATTTAGTTATAGTTCAGTTCTAGTTCAATATTATTTCTATTCTAGTTCAGTTCTACTTCAGTTCTAGTTCAGCTTGAGTTCAGTTTAAGTTAATTGCTAGGCCAGTTTTAGTGCAGTTCAAATTTAGTTTCAGTTTGGTTCTAGTTCATTTCCAGTTGCTTTCTAGTTCATTCTTATTTCTGTTTTATTTGAGTTATAGTTCATTCCTAGCTCAGTTCTAGTTTATTTCTAGTTCAGTTCTAATTTAATTCTAGTTTAGTTCTAGCGCAGTTTTTATTAATTTCTAAATTAATTCTTGTTTGGTTCTAGTTCAGTTCTAGTTTAGTTCTAGTTCAGTTCTTGTTCAGCTCTAATTCAGTTTTAGTTCATTTCTAGTTCAGTTCTAATTCAGTTCTATTTCACCTCTAGTTAACTTCTAATTCAACGCTTTGTTTGCATACTACCTCGTTACTTATCTTGTTTAAGACTTTTTTTCGAATATTTTCTTTTTTTTTAAATGTTCTCGTCCTGCAAAAATTTAAATATTCATCGTCTTAACTAATCCTTCATAAACTTATTCCTTATTTTTTTTCTTTTTTTTTTGTTTTGTATAACTTAAACTAAAGTTTTTAAATGACTCTTATTAAGGTAACATCCTTTAGATAAAATAATAAAACTTGCATTAAAATATCCCTTTTCATATCATCGTTGACTATTAAGTCTTGAAGTATATTTTTTTTGTTGTAAGTCCTTTAAATACTAAGTTGCCTTTTTGTTTTCTAATTTATTTACATATTTTAATATAAACAGATAATAAAGTGTTTTTATTATAAATAAAACAAAAGGGATTATTATAGTTTATTTTGCTTCTTGTAAGATATAAATAAAAGAAATGATGCTATAATGTGTTTTTTTTATGAAAAATAAAAATATGTAAATATTTTTATAACTAAGTTTTAGAAATGCGCTATTTATTTTGTATTTTTTTTAAGAAGAATTTGTCGAAGTATTTAGTTTTTAATAAGGCATAATTAAAGTGCAATTAAAGCATAGTGTTGGGCGTATTTGAAATGTAATTCTCCACGACTATATACGCAGTAAATTATTATTAAAAGTAATTTAATTGTTTATTTTGGCGTTTTAAAAGATACTCGGTAATTAAAAATTTTAATTACAAAGTGTATAAAAACGTTGTAGTTTGCAAAACAGTTAAGTTGATGATATTATTTTGCTATATAATTAATATCAACAACAATTCGCTATGGTTGAACTTGATAAAGCTACAGGCATTTTAAAGACTTTATAGTAATATAAGTTTATATTGAGTTATTAAGGCAAAAATCAAATAAAGACATAAATTAATTTTTGAAGTCAATAAGACAATAATAAAAAAGGGATTAAAAAATTTTGCATATTTATAGGGATTACTAAAATCATTAAATGTTTGGTTATATAATTAATTTGAAAAGATTTTAAGGAAAAGATTTAAAGCATATAAAATTTTACAAAGTATTTGTGGTTCAATTAAAATATTTTATTTTTTTTTTCAAAGTGAAGATTACATTTATAATAAATTTATAGTCTATTTTTAGGTTAAATAATGTATGTGCATATTATTATTAACTGACATTTATTTGATTTTTAAACACAAATGCTTAAAATTCATTTGTAGGGCTTTTCCTTTAATTAAGTAGCTTTTACGGCCATTCAAATAAGCTACTAAATTATTTAACTAATAATAGCTAGTAATAAAAATAGGTGACTTTAGCAATTAGTTACCATAGATTTATTTCTTTTGTCAAAATATGTTATTGTAAAATTTCAAATGAACTAAAGTAAAACAGTAAAAGCTCAATTTGAATGATGAATAATTCGAACCGAGTTTCTTAAAAACGTATCAGATTTAATTATTGCAATATGCTAAAGAATAGACATACCGACTATTATATCCCATCTTTCTATGATATTTGCCTTTCGGTTTATATTGGAAAGTATGAAAACCGAAGCGAATAGGTACATATAGTCTAGTGTGAATAATGTACAGATACATATAGATTAGTATGAAAAAGAACCGATTAATATAGAGTAATGTGAAAAGTGAACTGATTCCTATAGAAGAGTGTAAAAAATAAACCGGTGCATTTAGAATAGTGTGAAAATTAACCGTTTCTTATTAAATAGTGTAAAAAACTGAACCGCTTCATTTAGAATAGCACGAAAAATGAACAGGTTCATTTAAAATAGCTTGAAAAATGCATCAGATCAAACAGAATAGCAAAAAGAATGAAACGGTTCATTTATAAAAAAATAACCGTTTCATTTAGAGTAGCCAGAAAGATAGATCGACATATTAATAGCAAGAAAAATTAATCTTTTTATTTAGAAAAAAAAGCAAGAAAAATAAATAGTTACCAATTCATTTAAATGGCTTATGGTCACTTTTAATTAGTCTTTACTATTTCATATGAATTTTCTCATCCAAAATTTATTTAAATCTATTTGTGCAACGCAATCATCCACTAAATGATAATTTTCAAATACTTAAAATCAATTAAATTGACACATTCATTTATATACCGGTTACACTTACATACAAATACCTAAATAACAATAAAATTGCCACATCATAGCTACCATCCAACGCTACCAGCATGACAAACTATAACATTTATAGTCATTCATTCATGCACACATTTATTTATATAGTTAAAGTGTTGAGCCTCTAATGACACACATTTTCGCCATAACATGGGTCTCTTTTTCTCTGGTTGTTTATCCATACATATGTAAAATTTATTCCTCGGTGTGTGAGTTTCCAAACGAATAATTGGTAACATTTGATTGTATAAGTTGGCATCTAAAATCCTATTGTTATTATATTATTTTGTCAATAATTTGCATATCAAAGCATAACAATTTGAGGCTTTAAACTAATAAAATACTTGGGCAAAATAATAGTGTTTGTAAATCTTTTTGACAAAAATAATAACAGAGAATGAAGGATTGAGTGTGAAATTTTTATGGAGTAAAAACAGGTTAAAATTTAATACTTTTTTCCATAAAATTTCCATAAAATATAAAATGTTGGCATTCAGTTGGTTACATGTTTTATTGGATTGATATTGAAATATTAAATAGAAAATTGTTAAGTAGGTATTTTTAGAAAATAATTTCTTTAATAGAAAATAAGTACATCGTTACATAAAAGCATAAGATCGTTGATGCGCTGACGAAAAGCCTATGTTTATGTGAACCTTTCAGAAGGACAAAAACAGTTTCGTTTTTTCATATGAAAGCCTTCAAAATAATATATAAATTCTTTTGATAATATTGGAATTAATCCAGATATTTGAAAATAAATTAGACATTACTAACATGGTCTCAACACCCATATAACTGTCAAAGGGTGTACCTCAATGTTCAATCGTAGGACCACTACTATTCTCACTATATGAGAACGACCTACTCATTGAATGCAAAACACAAACTAACAACCAAAAAATGTAAGTCCTTCATAGAGTAAAAAACCTTGAAATTATTTTTAGAAATTTATTAACTTCGGTGACTTGGACACACTTATTTCTCAAATTTATTTAAAGTTAAATACCTTTTGAGGCTACACCCGTTATTGAAATCCCTAGTAGGGACCTCTGGATTGGAGCGGAGAAGCTCCACGAAGGTGTGCTCTCTTCACGGGTGGTTCGAAGCTGAAAGTAGGCACAGGAGCGGGAGTCTACTTCATGGGAACATATATCGAACGATCTTTTAGATTATCTGATAGTTGCAGCATTTTCCAGGCAGAAATTCTAGGCATGTACAAGGCCCTAGGATTACTGGAGGAGAAAGTTGAGGGGACACTGAGGTAACTATCTATGCGGATAGTCAGGCAGCATTGATGGCAATGACAAGTTACTGTGTCAGGTCCAGGTTGGTGCTGGGGTGTAGGAAGAGATTTAGAAGGCTAATGGATGCCTACAGAAATAGCCGATGAGCTACCTCGTAAGGGCTCGGTTGGGATTCCGATTGGGACATATTTCATGGCTATAAGCGAATGGACCATAGGTAGAACGAATGATGTTTGGAGGAGTAAATCGGACTGCAGGGTATCTAAAGCGTTATGGCCTAGTCTTAAACCAGCGGATTCGAAGAATCCTCTGGGCATGAGTCGTGTCACCCCGCAATAGAGAATATGACCAGTAAGTGGGACACTGGGGCGTCAGATTTTTGCAGGACGTGCGATGATGTGGAGGAGCTAGAAACAGTGGAACATATACTCTGTCATTGTGTAGGGCTTCAGCGAAGTAGACTGAGGTGGTTTGGGAGCCTTATACTGCACGAAATAGAGGAGGTTGCGAATGAAGAACCCGGCAACCTTATAGGATTTGTAATGGAAATAAAGTGGCTTAGAGGTAGTCAGGGTTGATTTCATGGGTCTTAGGTTCCACAACTTTTTTATTTTGCTTTTCAATATTTTGCTACATTCTATTAGGATTTTTCTCTTTCTTTATCTATCAGCTTTCTTTATTATCTATAAAGGGATCACAACGGACCGAATGGTCTCTGAGTGGAGGCGTGAAGGCGCCGCCCTTTTTAACCTAACCTAACCTACGTACCTTTTGGATAATTGAATACTACATACCAATCGGAATTCAACAAATACATGCAAAAGCCCACCTCATAGCAGGTCTATTTTATGACTGCGAGCTGTTCTGCAATTGTTACTCAATCAGCTAAAAGAAAAATAAACATACTATTCAATAATATGGTAAGATACGTCTTTAGTACTTTTTGAAAAGGCGTGATAGAATATCATATGGTATTTCTTTTGAAAATTTTCTCAATATAAGAGTCCAAATGATCCCTCATAAAATTATTTTCATCCCAAAACCCAATTATATGTTTAACATTGGCAATTTGCCTGATCTAGGAGGGTTAAAATATTCATCACACCTACGCGTAGATACCTTGTGTCAGAATGGTAATTTTTTACAAACGAAACACGTATCTGGAATTCACACCCTCATGACAAACCAATAATAAGCAGCGCAAATAAGTTTTTTCAAATTTTATTCTGAACGTTTTTATTTTCATTTTTTAATGTTTATACTATATCTTCTAATTTTAATATAAATTTTTATTGAATGTTCTAATTTTTTATATCAATAAATTTTAATATTTTTTATATTTTTATCTTTCATCTTATAACTTGTGGCACCTCTTCTTATTTAAAAATTTCTATACTGTAATTTACAAGATTTAATCCTGTTGTGTATGAAAAACAATAAATTTCAAATAGAAAATAAAATAAAAATAAATAAGTTTTAAGTAGGTGATCCATATAATCCAGGACTTTTCTTTAAATATTATTAGACTTTTCAGTGTACTTTTAACAACTTTGATAAAATTGCAATTTATACATTTTTTATATCGATAACACACAATTTTGTATTTATGCGTTTTTATTTTTGTGTCAAAGTGATAACACTCAATCTTGTAACAGAAAAATCTTCTAACTTATGGCAAAGAGAATTTGAGTGATTTTCGTTGGGTATACTGATGCCCATTTAGCGTTTTTTTAAAATGGTTATTTATTTGAAAACGTATTATTCAGTAGATATATATTTTTGTACACATGATATAGAAGAAATAGAAAAATAACTTTTATTTTAAGAATCGAGAGATCGACAAGGCTATCGTCGATTTAAACTCCAATAAAATCAGTAACAAGATGCTTTTGGAGCTACCCCGTATAGCAATAAGTTTAATACTTTTTATTTTTAATGCTATATTAATCCTTGAATATTATCCACCAGAATAGTTTGTTTACAATTACACTTAAGCCCAGATCATTGGTTACAATTACACTTAAGCCCGGAAAAGATCACACTAAAGTGGAATCGTATAGGCCTATTAGCTTGTCGTCTAATATATCAAAGCTGTTTGAGTGGCTATTAATGAAAAAGTTGAAACAAATAGTGAATCGTTTCGCTTGTATTCCAACATATCAATTTGATTTTAGAGAAAAACATAGCACCATAGAGCAAACTCACAGACTTATAAATGTTATATCTAAGACGTTTGAAGAAAAGAAATATTGTTCTGCTCTCTTCATTGACGCTTCTCAAGCCTTTGATAAAGTATGACACGAAGGATTATTATTTAATATTTACCCACAAATATGCATAACCTGCTGGAAACCTATTTAACTCTTCGAAAGTTTGTTCTTCAAGAGGGAGATTTTATAAGCTCACCACAGTCCATTGAAGCTGGTGTACCCTAAGGCAATATACTGGGTCCCCTTTTATGTTTAATATACGCTACTGATATGCCAACTAATTACCGAACATGTGTAGATGACACAGCTATTCTAGGCATTCATGAAAACCCCCAAGAAGCATTTAGACTTTTGCCAGATCATATAGTCTATCTAAAAAAATGGTTGAAGCAATGGAGAATAAAAGTGAATGAACAGAAATGTATACATATTACCTTCACGTTACCGAGAGATTCGTGCCCCCCCAATCCTGATAAATAATCAGATTATACCCCAAAAAACGGAAGTAGAATATCTTGGTATGCATCTAGATCGACGGTGGAAATCACATATAGATACAAAATTATCCCAAGTGAAGTTAAAATCACTTCAAATTAACTGGCTTATTGGTAGAAATTCAAAATTAAGTCTAGACGGCAAACTGTTGATCCATAACTCAGTTATAAAGTAAATATGGTGCTATGGTATCCAATTCAAAGACTCCAAAATAAAATACTACGAATGATAACTGCCACTCCCTGGTAATTGAAATATTATAACATTCACAAGGACTTTAATGTTCCTCTTTTCAAAGATGAAATAAGAAAACACACATAATCGTATTTGAGGAAGCTTGAAGTACACCCTAACCCACTTGCTCGAAACATAATGAGAAGCGATGACTACAACCATTTAAGAATTGGGAACACAATAGACCTCCGCCTAAGCTAAACCCTTTGATTACATATAGTTTTTCGTCCGACAGTGGTGGGATTTAATACAAATTAAGATTTAGGCTTAAGATTTGAATACTTATTATTAGTTCACTTAATTTTGTGAAGATTCAAAAAATAAATTTAGATGGAAAAAAATGTTGAATCAAATTTCTCAAAGACTAAATTACTTTCTAAAATGCTTCTGAAAAAATTCGCAAATAAATGCCATTCAAAATAATCAGACATTAATAAATAAATTGACGAGACTCGGTTATAAAAAATAAATAGATAAATAATTAATTAAATAAATAAATAAATAAAATATATATGTTTGTGTCCATATAACAACACACAGCCATGTATTTGATAAAATACTTACATATCGAGGGCTTATACTCAAAAAGGGTCATTTGCAGATTTCTAAAAATATTTTTTTTAAAATCAAATACTTTGTTTTTGTGTCCTTTATCAGTGGTATCAATTTTGAAAAAAATGCTAACACATTATTTACACATGGAATGACAAATTCAATGTATACCAATGAATGTAATTCCAATCAATATTTCAATATTTCTCAATAATAATATTTGTGTTTATTGGGTAAACATTATCTTAGCATTTTGTCCTCTCTTTAGATAAATTGTAGCGTTTTTATTTGCAATAGTTGGCATTACTAAGTGCGCTCTCTGTAGATGTAAATTTTTACAATTTCGAGTGAGAGTTTTGAGTGAGAGCATATAATTATGAGTGAGTTTACTGTGTTAACTGGCTGATATACAAAAAGAGAGTGAAGTGTGCATATAATATGAAAACAAACACATGTTGTTAGTTTTTGTGTGGAAGTGGTGATTAGAGTAAATTAGGGGAAACATTTGTGTGGGTGACATAAAAGCAATAATGTAACATTAATGGATATGGTGTTATGTTGATTAATGATTTAATTATGATTCTTTATATGTATTTTTTTTTGTGAGATGGTGATTTTTTTTCTTGTTTTGAAAAAGTATGTTCAAAAATAATCAAGTAATCAAAAAAATAATATTTTTCTTTTATTTTTTCATGATTAATTATTTTTTTTAATATCAAGATTTTCTTATCTTAATTTTCTTAAGATTTTTTTAATTGCTTGATATTAGATTAAAATTAGAAATTGAAAATTATTTAATAACTGTTTTTTCCTAGCTTTTTTTAATTTCTAAGCTAAATTAAATTTAAAAAAAAGCAAAATATTTTTAGAAAACATCTTTTCATATATTTCAGAGACCAAAGATAATAATTATTTGTATAATTTTGTATCAGAAAAAAATTAATATGAAGGAAATTGGTTAAAAATATCCTGAGTACACTATAGCATTTAGTATAAAGCTATCTAAGCTATTACATAATAAACTTTTAATTTTGATTTTTATTTTATTTCTCAGAAATAATATATATTTCTGATTTTTATTTTACGAATTTCAAATAATAGTTATTGATAATTTTTTTTTTAAATAAAATTTAAGTTGTGATTTTTATTTTCTCTCATAAAAAATAAAAATCAGTCTATGATTTTTATTTATTTTTAACAAGAATTTTTTAAACAAGAAATAGAAATCATAAAGTGATTTTTAATTTTTTTTGGCATAAAATAAAAGTCTTTGGCATTCATCTACATTATTGGAATTGATAAATGTGCAATGTTTATGTGTTATTTATCAAGCGTATGTGGGAACTAATCTGTATGATCTCTCATTTATTAACGATGTATGAAAGGTATAAATTTTGGAATAAAAATGGTGAATTTCAAATTAGTATTGGGAAATGCATAAATGATTCATTTGGCTATGTTCTCAAAAAAATTATATTGATGTTTTCACTGCTACAAGTAACATAAAGTGGTAGCTAGAGAATTCACAAGATTTCAGTCAGAAAGAGATTTTTAAGGAAAATCTGAATATTGGAACTAAGTAAAATAAGACTAAAATGATATTTTATAAGGCAAATATCAATCAGGCAGTTACTGAATATTTTACAGTTGCAAAAATTAGAATTTTTAATTCAGAATTAAATCTAACAAATTAACTTTCATGTCATCTATGCACAAATATTTAAAAATATTCATTAGATTTATCTAAATAAATTGTATGCCAAATCTTATCAACATATCACAGAAAACGTGTAGTGGTCGAAGCTGATCAAAAAACCTTGCCTACATATTAATAAAAATAAACATTTCCTATACATTTTAATACAAACTAAGGACTTCCGCTACCCCTGTTGTATTGAAATAAAAAAAGTTTAGTGTAAAAAAATAATAATTTTTTCTACATATATTTCAGAAAAGACAACCGTTTAACTCTCTTCCGTTTTGGGGATTTTAAAATTTTTTTCTTTCTAAGTTTTTTTCCGATTTGGCATTCTTTTTTATTTTTGCATTTATTTCTTGTTTTAGCGTTTTTTCATTTTGCCGATTTTTTGCGTCTTGTCGATTTTTCCGTTTCTGCTATTCTTTTCCATTTAGAATTTTAATTTTGGCATTTTTTTCGTTTTTGCGATTTTTCCATTTTGGCGTTTTCCCATTCCCATTTTTTATTTTTGTTTATTTTTATTTCGTTTTAGCGTTTTTCGTTTCGACAACTTTTTTCTATTTTAATAATTTGTGTTTTTTCGTTTTTGCGACTTTTTTATTTTAGCGGTTTTTTTGTTCTGGCGCTTTCTTTAATTTTGCAGATTTTTTCATTTCGTCGATTTATTTGTATTTAAAAATATTATCAATAAAGATTGGCAAATAGCTTTTACATTTTTGTGCCTTTTTCATTTTAAC
This sequence comes from Protocalliphora azurea, assembly GCA_932274085.1. NCBI lineage: Eukaryota > Metazoa > Arthropoda > Insecta > Diptera > Calliphoridae > Protocalliphora > Protocalliphora azurea. Next base: position 4,187,374 of record OW026523.1, read on the forward strand.
GTTTTTTCGTTTTAGCGATTTCTTTAATTTAGCAGATTTTTTTCATTTTGGCGATTTATTTGTGTTTAAAAATATTATTAAAAATATTATCAATAAAAATCGGCAAATAATTTTTAGATTCCATCACAAAAATATAAATCACCAAATAAATTTTATTTCGGATTAAATAAGTATAAAAGTGAAAATATAATCCTCAAGCTTTTGTCATAAAAATCATAATAGTTACGGTGCCTGATTTTAAATATCGTAAGTAAAACGCAATAAAATGAGCTTATCAAGATAATGAAAATATAATTAGTAATTTTGCCGAACACATTGCAAAAATAAATACAAATTGTTTGCTTTTTATACTTTGTTTCTCCTAATGCATAAAATTCAGAAAAAAATAAGGAAAGTAATTCAAAGTATTAAAGTCCTGGCTATGTGATGAAAAATGATTTCGCAAGTGATGCATTTCGTTTTCTTTATTGACGAAAATTAAAATAAAATCACTTTTTATCAGATTTTGTGATAACATTCTAAGTATTCCGCGAAAATTATTTCCTTGGTTTTCAATAGTAAAGGAAAATTAAAATATTGTACGAAAAATTATTCTTAAAATCGATCGAAATTCATCACAACTTTTCCAACCGTTCTATTTGAAAACGATAGATTTTCATCTTTTGTTTATCAGTTTTCACTCACAAATCATTCAATTAGAAGTGGAAAAAAATATAATTCACCCTTATTACATCATTGCAACTTGTCCAAATTGTGTTTTAAAGAAATAACAACAACCCTGTTTTGAATTAAGACAATTGTCTGAGAGACATGAGACATAAATAGAGGCTTACACACATGTATGTGAGTTTTTTATATGTATTAGAAGCAATTTTTACCGCTTGTATCATCTAAAATACTGAAAAAATTTTAATAAATATTTATATTCAGCATATCTGTAAAAAAAGTGCGCTTATTGTGGTATATATTTATTTTTTTATTAAAATCGTATGTGTAGCGTAAGCGTAAGAAGGGTTACAAAAAATATGGTTGTCTATTAATTATATGAATTTTTTTAAAAACAAAAATAAAAATCTTAAGATATATTTTTCTTTTCATTTGAAAGCATAAAACACATTGCTTGACTTTTATTTTTCATTTATATTTTAAAACCCACAAACTGATATTTATTTTATAAAATCAGAAGTAAAATTTAGCTTGTTTTTAGCTTATAACACTTATGCTCTCTGATGTATTTTTATTATCTGTATTTCTTATTTATATTTTTTCATTATTTTTTTAAACAATATTTTGTTATTTTTTTTAACTAAAATTTATTTACATTTCCTTAAAATAAATTTAAACTAAATTTTATTTATTTATTTATTTATTTTTAACTAAAAACTACAACTGATTTTTTCTTTTTCTACCCGGTCTCACTGTCAACACCGAAGGTGGCAATTCACCATTCTCCAAAGTTTTACCCGCTTTGCTGGCAGCCAATAAACGCCTCTCATGCACCTTACGATGTTTGGTCAAATGATCTGATCTAGCAAAACATTTAGCACAAAAATCACATTTATAAGGCTTAACACCAGAATGCGAACGACGATGTCGCGCTAATTCATCTGAACGTGAAAATTTCCAGGTACAATTAGGCCAATTGCAAATATAAGGCTTTTCACCTAAATGACGCCTTAAGTGAGCCTTCAAGTGAGCAGGTTTGGCATAAATTTTGTGACAATCTCCATAAGTACAAGGAAAGGATTTCTCTTGTGTACAAGGTGAATTAGGAGAGGAGGGAAATAGTTTAAGATTTTCAGCACTCTCTTGCAGGAAATGATTGCAGTTGTCAGTACATAAAGGAGTTTTTTCAGGTAAAAAATCTACTAGTTCTGGAATCTCAATATAATTATCCAAGAATTTTTCTTCCCAATCGGAAAGATCACGCGATAAACTGCTTAAGGAAGATAATTCATAATCCTCCAAGGATTCTGAGGTATTGCTAAGTAAATAATCCAAACTAGCTTGTAAATGTTTCTCATTCAAGTCCATTATGTGGGGACTATAATCTGTAGACTCTTCCGTGTAATCAAAAGAAATATTATCATAATTATGATAGCAATTGTTATCAATTTCAGAATCATAAGCAGGTGAAGATTTGCTTATATATTGGGATGAATACCAAGAATTATAATCTTGTTCAATTTGTTCATTTAAATCACAAAACAATTGTTGAAAACCACCATCAGCAAAAAAATCCATGATGTTTTCTTTACCACCACAATTTAAAAAATAACTTGCTATACGCTTAAAACCGAGATATTTAAATGATTTTTGTTTAAGTTGTTTTAAATAAAATTTAATTATTATTCCTAAATTTTTTATCAATATTCTAGGAATTTACTTAATATTTAATTTTGGGATTTTTTTTATTTATTAAAAATTATCTTTTTTGTCACTCATGCACAACACTTTCTATCAAAACTGTTAAATTAAAACTAAATTCGTCATTTGATCTTGTTGAGGTTTTAAATATTTATAAAATAAATACTTATGTGTGTTAAAAAAATTATAAATTCAAAATTTATTATCAATTTAAAAAAGAAGAAAAAAACCCAAATCATAATTATTGATTTTATACCACAACTCATTTGTATTTCAAATTCTCTACTCTTTAGCTCTACTATGTATAACAGAATCCTCCCCAGGGATTAATTTTGAATTTGGTGAAAAAAAAAATCAATACAAACGTATACACATTCATCAGTATTTCTTTTTTATAATTAAATATATAAAAATCAGTACGTTTTTGCTTGTAATTGAGCACACGTCATTAATGATGATCATGTGTAGATTTAATGATTTTTTTTTGTGTGCACTGTGTGTGTTGTGGGCTGTACACTGTTAAACGGTTGTGTTCAATATATGTTTTTTGTTGTTGTTGGCTGTTTGAATTAAAATCCAGATGTCAGTTTTTGTTAAAAGAGTACCAATCAGTAACAGGCGCTCTTGTTGCTTAATAAATTCTTGTCGCCAAATTAATTGTTTATAGAATGTTTTGTTTTAAATAGCACTCAAGTGTATTATTTGTTTATAAAATAAGTAAACAAAATATTGCATTTAAAATAATGCATTATGATTTCAATGCAGACTAGGAAAATACCTTGAATACTTAAATTTTGAAAAAAAGATAAACTAGGAACATGTGAAGACAAAAATGCCATGTGGTTTTTGCAAAGGTTTTGAGGTCATTTCATGAAATAAAAATTATAAAGAAAAACTTTTAACGAAATCTGAAACAAAGCGGCTATACTGGTAGTGTAAACTACAAATCAGACTACTGTAAAAACTATATACAAGACTATAGTGTTAACTATAGACTTGACTATAATGTAAAATATAAATATAACTATAATGTAAAATATATGCTAGAATAAAGTGTAAACAATTGATGAGACTACAGTGTAGGTTATATGCTAGACTATAGTGTAAACTATAGACTAGACTAGGGTATAAACTATCGACTAGACTATATTGTAAACTATAGACTAGACTATAGTGTAAACTATATACTAGAATATTGTATAAACTATCGACTAGACTATGGTGTAAACTATAGACTAAACTATAGTGTAAAATATAGAGTAGACTATAGTATAAACTATCGACTGGACTATAGTGTAAACTATAGACTAGGATATTTTATAAACTATAGACTAGACTGTAGAGCAAACTAGAGACTAGACTATAGTGTAAACTATAGACTAGAATATTGTATAAACTATCGACTAGACTATGGTGTAAACTATAGACTAAACTATAGTGTAAACTATAGACTAGACTATAGTATAAACTATCGACTAGACTATAGTGTAAACTATCGACTAGGCTATAGTGTAAACTATCGACTAGACTATAGTGTAAACTATCGGCTAGACTATAGTATAAACTATCGACTAGGCTATAGTATAAACTATAGACAAGAATATTGTATAAACTATAGACTAGACTATAGTGTAAACTATCGACTAGGCTATAGTATAAACTATAGACAAGAATATTGTATAAACTATAGACTAGACTATAGTGTAAACTATCGACTAGACTCTAGTGTAAACTATCGACTAGACTCTAGTGTAAACTATAGACTAGACTACAGTGTAAACTATAGAATAGACTATAGTGTAAACTATAGACTAGACTATAGTGTAAACTATAGACTAGACTATAGTGTAAACTATAGACTAGACTATAGTGTAAACTATAGACTAGACTATAGTGTAAACTATAGACTAGACTATAGTGTAAACTATAGACTAGACTATAGTGTAAACTATAGACTAGACTATAGTGTAAACTATAGACTAGACTATAGTGTAAACTATAGACTAGACTATAGTGTAAACTATAGACTAGACTATAGTGTAAACTATAGACTAGACTATAGTGTAAACTATAGACTAGACTATAGTGTAAACTATAGACTAGACTATAGTGTAAACTATAGACTAGACTATAGTGTAAACTATAGACTAGACTATAGTGTAAACTATAGACTAGACTATAGTGTAAACTATAGACTAGACTATAGTGTAAACTATAGACTAGACTATAGTGTAAACTATAGACTAGACTATAGTGTAAACTATAGACTAGACTATAGTGTAAACTATAGACTAGACTATAGTGTAAACTATAGACTAGACTATAGTGTAAACTATAGACTAGACTATAGTGTAAACTATAGACTAGACTATAGTGTAAACTATAGACTAGACTATAGTGTAAACTATAGACTAGACTATAGTGTAAACTATAGACTAGATTATAGGAGGTTTTGCAGATATCGTAGATGACATACGGTTTTAGCAAGATATATGAACGAAGTGGAGCTAATCTCGAATGAAGTAGTATGGACCATTAGAAACTGGATAAAAAGTGTGGGGTTGGAACTTGCCGAACAAAAAAAGGAAATTGTATTAGTTACAAGCAGGCTTAAAAAGAAACCATGAGAATAACGGATGGAGAACCCCAGGTGACATCAAAATCGCATCTTAAATATTTGGGAGTTTTCATAGATGTCAGACTTAACTTGAGGACACATATGGAGTATAGTGCTAACAAGGCAGCAAATATTAGATCCGCTCTTGAAAGAATGTAGGTGGGCCAATGCAATCCAAAAGGAAGATTATATCCATGGTGGTCAGCTCAGTTATACTTTACGCTGCTCCCATATGGTCAGCAGCTCAGAAAGTAAAGACCGCAGCGAGGAAACTAAAATCTGTAACCGGTTATCGGTCCTGCGAGTATGCTGCTCTTTTCGAACAACATCCTATGAAGCGGCACATGTCAAAGCGGGAATGGTTCCCGTAGATATTTTGGCTGATGAAGCCAAAATCTAAATCAACTATACACTCGTGTACGTAAATTTGAAAGAGAAGCTTCTATAAGACAATGGTAGAGCAGATGGGAAGACAACCGCAAAGGAAGGTGGACCTTTAAACTAATCCCGGGAATAGATATATGGCTAAACAGACAACATGGAGAAGTAAATTACCGCTTAACGCAGTTTCTCTCAGGCCACGAAGGATACCGAAGTTAACTGTACAGATTCGGGTTAGATAACTCTCCATATTGCCCTAATTGTCCAAACCAGGAGGAAGACCCAGAACACGTCGTGATCAACTGCGCACGCTTTCGCCACGGTACCAACTGAATCCGCAAAATATTGTTGACATTATCCTTAATAAGAGAGAAAATTGGGATGTTATATTCTCAATGATTAAAAGTATTCATGATAAACTTAGAACGGAAGTGAATCTGAGGAAATCCCAGAAACCAGACGTAGCCTAGATAAGGCTCTCCTGCCCTGCGATGCAATGTCTTCGTAAACAGTTCCGCAGTGTTCCTGAATGAAGAAGGAGGTGGTTTTAGTGGGTATGAATCCGACATATCTCATGGATAATCTATAATCGTGAGAATCTTATGAAAGATTTCCACCTGCCTAATGTATAAGTATAGTCTAACGAATAGACTATATAGTGTGAACTAGAGACTAGACTATAGCAAAATCTACAGATTGTTTTTAATTTTTTTTTATTTATTTATTTCAGTTTTATTTTTACATGTAATTTGAAACTAATCCCGCGAAGCCATATGGCTTATCTGCAGTATGAATTGACTATATATTGTAAACTATAGCCTAAGATATAGTATAAACTATATGCTATAGTGTAACCACACACTAGGATATGGTATAGACTATAGAAACTATAGTGTAAACTATAGGCTAGACTATAGTGTAAACTGTAGACTAGGCTATAGTGTAAATTATAAATTACACTAGAGTAGAAACTATAGCCTATAGTGTAAACTAGACTATATGAGAAACTGTAAAGCGTAAACTGAAGCATAGACTATAGACTATAGTGAAAGCTATAGACTATAATATAACCTCTATACTAGATTATATTACAACCTATAGACTGGACAAGTTTAACTATTTACTAGAGTATAATGTAATCTACAGATCAGAGTATAGAGTTAGCTATAATATTGACTATAGGCTGCACTATAAGATATATGCTATACTATACTTCAGACTATAGATTTGACTGTAGTGTAAACTATAAATTCAACAATAATTTAAACAAGAGATTGTACTGTAGTGTAAATTATATACTGATCTATGTTGTATAACATAGACTATATTATTTTGCATACTCATACTCTTGTATGAACTATAGCTTAGAATAAAGAGTTAACTTTTGACTAGACTTTGAAATAAATTTTGAACTATAATTTGTAAAGTTCGCTAATTATTTTATATTGTTTTGTTGAATTTAATTTAAAGTATAAAATATTTTATTGCAAGTTTATTTAAGTGAACTATTTTATTTCTTTTATTAAATATATATTTCGACTATTTTATCCATTCATTGTGCCAGTCTACAATCAAACAAAATCCTTGGAGAATTCACCTAAAAATTGCTGTTCGCTTTGTTTAAACTACTGGCACTGAAAATTGTTGCTCGGGGGTGAGGAGATAAAGTGATATGAAGAAATTTGTAACAAATAAATTGAGTAGGGAACAAGCGCATACATATGCAATAATAAATTCATCAGGCTGGCGATTTTGGTGCCAGTGATGGGAATAAAACTAAAGGTTTGTTGTGAGTTCTATTAGAAAAAGTACCATATAATTTGGTACTAGAATGTGATATAATATAGTAGTAAAATATATGAAGAAGTATATCAAAATGTTGTAGTTTAGTAGGCTTCTTTTGTTTCAAAAATTACTGCAAATTTAGATTTTTCTTTTATATTTGCTTTAACAAAAAGATATTTTTTCCCTATAAAATTCCCTTTGTTAATCTCTCTCCTTGATTTGCTTAAAATTTTCATATGAATTTAAATTATTTTACGTTTACATTTGTATCTGGTGAGAGTATTGTTATGTTATTTTTTTGGACCATGATATTTTTTGTTGTTTATTTTTTATTTTATATTTTATATCTATCCATAGTGTCAGCAGTGGACTGTCACCACAATGATAACAGAGCTAGTCAAGTAAAAATTTATTAAATATTAAAGCACAAAAAAATATTCAAACAATTCTCAGAAGTCACACATCTGTATTCACTGTTTCAATTTGAATCTTTATTATTGGTTTCAGATTTTGAAATGTGTATAAATTGAAGAAAAATATAAAGGAAATTGATTGAAATATTGCAGAAACAATAAAATATTTTAGTAAACAAAATATTAATTATTAAAGATATACTCAGAAGCCATACATGTATAAAATTTTCGTTTTTAAATGAATTTCCATTATTAACTGCACATTTTTAAAAGTAATAAAAATTAAGCATTTTTGAATCAATATTTTCTACAATACTTTTAATCTTGAAAAAAATGCTTCTATTTCTCTGTAGTCAATTGCTGTTACTGAATAAATTATTATGGTGTCTTAATTGCATCCTGTCTATATTTTATAAATCTCTTGTATTCATTATATTTCATACTCTGCAAATGACTACAGCTAAAGAATTTTATTAAACTTTTACTTAGACATCCAAAACAATTAAAACACAATTTATATCTTGCTGCTACAAACAGAGAAAAAAATAATAATGAAACAGACATCAGCAGGAAACGGAAACTGCAACGTAATGATAATCATAGTTGTAAAAAAATTTATAAAAAAAAAAATTCTACTGAATTACGAATGTAAAGAGTTAGCGACAGAACGTTAACGATAATCAAAATCAAATACATTCAAATGACTAAATAAATGATGGCAAAAGCACAAGGAATTTGTTAAGAATTTACACTAAGTTAATGTAATACGATTTTGTTTTACAAGAGATAAAACTAGAAAAAAAAAGAAAAACAAAATCAAAATGTCACTTCAAAAGATAAAGGGTTACAAGCTGCTAGCAATGATGTAGATTCTGGTACCATTTTTTTTTGTCTTTTTTGCCAGCCAGCCATAATGGAATTTTCACAGATTGTGGTTTTTCATTATTTTTCACTAATTGTCAGAAATTACAACTGAAGGCTTAAAAAAAGAGAAAAAGGAAATTTGAATCAGCAGATATTAAATGGATTTTCTTTATTTTAAAAGAAAGTAATAAAGTTGAAAAGAAAAAAGAAATAATCCAACTTGATCACTCGTATGAGAATTGTAAATTTATAAGAACTTTATTAAGGTATCAAGCAAATTTTTCCATGTTTAAAAAATAATCTAAAAGTGCCAATACAATCATAACTATTTATCTTAAGAGCGTAGGAAAATTTTTAAAAATAATATAAAAAAATAAAACTTTTCCAATTAAAAAAATTCCCTTAACATACGCGGAAATATTCTACTTTTTAAAATTGCTTTGAAACGGCTCATATACTTTTCTAAATTCCTAAAATTACATCAAAGTAACAAAAAAAAAATATAAGAGACTTATTTCAAACTTACGCAATCCCCAAAACTCACGTAAAAAATTTCATCCTACAAAATAAATTTAAAGAAAAAAATTTTATTTTAAAATTTTTCTTTCCTATATTTAAGGAATACATTTCGTATTGTTAGTAAATTTGTTTATATGTTTTGGTATTGAAATATAAACTTCAAGTTATTTATGTTTATTTTAGCATTAATGCGAAAAAGTTTTGTTTAACCTGTTTGCCAAAATTTGCCACGTTTCTTCAAACCCTCAAAAAAAATTGTCACTTTTGCTAAAAGGACACGTACATTTGTTCACATTTTCTCTTTTTTCTTTTTTTAGAGCGCAATTCTGGAACACGTTTTTATAGGCATGAGTGAATATGTTGGTTCTCCCAATAATTTAAGCAAATATTATTACCATTAACATAAAAATCAAAATGAAAAATTAAAAGACACAAATATTTACATTGCGGAAAACGGCCATTAAATAAAAGAAAAGGCTATTCATGAATTTTAGCAAAGAAATTATATTCTATAGTCTACACTATAGCGTAGGCTATAGCTTACTCTATAGTCTCTTCTATATTCCAATCTATAGAGTCTTCTATAAATTACACTATAGTATCATTATATTCTATGGTTTACACTATTATCTAACCTATAGTTTACACTAAATTCAGTCTATATTTTACAATGTATTCTACTACACTATAGTCTAGCCAATATTTTACACTATATTTCCCCTTATAGTTTACACTATAGTCAAGCTTATTGTTTATACTATAACCTAACCTAAGGTTTTCACTATAGCCTTGCCTATAGTTTACATTGTAGTCAAGTATATTAGTTTACAACATTGTCTATAGTTTACACTTTAGTCTAAACTATAGGCTATACTATAGTTTACACTATAACTCATACTATAGTCTAAACCAGAGTCTACATTATTATCTGATTTATAGTTCATGCAAGAGTCTAGTCTAGTCTATGGTTTACATTATAGTTTACACTATAGCCTAGTCTATAGTTGATCTTTTGTCTATGCTATAGTTTACACTATAGTCTAGTCTATATTTTACATTGTATACTATAGTTATTCTATACTGTAGTGTATATTATATTTATTCTATTGTATAATATAGTCTATATTTTACAATATAGCCAAGTATATAGTTTACACTATAGCATAGTCTATAGTTTACACCATAGTCTAGTCTATGGTTTACTCTATATTCTAGTTTATAGTTTATACTAAAGTCTAGTCTATAGTTTACACTATAGTTTAGTTTATAGTTTACATTGTAGTCTAGTATATAGTTTACACTATAGTCTAATCTATAGTTTATACTATAGTCTAGTCTAGTCTAGTCTAGTCTAGTCTAGTCTATAGTTTACAATATAGTCTAGTCTATAGTTTACTATATAGTATAGTCTATAGTTTACACTATAGTATAGTCTATAGTTTACACTATAGTACAGTCTATAGTTTACACTATAGTCTAGTCTATAGTTTACACTATAGTCTAATCTAGTCTAGTCTAGTCTATAGATTACGCCATAGTCTAGTCTATATTTTACAATATAGCCAAGTATATAGTTTACACTATAGCATAGTCTATGGTTTACACCATAGTCTAGTCTATGATTTACTCTATATTCTAGTCTATAGTTTATACTAAAGTCTAGTATATAGTTTACACTATAGTCTAATCTATAGTTTACACTTTAGTCTAGTCTATAGTTTATACTATAGTCTAGTTTACACTATTATCTAGTCTATAGTTTACAGTATAGTCTAGTCTATAGTTTACACTATAGTATAGTCTATAGTTTACACTATAGTCTAGTCTATAGTTTACACTGTAGTACAGTCTATAGTTTATACTATAGTCTAGTCTATAGTTTTCACTATGGTCTAGTCTATAGTTTATACTATAGTCTAGTCTATAGTTTACACTATAGTCTAGTCTATAGTTTACACTATAGTCTAGTCTATATTTTACAATATAGCCAAGTATATAGTTTACACTATAGCATAGTCTATGGTTTACACCATAGTCTAGTCTATGATATACTCTATATTCTAGTCTATAGTTTATACTAAAGTCTAGTATATAGTTTACACTATAGTCTAATCTATAGTTTACACTTTAGTCTAGTCTATAGTTTATACTATAGTCTAGTTTACACTATTATCTAGTCTATAGTTTACAGTATAGTCTAGTCTATAGTTTACACTATAGTATAGTCTATAGTTTACACTATAGTCTAGTCTATAGTTTACACTGTAGTACAGTCTATAGTTTATACTATAGTCTAGTCTATAGTTTTCACTATGGTCTAGTCTATAGTTTACACTATTATCTAGTCTATAGTTTATACTATAGTCTAGTCTATAGTTTATACTATAGTCTAGTCTATAGTTTACACTATAGTCTAGTCTATAGTTTACACTATAGTCTAGTCTATAGTTTACACTATAGTCTAGTCTATATTTTACAATATAGCCAAGTATATAGTTTACACTATAGCATAGTCTATGGTTTACACCATAGTCTAGTCTATGGTTTACTCTATATTCTAGTTTATAGTTTATACTATAGTCTAGTCTATAGTTTATACTATAGTTTGGTCTATAGTTTACATTGTAGTCTAGTATATAGTTTACACTATAGTCTAATCTATAGTTTATACTATAGTCTAGTCTATAGTTTAAAATTTAGTTTAGTCTATAGTTTACTATATAGTCTAGGCTATAGTTTACACTATAGTCTAATCTAGTCTAGTCTATTCTATTCTACAGTTTACGCCATAGTCTAGTCTATATTTTACAATATAGCCAAGTATATAGTTTACACTATAGCATAGTCTATAGTTTACACTATTATCTAGTCCATAGTTTACACTATAGTCTAGTCTATAGTTTACACCATAGTCTAGTCTATAGTTTACACTATAGTATAGTCTATAGTTTACACTATAGTCTAGTCTATAGTTTACACTATAGTCTAGTCTATAGTTTACACAATAGTCTAGTCTATAGTTTACACTATAGTCTAGTCTATAGTTTACACTATAGTATAGTCTATAGTTTACACTATAGTCTAGTCTATAGTTTACACTGTAGTATAGTCTATATTTTACACTATTGTATACTCTATAGTTCACACTATAGTCTATTCCGCTGGTTCCCAAATGAGGGTACCCAATGTGTCTATTATAACTTTTTAAAGTATCTTGGAAGAGGTCTAAGGAGGATAATAGACTGGTACCGGTCAGAGTTTCAATATTAAGGTATTAAATAAAGTAATTAAGCTCTTGTATGTATTGTATGCTACTCATGAGTGTTTCTCGAGGAGTGAAAGCCTGATTGGAAAGCTTTACTTTATTATTGTTATTTTGTAGTTAAGGTGAATCAAGCGGAATCATTTGGCGCTAGTTGATACAACTTGTCTTGTGTGCTTTAGACGATTTAAAAGTCGCTATTCGATGAGAGAAAAAAGTTTAAAAATGAAGAACGAGAGTCATGATAAATGTAAGAAATGTTTACATAATAACTGAGGGTAGATCATGCTACAATTCTTGGGCTTCAAAGGGACTTGAATTAATTCAAAAACATTGAATTGTCACAGACGATGAAAGGGGAACTAATGGAAAGCCCGATAAACCAGGAAAGTCGACACCATAGCATCCAAGTAACGCTCTGTATTTAATGGGATTTATTATGTGCTGCTAAAACAGGGTGAAACGTTAACGACAGGCCTATGCTGAATACAATTTTTCTTGGCGAAGTAGAAAACATTATTATTAAAAAATTCAAATACGTCTTGGGATTCTCGGGAAAATGAGAAATTTCTGCAACATCTATTGTTTGCACTATATTCTAGTATACATTTTATTCAGTTCTGCTATACACTTTTTAGTCTAGTATCAAAAATGGTCTACGATTTATTTTTGAGATGACTTGTTTTCATTTTTCCCTCTCCAATAGCCAAATTTTTTTTATTAGCCTCATAAATCCCAGTAAATTGTTTTTACTTTGGAAAATAAAAGTTTGAATTTAAATTTAAATCCTACAATTTGTTTTTGTATTAAAATTGTTTTGCCAGCATAACAAATTGAATTAAATTGTCATTCAACTTCTGAAAGAAGAAAAAGAAATAGAAAGGAATTCCAACTGTAAATTGAGCAAAAAGCGGAGAAGTCATAGAAAAATAAAAAAAAGTAATAGAAGAAGTATTGTTGTCTTTTAGGGATTAAATCTTATTGTCAGTAAAGATAAACACACTTTGTATTGTCTTTGTTGTTGGCAAGTTGTGTTTTTGCTTTTGGTTTTGTTTTATTTGTTGGAAATATTAGGGGTAAATAAAAATCAAATGCCGGCTTAAGGGAAAGGCTGTAAATTTATCTTAATTTTTATAATTTTTATCAAGTTTTAAAAACTTATTTTTCATCCCAATAATTTCTTTAGGTTTATAGCTGTTTTATTGCAAATTATCTTCCGCCTCCATTCGCTACTTTCAAGCTGCTATTATTTTGTGTGTTTTTACCTGTAGTAGAATTTTTATTGTATTTATTCACTGTTTGTTTGCAATAGAAAACAAAAATAAAAAAAAAATTCTTTTGTTTAAAGAGTTTGTATGTTTATTTGTTTGTTTGGGTGTTGGTGATTTTGTCCTTCACCGTTGTGTAACAAAGACACCTACGCAGCCAGTCAGCCAGTCTGTCTGATGTAGCTAAACAAAGACTTCTTTTGATAAGTATATCCACCCAGACACTTTCATGAGTGTTAAGTAAAGAAAATAAATTGACTAGTAAAATGATTAAATACTTGATAGTATTATCATTGAACAAAATGCATGTTAAATTAAAAATATAAAACTTCAGAAAATATTTATAAAAGAAACTGCACAAATGTTGATTTATAATATTGAATGGTGTATGGCCAAGTGTGCCATCAGTACGAATTGAAAATAGGGTTTTTTTAACAATTGGTGATTATTTCAGAATATAAAATATCTCTAAAAATCTCTGAACTAAAGATAATAAAAGCGCAATTTTTATTATAAACATTTTAAATACAGTTTTTATTTATTTTGTTTTCTTAATTTCTCTTAAACAAAATTAGTAAAAAAATATTTTTTTAACCCCAAAACTTTCCGTGTATTTAAAATTAGTTTACAAAATTTCAATTACTATTTGCCAAAGTTTTGCTTCTTTTTTTTTGTAGAGTTTTGTTAAAAGTAATTTTGAAATTTTCCATTTCCTGTTTACTTGCGAACAAAATAAATATGTTTACAATTTAAGTAAGTGTATGTGTATGATTACATGTGAGTATGTGGTATTTACTATAGCATGCTAAAGTGCAGTTAATTTACAATTGTTGCTCATTTTTTGTTATTTGTTCTCTTACTCTAGAACTTTTCTCCTTTTCTATTATTAAACTAACATTAAAAGATATTTGTATGTACATACGTCCTCTCACAGGAATTTCACATGCAACAAAATTACAACAATAGCAACAAATTGTTAACGTTTGTTAGATTGTTGGTTGACTATACCAAAAATATGTGTTATTGTTAGTGTTAGCTATTGTTGCTACTTAGTTAGGTGCTGGTGTTTTCTTAAGGAAACCAAAATCAAAACTTTGTAATAGCACTCAACCGACAAAACGTTTCACCACCTATGGGATACTTAATGAGATTTCTTGATGTGGTAAGTGGAAGATGAATACATATTGGTTTTATATTTGTATAGATGTAAAATAAATAAAATACTTAATAGGAAAAATAAATAAATTGTTAAACAAATATACATATAAATACATATGGAATATGTTGATAAAATAGAATTAGTTTCTTTAAAAATGGAAATGGTATTACAGCTAAAAGAGAGTTGAACTAAAATTATGCTTACAGTTTTTATAAGATATTTGTTTGATACTTTCTGCTTAAATTAGAGTCCTACTAATGTCTCTGTTGTAGCTAAATTTAGTGACTTAATGTCAGCCCAATTATGACCTTAATTTCAATCATAAATATAGTTCCAAGAGCTTATAATATAGCTGATAGCTCATCTACAGCTCTAATAATATTTTCAATAAGGCCAAGATTGCTATCAAAATTTAAAAAAAAAACCAAATTACAATAGAAACTAATTAGACTCACAGTTGCATATGTAAATATCAAATTTTTGGACTGCAGTTCAAACAAGAGTCAATAAAGAACCAAAATTGCTACTCAAATTAGATTCCTACTTCAATTATAGCTTAATTTATAGTTTAGTTATAACTACAATTACATTTCAAATCAGAAATGCGTTTAACAGCTTAATTTTTAAATTATATGAAATCTGAACTATAGCTCAAATCGGATCAAACCTATAAACTAAAACTTTTTCTTAAAATAGAGGCTATATGGAACAGCAATTATAGCTTTAAATCAAGTCTTTCTAAAATCATAATTTCAGCTTAAATATACAGGTCTTAAAAAAAACTACAATTATACAAATTCTTGGGTCAAGGTTAACTCTGTCTCTATCTCTAATAGTGTGTATATTTAGTGGCTTACCATAGCTAAAAATATGCAAAATCATATTTTTTTCTATTCTTCTAATGAACTAAAATTAGTAAATTATTAGTTTCTGACAATTTTTAAAAATTTTGGCATCGTCTTCTTACTGTGTATTTTGCTTTTAATAGCATTTTTTTTGCATACTTTATGCTTGAGAGCAAAACTTTTGCCTATATAACACTAAAGAACATAATTTTGCATATTTTACATTAAAGAGCATAATTTTGCATATTTTACATCCAATAGAATTTTTTACATATTTTGTCATTAGCAAAATTTTCTTTTTACGTTTTTCAAATCCCATTAACTAATAATTTTCATCTTATAAATTGATAGATATTTTGTAATTTTCTGATTAAATTTTAATGTTTATAAATGCTATTAGAAAATATATTTTAGCAAATAATAGTAAATAATTTAAAATATAGTCAGCAAAGATAATATTTTAAAAGCATATTTTCGAACTTTAAGAATATTTTTTATGCACAAAAAAATACTTTTTCTAGAGCATATTTTTGGTTGCCCTGCTTATGAGAAACATATCTTTAAAACGGTTCTGATCATTCTAGAGTTAGATAAAGAAATATCTCAGGTGCCCCTGATGAGACCCCTGAGATATGGTTACGAATATAATTATACATTTCCAATTGTAAATATTTAAGTACCTATAGGAGGTATCAAGAAGGTTGCATACTTTTTTAAAACTATAGAATACAAATATGCTTTGTGCTTTTATTTAAAGCTATCAGTCATGGAAAAGATATAGAAATTGTAAAAATACAGAAAACTATTTTTGCACACTTTTTTCACATATATTTTCTTTTAATTTTGTAAATTTCTTACAACATATAATAAATGTCTACAATTTACTTAAAGTTCGCCCGTTTTTTCTTTCGATACTATGTCAACAATAGATGCGAAATTTTTTAACTGGATGTAACCCTTATTAATTTTTATGACACACTTATTCAGTGTGTTTTTATTCTGAATCATTTTACTGATATACTTTTCGTTGCCCAATCTAGTCAGAATATCGATCTGCAAATTATTTGCTATTTTAATTGATAGACTATGCCACTGAATTTTCTTTGATGTATCATTTATTTAAAATATCGCTGATAATAAATTTTTTCAATTTAAAGTTACTTGATGTAGGGCTAAACAATATTAGCCCAAAATTAATTTTGTGTTATTTTTTCAATTTTTAAGTTTAGAAATTAACGGTTTGGTTTTAACAAAAAAAAAAAAAAAAAAGACAAAATGTTTGTTTATAATACTGTGCAACAAATTTTGGTTTATCAAATACTGCCTCAAGAATTCCAACACGAAATGAAAGTATATCATCAGATTAATAAAATCATTAAAGGGTTTTGCAAAGTTAGTTCGAATTTCGATTTTATGTTCTCTTAAAATTCGGATATTTTAAAGCAATTTTCTCATTATGTGTGTTGATAAAAAATATTTAAACTTATTATTATATAATGTAAAAAGCTTCTCTCAGATATTATGTAAGATTTTCATTAAATGCTCATCTCTTTTGACGCCCCCCCTTTAAATAACAAGATTGTATGCAATATATGAGTAGTCGCATTATTCAATCCATATAACTTATATTTTGCACATATATATATCGCTCATCGTTAATATGCCAAATTATCTCATCTTTTAGCCCTTCAATTGTTCCAACGGTGTCAAATCACTTGATCGTGCATGCCAATTAACATCGCCACGACACGGTCGTTATCATCTTGCGATAGTGGACATCATATGCGGTAACTGCTAGGCCGACCTCATTTTCGAAGAAGTACGGCTCGATGACGCCGACAGTCCATAAATCGCGCCAAACCATCACTCATTGTAGATACATCGGCTATTCAACAATCACTTGTGGATTCTCATTTGCCTCAATGCGCCAATTCTGCTTGTTAACGAATCCACTGAGGTGAAAGTGTACCTTGTCGCTGTAGATGATTTTCCTTGTAAAGTTACCATTCACTTCTGTCTGTTCAGCCAAACATTCGGCGTATTGACGATCCTTAAAATGATCAGTAGGCTTCAGCTCTTGAGTCAATTGAATCTTGTAAATGTGTGAATTCAAATCTTGATTTAAAATTAGCATCAGTGATGTTCATATGTATATATATATATATATATATATATTTATTTTTAAATTTGATTACTAAGAATAAAACAATATTTTTCTTAAAAAAGTGTGCCCGTCGTCCAGTCAGCACTTCCTTTATATATATATGTTTCAAGTTTAATTTTAATCGGTTTAGTAGTTTGAATATAGTAAGTAAAATTAACAATATTTTTACAAAAATTAACGTAAAAATGGTGTGACATCTAGTAAATATCTAGTATAATAATGCCAGCAGTTAGTCTATAAAATATTAGCAACATTTATTAACATTTGTATTAAATAATATTAATAATAATTACCCTTTTTTTAATTTTTTATATATTTTTCTTATAAAAGTTTAGAATTTATTTAATACAACATTTTAGACAAAACTCAACTAAAATATTTTTTCACAAAACAAACAAATTTCTCAAAGCTAATTTGATAAAATATTTACATTGAAACTAAAGTAGACTTGAACAAAGTATTTTCCAACAAACACCGCCTCAATGTAAATTACTTTATCAATAACAAATTACAAAATTAATATTGAAATAATAATAATTCAAAATTAACATTTTCATTTCATATTTAAAAGATTACAAAATTTCAAATGACTCTGGTTTTGTAAACATTTTGTCAAAATATCAGCTATATTATTTTCTGTTGGAACATACTCCAGACATATTTCCTTCGCATTGTATTCTTCTTTGATGTAATGGTATCTAATATCAATATGGTTGCTCCTTTTCATAATCATTTGACTTTTTGTTAGGTATTGAGCTCCTTGATTATCGCAATATAAAATTGTTGGCTGTTTAATTAGTTCTTCAAATCCCAGCTCATTTATCAGACTCCTATAAAAACTAATTTCTTTGGTAGCTTGACACATCGCTATGTATTCTGTTTCCATTGAACTTAATGCCACTATGTTCTGTTTTTTGGATTCCCAAGATTTCGGAACACTTGCGAAAAATAGAACAAAACCACTATAAGATTTTCGGTCAATAACATTTGAGCCCCAATCTGCATCATAATAGCATATAAAGCCATTTCCTTCTTTCGAAAAATTTAATGATAACTCCTTTGATTATAAATAACGTATAACATGTTTCGCTGCTATAAAGTGTTCATTGTGCGGATGAGAGTCAAACTGAGCTAATTTCGAAACTGTATGAGCAATATCCGGCCTAGAAATCGTTGCTAAATACATCATACTTCCAATTAAAGATTGATAATTTTTAATATCTATCATCTTTTCACAATTTTCTTCTTCACATTTACTTAATACCGTTCCTGCAGGAAATGGAGTTTTGGCCGGTTTACACTCTTGCATATTCCATTGTTTTAGTAGTTCCTTAACAAAATGCTTTTGAGTAATTTTTATGTCTCCTCTAGAACCATTTCTTTCAATTTCCATTCCAAGGTAATAACAGGACCACGATCCACAATTTCAACATGCATTTTAAGATTTTCCAATATATTTTTCATTGTTTTGCTACAAGAACAAGCTAATAGTAGATCATCAACATAAAGTGCTATTATAATAATTTAATTTTCGTTGCGTGATATATATACACAACTATCTATTTTAGATTGAATAAATCCCATTTTTATTAAAATTTCATTCATTTTGTGATTCCACTTGATTTGAAATAAAAGTACTTCAGATAATTTTGGATTTCTTTATAAATCATTTTGAAATAGTAAATAAAATTTACTTTAAACACAATTAAATCGGACTTGAATGTTATAATTTTCAGAAAGACTTTTTTATGTGCGTTTACTAAGTTTCATTTGAAAGTTTGTTTAAGTTTTTGTTTAAAATTTTTTTGTAACTTTCCGAAATTTATTTTTAAGTCAAAGTTTCCACAAATACGAATATTAGTAGCAGATATAGGTACACTTTTTTGCTTTAGATTAGCACTTTTTTTTAAGAATCATATAAGGCATATTATTAACCATAAGACTTCATTTAACACTCGTGTAAATTTTGAAATCCACGGTATAGTCATGTGTAACTGTTTTACAATTTATCATATACAATTTTACAATTTTATCATGAAAAATATCTAATAGTTTGAAAAATATTCTGTTTACTGGGTCTTTATAATGTTGTTTGTATTCAAAACTCAAGGGAAATTTTCTAACGATATTTTGATCTAGAAATATTGTATAGCTTTTTTTAAACATGTTATTACCATTTTATACAACTACCGCGAAAAAACTAAAATTGTTTATTCAGTGACAATACTGAAATCGCATTTATCTCTACGCTTTGAGTAATTAATACTGTGTGTCTTATTAGACTAACAATTTGGCTACAAGCTGATGAGATAAATTATTCAGCTTCCAATCGATTAACTAGAATTTAAAGGACAACGATAGCAATTAATTCTGATGAAGTCAAATAACTAATTGTTGTTGCGTCTATAAAATTCAGTAGGATGAGATAAATTCTACGGCTCTCAATTTGCTAACTACGAAAACTACACACTGCAATCTGACAAGATAGATTCTAACTACTGTGTTCAATCATGGTACTTAAGAAAGAACTTTGGTCGTATTTAGTGACACTATATTCTCTAGGAGCAACAAAATAATAATAGCAGTACTTTGGTTCTTGCTTGAACTTGTCAACTCAAACTTGACTTCGTATATTTAAATGTATATGAACTGAATGGGAATTATAAAGACCTGCGTTATTCTATACTGTAATTACTATAGTAGTTACAGTATAGGCCTCATTACTCCACCATAAACATAAACGCAAAGAATCAGCTGACACGTTTTGCTTATGAAAGTTATGTGTATACAGGTATTCATAAACGTAAATATGTTTTTACATATTTATATTTACGTTAGAGGAAACGTAGCTTTATATGTTCAGAGATGTAGCTAGCAGAAACCAATGGAAAACTATATTCCAGTTCTTTTGTGATTATTCACTTTTACAAAAATTGCGACAATATTAATGAACTTCTGTTTGAGTGGGAAAAGACATTTTTCTATTTCAAGGTTCTCAAAAGTATTTATGATATAATTTAAGTCAGCAAAAATGGTATTATTACATATAAATTCTTGATTCAAAATCATCTTAAAATATACTATAATAACACCTGAAAATTACAAAAGGTTCTAGTAACTTATAAGGCTTTGAAAAGTTCACACTATTTGCTCTATATTTTACTCGTTTACATTTACTGGTTAATTCTTGTAGATTGGGGATACCTACAAGTATTCTGAAACAGAACTCTATACTATATCCTCTATACTATTATCTAAATACGTAAAGAATTTTGTTTCGTTGAGATTTTTGAACAGTATTTTCCTTGGATTTTCCAAATCTCCACCGAAACAATTTCATTATACCTGTTCCCTTTTTTGGCTTCTCTTTTTAAAATATATAATTTAGGTTTCTAAAAATTCTTTCAATTTCGTTTTTTTTTTACTGAAAACATTTCTAAAGTCTCTTCCTGGCACTATGAGTCTAGTATGCATTTATATTTTTTAAATCTTTGAGACTTATATTCTGAGTCATAAAAAATTGTACTGTATAATTTTAAAATACTACTACCTGTACTTGATACTAAAACTGTTGTAAACTTTTTAATATTCTTTTTTTCCATTTTAATAGAATAAAATATTTTAGTATAGAGATTTATTTTGCATATTTTTTATGCTTTAGAATTTTTTACGAATATTACCATAAATACCTTTAAGCCACCACAATCTGTGGTACAGTTTAAATCTACACGCATACATGTGTTTGTGATAAAACATACATTTATAAATATTTGAATTATAAAACATTTAAATACACTTAATGCCATTTTGAATATTTAAACTTTTTTGTTGACGAATAATAATAAAAAAAAAAAAAAATTAAAAATGAGCTGCAATTTTGCAGGTAAATTTCATATATGTACATTAGGGTGGCCGCAAAATAAGCTTAAATAAAAATCTATTTTATTCTGAGATACCGTTTCTCAACATTTTCGTCATTAAATTTTTTCGGGTTATTCGAATTTTTTGTCATATTTCTGGCAAAGGAACAATATGAAGATTTGATATCGTAAGAAAGGCCCTTGAGACGCACATTTATTGAAATAACAGAAATTCTGCACCGGGTCCAAATGAGTTACAGATTTTTGATTTTTTTACAAAATCTTCTTTTTGTTAAATTCGACCTTGTTTGAATTTTCTTCGAATTTTTCGAAACATATTTTTCCTCACGTATAAATGTTTCCATATGAGAAGAAATGAATTTATCATCCAAATACAGGCATTTTTATAAGCTTTCTAGCAATGTATAACACTTTATACTTCTACTAATAAACAATGAAATAAATTAAGTTTAAATAAAATACAAACAAAATTTTTGCTAATAAGGATCTTTGTTTACAATTATACCAATTAAGTAACACGGAAAGAGAGAGAAAGAGAGGGAGCGATTTTTTCTTGTGACTCACAGCAAGAAATTGTTCTCTGTGTGTATAACAAATTGCTAACAAATACATTTCCTTAGTATAATTTTTGTGGGTATTTCACTTAAACTTAATTTATTTCATTGCTTGTTAATAGAACTAATTATGAAGTGTTGTATATCATTAGAAAGCTTATAAAAATACGTCTATTTCGATTTCAAATTCATTTGATTTCTCTTCGTATAGAAACATTTATATATGAAGAAAAATATGCTTCGAAAAAATCGAATAAATTTCAAACAAGGTCAAATTTTAAAATACAGAAAAAACCGTTTCGTTATAACTGCTAGATGTTTATATTGTATTGTTTTGGTCTTATTTTTTTAAATATTTGTATGTAAAAAATATAATTAATCAAATTTGTTGTGAAAAATTGGAAAATTTCGATCTCATTGGGACCTGATCCAAAAGTTTTGTTATGTCATTAAATGCGCATCTTAAAGGGCTTTCTAATGGTACCAAATTTTCATATTGCTCCTTTGAGAGAAATATGAAAAAAAATCCGAAAAAGAACATTTTATAATTTTGATCCAGCTCAAGAAAGAATAATATCATTATGAAAACTTTGACAAACGGTATCTAAAAATGAAATAAATATTCATTTGAGCTGAGAACATTAATATCATATTTTCTTTCCATACAAACGGAGCCATCTTAATATACATAGATTATTTACATATGTATACTAATACAGAAAATGCATGATGACAATAAAAACAATAACTATTTAGCTAAAATTTTTGGCAAAGACAAATAAAAAGTTATTTGAAATTTTTGTGAGAAACTGTATTCACAGAATCTGAGATATATATTTTTTTAATATCAAGATTTAGAAGTTTTTAAAACTAATGAACATTTTGTACTGAAATTTAGTTACACTAAGAAATTTAATTAAACTAAGAATTATTAAAAAATCAATTTATTTTGAGATCTAACACAGCTTTTAAATTCACGATTCATTTTTGTATATAAAATCCATTAGATTGTTGTAGTCTTTGTTCTCTTAACCAACATTTCGACCACAAATTGTTGTGTTTTTGTGATGATTGCATATTGTCATTTTCAACAATTAAATCAATAAAAAAAAAAAAATACTAGGATTAAGGTCATAAAAGTGGCAACACATTTAACTCCAAATTAAATAAAAAGAAAAAAAAAAAATAAATGAAAAATACTCAATATGTTTTCTAATGAATTTATGCTAAAGGTAGAGAAAAAAGTTCCAATATTGTTAAAAAATACCAAACACTGAATAGTTGTAAAATGAATCCATTTTAATAATATATGAAACATTTAAATATCTTCTTTAAATGCTTATTATTTTTACTTACAATATTTATTTATTCATTTTAATATTCATTAGATAAATTTTATTAGTAAAAAATTCATATTTTAAAATATATAACTGTAGTGAGCAAAAATTCCATTGACATATTAATTTTAACGATAAAACATTAAAATAATTATCTAATATTTAAGTTATAAAGTTTTTTTTAAGTAATTTTAATACTTACACCAGCTAGCATTTACATAATCGCCTTAAAATATTCTCGAAAATATATATATATAGCAACAAAAATTAGCCAAAATTTTCCTGGAGGCAGAAAAACATAAGGAAAATAAAAGAAAGAAAAAAAAAAAAATAAACAATTTTAATTTAATACATATTTTATCAAAAAATATTCATACATTTTTATTCTTTGTTTCATTCACAACACCTTACAACAGCATTTTTTATATAAGAAACAAAGCATATACATATAAAAGTAGAGAGTAGAGGCTGCGTACTCAGTTTTTCATGTCGTGTTCGAATGTCCTTTTAAAAGGAGTTTGAATTTTTAAAATTTATATTTTTTTTATAAATTAGTTTAAATTCTGTTAGTTACTCAACAGAGGCATTATGGTTATAAAATGATAGAATATGATTTAGAAATTCCAGCAAATTTTTTGTTTTAACCCTTCGGGCCTTTATACTATCAAAAATGTCCTTTAAATAATTTATTCTTAAAGATCCTTGAGGTTTTCTAATAAATTATTGTGAAATTATATTAACTTTAAAAACATCTTATGAAATTTTTAAATCTCAGACTTTTTCCCTTTAGCTTCAACAGTTCAAATTTTATAAAATTTTAAAAATGTCCTGCCAGTGTATATGTTAATTTTGTTTTCAAAATATATGCTGTAATTTTAAATATTATTTAAGAATATTTGGGTATATTTGTTCTTTTAGAAATGACAAAGAAATGGTTGAAATCGGTCTATTATTTTACCAAGCTCACTTAAAAATGTTTTCCGAAAATAATTATATAAAATTCGATATAGATAGGATTTTTTCGGCTTTAGACTTGCTATCAAATTTCTAGGATTTGGTTGCACTATTGACCATAGTTTCTATCATGAAACTCCTTCCAGAAAATTATTTAAACGCGTATAAATACCATAAAAATTATAGTGTCTAAATGAAATTTGGTGTGATTATTTCTTATTTGAATATAAAAAAAATTTCGCAAAGATCGGCCTTCAATTGGTCATATCTCCCATATAACATCAATTCAACTATATAGCTTTAGCACGCATAAATTGAATATAAGTATTTTAGTTTGTTATTATATTTGCAACAATTAAAATCTATATAACTGTAAATAGTTCTACCGAATTTCAAGAGGATTGGAACATAATTGTACTTAGTTTTCATATAAGATTTTAAAGTGTTTTAAAAAGAGAAATCTAATACGAAATGAAAGACTAAAAATGCGATTATAAAATATTAAGTCTATATTTGCACATGTATATGGAATTTAATATGTGTGAGAAAATTTTTGAATTTTGTTGTACAGTGTAATAAAATTTTTTTATTTACATAGATTTCCCTTTTACAAAATAATAGTATACACAATGGGTTGGTGGTGGGAATAAGCCAAAGAAATTGAAAGTAAAGCAATACTTTTGTATGACAACAATAAGTTTTTGCTAAGGGCTTTATATATTTTTAAGGATTTAGGATTTATGAAAAAATAATACTTGCAAAAAAAAATAAAAATAAAAATATGTTAATAAATCAATCATGGTTGGATTTTAGAGAAGAAGAGGAAAAAAGAAAAATACAAATTTTAAAAGTAAAAATACAACGAAGAAAATAATTGAAAAGAAATAAATCACAAATGCTGAGTATGTTGAGATTGAAAAAATATATATATTACGGAGGAAGATATTTAATTTACAAATAGTTTTTTCCAAATTTTTTTTTGAAAAATGAATCAGAAAAAAGTCGAAGTTAAGTATCAAAACTAGAACGAAACTAGAACTAAACTAGAACTAATGTAGAACTGAACTAGAACGGAAATAGAACTGAACTAGAACTGAACTACAACTAAATTACAACTGAACTAGAACTGAACTGGAACTGAACTAGAAATTAAGTAGAACTGACTGAAACTAAACTGGAAACAAACTATAACTCAGCTAAAACTGAACTAGAACTGAACTAGAAATGAACGGCTGGATGGCTTGCTAGACGGCTGGCTGGACGGCTGGCTAGACGGCTGGCTGTACGGCTGGCTAGACGGCTGGCTAGACGGCTGGCTAGACGGCTGGCTGTACGGCTAGCTAGATGGCTGGCTAGACACGGCTAGCTAGATGGCTGGCTAGACACGGCTAGCTAGATGGCTGGCTAGACACGGCTAGCTAGATGGCTGGCTAGACACGGCTAGCTAGATGGCTGGCTAGACACGGCTAGCTAGATGGCTGGCTAGACACGGCTAGCTAGATGGCTGGCTAGACACGGCTAGCTAGATGGCTGGCTAGACACGGCTAGCTAGATGGCTGGCTAGACACGGCTAGCTAGATGGCTGGCTAGACACGGCTAGCTAGATGGCTGGCTAGACACGGCTAGCTAGATGGCTGGCTAGACACGGCTAGCTAGATGGCTGGCTAGACACGGCTAGCTAGATGGCTGGCTAGACACGGCTAGCTAGATGGCTGGCTAGACACGGCTAGCTAGATGGCTGGCTAGACACGGCTAGCTAGATGGCTGGCTAGACACGGCTAGCTAGATGGCTGGCTAGACACGGCTAGCTAGATGGCTGGCTAGACACGGCTAGCTAGATGGCTGGCTAGACACGGCTAGCTAGATGGCTGGCTAGACACGGCTAGCTAGATGGCTGGCTAGACACGGCTAGCTAGATGGCTGGCTAGACACGGCTAGCTAGATGGCTGGCTAGACACGGCTAGCTAGATGGCTGGCTAGACACG
This sequence comes from Protocalliphora azurea, assembly GCA_932274085.1. Taxonomy (NCBI): domain Eukaryota; kingdom Metazoa; phylum Arthropoda; class Insecta; order Diptera; family Calliphoridae; genus Protocalliphora; species Protocalliphora azurea. Next base: position 4,213,729 of record OW026523.1, read on the forward strand.
GCTAGCTAGATGGCTGGCTAGACACGGCTAGCTAGATGGCTGGCTAGACACGGCTAGCTAGATGGCTGGCTAGACACGGCTAGCTAGATGGCTGGCTAGACACGGCTAGCTAGATGGCTGGCTAGACACGGCTAGCTAGATGGCTGGCTAGACACGGCTAGCTAGATGGCTGGCTAGACACGGCTAGCTAGATGGCTGGCTAGACACGGCTAGCTAGATGGCTGGCTAGACACGGCTAGCTAGATGGCTGGCTAGACACGGCTAGCTAGATGGCTGGCTAGACACGGCTAGCTAGATGGCTGGCTAGACACGGCTAGCTAGATGGCTGGCTAGACACGGCTAGCTAGATGGCTGGCTAGACACGGCTAGCTAGATGGCTAGCTAGACGGCTAGCTAGACGGCTGGCTAGACGGCTAGCTAGATGGCTGGCTAGACGGCTAGCTAGATGGCTAGCTAGACGGCTAGCTAGATGGCTGGCTAGACGGCTAGCTAGATGGCTGGCTAGACGGCTAGCTAGATGGCTGGCTAGACGGCTAGCTAGATGGCTGGCTAGACGGCTAGCTAGATGGCTGGCTAGACGGCTAGCTAGATGGCTGGCTAGACGGCTAGCTAGATGGCTGGTTAGACGGCTAGCTAGATGGCTGGCTAGACGGCTAGCTAGATGGCTGGCTAGACGGCTAGCTAGATGGCTGGCTAGACGGCTAGCTAGATGGCTGGCTAGACGGCTAGCTAGATGGCTGGCTAGACGGCTAGCTAGATGGCTGGCTAGACGGCTAGCTAGATGGCTGGCTAGACGGCTAGCTAGATGGCTGGCTAGACGGCTAGCTAGACGGCTGCCTGAATGGCTGTCCATGTAATCCTAGTGCACAAAGTACAGGTCGCAATTTTGAAAATAATTCAATGAAATTTGGCACGTAGAACTTTCATGATACAACGACGAAGGCTATTGAAATTAGTTATGATCGGCCCACTATTACACCTAGCCCCCATACAAATTTCCTCCCAGAATACGGGTTTAACGATTATAAATATCTTAAATATAGCAATATTTTAATGAAGTACGGTGCAGGAAAGTCTAGTATAAGTAGCAATCTTTGCTACTATTGACTATAGCTCCCATATAAAACGCTTTTCCGAAAATTACTTTAACATGCATTAATCACACACACATGTTAGTATCATGTTTATATTCGACACAAATAAGTTTTATATAAGTAGCAATCACAGTGACAAATTTTATGAGGATCGCTCCATAATTTAACTCCCATATAAACTCACTTTCGGGAATCACCCTAAGGTACAATTCATATAAATATTAGTATTCACGTAATATTCTGTATTCGTATTTTTATTTTACACTTAGTAAATGTATCGGTTCACAATTGTCCACATCTCTAATATAAGACCCCTCCACGAATTTTGATGGACATGCACAATGATGTTGGGTATTATATGGTCGGGCTTGACCGACTATATCTTTCTTACTTATTTTTAGCATGTTTATGTTCACTTACTTTTTGTAAATGTAAATGGGTAAATTAAATGCATAATTTATTTAAAATGCAAAACATTACAATAATTTTTGCTAAATATTTTTGATGAGTTGTAAAAAAAGAATAATCAATTATTTATGACGAACTTATATTATAATGTTAAATCCTTTTTTTCATTTATTTGCTTAACAAGTGCTAATTTATGACAATCAACTATTTATCAGCTGTTGAATGGAAACAAGTAAAAAAACAGTATTTAATTAAAACATTTGTCAAGCGAAAAAAATAAAATATTATTAAAAAAAAAAAAAAAAAATTATTATTTTTTTTTGTTTTTCCTAAAAACATTAAAGTATTTAATATGCAAAATAATTAAATAATTTTAAAATTCATATAAAGGCGAATATTATGTAAAAAAATAAAAAATGTATACATTAGGATTATAACTAGGGTTTTGAATAATTCGACATTGAAGTTGATCGAATAAAATTTCAAAATTAAAATAATTTTTGAAATAAATAATAAGTAAAAAATGCTCAAAAATAAAGCATTTGCATATACCTTTGCTGTATATACCTTTTGTTGAATATTAAAGAGAATTAAAATGCGCTGAAAAATTTCTAGAATTTAATAATACCTGTTTATTCTAACTTAAAGAAGTTTTATTAAAGCTTTAGAAAAACTTCTCTATTTTTTTCCAAATATTATTGAGACTTCAGTGTCCACGAAATGTGATTTACACATTTATATATTCTAATGAAATTTTCAGTAATTTTCAATAGGGTTTTGCAACTAAAAAAATTTTTACACTTATAATTTCAAAAAATACATAATAATTTAATAAAAACTCGTTTTGAAAAATAATTCGATTAATCGTTAAAACTTGATTGAATATTTTTTTATTTTAAATCTAATAACCTTTTTCGACTTTTCTAAACTAAGACATAACATATAATTGAAACGACGCGAGAGTTGTACCCAATCCAAAGCTAATTTATGACTCGTATGATCATAGATCACAAAAATTACAAAACAGGTTGAATTACACTATGAAAAATATGTGGAAAATTTTATTAAAAATATATATTATAATTTATATAGGAAGGACAAGAATGAGCTTTATAATAGTGGTATTTATAGCAACCTATTCCGAAAGTAATAAAAAATTTTCAATCGCTTTGATAGAGAATCTATTATTATTATTAATCTTTAAAGCCATAATCAAGGCATATTTATGGCAGCTCGTTGAGAATTTTTTGTTTAAGTTTATGGCACTCTACGTCCAGGGTAATGTTACAAAAAAATTTGACGTCCAAAGTTCAAGGACATATAAATACGGCTTGGATCTAATTAAAAATATTCCTAGCTGTAACTTTCTGAACAAAATGTTTCAATTTCTCAGAGAATATAAAGACAAGAACCAAATATAAATGATATAGGAAAAGAATACTTATGTAATAGTTTCTAAAGCAATTTGAAGAATCAAAAAAGGCTTGGAAGAAGCTAGTAGCTAAATCAAAAATTCTGAGGTAAAAAGCGAAAAGTAAATTTTTATTGTTTTTCAGTGGTACGAGATTTATGTATATACAGATTTTGATTATTTGGCATATAGACAAATCTTGTACCAGGAGGCTGAGAAAAGTCAAATGCCAAATATTGAATATTGAATATTGAACTATTTATCAGCTGTTGAATGAAAACAAGTAAAAAAACAGTATTTAATTAAAACATTTGTCAAGCGAAAAAAATAAAATATTATTAAAAAAAAAAAAAAAAATTATTATTTTTTTTTGTTTTTCCTAAAAACATTAAAGTATTTAATATGCAAAATAATTAAATAATTTTAAAATTCATATAAAGGCGAATATTATGTAAAAAAATAAAAAATGTATACATTAGGATTATAACTAGGGTTTTGAATAATTCGACATTGAAGTTGATCGAATAAAATTTCAAAATTAAAATAATTTTTGAAATAAATAATAAGTAAAAAATGCTCAAAAATAAAGCATTTGCATATACCTTTGCTGTATATACCTTTTGTTGAATATTAAAGAGAATTAAAATGCGCTGAAAAATTTCTAGAATTTAATAATACCTGTTTATTCTAACTTAAAGAAGTTTTATTAAAGCTTTAGAAAAACTTCTCTATTTTTTTCCAAATATTATTGAGACTTCAGTGTCCACGAAATGTGATTTACACATTTATATATTCTAATGAAATTTTCAGTAATTTTCAATAGGGTTTTGCAACTAAAAAAATTTTTACACTTATAATTTCAAAAAATACATAATAATTTAATAAAAACTCGTTTTGAAAAATAATTCGATTAATCGTTAAAACTTGATTGAATATTTTTTTATTTTAAATCTAATAACCTTTTTCGACTTTTCTAAACTAAGACATAACATATAATTGAAACGACGCGAGAGTTGTACCCAATCCAAAGCTAATTTATGACTCGTATGATCATAGATCACAAAAATTACAAAACAGGTTGAATTACACTATGAAAAATATGTGGAAAATTTTATTAAAAATATATATTATAATTTATATAGGAAGGACAAGAATGAGCTTTATAATAGTGGTATTTATAGCAACCTATTCCGAAAGTAATAAAAAATTTTCAATCGCTTTGATAGAGAATCTATTATTATTATTAATCTTTAAAGCCATAATCAAGGCATATTTATGGCAGCTCGTTGAGAATTTTTTGTTTAAGTTTATGGCACTCTACGTCCAGGGTAATGTTACAAAAAAATTTGACGTCCAAAGTTCAAGGACATATAAATACGGCTTGGATCTAATTAAAAATATTCCTAGCTGTAACTTTCTGAACAAAATGTTTCAATTTCTCAGAGAATATAAAGACAAGAACCAAATATAAATGATATAGGAAAAGAATACTTATGTAATAGTTTCTAAAGCAATTTGAAGAATCAAAAAAGGCTTGGAAGAAGCTAGTAGCTAAATCAAAAATTCTGAGGTAAAAAGCGAAAAGTAAATTTTTATTGTTTTTCAGTGGTACGAGATTTATGTATATACAGATTTTGATTATTTGGCATATAGACAAATCTTGTACCAGGAGGCTGAGAAAAGTCAAATGCCAAATATTGAAGAATTTTTTGTTTCCATTATTGAGGAACTTTAAAAATTCTAGGCCTTAGAGTTCTTCTTAGCAATGTTATTTAAAACTTTTCTAGGCTTAATTGATTAAAGCTTAGATTTAGCTCTAACTTGGGCTTGGAATCTTTTCTTATGGCTTTTTTTTATAAAGCAGGATTAATATTATTCGTTAATTTGTTGCTAAGATTTTTGATTGCCCTAAAATCAAATTTCTTGATCAAATGCTACTCAGTGAAACTTTTTCTAAATTTTTATTTGACAACCCTCTGTAAGTGGACAAACCAATGAATTTACAAATTTATATTAAAAAAATTGACAAATCTGACAATATAATTATATATATAATTATATATATATATATATATATATATATATATATATATATATATATATATATATATATAAATATATTCATAATTTTTTATTTTGTCAATAACTCATGTATTTTTTCGTTAGATTTTTATTTAATTAATATTTTTGTTTAATATGTTTGCATAAGTTAAATTAACTAATAATTCACATACTAAATTTATATAAATATTATTAACCCTAGAATACTAACGATATTTTTTCTACGTTAATACTAGATAGATAGATAGATAGATAGATAGAGAAGGTTGATGTGAAATTCTTATTGTATATCAGAGACAAATGTCGATCCACTGTGAGTCCCTTGAATAGCAAGAGGTAGAGGAAAAGGAAAAAAATTTAGAAAATAGTGGCAAGATGAAGAAAATAAAAAGTTATTAAGAGTATAACGCCCACTGAGTCCACTAATTTCCACAACGAAGCCTATGACGTCTACAAGCTTCTTACTGCGAACGCCACATAGCCGGACGAGGAATTTACTGCCTAACCATTTCATGCCACGATGCTGTAATCATGGACAGTAACATACAATATGTTCCATAGACTCGGTCTCATCAACGCCCTCACACATTCTACAAAAATCGGAATTGCTAGCTTCCCATTTAGAGCTTCCCATTTTTCCTATCATGTAGTGTCCCATTATGACACCTATCATGGTCTTAAACTTTTCCTACTCAAACTCAGAAAAGTACTTGTATTTGCCCAGTTGAGCGTCGGCTATATCGCCCTCGATAGCCTTACAGTCCACTCTACTCCCTCAAGCCTGCTTGGTTCTAGCCGAGATCTATTCATTAATCTTCCTAAGGAAGAAACCCTGTGGGGGTTTTGCTTTGGTTTCACTCTCCGTAACATCCATCGCTGAGTCTTGTTTTGCCTTGTGGACCATTTCATTGCCAGATGTATTGCAATGGCCTGGTAACCAGCAGAGTTTCACCACGTAATGTTCCAATAGCTCCCTTAGTAATCTCTTGCTTGTGGCCACTAGCCAGGATTTTACCAATTGTATATATAAGGCCTTCAGAGTCGCCTGGCTGTCATCATAGAGAGTAACTTCAGAACCCCTCGCAACGTTTAATCTGACCAATTCCGCGGCATTTACGATGCCAAGGATATAAATTTAAATTTACTTATTGTTAGTATTAATGTACACATGGCTATTCACCTAAAATACTTTGTTTGTTGTTGTAATATCAGCTTAGTGGATTTTTATTATTTATTTGTTTTTTTAGAAAGCCTTAAGTAAAAACAAATACAATAAATAGTAATAAAATATTAAAAAATCCTAAAATTATTTCAAAATTTTATTTATGAAAAGTCATGATAAATTATGATCTGGTGCTCACCAGAGACTTGAGATATTTTTCAAACATGACAATATATTCTAACCTTTCGTGTATTGCATAATGACAAAATTTTGCTTTTCTTTATGTATAACATTAATTTTATTGAAAAGTTTGAATTGACTACTACGTTCACCAAATTAAGATATATTTAATTCGCATTTCCAAATTTATATTCAAATTTATACTGTTAATACTAATGGTACTTAAAATTTACATATAAAATAAGTAAAACTCTTAATACTAACGATACGTAAATTTTATGTATTAACTTTTTGTATTTTGCATTCCGAACATGTAAACGTCTAAAACTTTATAAAGAAAAAAGTCACCAATCACCAAATATGTTAGTAAACATTTTATACAATTAAAAGCCTTTTTAAATTTGCTCCACTCACCAAGTTGATTATGTCAATTACTAAAAACTGTAAAAAATTAAAAAACAGAAAAAAAATTTTCAATTAAAAAATTTATCATATCAATCAAGTTGATGTTTGAATGAATTAAAAATTTTGAGTGAGAAATAAAATTTTAATTTTATTTTATGTTTACTTGAATATATTTGTTAAATATAAATTTAATTGAAAAATATATGCGGTAATAATTTTTTCTGTGTAATATATCTACAGCTTTAAAAAACACTTGACGAAAGAACTTGTAAAATTTCATACTGTTAGATTTCCACACACGAGGGTAATAAGGATCTGAAAAAAATGTATTTGTAAAATTTACTTACATTAGTATTCTAGGGTTAAAAATACATAGCGACTACTTTATATAATTATGTATAGCTAAATTAAAATAAATAATAAACATATAATATCCTAACAAAAAACAATAGAAAATAAATTACTAATAAAGTTAAAAAAAAGAAAAGAATTACCCAGCACAAATTCAGAAAAAATAAATTTATTAACAAACAAGAGACAAAAAAATTAAGTTGACAACAAAACTGTCTGCCTGTTAATTTTAAATGTCAATTAGGAACCTGAAACAAATCTGAATTCCAAACACGTGCCTTATCAGTTCTTCATACGACAGACAGATAAGTTTGTGTTAATTCTGGTTTGTTTCCTTTTGTTTGTTGTCATCTGTGAATTTAATTAAATTTTACAAATTAAAATTTTTGATTAATTTCCATTTTTATATATTATTTTGCTGGGTTACATAATTTTTTTTCCACAAAAGCAAACAAACAAATATAATATGTTTAGTAAAATAAAAAAATACAAACAGATTAAATGCAGACACATAATTAATAACAATATTTAAAAATTGAGCATAATTAACTAATTTAATTTAGTTTTTTTCAATTAAAACCAAAAATGGCAATTAAATTAATAAGTAAATCAAAATAGAATAATAAGCAAAAAAAAGAAAAATAATTTACCATTAAAATAACATAATAAAAAAAATTAAATTCGAATCAAAATTAGAACTAATTTTACTTAAGGCAAATAGGGATTATGACATGAAATTAATGATGATATGTTTCAGGGAATGGAACTCACTAATTCCCAAGTGCTTAGCAATAGATATAAGTTTCAACAAAATTAAAATCAATTCAAATATTTTATAAAAGAAAATCTTTTAGTATTAAATTTAATTATTTCAAATAAGATTAAAATCCCTAAATTTGATTTCAACACCTAAAAGTAGGAAATAAAATAATTTAATTTCCTTTGCTTTTAAAAAAAGTTACAAAGAAAAACTTTTATTAATATCTGCCTATTTATTTCTTCTTTTGGCACATAAATTCTACCCATCTATACTAATGTTGCTTTAAATAATAAACCTTTTAGGATTTTTATCTTAAATGAATGGCTTTATTATATTTATTTCATATTTAATTTTATTATTTTTTATTTCTTAAAATTCATTTTCAAAGATCCTCTTAAACCATTCAATTTATAAGATTTGCCATTTAGCTTCCATTTCATTTGCTCTCTTATTCACCATTTGTTATTTTATTTATTTTTTTTTATTTTTTTTTTCAATTATAAATGTCTCTGACAAAACCAATCATCATAAGTTTTAATGCCTTGTATTTCAGTTTTCTTATGCTGTTATACGTAATGAAATTAATTTCAAGATTATTTAAAAGATAAGTAAGACATTAAATTTGTTGAGAGTGATATATGGTGAGAAGAATATGAAATGATGGTAAATGTAATAAGGGAAAATTTAAAGCCTTGTGTGTCGCAGTAACGCGGAAAAAGATGTGAGAAAGAGATATTTATAAAGGAACTTTTAAGTGGGGAGAATATTGAAAGCAATTAAGTTGCTGAATTCATGTTGTAATTATTGATTATGTAGTAAAACCATATTTGTATACTTCACCAAGGAACAAGAAGTCTACAATACATTATAAAAGATATACTTTAAAGCATAAAGGTGAATATTTTGGGGACTCTTGAAATAATCAAAATCTTTTGAGCAATGCACACTGGGGCCATTTACAAAATGAATGGTAATAAGTTTATATTGTTTAAACAGTTGAAGTCCATGAAACAAAAAGTGTAAAATATATGGTTATAGGAACATATTTCATAAATTTTAGCCATATTATTTTTGAAATGCTTATAGGTATCAATATAACTTTTGCACATGTTGTTTAGGTTTTAACGAAACCAAAATGGAGCCAGCAAATCAATTTATGATTATAAACTAGTTTGTGATCCTTGGAGCCGTATGTCGGCTTACGAAATTACTGTAACCACATCTATAACAGCATTTACGACGCTAGATTCAAAATATCTTTTACTTATACCAAACGCCTGCTGCTGCTAAATGAATCCCTCAAAATGACACCCAGTGCAACGTGGGTGCCATGTTTAGGTTTCAACGAAACCAAAATGGATAAGAATGCTGATGAAGTGTATAGCGGCGCAGAAAATACGTATTCCATTCTGCTAATTATTATCTAATTAACTCAGCTTTGGTACTGCCAAACAGAGAAAACAAGGCAATTTACGATTGTAGACTTGTTTACATGTTATAAAGTGGTTAAAGAAGTATTCATAAATGTAAAGATCAGAAAAATACATATATGATTTTACTATATAGTTTTAAAGGTAAAAATGTTATTATTCAAAATATCTTATTTTTTTCCAGAAAATTGTCTCGTGTGACGAAATTTTCCAGTAGGGTGTCCCATTTTCTTACAAGACCTTTAAACGCATATCGAAATGTCTAATATGTTTTAAAAAAGTACCGAAATAACATTTTTTACATGTTAAAATATTTTGAACTTTTTTTTTTCAAAAATTGATAATTTTCGACTACAGCTGGATATAGGGTGCACGTTAAAAGTTTTGCAAAATTACACTTGAAAGTCTTCCTAATGTACAAACTTTCACAAAATATCAAAAAATATTGTATTACTTTAATAAGATATTTTAGAAAATTAAAATGTATAAGATTACTTCTTTGGCAAAAAATTGCAATTTTTGAAACTAGTAACCAGTGTTGCCAATTTGACCTTCTTAAGGCTAAATCTAGCCCTTTTATTTTTTCTAGCCTTTTTTGATTTTTAAAATTGCCTTAAAATGGCTAAAATATTAGTATTTTAACAACGAAGCAAATTATTTCTTATTTGCTATAACGTACTTATTTGCACAAAAAAATCGAGATTATTTATATCTATATTTAAAATTTCACACACGACGTTGCCTTGTCCAAATAAAAGGACCTTCGCTAATTGTGCAGTTACTAAATCAATAATTAAAATTATGTTTTAATATACTTCATCAGCAATAGAAACTATTTATGAAAATATCTAAAGAAGATTTTATCATTAAGAAAAATCACCCGAAAAAATTTTAAAATGCTTAATCATCCCCTCTTGATTGGATATGGATGAAAAATTATAAAAAATCGCTTACAAATTTTGGGTAATTTTTCATATGAAATAAAAATTTTTATGTGAAATTTTTTTTGGCAACTTTTCATTGAATAATTTTGTTGGATGTCATTTATAAGTTCATTACAATATTATTTCATCATTACAATTAAAAAAAATTTTGCTTTAACCTGGTTTTGTTTTTTGGAGCATTTATCCTTGTTTGACCTCTTTTCTTCTCATGTCCTGACAATACTGCTCGTAACAAAATTTTGATTTTAAACTTTTTTTCTAATTATTTTCTCTAGGCTAATTCACAAAAATTATAGAAATTTTCACCATATTTTTTTAACTTTTAGAATTTTTATTTTAAAACTTATAGGACAAAAACAAAAAATTTTTAATTCAAATATCTTTTAAATTCAAAGAGATAATTTAGTAAGATAAGCATGTGTTTTCTTGTCTTGCTTAGTAGAATTCAGATATTATCAATTATTTCAAAGCAATTCATATTGTTAAAATTTACTATCTCCAATATATTTTTCACTCTCGAATTGGTCAATTTTAGACCACTGTAGTGCCGCCCCTATTCCAACTACACATTTCAGGCAATAATATTATAAAAGCTTAACTCCTCTACTATTGATATTCCTAGTTCCGTCATATTGAGTTTAGCGGTTTAGAAAATCCAAATTTATTGCTAGTTTGCAAATGTGCCCACTGTGCAATGTCTGGATATCTATCTGTCTGCTTCACAATTTTTTTTGTTTTTTATACAAATAGGGTAGAAAGGGGATTATTCAACGTAATGGTACGTCATTATCTTGAAAACAATGTAATCATTTTTGTGGCACTGATTAATTTTTTTTTCATTTGTTTTTTAATACTTTTCCCAATACTTCGTTGTGGCTATTTTCTGCGATAATTTATTATTTTTTGGAAATTTAATAAAGATTTTGTTCAGAGTTATGTACTTTATAGTAACAAAAGGCAACAATTTCTCAAAAATGTTTTCACATATAAAAAAAATCGATATCTGCATCATACTAGAGTCCATACATATTAAAACCAAGAACTCAATTTTCCTATAGGAAGTCAAATTTTCTCTGAAAAGGACTTCAAAGTTTCGAGAAATACCTACCTTAAAAAAAGAAATAAAAAATATTTACTAAAATTATATCAACCAATTGTATATAAGACAAATGAAAGCGAAGAATTTCTTCAATACAACAAAATTCCTCATTTAAATGCTAAGAAAATGTAATTTTTATAAAGTATATAATTAACTAAATATTATAAAGGATTAAATTTTCAAAAGGATATTTTCTTAAGTTTTTGTGCTGCAACATTTAAATAAAAAATATTGCTATATTGCAGGGATTCCTAGCCCATATTGGATTGACTTAGTATTCGCAAATATTTTATAATATTCATAAAAATTTCACATCTTTGGAAACCTTAAAGTCCTTTTGAGAGAAAATTTAATATCCTGGAGAATAACTGGGTGCTCTCTTTTACTATGGGTGGTAAAAGGTAACATTTTCAGAAGGATATTTTCTTAAGTTTTTATGTTGCAAGGTTTAAATAAAAAATAAATTTAACGCCCATATTAGATTGATTATTTGTAAATACTTTATAACGTGTTTAAAAATTATGCTTCTTTCAAAATTTGAAGTCCTTTTGAGAGAAAAATTGATATTCTGGATAATAACTGGGTGTTCAGTTTTACCATGAATAGTCTCTAGTTTTATTCAGGCTGATACGTTTGAAAATAAATATAAAAAGGTAATATTTTCAAAAGGACGGTTTCTTAAGTTTTTATGTTGCAACGTTTATATAAAAACTATTTCTATATTGCATGGATTCTTAGCTTTCATTTAACACCCACAGAGGAATGATTAATATTAGCAAATGTTTTATATATTTTTTTTAATATGTGCCATTCGAAACTGAAGTTCTTTTAGAAGGAAATTCGGCATCCTAAAGAGAAACAGTGAAAGTAGCTTTACTACTTTTGGTTTATAGTTTCATGCGCATATCGATTTTTTTCATGTGTTAAAATGAAATGTAGGGAATGTATAATTCCCTCACTGACTGTAGATCCTTTGGTGCTCAATAGACCATTTTTGAATTATTTTAAATATATCTAAGACATCATGGTCTGGGATAAACATTCTCACATCTAAACTGCTCATGCAGCATAAATAAAATTAATTTAAATTGCTGCTTATTATTCCAAGAAATTTTATAAATTTCATATAAAATAAAATTACACAATAAAGTTTAGACTAATCAATGACAAATAGTTATCCTTTAGATACATTTTTTTTTACAAATTTAACAATATTTATTTTCCTAAATTTTTTCCTATGAAATCCTTAAGAATTCAGCTTTTTAAATATTCTTACCTTATTCTTGCTACTATTCAATTCACAAATTACACTTGAAGTAGATTACTTTTCTATTTTTTTCAATTCAAGTAGATAAAACTACAATTGCATCATAGATCTAGGTAGTTAATTTTTTTATAGACCAAATAACATGTAAATGCAGTTACAGTCTTTGTTACATATTTGCAAATATACACAAAGCAAAAGTTTTCCTGAAATAACATAAACAACAAGGTCCTTTGAGAAATTTTTATTTTTCCTCTATGTCTTTACTTTTTCTAAATAATTGCTGTAGATTCTATTTTTTTCTGTTTACTTGATGACTTAAGCCTGGTTACTTAAATTGTATATTATTGCTGTAACCAGTTCTTTTGTCTAATTGAAATTTGTTTCTTTTCTTTTTTCGTATTTTCTAGGACATGTTTTGAATTTTTAAATTACTCTGGATTTTCATGCCAGGCTTTGTTTTAAAGAATATTCTAAGGTCAAATAATTTACAACTACCTACGAAACTTAAGGCAAGTAAAAGCATAAAACAGCAAATGTAGTAAGAAATTAAAGGCACTTTTAAAATTTGTTGCATATTTAATACTCCTGTACTTCAATAGAATTTTAAAGTAATGATTTTCTTGTCTCTGTTTAGCTTACAAATTGTAGTCATAGTAGACCATTACATACATAGTCAGAGACAATTTTGATTCACATAGGTAAAAAAAATCTATATAAATTCAAAATAACGCCATAAAGTATGTTATAATTTTTCTCTTTTTTAATTATCATATTGCAGTATATCCTCTTTATTCCTTTTCGACACTAATGAAGCACGTTGTTATAAGTCCATCCATTTTAATGCCACACAACAAAGCAAGCACTTACAAAAGACCAAAAAAAAAAAAAAACATAGTACTCAATAGCATGTATACACCAAAGAGTATGCTAAGAAAAACATAAGAGCATTCAGGAACACATCAACTATACCAGAAAACAAAAACAAAGATCTTGGCTGAAAGGCTCGTTAAGATCTGTTATTGAAAACACATCGACTGACCACAACATAATAGCCAACAATACATAACATGGTACAATAAGGAAGAAAGCAATTACTTGAAAACGCTTTTGTTTCGTTTTTCCTTAAAAAGAACACAAAACATATAGAAAAAATTAAAGAAACTAAAGGAAGGCAAATTAAAATACAAAATCGGTGATATGGGAAATGAGACGAACTGACTTTTAACGATATAGATATTTAAGGAATATTTAAAAAAGAGACGTTGAATTGCTTTTAAAAACTTTTCTTAATAAAAACTAAAACGAACACTAGAAAACAAAGTACAATTTATCGTACTATTCAATAGTCTAGCAAAATGACTCTAGATTATAAATTGGTCTGGAATTTAAACTACAAAATAACCTAGAGTTTAGACAATAAATTAGTCTAGAGTCTAGGCTATAAAATAGACTAAAATATAGACTGAAAAATAGTTCAAAATTTGGATCGAAAATTAGTATAAAAGCTTGGCTATCAAATAGTCTATAGTCTAGATTACTGAAAGGTCTATTGTGTGGAAAATGAAATAGTCTATGGTCAGGAGTACAAAACAGCCAATGGTCTAGACTATAAAATAGCCTATAGTATAGAATACAAAAAAGTCTATAGTCTAGACTATAAAATCATTTGTATAAAATCGTCTATAGTCTAGACTATAAAATCGTTTGTAGTTAGACTATAAAATCGTCTATGGTCTTGACTATAAAATCGTTTGTAGTCTAGACTATAAAATCACGTATAGCCTAGATTATAAAATCGTCTATAGTCTATACTATAGAATCGTTTAAAGTCCAGACTATAAAATCGTTTGTAGTCTATGCTATAAAATCGTCTATAGTCTAGACTATAAAATCGTCTATAGTCTAGACTATAAAATCGTCTATAGTCTAGACTATAAAATCGTCTATAGTCTAGACTATAAAATCGTCTATAGTCTAGACTATAAAATCGTCTATAGTCTAGACTATAAAATCGTCTATAGTCTAGACTATAAAATCGTCTATAGTCTAGACTATAAAATCGTCTATAGTCTAGACTATAAAATCGTCTATAGTCTAGACTATAAAATCGTCTATAGTCTAGACTATAAAATCGTCTATAGTCTAGACTATAAAATCGTCTATAGTCTAGACTATAAAATCGTCTATAGTCTAGACTATAAAATCGTCTATAGTCTAGACTATAAAATCGTCTATAGTCTAGACTATAAAATCGTCTATAGTCTAGACTATAAAATCGTCTATAGTCTAGACTATAGAATCGTTTATAGTCCAGACTATAAAATCGTCTATAGTCTAGACTATAAAATCGTCTATAGTCTAGACTATAAAATCGTCTATAGTCTAGACTATAAAATCGTCTATAGTCTAGACTATAAAATCGTCTATAGTCTAGACTATAAAATCGTCTATAGTCTAGACTATAAAATCGTCTATAGTCTAGACTATAAAATCGTCTATAGTCTAGACTATAAAATCGTCTATAGTCTAGACTATAAAATCGTCTATAGTCTAGACTATAAAATCGTCTATAGTCTAGACTATAAAATCGTCTATAGTCTAGACTATAAAATCGTCTATAGTCTAGACTATAAAATCGTCTATAGTCTAGACTATAAAATCGTCTATAGTCTAGACTATAAAATCGTCTATAGTCTAGACTATAAAATCGTCTATAGTCTAGACTATAAAATCGTCTATAGTCTAGACTATAAAATCGTCCATAGTCTAGACTATAAAATCGTCTATAGTCTAGACTATAAAATCGTCTATAGTCTAGACTGTAAAATCGTCCATAGTCTAGACTATAAAATCGTCCATAGTCTAGACTATAAAATCGTCTATTGTCTAGACTATAAAATCGTCTATAGTCTAGACTATAAAATCGTCTATAGTCTAGACTATAAAATCGTCTATAGTCTAGACTATAAAATCGTCTATAGTCTAGACTATAAAATCGTCTATAGTCTAGACTATAAAATCGTCTATAGTCTAGACTATAAAATCGTCTATAGTCTAGACTATAAAATCGTCTATAGTCTAGACTATAAAATCGTCTATAGTCTAGACTATAAAATCGTCTATAGTCTAGACTATAAAATCGTCTATAGTCTAGACTATAAAATCGTCTATAGTCTAGACTATAAAATCGTCTATAGTCTAGACTATAAAATCGTCTATAGTCTAGACTATAAAATCGTCTATAGTCTAGACTATAAAATCGTCTATAGTCTAGACTATAAAATCGTCTATAGTCAAGACTATAAAATCGTCTATAGTCTAGACTATAAAATCGTCTATAGTCTAGACTATAAAATCGTCTATAGTCTAGACTATAAAATCGTCTATAGTCTAGACTATAAAATCGTCTATAGTCTAGACTATAAAATCGTCTATAGTCTAGACTATAAAATCGTCTATAGTCTAGACTATAAAATCGTCTATAGTCTAGACTATAGAATCGTTTATAGTCCAGACTATAAAATCGTCTATAGTCTAGACTATAAAATCGTCTATAGTCTAGACTATAAAATCATCTATAGTCTAGACTATAAAATCGTCTATAGTCTAGACTATAAAATCGTCTATAGTCTAGACTATAAAATCGTCTATAGTCTAGACTATAAAATCGTCTATAGTCTAGACTATAAAATCGTCTATAGTCTAGACTATAAAATCGTCTATAGTCTAGACTATAAAATCGTCTATAGTCTAGACTATAAAATCGTCTATAGTCTAGACTATAAAATCGTCTATAGTCTAGACTATAAAATCGTCTATAGTCTAGACTATAAAATCGTCTATAGTCTAGACTATAAAATCGTCTATAGTCTAGACTATAAAATCGTCTATAGTCTAGACTATAAAATCGTCTATAGTCTAGACTATAAAATCGTCTATAGTCTAGACTATAAAATCGTCTATAGTCTAGACTATAAAATCGTCTATAGTCTAGACTATAAAATCGTCTATAGTCTAGACTATAAAATCGTCTATAGTCTAGACTATAAAATCGTCTATAGTCTAGACTATAAAATCGTCTATAGTCTAGACTATAAAATCGTCTATAGTCTAGACTATAAAATCGTCTATAGTCTAGACTATAAAATCGTCTATAGTCTAGACTATAAAATCGCCTATAGTCTAGACTATAAAATCGTCTATAGTCTAGACTATAAAATCGCCTATAGTCTAGACTATAAAATCGCCTATAGTCTAGACTATAAAATCGTCTATAGTCTAGACTATAAAATCGTCTATAGTCTAGACTATAAAATCGTCTATAGTCTAGACTATAAAATCGTCTATAGTCTAGACTATAAAATCGTCTATAGTCTAGACTATAAAATCGTCTATAGTCTAGACTATAAAATCGTCTATAGTCTAGACTATAAAATCGTCTATAGTCTAGACTATAAAATCGTCTATAGTCTAGACTATAAAATCGTCTATAGTCTAGACTATAAAATCGTCTATAGTCTAGACTATAAAATCGTCTATAGTCTAGACTATAAAATCGTCTATAGTCTAGACTATAAAATCGTCTATAGTCTAGACTATAAAATCGTCTATAGTCTAGACTATAAAATCGTCTATAGTCTAGACTATAAAATCGTCTATAGTCTAGACTATAAAATCGTCTATAGTCTAGACTATAAAATCGTCTATAGTCTAGACTATAAAATCGTCTATAGTCTAGACTATAAAATCGTCTATAGTCTAGACTATAAAATCGTCTATAGTCTAGACTATAAAATCGTCTATAGTCTAGACTATAAAATCGTCTATAGTCTAGACTATAAAATCGTCTATAGTCTAGACTATAAAATCGTCTATAGTCTAGACTATAAAATCGTCTATAGTCTAGACTATAAAATCGTCTATAGTCTAGACTATAAAATCGTCTATAGTCTAGACTATAAAATCGTCTATAGTCTAGACTATAAAATCGTCTATAGTCTAGACTATAAAATCGTCTATAGTCTAGACTATAAAATCGTCTATAGTCTAGACTATAAAATCGTCTATAGTCTAGACTATAAAATCGTCTATAGTCTAGACTATAAAATCGTCTATAGTCTAGACTATAAAATCGTCTATAGTCTAGACTATAAAATCGTCTATAGTCTAGACTATAAAATCGTCTATAGTCTAGACTATAAAATCGTCTATAGTCTAGACTATAAAATCGTCTATAGTCTAGACTATAAAATCGTCTATAGTCTAGACTATAAAATCGTCTATAGTCTAGACTATAAAATCGTCTATAGTCTAGACTATAAAATCGTCTATAGTCTAGACTATAAAATCGTCTATAGTCTAGACTATAAAATCGTCTATAGTCTAGACTATAAAATCGTCTATAGTCTAGACTATAAAATCGTCTATAGTCTAGACTATAAAATCGTCTATAGTCTAGACTATAAAATCGTCTATAGTCTAGACTATAAAATCGTCTATAGTCTAGACTATAAAATCGTCTATAGTCTAGACTATAAAATCGTCTATAGTCTAGACTATAAAATCGTCTATAGTCTAGACTATAAAATCGTCTATAGTCTAGACTATAAAATCGTCTATAGTCTAGACTATAAAATCGTCTATAGTCTAGACTATAAAATCGTCTATAGTCTAGACTATAAAATCGTCTATAGTCTAGACTATAAAATCGTCTATAGTCTAGACTATAAAATCGTCTATAGTCTAGACTATAAAATCGTCTATAGTCTAGACTATAAAATCGTCTATAGTCTAGACTATAAAATCGTCTATAGTCTAGACTATAAAATCGTCTATAGTCTAGACTATAAAATCGTCTATAGTCTAGACTATAAAATCGTCTATAGTCTAGACTATAAAATCGTCTATAGTCTAGACTATAAAATCGTCTATAGTCTAGACTATAAAATCGTCTATAG
The DNA here is from genome assembly GCA_932274085.1 of Protocalliphora azurea. Classification (NCBI taxonomy): domain Eukaryota; kingdom Metazoa; phylum Arthropoda; class Insecta; order Diptera; family Calliphoridae; genus Protocalliphora; species Protocalliphora azurea. Next base: position 4,232,258 of record OW026523.1, read on the forward strand.
TCTAGACTATAAAATCGTCTATAGTCTAGACTATAAAATCGTCTATAGTCTAGACTATAAAATCGTCTATAGTCTAGACTATAAAATCGTCTATAGTCTAGACTATAAAATCGTCTATAGTCTAGACTATAAAATCGTCTATAGTCTAGACTATAAAATCGTCTATAGTCTAGACTATAAAATCGTCTATAGTCTAGACTATAAAATCGTCTATAGTCTAGACTATAAAATCGTCTATAGTCTAGACTATAAAATCGTCTATAGTCTAGACTATAAAATCGTCTATAGTCTAGACTATAAAATCGTCTATAGTCTAGACTATAAAATCGTCTATAGTCTAGACTATAAAATCGTCTATAGTCTAGACTATAAAATCGTCTATAGTCTAGACTATAAAATCGTCTATAGTCTAGACTATAAAATCGTCTATAGTCTAGACTATAAAATCGTCTATAGTCTAGACTATAAAATCGTCTATAGTCTAGACTATAAAATCGTCTATAGGCTAGACTATAAAATCGTCTATAGTCTAGACTATAAAATCGTCTATAGGCTAGACTATAAAATCGTCTATAGTCTAGACTATAAAATCGTCTATAGTCTAGACTATAAAATCGTCTATAGTCTAGACTGTAAAATCGTCCATAGTCTAGACTATAAAATCATATATAGCTTAGATTATAAAACCGTCAATATTCTAGACTATAAAATCATTTATAGTCTAGACTATAAAATCATTTATATTCTAGACTATAAAATCGTATATAGCCTAGACTATAAAATCGTATATAGCCTAGATTATAAAATCATCTATAGTCTAGACTATAAAATCGTCTATAGTCTAGACCATAAAATCGTCTATAGTCTAGACCATAAAATCGTCTATAGCCTAGATTATAAAATCGTCTATAGTCTAGACTATAAGATCGTCTATAGTCTAGGCTATAAAATCTTCTATAGTCTAGAATATAAAATCGTCTATAATCTAAACTATAAAATCATCTATAATCTAAACTACAGAATCGTCTATAGTCTATAGCCTAGACTATAAAATCGTCTCTAGTCTGGTTAAAATATTTATAATGTTCACAATAAAATAGTTATAGTTTAGACTGGGAAATTGTCTAGGCATAGATCTAGAAAATCTATAGTTTGTTCTGTACAATAGAGAGAATTATATCTAGTGCATAATACAGAAGTCATTGGTTTACTGTTGAATACAGATACTTTGATTTAATGCTTAATAAAAAGGACTTCTATCTAATGTTAGGGCTTAGCTTCTAATGGAGTGCGCCGTTGAAAAAGATATAGGAAGACTACTCAAATGATTCATATTGATAAGCTGAGTACGGGCAAAGTAGGAAAAGGTACAAAATTCAAAATATTTTTTCCCTATAAAGCTAAGAATTTTGACTCATGTTAGTAGAGAACTGAAGACCTATCTAAATTTTTTAGTTCTTTTCTGTATTCTGCTCGTCAATCCGCATAGTTTAGGTGCTCTTCCTATATCGGAATCTCAAAAATCAGTTTCTCGCAGAGTTAAATATCCTGTTGTATATACTATGTTTTATTGTTTAATACATAGGCTTCTAATCAATGCTGAGGACATGAATTCACTTGATGGATAATGGAGAAAGGCTGGAATTTTTTTTCCTTTAATACTGGGTAGACTCGTCAGCTAATTTCTGTCATTAATCTCGTCTAAAATATGTTAAGATCCTTATTAACGCCGCAGAAAATTTTTAATTGATATTTATTATGTGTATCAGTTCGAATATGTCTGAACTTTTAGTATTCTAGTGCAATACCAAACCATGCAAAAACTAAGTTTTTAAGGATAATTTTCAAGGTTCTGGTGCATTAGAATAACTGGAAAATGTGTCAGAATTTATTCTTTTACATTTGCCTTTTAAGGGCTTTTAAATGGCATATGTGTTTAAATTCTAAACTTTGTTAAATTTTAAAAACGTTACGTGATAAAGATAAAATAATTCGCTACCAGAAGTTCACGATATAACAATTACAAAGATGATAAAATAAACAAATGACATGTGGTCTGATATCATAAATTTAAAGATAGTAATAAGGTTTCAGCGAAAGCCAAATGTAAAAGACATCAAGAACACTGTTGAAGTATATGAGGCACAGAGAATGTATATACCATTCTACTGGTATATAAACTTTGCTTTCGTATTCAAAAATGGCGACAATAAGGTCAAGTACCGTTAGAAATTATTTTTATGGTCCTTCGAAACGGGTGCTGGTAGACGATTGCTGCAGTTTATTTTGTGGCAACTGACCATTTAGATAAGTTTTACTGGCATCTACCTACATGGCTCACTCCTTTATGACCCTTAAAGAACATTATGATAATGTGTATAAAAAAAGGCCACCTCGTAGTCGTAGGATGGCGATTATCATTTTATTGACCCCTTAGTAGTCATGTGGATGATTGTGTTTGTAAAAAAAGTGCCACTTTGTAATCAGTAAAGCTGCTGGAACGTTGCTTAGTGGGAAATTTTTGTAATTTTCTGTCATAAGTCTGTAGCTTTTAAATCTTTAATAATTTATAAATGAATAACATTTTGTACCAACAATCTTGAGAATATTTTCCATAATATTAGTTAATATGAGCTAAATTAATTTGCTACTTATTGATTATATAAGTTTAAATTATACTAAAAATTTATGACATTGGATACGAAAATTAAAGCCCTTGGTTTAAACAATTAGTGAAAATACTTTATTTGATGATAATTGAATGTTATTGGGGTTAAAGTTGAATTTTTCTGAAGATAGCCGGACGGACAGGATATCACCAACATATAATTCTATAATGATCAGTGGTAAATATTGTGTTATTTAGTGTTGTCTCTTCCAGTTTTGTGATAAGTACTTATGGCCTGATTTTATGAAACAAAATACAAATTCATTTTGAGAATTTATATTGAAAGCAGCAAATAAAGTTAAATTTATTTATTGTTTTCAGTATCAAATTTCGACATGAGTTTTCGTTTGGGTTTTTAGAAAATGAGGCCTTTAATTCCATTAAAAAAAAAAAATAATAATAAATTGAGATATTTTGTATCAAAAACCCATAGGTACCAGGTAATTTTTATTGATAACTTAGAAAGTAATTGAATAATCATGAAGAAAATTTACAAAACTATTAATCATATACATTGTAACCAGTTTGGTGATATAATTATGTTCATCTGTACGTCCAGCGTAGATATTTGCAAATCAAATAATCCAGTATACAAGACATTAATCTTTCGTTCTTTACTGATTTCAGTGCTAATGTGAAGAAAGCAACAAATACGTATTCCATTAAAAATTATTTTTCATCCAAAATATTTGAATGTAATCTGTACTAAAATTCTAACCATGCTTCTATTATTTTTGAAATTTTTGTTTTGTTCTTTGTTATGCAAAATTCTCCATCTAAAATGGTATAAGTTTCATTCCAAAAAGTTTAAGATGCGAAAATAATCCTTGTTAAAAAGTTTTAATTTCGAATATACTAAATTTAGAGAATATTTTAGGTCAGTTATATTGATTGGAATTTTGCAATATTTTTACACAATAGTTTATGATATGTTGGCTTTATAGTGAAATAAAAATTTTATAAAATTTTAAACATTTTCAAAGAAATATTTATAATCAGCTCGTATTCTAATACTTCCAACAGTGATACACTTTAAAGTTAGAAAATTAATTTCATTTTGTCAGCAAATATTATTTCATTGAATTGTATTTTACTTTTGTAGCATCTCAGTGCGTATAAGTGTTATTTAATTATTTATTTATCAATCATACGTCTAAGTGTTTTAAAAACCATGAAATTGAAAATCTCAAAAAAAAAGTTTCCAATAAAATATTTTAACACAATTATTCAATTTAATTTTCTTTACAGATGTGTTTAGCAACAGCAAAAGAAAATCTAAAGGAAAAATGTCATCTTTACACAGAGAATACAGATTCGTTATGGCAAAATAAAATTCGTTCGGTTCCAAGCACTATCGTATAATTTGATTGAGAGTACCGTATAATACTGATACTCGCAACTATTTTCAAAAACAATTCTTTAAAAAATTGGAAAATATAGTGAGTTGTTAATATAGTGATATAGTATATAGTGATTTCTATTCTTTTGACATCTATGAATGTTTATTTAAAAGATAAAATTCATTAATATCTACATATATATTTTGTAAAAAATTATCTTTGTTGGACTTCTTGGATAAATGTTGAAAACAGCTTTATGAACTAATTTAAATTCATTCTTATTTCGTATACTTAATTTTGTACGACAAATATGTAGCATTACTATGAAAGCAGTACGACCGGCACTGATGAAACTTTCTGAAGCCGATATGTAGAATTGTTAAGGCAGAATGTTTCACGTAGAAAATTGTACTTTTATCCAGATTTGTTCCATTGTTAAAATGCCTTTGAACTACAGGAAGTCATGTATGATAAGTTTGTTAAAAGTCTTATGCATCCATTGAATATTACAATTTACATTAATTTGGTTCCCAAACAATTTTCACCGCTTTCTATGATTGATCAGAAAGACTTTACATCACATTTTAGACTATAAGTCTAGAGTTATGCAATTACTAGTGGCGTTTACAGTTGTTTATTTTATATATTAAAATATAAGTATATTGCTAATATTTATGTTTATTATTATTTTTTAAAACCTTTACGGAAAGAAAATTTTTTTTATCTTATATAGCGATTTATTTTAAAATGTCAGAATAGAAATCTTTCGGTTAGGAATACCATGTTTTTGCAAAATAAAATTGTTTGGGTTTCAACGAAACCAAAATGGATAGGAAACCGCGAATGCTAATGAAGTGTGTAACAGCTGGTGTCTAATTATAGTACACAGACTCTGCTTTGGTATTGCCAAACAGAGACAATAACAACAATTTATAATAGAAAACTTGCTTATGGTTCTTCGCACCGGATACTGGAATCACATCTGTAGCAGCGTTTACAAAGCTAGACTCAATCTATCCTTTACTTGCTAATTGAGTCCCACAAAATTCCACCCAGTGCAAGGCGGGTGCCATGTTTAGGTTTCAAAAAAACCAAAATGGATAAGGCACCACGAATGCTTATGAAGTGTGTAGCAGCACAGAAAATACACAATCCATTCCGCTCATGTCTAATTGTAGTACACAAACTGTGCTTTGTTATTGCCAATCAGAGATAACAAGGCAATTTACGATTGCAAACTTTTTTAGGAATTTTTATAACAAATTTATTTCTGTAACAGATATTTCAGTCATTTCATCTTTTTGTACCGATTTAAATTCTGTTGTATTCGTAAATTAATCACAAAACTAATTAGACTATGATGTGAATTATATTTCCATCATAATTAAATTTTTAATATTATAGAAATAAAAAATCTGCAGTATTTAAAAATGAATGACAACTTCAATCAAATCTTTGTTGCCCCTGATAAATTGTGTTTATGGCAATAGTTTTCCAACCAAACTTTTTTCTGTGTGTAATCAGGGCATATAAGTGTATAAAAGTCTTAGTAATTGTTAGTTAACTGCCTACATATGAGAAGTTCAAGTATGTACATTTAGATGGATTTTAAATTGATAGTGCTAAAACGAGAAAGAAATAGTTTATGTGTATGTCAAAAAGTATTGCATAACATTTTTATGTACTAACTAGTTAAGATAAGTGGTAAGAAAAATTATATTAGATTCCATTTGAAAGTTTTGTTTGTTAAGTTTTAAAAATTAAAAAGGAAAAAAAGTAATACAAAAAGTTTAATAAAGAAAATTCTTAAGAAATTAATGCTAAACTAATTATATATAAGTGGTTAAATTATGATTTAAAAAAGAAGAAGAAAAAATTAAACTAGAGAATATTTCTAGAAATAATCTAATTCATATCATCTTCTTTGTAACATCTGCAGTTGTGAGCATAAAAAATGCAAAACTATATGATGTGATCCTTGTTCGCATATATTTTGCTAGTCCCGATGTAACAGTTATTTTATTATTTGATACCCAGGGACTCTTACATATAATTTGTATATAATCTTGTAGAATATTTTTGTACATAAGGAAAATTAGTAAAAGTTTAGTAAAAGTGATAGTAAATTTGAGCGAACAAAAAACGTTCTCTAAACAAATTAACATGATTTTTTTAAATTTTGATGAAAATCATTATTGGAAAAATTTAAAACCATGATATAGTTAAATATCATGATTTTCTATTCCTATGTATACACTGGTGCATATTCCTATAAACGCATTAAAAATTGTTGTTTTTCTTTGAGGTATATTCGTTACTCTTAACCAAAAATAATGTTGTATTGTTACCATTACTCGCAATATAACGATTTTTTTTTATGTAAGAAATATTTGTTTCTTGCTTTTGTTGTTTTCTTTAATTTAGCAATCAGAACATGTTAATGATCATTACAGTGGAATATTCCCGTAAAAAGTTATTGCAAAAAAAAAAAAAAAAATTTAACAGTTTTAGTAGTTTGTTTCACTTAAGGTAAGTTTCTGATAACAACTTCTCTGTTTTCTGGCAATATTTTTGTTTTAATTCGGAAATTTTATCAGATTAAAGGATGTTCAGAGAAACTTTTCTTACAGATTAAGAAAAATTCAAATTCAATTTTTTAGTGACCAAAACTATTCTAGTAGAGAAATTAGATGAAAAATTAACCATTCGGAAGGAGTTATTTAAGGTTTTCTTAAGAAAGGGCTGAAATACACATTGCGGAAACCAACAAAAGGTAATTAAAAATTAACAAGAAAGCAAAATAATAAAATAAAAGAAGAAGCCACCCGCAATAAATTAAATGTTACACAAATAACAAATAAACTAGATCTTTCTGTCACTTCCAATCATGTTGGGTACAATTTTCGAACAGATGGTAATACAAAAAAGAATAAGCTAAAATGCAAGTTAGTGAATGGTATGAGAAGTTCGTAATCGATTTTCGATTTTCCAATCAACCATTTTAATTTAGATTTTTATTATCAATTAATCGAATCCCATAATCGATTTTTTATCGATTATTATTTGTAAAATTAATAATAAATTAATTATTATGTTTTAAAGAACCATTAAATGTTTGAATATTCATATCTGTCGATGTATTTAACAACAAAATCAGAAAAAGAAACATTTTCACATAAACATTTTGGCAGTGAATAATAAAAGATTTGATCTATTTTTGTTAACTAATTCCCATAGATCACTTTAATAAATTCAATAAATATCTTAAATTTAGCACCTTAGGATGCAAATTTTGTATAGCATACCCATAAATACGAATAAGCTGCTGGAAAGTTATTTGTTCTTAAAGAGGTAGACTTTATGATCTCACCGCAATCCATTGAAGTAGGTATACCTAAAGGTGGTATACTGATATGCCAACTAATAGTCGAACCCATATATCAATATTTGCACATAACAAAACTATTCTAGGCGTTCATGAAAAGCTCCTAGAAGCATCTAAACTCTTGCAAGATCATATACGAGTACTGTATCTAGAAAAATGATTGAAGCAATGGAGAATAAAAATAAATAAACAGAAATGTACATATATTACCTTCACATTTTGGAGAGACTCATGCTCCCCAATCCTGATGAACAATCAGATTATACCCCAACAAGTTGAAAAAAATATCATGGTATGCATCTAGATCGATGGCTTACGTGGAAATCACATATAGATACCAAATTAAACCAAATGAAGATAAAATCACTTAAAATTAACTGGTTTATTAGTAGAAATTCAAAATTAAGTCTAGACTGAAAACTGTTGATCTATAACTTAATTATAAAGCCAATATGGTGCTAGGGTATCCAACTCAGCTCCAACCTCAGCTTCAAATGTTGAAAAAATTCAAAGACTTCAAGATAAAATATTACGAATTATAACCGCAGAACCCTGGTATGTGAAAAATGATAACATTAACGAGGATCTCAATGTTCCTCTTGTTAAATATGAAATAAGAAAACACAGAATCGTATTTCACTTACTCGAAACATAATGAGAAGCGTTTGAGAAGAAGGAACACAATAGTGTTCCACCTAAGCTAAAGCCTTTGACTACATATAGTTTTTCGTCCGACAGTGGTGGGATTTAATATAAATTAAGATTTAGAATTAAACTTTGAATATTGTTAGTTCACTTAATTTTGCGAGGATTAAATAAATATATTTAGTTAGAGAAAAAGAAATTTTCTTTGGGATATTTAGAATTTTTTATAGTTCAATTTAGCTTCTTTTTTTTACCTCCTGGAAACTACTCATAAATATAATTAAAAATACATTTCATATAAAACCAAATAATCACCCAAAAAATTTGGAAAAGCTAACCAAAAAGCCAAAATGTCGAAAAAATCATTTTAAAATAATTTTTATATAAAAAAGAGAATTCTAAAATTTGTTATAACCTAATTTGTATGAGAATTTCTAAGGCAATTTGTGCCGTTCTATGTTTTATTTATAAATTTATTATATCTTTAAAAAAATATAAAAGACTGAAAAACTAAAATTTAAAACTAAAAAAAATCGTTTTTTTCTGGCTTTATTATTTAAGATATTTAACCTTCTGACAACACTGTTTATAACATAAGGCTTAGTTAAGTGTTGATGCAGGTTATTAGAGAGTTCAACAAAACAAACTAAAATACAAAAAAAAGATATAAAATATAAAAAATAAAAATAAATAAATAAATTACTTAATTATGTTTTATTTAGAAATTTTGTAAATAATTTTATAATTTTTTGACAAAAGCGATTTTTTGTTGATTTTAAAAAAATTTTATTGCTGAAATTTAAAATAGTTACATTTATACACTGAAATTAATTTCAAAATCAAAACGTTATATATTCCCAAAGTGTTATGATCCATTAGGATATTTAAGAAATATTAATACAGAAAAATCAAGATTAAAATATGTTACAAATAAATTAAATACATAAAAAACTGTCCAGTCAATACATTATGGAAGCCGACCAAGATGGTCAACTGTCAACATTGATATATAAATTGTTAAAGGAAGTCAAAATTATCACAATAAGACTGCTCCAATTGGTCTTAAATCAATGATTGTTAAAATAACAACAGTAGAATTCCGCAGGTCTGCAAGATGCTATTTATTTCCTAGAAAAACAAAAAAGTGTGACCAAATTTTGACGAAAGTACCTCCACTGTACTCGAAATCAATCACAGATAAATCAAATTTATATGAGTAATATCGATGAAACAAGACGTGTTAGTCAGTTACTTTATCAGCGTTTGTATTCTCTATTCCCTCAGATTAATAAAAAGCCTGGAGGCGACATGTAGTGGTTTGGGATGCTTTACGGGAAAAAGACTAGCATCGGCATGTAAGATGAATGGTATAATGAAGGAAAGAATGTACAAAGAAATTCTGCAAGTTATAGTATTTTTAGACAATAGAGATAAACTAATGACCCTTTGGATATTTAAATATGATAAAGACAAAAATTAAAACTAAAAATTATTGAAAGTTGGTTTTAGTAGCAAGTGGGCAAGTTAACACAGTTTCCTGATCTTAAGACTGCAGTGTGCCACTTTATATATAAAAAAGAAATAATAATAAATGAACTTTCAAAACGTATAACATTTTAAATTTCATTCAAATTTTTTACTTCATCTGAAATTGGTAATAGAAAATATACGACCTGTAGCTGCGTCTCATCACGGTTCCAAAAAACCTTTCATATTTAATGATTTGTCAACAACTTCACAAGTATGGGTTCGTAATGATGGAATATTAAAATCGTTGTCAAATAAATATAGTGGACCATACGAAGTCACAGAAAGAAACGAAAAATATTTTACTATCAAAATTGGAAACAAAACGGATAAAGTTTCTATTGACAGACTTAAACCTGCATTTGTGGAAGAATTGGATATCGGAAAAATTTATTATTGGATATCGGAACTTTCAAAAAGTATAACATTTTCATTAGGAGGGGAATAATGTAGTGTGCCACTTTATATATAAAAAAATAATATTAAATTAATACCTTTGAAATATTTGTATTTAATTTTTTTTAATTTTTATATTTGATTTAATTTATTGTACATAGATTGTTTTCAAAAATATAATAAATTTTTAATTTGTTAAAACGGCGCAAGACTATTTAAATCTTATGTAAAATACTTAGTCATAACAACAAGTGTGAATAAGTCATGAGAGATCCAAAGACACTCTCCTGTAAAATCCTGGTAACGAGGACAGCAATTACAAAGCTAATAATATACAAGCTAATTTGTTTAAATTCTAATATAAGCCTAAAAAAATTCATTGATGTGGTAAAAGCAAAGTGATAGGCCCAGAATATTAAACCAAACATTTTATTTCATTAGTTTTGTTGCGTCAATTTTTAACTTTTGAGTTTATTTAGTATTCTTATTAAGTTTTTATTAGGAATATGGAAGATATAGTTTCCTTATTATGTTTACTTTTATTGAAACCTTTTATATTAACAAATATTTTTCCTCAAAATGAATAAACAATTAAAATATAATTTTTATTCAGTTAGTTTTGGCCAACACTGTATAAAATATAATCCATATCTATACCCTACTCTTTCATATTGTTCAACTGTTGTCCTGTGTGTTCTATCAAACCACATAAACACAATATCAAATACAAAAAACTCATGTTCATGTTCAGACATCCTTTAAACATTTTCTAACAAATAAAGCAGAATCCAACTGGTCACCATTAATCAATCACTGTTGTGGAAAGTCTAAAAATATTTTTGTTTTACATGTGTTCTAATCTAAGCTAGTGTTTTTGGTTTTTTGGGTTTAAAATTTTATTTGACAAAAATTGTGTGACATTAGACTAAAAGAAGTGTAATAAATTTTATTGAAATTTTATAATTTTGAATTTATAAGGTTTTAAAAATACAATAGGGTGTGGGTAATTAAAAAAAAAAAAATGGGTTCTGCTCCTGGGCTTGTGAGACTTGCAAATTTTAGTCAGAATTTACAAGAAGCATTTTCGTATTAGGAATTTCTGTATATTTCTGATCAATTCTGTCAAAAACCTGTAAATTTTATAAGTACAGGAACGGAGCTAATATTTAAAAAATTTATTTTAAATTATTAATTTGAAATTTTAGTTGCTTTTCATTATTTTTATATTTGGTTTACCTATTTAATTTTAAATAATTTTTCCGGAAAGCTAAAAAACTATTTAATTTCACTGTTTTTTCGTTAATTCGCAAAATTTTTATAAATATTTTTCATTTATTAATAGGCTTGGTAACGCAGTTAATGTGTGTTATGTAGAATAACCAAATTTTTGACGAGTTTTGGAGAAACGAATAATTTACATAGATAATTTTGTAGAACAACTTTTATTAAGATATATTTGTGCTTTTCTTTTTGTAAGTTTAATTAAATACAAGTTTGAACTATGGAAGGAGGTATTATTTGTAATATCTTGGTCAAATTTGAACATCCTAAAATGATTGGAATATGCTAAACTATTTTTTTTAATCATCCCACAAGAAATTTTCAGAAAAAAATTAAATAAATAAAATAATAAAATTATATATATATATATATATATATATATATATATATATATATATATATATATAATATATTTATGTATATAAAGCAACAGCTAAGGAGAAGCTAATTAACGAGTAATTCACGATTTTCAATAAAAAGACTTTCAAGAAGAAAAAATTAACGATATGCTAAAAATTAAATAAATTACATCAATTTGTGTAAAAGCAAAAAATGTTGCGAATGTATCCCCTCCCTAATCTTGTAACAAACTCTAAGAAAATATATTTTCGTATAATACATGGAGTAATAACTTAGATTCAATCTATATTTTTCGCAATATTTTTAAAAATCGTAATTTTTCGTATAAAGCAAATATTTTAAATTTTACTAAGAAACTCTAAAATATGCAGCACTAATACTATCAAACATTGAAAATATAATAAATTTTATTTCAACCATTTGAAGTAGGTTTTGATATTTTACGTAATTTTTACCGGAATTATATATAAACTTCTAGTTTGTAAAAATTTCAACATGTTCATCTTAGATTAGGTTAGGTTCTTAGGGCAGCTGTCTATTCAATAAGAGACAGCCCGCTTGGTTCTAATTTTGTCCCGTTGTGAAACCCTGAGGGATCATGTGTTGCTAACTTACATGTCCATACAAACGTTCGAAACGAACCAACCCGACGCATGTATGAAAAAACTAATCCAACTGACATCAATATCAGAGAGATCTAACAACACACGCAGAAACGGACTTCCAAAATCAGCAGTCCTGAACTCGTCAAGAGTGGGACAGTAGCATAAAAGTTACTTCACAATTTCTTTCTCTTCGTCATACCGACAACTTCTACAAAAGTCGTTAAAAGGGAGCCCCAGTCTCTTAGCATGCGCACCGGCAATCCAACGCCCTGTGACCACGGTAGAATTTTCAGCTGATGCCTCGATAGTCCCATGAAGAAGTTATATAGAAATTCATCATGATGTTGAACATGTATATTCATTTGTCCACCTATCTTGTGCAATCCTCGATATTTTCCATAGAATTATTGAAAGCGAAAAAGGGATCCATCTCTGGCATCTGCAATAAAATACCCGGGGTGCTTGAATGACTCCTAATCCAGACCAGCTCCAGGTTTGAATGTCTCGCTTTCTTATTCAGAGATTTCCGGCATTCATGTACCAATCTGGTTGTCGAAAAGACACCCGAGAGCGTTTTGATCGTTGCCTGACTACCTATACAGATTTGGATATCCGCTGCAAATACCCTATAGTACATTAATCAGTTTACCGCCCTCATTATAGCCGAGATCTCTGCTTGAAGAATGCTGCAGTGATCTGGCAATTTAAGGGAAATGTTTTTCCTATAAGCGTGAATATAGACACTCCCCCCCCACAACCCTTTTAGCAGATTTGGATCCATCAGTATAAACCTCAACTGAACCAGTCCTTAATTCTGGGGTAGTTGAGATTGATACTGAAAAGGGTATAATTATACAATAATCGATGGCGTGGCCCAATTCCGCTATCATTCCATGCATCTATAGTCCCGAGCCTTGTCGCCGTCATAAGAGCGATCTATTTAAGATACACCGGTAGCCAGTTCACTAGAATAGCATTGAACTGCGCAGAATCCTATCAAAGATTCCGATATAGGTGGATTTATCCATAGCCTACTACCATACTATCGCTCCATACATAAGTATGGGCTTGATCACCGTGTCGAAGAGCCATTTCGTATTCTTGGGATTTATACCCCAGGATTTTAGAGGCTCTTGATGTATATTGAAGCCAGGATAATTTGGAGTCCAGTATAATCCCTAGATACTTCGCACTAACTGACTCCTTTAATTCAACACCCTTTAGACGTGGAAGTCGGAAAGATATTTCCCAGATACAGCCACCGCTAATGTTCATCTTAAAGCTGCTAAAAATTTCGCAACCTCTGCACGAAGTGATTATCGGCGAACTGATTCTACATAAATTCGAGTAACTTTATATGTAAATGAGTTTCAATATGCTACCAGAATTTATTATTATTATTTTTTAAGGCCTAAAACCAAAAATATTTGATAATGGCCTATATATATATATTAATTCCTGCACGTATTAATTATTTAAATTAAATTTATTATCACATGATTACATTACCGCACCATGTCACGTTTCCATGCTAACAACTATCTCCAAAAAAATAAAATAAAATATATTATAATATGATAAAAATAGATGTAATTTAAAACATCATCTAAATAATTGAACACTTAAAATGTTTAACAATTAAAATTTTCTGATTAGTATTTTATGGTCGACATTTTCGATTAGTTTACAATAAACAAGAGCATTATAAAAAGTGTCATTTAAAGCTGTAAGAGCAAAGTATCCCAGAAGAATAAAGTAGTAAGATATAAAATTAATTTAAAATGCGATAAGTTACAAAATCATTTCATTTAATTTGGATTTTAAGGAAGGTAGTAAGTTTATTCTTCAAGAGAGAGACTTTATAAGCTCACTATAGTCCATTGTAGCTGGTGTAGCCCAAGGCAGTGTACTGGGTCTCTTCTTATATTTAATATACATTTCTGATATGCCAACTAATGGTCATATATCAACATTTGCTCATCACAAAACTATTCTAGACGTTCATGAAAACCCCCAAGAAGCATCTAAACTCATGATCAAGATCATATAATCTATCTAGAAAAATGGTTGAAGCAATGTAGAATGAAAGTGAATGAACAAAAACGTATACATATTACCTTCACGTTTGCGGAGAGATTAGTGCCACCTCCCCACTCCTGAAAAATAATCAGATTATACCAAAAAAAATAAAAATAAAAACGGAAGTAAATTATCTTGGTATGCATCTAGATCGTGGGCTTACGTGGAAATACAAAATTAACCCAAATGAAGTCAATATCACTTCAAATTAACTGAATTATTGATAGAAATTCAAAATTAAGTCTATACTGCAAACTGTTGATCTATAACTCAATTATAAAGACAATATGGTGCTATGGTATCCAACTATGGGGCACGGCCTCAGCTTCAAATGTTGAAAAAATTCAAAGACTCCAAGATAAAATACTACGAATGATAACTGCAGCTCCTTAGTATGTGAAAAATTAAAACATTCACAAAGACCTTAGTGGCACGGCCTCAGCTTCAAATGTTGAAAAAATAACTGCAACTCGCTGGTATATGAAAATTGAAAACATTCACAAGGACCTTAATGTTTCTCTTGTCAAAGATGAAATAAGAAAACATGCAGAATCATATTTGAGGAAGCTTGAAGTACACCCTAACCCACTTATTAGAAACATAATGAGAAGCGATGTTCCATTTGAGAAGAAGGAACACAACAGTGCTCCGCCTAAGCTAAACCATTTGATTATACATAGTTTTTCGTCCGACAGTGGTGGGACTTAATATAAATTAAAATTTAGAGTTAAGATTTGTATACTTATTGTTAGTTCACTTAATTTTGTGAAGATTAAATAAGTAAATTTAAATGAAAAAAGGAAGGTAGAAAACCTTGATTTTTTTATTTTAATTTTTGCAGCCAAAAATGTTATTGTAGTAGCAGAACAGACAAAAAAGTATCATAAAATTTTTAACGATTTAATTATATTCCAACAAAAAAAAAAAAAAAAAAAAATAACTGAAAACGAGATGAAGAAGTCCTGATTGTAATACTATGTTGTCATTGGAAGGAAGTGTTTAGGGGCGAAAAAGAGCTGCAGAAGTACTTTTTCTGACCTAATGTTCTTTTATGCTTCTTCTTCCTTACTTTCGAAGTATATTTATTAAAACAACATATATAATTTTTTTTTTATAAAAATATGATTGTAGCTTTGATAGCAGATAAAAATACTTCTCAATTTGTTAAGTTTTTAGAAAATATTCTCCCGTTTTCCTGCTAAAAATAACTTTATTTTTACTTTTTGGATATAATTTTTATTAAATAAAAAAATGCATTTAATTCTACTTTTGAAGTGGTCAAAAAGTTCGCTTTGGAAGCACTTGTTCCTTTTTTTGCTGGGATGTTAGTTATATTTTTTTAACAGAAAGAATGCATTATTTATAAATGTAGTTGTAAAATAAATATAAAATAATATCATAACTAAAAATAGAAATAGCATAAATATCTTGTTTAATCCGAAAGGAAATAAATAGAAAATATTTTAACAAACTAACACTTGATGTCACCATTAATAGAACAAAATACCTTTAAAAAAATTAAAAAATTTTATTAAATTTCCACTAAAATGTTCTATTCTTTTTTTAAAACTTTTGGTCTTATTTTTCATTTTAAATTGACATTTAAAACTTTTATTACATAAAATTTTTTTACTAAAATTTTTTTTTAACTTTCATTCGTTATTCCTTATACATTTAAAGTTTAATGGCAATTGTAAAATATTGATAATGCAATATCATTAATCATATTTTTTTAGAAAAAAAAAGTATAAAAAGCAATACTAGTATAAAGTCAAAGTTAAAAATCTTATAATAGAAAAATGTGGAAAGAAAAAATCAAGTAGAAAAAGTTAAAAATTCTACCGCCATAACATGACTAATGACTTAATATTTATGACATTAAGTTAATAAAAATGGCAGCAAGGAATATAGTAAGGAAATTTACCAGTAAAAGATGACAAACAATTAGATGATGGGTAGAGGGGAAAAATATAATTTTCTGATAACCGTAAATCACAGCAGGTGAAATGGAAAGTAATAGAAATATTTGTTAGGAAATAGAGAAATTAATTTGGAAAATTTACAAAGAGAAAAATTTAATTTGTTACAGGACTTTACCACCAATGAGGTATAAGATAAGAGAAATAGATTTCTATATAATAGAATTATTTTTTTAATTTTATTTTAAACAACTGACTTGGGGATATGCTATGTGTCAGAGTATTTTTAGTAGATTATTTAATTGAAGAAAAATTCTTCTTTATATAATTTATTTCTTATTTTATTCAGCTCTGCTTTGATATTTTATTTAAAATAAAAATCCATTTTACCATCAATTAAAATTTATTTTTTCTCTTTTTTTCAATTTGTTTAACTTAATTTAAATGGTCACTAAATTTGTCTGGAACATGAAAAGAAAAATTAAAGTGGTCAAAAGTTAATGGGTTATGCTTAAATATGACAAAGGATAAAGAGCAAAATAAGTTGATCAGTTCATAGATAAATTAGATAAAAATGGATTGTAAAAAGGACAACGAAAATTAATTTGGAAGAATTAAAAAAATTACAAAAAAATTTTAATGTTGATAGCAAGTATTTTAATTTAATTTTAATATAATTTCTTTGTTTATTGTTTTTCATTTAATTTTATCTTCTTTTTCACAAAATTTCCACAATAAATTTTTATACGCTGTTGTGCTCATGCAGTTTTCTCTCCATGAGACTGGCTACCTGATGGTTTGTGTAAATCTGTGAGTTAGAGCCAGAGTAAGAAGAATGCGAGTTCATTAAAACAACCACCTGCTTTAGTGGTTTGACACAGTTAATGCTGCAATGAAACTAAAATGGTTACAGTTGAAGATTCCCCAAAGTTTGTGGCATCTATAGTAATATATTTACAACAGCAGTTTCCCCTTTTTTCCATGTGGTTGCTACGTGGGGTTTTAAAGGTAATAAATCGTGTTTAAATTGTTTACACTATTTGCCTTTTCAATAAAGTATTTCGTGTTGTCTGTGTTCAGTCCATATAATTTATTTTACAGCTAAAGTTCTCTGTTGTGCATGTAATTTTTGTTTTTGCTTTAATTTTATATGCAAAAATAATAAGTTTTTTGTATATTTTTTGGTAGCTTATTTGCTTGGATATAGGAATAAATTATATAAACGCTTTAAAATAAATTACTTTAAATAGAAAAAAGTAGCTGAAATTGCAAACTAAGCAGCAGTTGGTCAAAATCATTTTAATTTCCGGTTTGTGAGCATAAAAATTCATTCAAGCAAATTAATATATAAAGTGAAATAAATAATAAATTTCTTAAGGCTTTCTATAATAAAATAATATTGCTTGAACTTGTCTAAATATTTCGAAATATTTTGTAAAAATTACCTTTCTATATTCCTCCAAAAATATTTAAACACCTTTTTCAATAACTCATTTAATAAATTTTATTTATTTCCCTTAAAATTCTTCCATTGTTTGTAAATTTTAATTGACTTTTATTGATCTCTAAGTTTTTGTTTTCTAAATTTCATTTCTCTTGTCTCATCGTATAAATATTTAATTCATTTATTTATTTTTTATTTATTTTTTTTTTTTCAATCTAACAAAAGCAGATAATAGCAGTATTGACAAACTGACATGACCTAGTAACCTTATCAATTCTAATACATTTGACTATACACTCACATCTGCTTCTACAATAAAATTTGAATTCATTTAACAATATTCAGGTATATTCAAATAGTTTTGTATATGAGAAATTTAGGTCAGTTTTCAATGTTGGTCTGTTTGGAGTGTTGGTCTTAAAAATTTATAGATATACATTTACATATATACATAAAGTCGGTTAAATAAAACATATATTCTCAAGAGTTAACAAAATAATAGATTGAAATGAAATAATAGATTGAATTGAGATTTTTCAAAAATACAGTAAGACGTATGATTAATATTTCTTAACCTTTTCGTAACGTATGATTGATATTAATTCTATAAGAAATAATATTGCTCATACGTATTAAATACTATCCAGCTAGTATAAAGATTCCATATATGTATATAATTTTCCTAATCACTTTTCCAACTGCTTAAAATTTAAACCCCGTAAATTCGATAAAATTCAAGCCAGGCTTCAGATAGATCAAACTACGTCCAAGTTCTAGAGAGTACTACTTTTTACCTAGTTTCTATAGGTCTGTATTTAACATCAACTTCTGTCTATAGTGCACAGGCTCCAAAACGTTTTTTTTTTTTAAATAATTCTGTAACTTGTGAACCGTTCGAAATATCCACTGCCTGCCACTTGAATAAGGAATCACATTTTTTAACTTTAATTAAGTATATCTCCTAAACTAAAGTTCAGAAAAAAAAAAATAATTTTTTGCGCAACCAAATTTCAAAATGTTGGCTTTAGTTTCCTGAAGAAATAAAAAATATTCATATTTTGTTATACTAGAATTATGCATTTGTTTAAAGACATGTATTTCTGTGGTAATTTTTTGTATGTCACTTGAATAAGGAATATTTTAAAACTAAGCAAACTGTAATTTATTTTTAAATTTTAGGTTATAAAAATGAAAGTTATATCTTCTGATATTCAATTAGTAATGAGTACTGCCACCATTTTTAGAAATAACCTCAAAAATGCAGTTTGGCATCGACTTGTATAATGACTCTAAGTAATTTAGCGAAATTGAACTCCGTGCTTCCGTTATTGAAACCTTTAAGGATTCTATCATCCCAAATTGTTTTCCTCCTTCATAAACTCTTCTTGAAAGTCAACCGCAGTTGAACAGCTTGTTGATTAATCCATTATTTTACTGCTCTGGCGGTATGAATCGGAGCGTTATCGTATTGGTACGTCCAATGTATGGGTGCAAAGAAATAATTAAATTTTGGAAATTCTTCCTCCAGAATGTTTTTGCAAGTCGTTGCGGTCATTTTTTTTGGATACAAAAACCAATTCATTATACAAAAACCCATATCATTATTTCGCCCTTTAGGCTGTGCCTGCGGCTCAAAAATAATTCCTCCTTATTTAGGTCATGTAAGTAATAGTTATACTAATATTTAATATTATATTATATATAATAGTTATTATATATAATATAATATTAAATTTTTTTTTTATCGGGAAATAGAACTTTAAACTATTTGTCGGACTATGTCATTGTATTTTTGGAAAACTGTAGACTTTGTGATTTATTTCGGAAATATACTTAATTAAAGTTAAAAAAGTGTGATTACTTATAAATGGTAGGCAGTGTGTCAATAAAATTTCACGTGGCACGAGACAAGGTGTTATGTAATTCATTTAAAAGAGCACAGATTTCTAGTCGAATAGGGGAGAGTGGATAGATCTCCAAATTTGGTCATCTCAAGTATGCAGTTTTTTTTAAAAACGCCAAAAATTCGTTTATCATTGGACAGAAAACAAATCTACATATAGGATAGTCTTGGTAAATCTCTGCAGAAAATACGCTTACATGTGTAGGTGATGTTTTTTAATTTAAAAGATATTTAGGTCGAAATAAAATGTTCACTAATTTTTAGCCACGTTTTTAAGGTTTTTAACTTTTTTTTAACAATATTGGCTCTATATTCTTCTTAAGATTTTCATTTGATTTCATGCAAAATTTTAAATAATATTGCTGTAAGAATCATATAAATATGTAGAATCGGTAAAAAGTTATATTAGTTAAATTAGTCTAAAATTGTAAAAGGATTTATTATTATTATTATTTTCAAAAAGTTCGCAATATTTTTTTACTTATAATTTTTATTTGTTCTGGCCTATAGAAATTTGTTAATGTTTCCAAAAGTATTCTTAATGCAGACGTGTGCAAAGTAAACCCAAAGGCGATTGCGGCAACGGTCTGCCCACTAGCCCAATTCAATTTTACACAATTTTTTTTTTTGTTAAATTGTCAAATCGCAAAGCTGGAATCAAACAAAGATTATGTTAGTTAAATACCTCGAATTCTTTTGAGTCTGAGGTAGTTACTTTCGCACTTTGCATTCGTAGTTAGACGAACTCAAAGCTCCCACATTCTTTTGAGTCCGAAGTAATTATTTTTGTATATTTACCAAACTTGAAAACTTCCAAATTCTTCTCAAGAGCGAAGTAGTTTTGCCGATTCCGAAAATCGAACAAGAACCAGTGTTATTAATAAGAAAACCGTTTTCCTTCTATATTTTACCTTCTATTTATATCGTACCATCGTATAAACGATTCATCGAACCATCGTATCAACGCTTCATCGTACCATCGTATCAACGCTTCATCGTACCGACGTATCAACACTCCATCATTTCAACGTACCCTTGTATTTCACCCCGGGAATATTCGAACCAACTCGTAGCATTAAGTAGTTTTAAGTAGTTTAAGTCTATTACCATCTAAGCAAATACTTGTATTTTTATTTTCAAAGGAAGCAGACCTTCGAAACGAATCTGGACAGACTGATTCATACCTCGGCTGGTAAAATAAACTGCATTACATATGTTGGGTAAATACAGAAAAATTATTTTCCGACGAACGCCTCTTGTAATAACAGTGTGACCATTTGAATGAAAAAAGTCAATTTTTAAAACACGTTTTTTCCGGGCTGAGATTTTGGGTATTCTATCTATTTACATTGTGTCAAAATTTCGTTTGAATATTTCTACTGGTTTAAACTTTATTTAGGTTCAAATATTAACATTATTTCTAGAAAAAATATAATTAAAATTTAAATTTCAAGTTTTTCAGGTCATTTGTTAGAAGAAATTTTACCGTATTTAAATTATTTCTACTAGATGTTATTCTCCAAAATTTTGCAAGTTCAGAGATAGGTTGTAAGAGTATTTTTTGTAGGGATCTATATAAATCTTTTTTCTGTCAAATCATAAATTAATTTTTGGCGACTAAAAAAAATAAATAAATAAATAAATAAAAAATATAGCTGCATATCCAAGATGATCAACTTTGCGGGTAGACACCCGAACCTACTAGGAATCAGTGATTTGTGTGCATAAAGATTACGTTTGTCGTCAGTAGTTTTGTTAATATTAATTGAGGTTTTGGTAATCTTGTGATCACAGACGAGGTAAATGATCATTCTACTGCATCCAAGCTTAATGATGTAAATGTCATCTAAGTCCTCAGATTGACTGTCTTATATTTATTTATATTTTATTTATGTTTTATATTTATTAAAGTACATAAAGTACATAAAGTACATTTTAGTGTTCTTTAATACCTAGCACTTTAGAAATATATAAACTTTGATATAAATATTCAAAAAATATTTACCATTTTTCTGTTTCCAAAGAAGTTTTTCTATCTGGTGATTTTTTTCTTTTGTGTAAATTTATATTTTGTGTATATAGAAATCATTTGTAGTTCCATTTAATGTTAAAATAATAAAATTAATGAAGTAATTTATTTGTACTCATTATGTATTTATTTGTTTATTTTAAAGTCTAACAATGTTTGAAATATTTTTTTTTGGAGCGGTTAATTTGTAATTAACTGCAGGGTAAAGACTGAAAACGAAACCGAGAATGAAATACCAATTTGCTAAATAGAAGACAATGAAGAGTTCTGCAAAAAGAAAAACGATGTAAAGAACTAAATGAATTTATTTTGTATAAGCATAAACATAAGTTTATAGAATTGTTTCGTTGATGTTATTGATGGAGGGAATGCACAGTGGGATAGAATTGTAATTTTTCTGGAAAATAATCTGTAACTTCTAATCAGCTGTTTGGCTTTACACGAAATACCGTACAGGCATAGCTGAGGAGCGTATAATTTTATGCTTGGAAGGAGGTATTTTATACCAATCAGATGCGGAGCTATTGGGGCTTAAAGTTCACTTCAGACACAGAAGGGTTTTAAGTGCTTCTTACTAGTCAAAAATCCAATTTTTTTGGCTGCAATTCCAAAATAATAATTTAAGAAATTGTAAAAAGTTAATGTATTTTATATATAGTAACAGACCACGTAATCAAAAATATATATTAAAAAGTATAATGTGCTAACATTGGCAGTCCGATAAGGCACCAAATTTGGTAGTTAATATTATTTCCAATACTTTTATTAAAATGGAGCTAGAATTATAAAAGCTGTATTGCAATACCAGATAACTATGTAACAATATTGTATAACGTAAATTGCAGCCTAATAGATGTATTTTACGACCTTTATTTTAAACTTTATATAAGTCTTGTAAATGTCATTATTTTTGTGTTTTGTGGTCATATGGGTTGTTTATCAAGGTAACATATAACTTCGAAAAAAAGATATTTTTGGGCTTAAATTTGCACTAATATAAAAAGGTGGAAAAATTCACTAAGGTATCTGTTGTATGTAACAATTTAGATAGCGTTAGCACTTTCTTGCAAACGATAATTTTCTTTCAGTTAAAATTTGGTAAACCTTAGAGAAAATATCTTGGTTTTTCCAAAAAAGTTGGAGACAATATTGTGTTCTAACCTATTGGGTAGTTAAAATAATCAGCAAAAATTTAAAAACTTATATAAAAATTAAAACTAAAACCAAAAGAAAACAAGTAAATTAATATAAAAAAATATATACGGTATTTATATGTTTTAGCGGTTTAACCAGAAATAATTAAAATATGTTTAAAGTTAGATAAAATGTTTTCGATTTAATCTGAAAAACGTACCAGCAATACTTTTTTAAATTTATGCCGGAAATAGAGGAATTTTTACCAGTGTAGACTTACCAAACTTTTATTTCTTATCCAATTTTAAGTCCTTTTACGTTTTCTTAAAGCCCTCTATATATGAAAATCATTTTTGTGCATGCAATTTATCTCTTATAGGTTTCCAGTTATTTGTATTTTAAATTTCAACTATTTTAATTTTGCAAAATCTTGGTTAAATTTTTGCAATATATAGCTCAATATTTCTATCCTATTTTGTAGCTTTTTTATCCAGTTGGTTGAAGAACAAAATTATCACTCGAAAATCATTTTGAAAATTGCAAAAATTATTACTATTTTTTTGTCGAAAAAGTCTACACCTTTTATTCACTAAAATTAAATTTTAGTTAAGAATATATAATAGTCATATACCTTTCCGAAAGCTAGATTTACAGGGATGATTCCAAAATAAAAAATAATCCCAAAACGACCAACAGGACTAAGTACAGACTCTCTCTAATTTGATTTATTTTCTATCAAAATTTTGAATTTTGTCTAAAATTTCAAAGCATGGATCTATAAACGGAAAGTACTTTCAAAAACTCTAGTGTGTTTCAAGGAGTTTGCCGATGGCTTTTTCCAGGCCTGTAAAAAAGGTTTTATAAGGGATAAAATATTTATAGTTTCTCCAAAAAACAAATTTTTGCAAAAATTTTACCTTAATTTCAAAAACTCGTAAAACTCTTTTTTCAAATAAGTTTTCTTTTCTAGCTGACATAATTCTTAATTATATCTGAAAAGTTTTAGTTTAATATCTTTAACACAAGCAAAACTGCACTACTTTAAATTTTAATATGTTACGAAAGATTGCACTTTTTATTCATTTTAACACAAAACGCACCTTCGAACATTGGCTACGGGAACAAATTATTTATTTAGTTATAACTAAATAAATTTTTTGATATATTAAACTTTTAATGAGAGTCCTAAAGTGGAATGGTTTTTAGATTTCTGAATTTTATTAAAATGATAATAATGAAACGAAAGAGATTTTCAGACGGAATTTAATTTAAAAGTTACTGTGGAACTTTACTGCCTGTCATCAATTTTAAGCAGCAATTTGCTATTATTTATTGCAATTTAGATTTTTCATTATATTTTTTTGTTCCTTTGCTTTGCAAATCCGCAGCATTTAAATAATGGCCTCATAATTAATGTTGTTACCTGTTACCTTGCAATAATTGACTAATTAACTGTTAATCGAATGGTTGTAATTACCTTAAAAAATTAGTTTCTTTTTGGCCATAAAACAAAGCAAAGTCTAATAGTAAAATTGAGAAAAAGGCTATAAATTTTGCAAAAGCAAAAATGTGTCACTTTTATAAGCATTAGAGCTAATAGGTATACATCTTTTTAACAGACCATTAATTACAGAGTCAAGGAAAAAGGAAAGTAATTTTGAAAACTCTAAGGTAAGAAAAGCCAATCAAGTATGAATTGTTAAAAGAAAATTAAAAAAAATTGAAGGTAAATTAATGTATAGGCGTAAAAGTAGGCAGTAGTTTTATAGAATAAAAGGAACTGGAATAAGGCTTTGAATATTAGGAAACAAATAACGAAAGAAAAGAGCAATTGAAAAGTTCAATATATAAATTAATATTTCAATTATAATTTTGCGTTAAAATATTTGTTTTTAAATTTTTTTACCTCCTAAAAATGTATTTTAAAATTTATTTTTTCACATTTATGTTAAGTGCTCATAATTTTTTATATAAAAATTTAAATTTTTACCAAAAAATTTTATTTAAGTGTTGTCTGTTTGGGTCATTAAAAGTTTTAAAATATTTTATATTTAATTAACTATAATTAACAAAAGCCAAATATTTTCACCTAAAAATATGCTATTGTTTTAAAATATAAAAGCCAACTTAAAATGGGCTTTAAATTTCAAGCAAAAAATTATATCGATTATTAAATAGTTATTTAAAATAAATTTACATAACAAAAACAGTTTTTGTTTCAAGGTGACAAACCGAAAAGCCTAAATGTACACATTAGTTTAAGTATCATATACAACCACAAAGTATATTATGGTTTTGTTTATTATTTATTAAATAATTAAATTTTTATAAAAACTTAATAATTTAATTAAATATTTCAACCACATAAATTTAAATGTTTTGTTGGCAAATAAAGAACTAAAAAACAAGGAAAAATGCTTTGTAAGGCTATAGTGAATTTTGAATACCCTAAAACTTTGAAATCTTAAAACTTGTAATAATTTTCCTCAATAAGAAAATCTATCTTTTAACCGAAGTATAATATTACTTTCTAAACAACTATGAATTAATATCAATCATACATCTAATGTGCCAAAATATTAAAATTTAAATATAACAAAAACTAATTAAGGGAATTTGACTAAATTTTATTATAAAATAGAGGGTGCTTAAGTTAATTTAAAAATAAATGTTTAAATCTTTTTCATAAAATAATTTTTAATTTACTCATCACAAAATATGAAAATTATATTGAAAAATTATTTAAATGTAATTTTTTTATATTAATTTTTGTTAAACCAAATTTTTTCTTTGCCTTTTGTTTTTACTACAAAACTGTATGTTTTTCCAATTTTCTTAATTAATTTTCATTTCAATAATTATTTACATAACATTTCATATTTATTAACAGCTGAAATATTTGTTCATATTTTTTATTTAATTTGTTTCAATATATTTTTATTTACCAAAATATTCTCAATCAATCAATCAAACTTTGTTAATTAATGTAATAAAAATTTTATGTTTAACCCCTTCACTTATTCATTTTTTATTATTCTTTTCTCTCTTTCAATCGTTTTTAAATAAGAAAAGTTTTTTACTTATCTTTTACATAATTGGAAATTCTTATACAAAAGTTACTTACTTTATACTTTACTGTTTAGTAAGAATTTCTGTGAACAGATTGTTATGGCATGTTAATAGGAAAAATGTGCACAAGTCAAGTTTATTTAAATTGGGATAAAAACATTTTTCCTTATTTTTTATTTTTTCTTTTTTTTACATATTGATTTGCCAAATTTCCTAGAAAACATATTGAAAATCTAAAAGGGTAAAGAAGAAATTGTTGGAAATATAAAAATATTTGAGGCTTGAATAATATTTGCACAAAAATAAATGAACTTGAAATAAAGTTATGACAAGACAAAATAAAGTAATAAAAAAGATAAATTTTTTAAAATTTGCAAACACTCTGTATCATATATGGTAAATTGGAAATTCTTCTGTAATTCCATTAGAATGTAAAGAAAAACTTAGATATTTGGTAGCAGGGCAAATATAGATTTTTATTCAAAACCCTTGATATTATGACACTCACAGATAAAGTTATCAAAACCAATTACTAGAGCTAAAGTATTTTATTTAAAATAATAACCAAATATAAAAGAACTTTGCACATATTTTCATTGACTGGTTATTTGCAATTTAAGTTAACAAAATGTATTGGTCTTTAAGGTTAACTTTTTAATTGATAGATAAATTTAAAGATACAAAATATATCTACTAGACTAAATAACCAACAAATTTAAGAAAAAAAAAGAAAGAAAAATAAAAAAAAAAATAAAATATATTAAAAATATAAATATTAAATAAATCAAAAATACAATCAATTCCTTTTTATAGAAAATTTCCTAAAACTTTTTTTTATTTTCAGAGAAAATTTTAAATATTTTTTTTGTATAGATTTTCTTTCTAGAGAAAATTTTCTACAATTTTCTATATATTTTTTTGAGAAAATTTTGTATTAATTTTTATACCCAAAATTTTCTATGGATTTTATTTTCAGCGAAAATTCATTCTTTTAGGGAAAATTCTTTATAAATTTCCTTTTTCGAGAAAATATTCTTTAGAATTTTATAAATAAATTTTCTTTTCATAGAATTTTATCTAAATTATCTTCTTATAAAAATTTTCTCTGAAATTTATTTTTATAGAAAATTTTCTAGGAATTTTTTTCCTTTTCAGAGAAAATTTTACTTTTTGAGAAAATTTTTATATAAATGGTCTTTTTGAAGAATATTCTCTATATATTTTCTTTTTTGAGAAAATTTTATGTAAAATTTTCTTTTTTTCAGAGGACTTTATATAAATTTTCTTTTTATAGAAAATTTTCAAAAAAATTTCTTTTTGTAGAAAAATTTGAAGGAAATTTCTTTTTTCTTTTTAGAGAAAATTTTTTTTGAGAAAATTTTATTTAAATGTTCTTTTTGAAGAAAATTTTCTGTAAATTTTCTTCTTTCAGAAAATTTTATATAAAATTTCTTTTCAGAGAAAATTTTCCATATTTCTTTTTTTTTTAGCAAATTTTGTATAATTTTTTTGGAGAAAGTTTTTTATTAATTTTATTTTAGGAAAAATTTTATATAAACTTTGTTTTTAGGAAAATTCTATATAAATTTCCTTTTGCGAGAAAATATTCTTTAGAATTTCATAGAAAATTTCCCATAAATTTTCTTTTCGGATAAAATTTTCTATAAATTTTATATTTAGGGAAAATTCTATATAAATTTCCTATTTAGGGAAAATTCATTCATTTTAGAGAAAATTTTCTATGAATTTTCCTTCTTAGAAAATACCTTTTAAAGAAAATTTTCTTTTTATAGTAAATTTTTATGAAATTTTCTTAGGAAATATCTTTTGTAGAAAATTTTCCAAGAAACTTCTTTTTATATAAAATTTTCCAGGTGTCTTTAGAAAATTTTGTATGAAATTTCTTTCACATAAATTTTTCCATAAAATTTCCATTTATAGAAAATTTTCTAGAAAATTTCTTTTTATAGGAATTTTTTTATAGCAATTTTTTTATGAAATTTTCCACAGAAATTCTTTTTTATAGAAAATTTTTTAAGAAATTTCTTTTTATGAAATATTTTCTAGGAAATTTATTTTTATATAAAAGTTTCCTGGATTTTTTTATAGAACATTTTCTAGAAAATTTTGTACGAAATTTCTTTACAAGAAGTTTTCTATAAAATTTGTTTTTATATAAATTTTCCAGGAATTTTTTAATGAACATTTCCTAGAAAATTTCGTATGAAATTTCTTTAGAAAAGGTTTTCTAGGAAATTTCTTTTTATATAAAATTTTCCAAGATTTTTTTTACAGAATAGTTTCCAGGAAATTATGTATGAAATTTCTTTTATAGAGAATTTTCTAGGAAATTTTTTTTATTTAAAATTTTCCAGGAAATATTATTTTTTAAAACATTTTCTAGAAAATTTTGTATGAAATTTCTTTTACATAAATTTTTTTAATTAAATTTCCTTTTATAGAAAATTTTCTTGAAAATTTCTTTCTATAGGAATTTTTGTTATGGAACATTTTCCAGGAAATTTCTCATAAAATATTTTCTAGGAATTTTTTTTAAATTTTTCTATGAACTAGCGTTTTACAGATTTTTCTATAAATTATACTTTTATAGATGATTTGCCATAAATTTTCTTTTTATAGAAAATTTTCTGTAAATTTTATTTTTTGGGAACATTTTTTTACTACTATTTTTATTGTAAATTTTAATTTCCTCACCTAAAGTATTTTCCAAGAATTAATAATCTTATTATAATATTTAGATTCCTCTTTTATTGTAAAATATGCTTCAATTTAAAGGCATAGAACGGATACAAGAGAATTTTAAAAATTCATGAAAATAACAAAATAAATCGTTTTTGTTTTCATTAGCATTATTTAAATGTTTACAGATTATAAAGTATAATAATAATTTGTTTTACATTTCATCCTCTTTTAAGTAGTAGAATAATTATATTTTTTGTTAACAATCTCTTAAGAGGGAATTTAAAAATATTTTATTTGTGTTTTGTTTGTCGGTTGGTTACAAACGAAATAAAAAATTGCATAATTCAGATTTATTTTTTACTGACTGCTGAGAAGTAAAGGTGGAGTCTTTTTTTGTATATTCTTTCATACGCTTTAACAAATTATATTAAAATAATAGACAAAATTGTCTTATATTTGGAGAAGATTGTTGTTTTGCTTTTTCGTCAAATAAATTTGGTGTTTGTTCCTGTAGTTATTTTGATTTATTACTTTCATTAAAACTATTGCCTAACTTCAGGCGTTCTTTGATTTGTTTAAGATAATTTGTTAAATAAGATTTGTATTTTTTTGTTTCATCCTGGAAATAGTGTATTCTTGTATTGTTTTTCTATTTTCATTGTTTTCCTTTTTTTGTGCTTTTGTTGTCATTTTATTTATTATTGTTTGTAGCTTCCTTTTTTTCTTTTGTATTTGCTTTTTTTACATTTTGTTTATAAAATAGTGCTCCTTTTCATGAGTGGTATTTGTCGTATTGTTGAGCTTGTTTTTATAATCTAAAATTCTTGGTTTTAGACAATTACATTTTGGCGTGTTTGGTTAGGGCTTCTATTTTTTTATAAAAATTATTGCTTACTCTACTTATTGTAGAGATCTGGTTTCTGGTTTATTGTTGTCTGCTGTTTTAATTGGCTTCTGAATATTGGTTTAGAATTGTTTGTTATTATTGGGATATTTTTAAGAAGTTTTATGGCTTATTTTATATTTTGCCACTGCATAATTTTTGTTTTTTTTTTTTTAAACTTGGATACTTTTGGTGGGTGGTTAAATGAGAACAGCATAGGAAAAGAAAGCTAAGGGAATACAATTATAGTGTCAACACTTTCCTTTAGTTAACAATGGATTTTGTGAACAAATTTTAATAAACAGAGGGAACAGATTTTGGGATTAATAATAAATTACTTCTAGTTTATTAAAATAATGTGTTGCATACTTTTAAGAGTCTTAGATTCTTGTACGAAATTGCAGTTTTGTTCTTAAATATTTGCATTTTATTCATGCATTTTTTCCATTTTTTTCCTTTAGTTAATTTCTGCATTTCTCTTGATTGTTTAATTTTGTTTTATTTTATTTTTCAAACACTTTTGAAACCAAACTCAAATTTTCATGTTTATTTGATAACTTTTCAAATTTTCTACGAAGCTGTGTAGCTTCTTAGTTTTTTCAAAAAAATATTATTTTATCGGTATCTGTTATTTAGACATTATCTTAAATCAAACAGTAAACCAAAATGTTACTTTGGTACTATTTTAACTTTCAAGTTAATCAATATCAAAAAACTAAAAGAGAAATAAAAAGTAAAATTTGTGATGATAAACTGTTTTAACAATTAAAAAAAATTGCTAGAGTTAAAGTTATTTATTATTAAAATAAACAAAAATAAAGACAATTCTTTAAGTAATAAAAATTTGAATCTTCATTAATTGTTTTTATTATTTTAAGCTAAGATAATATAAGACATACCTTAATCTGCATAATTAATATTAATCATACGTCGAGTATTCAACTTTTTTAGTAAGTTAATATTTTTTAACTTCCTTTATAAATTCTTCTTATTAGTTACAATTATTATTCCATTTATTATTTAATATTTTTGACAATTTGTTTTCCCCACTTTAAATATACTACCCCATTACCTAGATAAGTTTTGAGAGTAAATTTTCAATTGCAATTTTTCTTTCTTTTTTTCTGTTTTACATGAATTATCTAGGGAAAATTTTTTATATAATTATATTGAATAACCTACAAGTACATTTGTGGCAAATTGATATAAAATTTTATTTTACAATTAAAAAATATATACATTTGTGGTTTTCACAAAACAGATGAAAAGTACTTATAGCAAACAAAAATGTGAGCATGGGGAACATGTTTAACAAATGTGTTAATCCTTGACATGTTTGCTTTTAGCCAATTGCTTTGCAATAATGCTCATTAGTGTATGTATGGGTGATAGCTTTATTATAGCCATATAATGGTAAAGGTGAAAGGTATTTCAATTGATTTTATTTCATTGAATTTAATTCACACAATCATAATAAAAATAAATTGAAATAACTTAATTAATAACAAAATTAGTTATAAATAAAAATATTTAAAGCAACATTGTTGTTGAAAATTTAAATTTTTATAAAAAGAAAATTTAAAAAAAAAAAATTCTGTAAAAAGAAATTTCATAGAAAACTTTTTATATAGAGAAATTTCACAGAAATTTATCTATAATAATAATTTTAATATAAAATTGTCTACAAAAAGAAATTTCATAGAAAATTTTCTATAACAAGAAAAGTTCTAGAGTTCTATGAAAATAACATAACTAGAAATTTTCTAGAAAATATTCTATTAAAAAAAATTTCTAGAAAATTTCCAACAAAAAGAAATTTCTAAGAATTTTTTTTATAAAATAAAATTTCATAAAAAATTTTTTATGAAATAAAATTTCTTAAAAAAATTTCAATAAAAATAAAATTTCTGGAAAATTTTCCATAAAAAGAATATATAATTTTATATAAACTTGTAGAAATTTTTCTATAAAAAGAAATTTCGTAGAAAGTCTATAAAAATAAATTTTATACAAAATTTTCTATAAAAAGAAATTTTCTAAACAATTTTCTACAAAAAGATATTTACATAGAAAATTTACTAAAAGTAGAAATTTCATTGAAAATTTTCTAAAAGTAAAACTTTCATAGAAAATTCTCCATAAATAAAAATTGCTTAGAAAATTTTCTATAGATAGAAATTTTGATAGAAAATGTTATTTTAAAACAAATTTTATAGACAATTTTCTATAAAGGAGATTTCCTAGAAAAATTTCTACATAGTCGTATATTTCCTAGAAAATTTGATAGAAAAATTTCTATAAAAGGAAAATTTCATAAAAAATTTCCTTAAAAAAAAAGAAGAAAAAAATATTTCTATAGTAAATTTTCTATAAAAATAAATTTTGCAGAAAATTTATAAAAAATGTCCTTTAAAAAGAAAATTTATAGAAAAAGTCTTCAAGAAGCAGATATACAGAAGTTTTTCTTAAAAAAGAAAATTACAAAAACAATTTAAAAAATTTTTTATAAAAGAAAATTTGAAAGCATTTTTTAAAAAGTAAATTCTTATAAAAAAATTATAGAAAATTCTCTTTAAAAGATTTTTAATAAAACTTACGGAAAACTTTCAATAAAAAAATTTTAAGAAAACATTTTATAAAAGAAATTTAAAAAAAATAATAAAAAATAAAATTATAAAAAAATAATTCCTTTAAAAGAACTTTTAAAAAATTCTATAAAATAAAAATAAAATTTTAAAAATAATATTAATATTTTTTTAATTAGAGCAATTTCCTAGAGTTTCCTATAAGAAGATTTTTTTTAAAGTTTTCTATAAAAAGATATTTCGTTGAAAATTTTCAACAAAAAATAAATTTCATAGAAAATTTTCTATAAAATAAAATTTCTTTTTAAGGAAAAGTTGGCTTAAAATTTCATAAACTTTGAAAGATTTTAAAAAAATTTTCTATTAAAAAATTTATGGAAAAGCTTACATGAAAATAAAAGTTTTGGAAAAATCTATAAAATTTTAAATAGTGTGCTCTTTAAAAGAAAATTTTTGTAAAATTTTCTCTAAAAAAAAAATAAATAAAATATAGAAAACTTTTCTATAAAGAGAAAATTTCTAAAAAATTTCCTATAGAAAGAAAATTTACGGAAAATTTTCCCCAAAAATAAAATTTATAGCAAATATTTTCTATAAAAGATATATAGGAAATTTTTTTATGAAAAGAAAAATAAAAAAATTCTCTAATTTGCTATAAAAACATTTTAATTTAAATTTATTAATGAAATGTTTTTTTGTTTTTTTTTTTGGATTTTTGTTAATTCAAATTTTAATTTACAAAATTTCTATCTTATGTGTGTGTTCTATTGTTTTTATCTAAACATGTTTTGGAAAATAATCTCCTACTACAATTTAGAGACTTTTTATTAGAATTTCCTTACCATAATTTGAAAAAGCTGTATACTCGTAAAATTAAATTGAAAACTGTAGGTGTGTCACTGGAACATTTTAAATGCTTTTATCTATAGTCTATCTACTAACGCATATATACAAACTTAATGTACATTTATTACTACAGTATTTGTTGTAATTCTATTTACCATGGCTAAACTTTTAGTTTTTGTGTATGCGTTGAACAATGTATGGACATACATTCATGCATATTTGAAAACTTAAATACTTACTCCTACATTTAAACAATTGTAGTGGTTAAGTGTATAGAATACTTATACTCACATACAGAGATAATATGGTAAATGCTAGATTTAAAGAGCGTTTTTGTTTATAATCTCTTTATATTTTAAGTCCCTGTATAAGTGTGTGTATGTGTGATCAGTTTTTTTGTTTCCGTTCTCTGGTTGTTAGCTATTTTTGTGGTCTTACTAGAGATTTTCATTGAGATTTTTTCTTCCGTGGTTAAATTAAAATGTACAAAATTTTGCTATGCTCTTGTTTTAGTTTTAATTATATTTTCTAATTTCATTGTTGTAGATTTTTTTTGGTAAGTAGTATTTAATATGTTTCCGCTAAAATGCAGCAGAAAAAACACTAGTATAATTGGAAAATAAATAAAGTTTTTGGGAAACTCATTATATTATTAAGAAATAGAGAAAAATATTTTATAAAAAAGATAAAATTTGTTAAAAATTATGTTAATAATATTTAGGTTTTAGAACGAAAATTAAATATAAACTAATAATTCAGTAACTGATTTAAATAATGTCTTCATTAAACCCTTGATTCATTTAATCCCTGATTTCTTATTGAAATTTTGTTTCCTATTTAAAAAGAACCCTTTAAAAATACTCCAGATTTTGTTCTTCATACAGCCTTTTATTACAAATTCAAGCCTTCATTTCCTTTCCAACTTATTTATTTTGAAATTTAGGTTAATGGCTGCAATGAAAAAGGAAATTCTTTATATTATTTTGTATACAATCTACTTTATTATACTCTAGCATTTACCTTTCTATTAAGTAGTATCTAATTGATGAATAATAGTAAGTGTTAGATATTACTTAACATTTCTTAATTCAATGGCAACTAACTCATCCAAGAAAGAGTAGAAATATAATAAACATGGCCCTAACACTATAAAAAGTTGACTGACTGTATTACAAACTACCACATTTTTATAAGAAATCATTATACACCTCATTTGTTGGTTGAATGGTTAGTTGACTACTATGATGTTGTATGCCAGACAACAGGGTCTTCAAGAGTCATATTAAATTTCAATGCCAGGAGGCAGAATAAAAAATGTAGTGATTCTTTTATATCTTACTTAAAGAATGAGCAATTACGTGAGAAAAAATAAAAATAAAAAATAAAATAAAAAAAAAATTGCAGGAAACCTTAGTAAACAAGGAAGTAAACAATGTTGAAGGCAAAATAACGGTAACCCATAACACAAATAGCAAGAAGGACACAAAAGTACTCAACGAACTTTATTTACTACGAATAAAAAATTATATATATTTTTTTTATAAAAAGAAATTGCAAATAAAATTTTCTATAAAAGAAATTTTATTAAAGATCCTCTAAAAAAATTCCTAGAAAATTTTCCCTAAATGTAATTTTCCATAAACAGTCCTCTATAATAGAAATGTTCATTGAAAGTTTTGTATAAAAGAAATTTTCTAAAAAATTTCCTATAAAAAGAAATTTTACTAAAAAATTACTAGAAAATTTCTTTAAAGCAAATTTCATAATCATTTTCTACAAAAAGAAATTTTCCTAGAAAAGTCTCCTAAAAAAAATGAAAATTCATAGAAAATTTTCTATATAAAGGAATATCATAGAATATATATAAAAAGAAGTTTCCTAAAAAATTTAAAAAAAAAATTTCCTAGAAAATTTTCTAAAAAAAAAAATTTTTTGGAAAATTATCTTTAGAATTAAATTTTCTATAAATTTTTCTAAAAAAAGAAAATTTCATATAAAAAGCAATTTGCTAGAAGATTTTCTATATAAAGAAATTTTCAAGAAAATTTTCTATAAAAAGAATAAAAAATTACTTTAAATACTAAAACCACTGAACTGAGTTAAAATTTATAAAACAAGACATTAAATTAAAGAATAATACGGAAAAAATTTAGAGCTTAAAGTTCGAAATCTGCTAAATATCCGTTTTTAAAAATTTTGCTACAATTTCTAAAAAATATATACAAATTTTAATTTAATTTAACGTCATAATAGTATCATTAATTATTATATTTCCTTTTATGTCTTATAGGTTTGTTCTCTTTCTGTATCTTAAAACAAATGTATTGGAAGTTACTCGATAGAGAAAACATTAGTCATTGTATAGTAACCTTTGTTGCTGATTGACAATATAAATTTGTTTTCAAATTATGTTTATTCCATTAAAGAAATAATAATTGAATGGCTGATTATGATCTTAGACAGATTGATCTTAGTCAGGCAGCACTGATGGCAATGACAAGTTACTGTGTCAGGTTCAGGTTAGTGCTGGAGTGTAGGAAGGAATTTAGGAGGTTAATGAATGCCTACAGAATAAGACTTTCTTGGGTTCCTGGTCACTGCGATGTTCTCGGCAATGAAAAGGCCGATGAGTTAGCTCGTCAGGGCTCAGAGTTGGACAGGTCTTTTTTGGAGGTATCAGTTAGGATTCCGATTGGGTCATATTTCATGGCCATAAGGGAATGGGCTATAGATAGAACGAATGATGTTTGGGGGAGCAGATCGTACTACAGGTTTTCTAGAGCGTTATGGCCTAGTCTTAAACCAGCATCTTCTGGGCATGAGTCGTGTGTATCTAAAGTCATTGTTGGCAGGATTACTGGTCACCTCGCAATAGCGAATATGACCAGAATGTGGGACACTGGCGTGTCAAACTTTTGCAGGACGTGCAATGTTGTGAAGGAGTTAGAGACATTGGAGCATATACTCCGTCACTGTGTAGAGCTTCAGCGAATTATATTGAGGTGGTTTAGGAGTCATATTCTGCACGAACTAGAGGAGGTTGCGGGTGAAGAACTCGGCAACCTTATAGAGTTCGTAATGGGAATAAAATGGATTAGAGGTAGTCAGGGTTGATTTGATGTGTCTTAGGTTCCACACCTTTCTTATTTTTCTTATAATTAGCTATCTTTCTTTTCAATCTTTTGCTATATTCTACTATAATTTTTCTCTTTCTTCTTTTATCAGCTCCCTCTATTATCTAGCGAATGGGTGGAGGCGTGAGGACAATGCCCTTTTTAACCTAACCTATCCTATGATCTTAGACAGAGAAGTTAGAGATAATAAATATTTATGGAAAATATAAACACATTAACAAAAAATAATTTAGTAATCACAATATTAAAAGTATATATATATATATATTTTTTTTTAATTTGTCTTTAAATTAAACTAAAAATTTTGTTTCACTTGATTGAGTTTTTCAATTACAGCATT
Organism: Protocalliphora azurea; assembly: GCA_932274085.1. NCBI lineage: Eukaryota > Metazoa > Arthropoda > Insecta > Diptera > Calliphoridae > Protocalliphora > Protocalliphora azurea. The sequence continues at coordinate 4,268,533 of OW026523.1, forward strand.
TAAAAAAGCAGATCTTAAATTATAATTAATTTGTTTAACACTACATTTTTACTATATCATGTTCACTCACACAAATATCTATGTACATTTTTTTCCCACATAAACATAAAAACACTCTTGTCTTTAACAAACAGTTTCTTACATAAATAATTTTACATAAATACAACTCATGGGAGCAAGAAAAAGTGACTAAAAAAAACTTATAATTACCCACTCACTCGTTATTACATATTTTTGAGTAAAGTTAGAGTAAGAGAGGGAGAGAAATAACAGCAATAAATACACTAAGTAAACAAATGAATACGCACACTTACTTTCTCTCCAAGAGAGCTTTTATTATTCAAAATTACTGTATGTTGTGTTTATGTTCTTGTTCGTAACAATAACAATAATAATAAAAAAACAAGTTTTGTTTTTTATATTTATGCATATATTGTTACTGAGTTTTATTTTTTAAGTTAAATATAAAAAAAGTTAATATGCGTAAAAACATAAAACGAAAAAAAGCAGTAACAACAAAAACAAAAGTAATATAAGTAAAATAAAAACACTTGTAAGCAAACACTTATACATATGTGTATAAATACACACATGCTTCTAACAAGTGTATTTAACATACAAAAGAATCCTTGTAGACTTATTACTTAACTGCTGCGTCATTTATTCTTCTTCTGACAACGATATCGTGGTTAGTAACACAACAAGTTTATGAGTAAATATTTATGTTCAACTCCTCACAAACTCTTATCTATGTAAAAACTTGTTTACCGTTGGCACATCTTAATTTTTTATTTTATTACACAAAACCAAATAAATAAATGCACCTGGTTTTTACTGGCGACGGAATATATATATATATATATATATATATATATATATATATATATATATATATATATATATTTATTTATTTTTTAAACAAGGACAGTATTTTTTATGGTATATTTTTGTTATAGTCATAAAAATGTGCCATATTTTGATCGTAAATTTTATCAATAATGTCACGGTTGTTCTTGTTAATATATAAACAAATGTCAATAACTTATGCACATTTTTGCAAAGCTATTTAAATGAAAAACCAAATACATACATAAATATATTAATTAATATGCATATGTATGCAAATTTACAAATATTTTGCCAGTTATTTTTGTTACTGAATATTTCTTATAGACTTTTTTATTATTTTTGTTAAGCCAATAACAGGCCAAATGGTTTATTTATGACAAAAAAAAAAAGGAATCGTTTCGTTTTCTACGATGTTTTTTATAGAAAATTTTCTATAAAATTTCATATAATAGAAAAATTTTCATTTTATTTTCTACATTTATTTTCTAGGAAATTTCTTTTTATAGAAAATTGTCTATGAAATTTCTTTTTATAGATAATTTTCAGGATTTTTTTTTATAAAAAAAACTCTGTCTTTATATATAGAAAGTTCTCTAAGATATTTTTATTTTATGGTGATAATATTTTTTTTGCAATAATATTTATATTATTTTAAATATAAAAATGCTATGAAATTTCTTTTTACAGAAAATTTTCTAAAAAAATCTTTTAATAGAAAATTTTCTATGAAAAATTATCTTTCTGAAAAATCAGTTTTTATAGAAAAATTTTTAGGAAATTTATTTTTATACAAAATTTTCTAAAAAAAGAAATATATTTTTATAGAAAATTTTCTATTATATTTTTTATGATAAATTCCTTTTTATAGAAAATGTTCTAGGAAAATTTTTTATAGAAAATTTTCTAAGCAATTTCTCTTTAAAAACTTCTTTTTATGGAAAATTCTCTAGGTGATTTCTTTTATAATAAATCTTATATGAAAATTTTACTTTTATAGACATTTTTCTATGAAATTTCTTTTTATGGAAAATTTTCTATGGGTATTCTTTTCATAGAAACATTTCCAGGAAATTCCTTTTTATTGAAACATTGCTAGGTATTTTTTTTTATAGAAAATTTTCTAGGAAATTTCTTTTTATAGAAAATTTTCTAGATAATTTCCTTTATAGCAAATCTTATATGAAATATTTATTTTTATGGAAAATTTTTTATGAGTTTTCTTTTTATAGAAAATTTTTAGGAAATTTTCTTTTTATTGAAAATTTTATAGAAAATGTCTTTTATATAAGTTCTATGAAAAGTTTCATTTAATAAAAAAAAATTGTTTTTATGGGAATTTTTCTTTTAATATACCTTTGAAAAATCTTTTCTCTAAATTTTCTTTTATAGAAAATTTGCTCCAATTTTTCTTTTTATAGAAATTTTACTCTATATTTTTTTATACGAAATTTTCTTTAGATTAAAGTTTTGTAGAAAATGTTGGAAAACATGTTCTATTTTGCACTTTGTTTTCACTTAATTTCCTTATTTATCATACTTAAGGCCTATGATTATTATATAATTGTAGTTTCATATTTATCATATGCTTAAATGGTCAAAAGCAAAGAATATAAAGAAATATCTGCACATTTTCAATTAGCAGAAATATAATGTAATTAAGTAAAATATTTATAAGCTGACCATCACTATCTAAATCCCATTTATTTAAGGAAAATTTATTGAAAAAAATAAGCACCTGCATTTTATTTGTTTAATTCCCCTTGCATATAAAAAATAACAACACTTGAGAACCATTATTTTATAATTCTCATTAAAAATAATATTATTCTTTACTCATAAGTCTCAACAATTACAAGAGCTGCTATTAATAGTAAGTGTTTTCCTTCCTGTCTTTTTTTGCTAAGAATTCTATTAACTTTAAAGTTGTGAAAAATATTTTCGGAAAAGCTTTTTCTTGTAATTATTTTATTATTTCAGATACTAATTTCTATGTTATGGCTTTGTTAAAGTCATTTTTTTGAAAACAAAGCCTTTGCCTTATGCTTAGTATTAAAGATGTAAACATTATAATAGCCTTCCGTTAATGGTGCTTAATGTTTTCTTGTTTTTTTTTTATTATAATTTTGTGAAAATATTAATGCATTAAAATTCATTTAAAAAATGTTCATACATCTTAGCACTTCCATTTATAAACAATAATTTTGTTATGCTACTTAAGTTGTAAATTTCAGTTTTTTCGAAAAACTGATGCTGCCGCTGGCTACACTTAAGAGTAAAAAGAAAAATACTTGACCAATTAAGAGTGTAGCAATTTGTGAATAATAAATGGAAATTTGTTAAAATTATGATTAGTGGCAACAATTTGAATTTGGGTTAAACAAGGAAAAACATTTAATGTAGAGCCATAAGAACAGCGTCTTAATAGTTTTATAATTAAATTTTATATTTTTATAATTGTATACTTTTATAATTTTAGAAATTTTATATTTTAAAATTTTATAATTTCTTAGTTTCATAAGTTTATAATTTTATAATGTTAAAATTTTGTAATTTTATAATTTCGTAATTTTATAATTTTATATTTTAATATTTCATAATTTTATTGTTTTATAGTTTTATAAGTTTATAATTTTTTAATTTTATAGTTTTATAGTTTTATAATTTTATAATTTTATATTTCCGTAAGTTTATGGTTTTATAATTTCATTATTTTATAGATTTATGATTTCATAATTTTATAATTCTATAGTTTTATAATTTTATTATTTTGTAATCTTATAATTCTATAATTATATTGTTTTGTAATTTAAAAAATTCATAATTCTACAATTTCATATATTTACAATTTCATAATTTCATAATTTTATAATATTATAATTTTAAATTTTATTATTTTATAATATTATAATTTTAAAGTTTTATAGTTTAATAAGTTTATAATTTTCTAATTTTATAAATTTGTAATTTTAGGATTTTAAAGTTTTATAATTTAGTTTTTTATAATTTTGTAATTTCATAATTTTATAATTCTATAGTTTCATTATTTATTTAATTTTATATTTTTATAATTTTGTAACTTTGTAGTTTTATAATTTTATAATTTCAAAAGTTTATAATTTTATAATTTGATAATTTTATAATTTTGTCATTTTATAATTTCATATTTTTATAATTTTATAGTTTTATAATTTTATGAATTCTTAATTTAGTAACTTCGTAATTTTATAATTTCATAATTTTATAATTTTAAATTTTATTATTTAATAATTTTAAAGTTCTGTAATTTCATAGGTTTATAACTTTGTATTTTTACAAATTTATGATTTTATAATTTTAGGATTTAAAAATTGAATAACTTATTAAATTAAATTTAGTTTAACTTTTCTTTATTATTTTCGTGTTATTTTTATTTTCTTTTTGTCAAACTTTTTTCCCTTATTTAAAGTTTATTGATTTTGTTTTAAATAAAACTTCTAGACACTTTTAATTTTTGCAAATATTTTCGTTATGTTTTTGACACTTTTCAAACAATTAAGAAAAGATTTTGCTTTGTTTGTATTGTCCAGGCTTTTGAAGGTCTGGGAAATTAATTCTTTGGCAAAATGCCTTTTGGAAGTAAGCAATGACTTTGAAGTTGTATTCTTACCATAAAATATTGTTTATGTAACAAACTTTTTATTTTCAAGCAGGAAATGTAAACATGTTTTAGAAGTCTAAAAAGATGTTTAAAATATTCCTTATTTGCATGTATAAGTGAAATGTTTATTTTATTCTTTTTAATAAGGGTAAAGAAATTTTGTCATAAAATGGTAAGTAAAAAAGAAATTAATATACAATAAAAATTTAACTCATAACCTTCTAAATTTTTAAAATTTTATTATTTTTCAGCGAGTTAGAAAATCATACCATCAAACAGTTAAAAGGACTAAAAATATTTGCTGCTCCATTGAATTTATATTTAATTATATGGAGGTATATTGTATCAAAAAATTGTGTTGAATTTTTCAAAACAAACAAACAATTGTTCTGCACATGAAAATATTTGATTTAAAAATGATGATAAAATGCAATTTGGATTTTGTACAAAATATCTGCAGTTTGCGATGAATTCATTCAAGTATTTAAACAATTTGATATAATATGATAGTGATGATAAAAAAGCAGATATGTACTGACAATTTTATTCAAAGCAAGTCGTATGATTGATATTAATTTATTTAAAAGAAAATTAAATTAGTCATACGCCTTCAATTGAAATAAGTTTTTAGTTGTAGACTTGATTTATATTTCTTATGTGTACAGTTTTTAAGGAGGCTTGCATTTATTATCATGTGTTAGCTCTATCTAACTTTGTATTCAAATAAACATATTATTTTTCTTTATAAGAAATGTTAAACTTAAATTATTCCCTAACAATCATTTATATCTTTAGTTGTAATGCTTAAATATTTTGTTAAGTAAAAATTTGTGACCGATTATGCTCAAAAGGTTAGGTTATGAAATAGTATTAAAAATTAAAAAATATGATTATTTTTTTAATAATATTAAAAGCTTTGCCTAATTTTTTTGTATTAACTGTATCTACACATCAATATAAAATCTATATAAAAGCTTTTCAAATAAACCTAAATATTTATTTTAATATCATAATATTTCTATATTCATTAGAAGAACATTGACCCAAAAAAAACTTTTGCCATTAATAACAAATATGTATATTTCAAAAATTATTACAGTTACCTAATAAATTGTTAACCATAAATCAGTCAACTTATAATAAATATAACGAATATTTCGCAATTTTGAAAGTTGTTTTATATAAAAAGGGATTTTGTGATGGTTACTAAAATACACTAAAATACAATTTATGGCAATGTGTGGTTATGCTTATAAAGTAATCTATGAAAATTATTTGGATTTTATGATAATGATTTAATGATAATACTTGGGCTATGAATAATAATTTCAAACTTAGTTGAAAAAATTTGATTTAGAGCCTCAAATACAAAACAGAAGAATAACTTAAATGAAAACAATGCCTTTGTATATTAATACTTTTAATAGAAAATACAAACAGTTTATAAAAATTCTTTAAAAATATCAATATCTTAAAATTCAGGAAATTAGGTCAAAGAATTAATTATCTTAAAAAAAAAAGTTATTTCTTTATAAAATAAAACTGCATACTAATCTATAAGAAAGTGTTATGCACTTGAAGTTCATATATATTTTTGAGTCATATTTCATCCCTATTATAGATCAACAGCAGAAAAGTAAGCCTTAAAGTCCTATACTAATCCTCCCATCAAACTAATATGCTTGAAGCTTTTTATCTTAGTTATTAGCATATAAGAAATAATATTTTCTAATAGACTTCATTATTTAAACTCAAGAAGTTTCAATAAATTCCTAGGCCTTTTGTTTTGGTACCTAAAAATTAGTTATACTAAGCGTATGAGTGATATTAATTATGATATTAATAAAGAAAATATAAAAGCTAGCAAAAAGTAAGTATAAATAATTAAAGTTTATATACGTTTACGTGGCATTCATTATATTATAAAAAATTAAAAAAATATCTTTTAAAAATTGCAGATTATTATAAATTAATTTTTAAAATAAATTTTAATTAAAAAGAAACTCTATTTTAATTTATTTAATTTTTTTGACCTTAGTATAATTATATGTTTGCTCCAAATTATTATCTATCTATATAATTAAGGGGAAAATATATTTTGTTGTTATCCCTTTTAAGTTCATTTTATATATAAAATTTTATTTCAAAAATATATCATTCGAAAGTTATTTTCTAATAGATATTATTTTACTAAAACTTGTTCAGTATTGTGGAAGTTATTAGCGGTTATAGTTACTATTAATACACGTACAAACCTGACATATATGTCTATGAGATTCAAATAAAAGAGCGCCTAAAATTATTAAACTCTTCTCTGTAATATGGCAAATATATCTTAATGACAAACAGTTATATAATAATAATGAATTAGAGTTTTTTCCACTTTTAATTGGGAGAATTGTAAGATAGAAAAAGTAATAGAAATCACAAAGTTTAACTTGTGAATACGCAAAAGCTTCCGACGAAAGCTAAATATGAACCACAAAGCTAAATTCGGCAGTAGTCAAACGGTCAACGATTAAAAATTGTTTAAATTCTGGTAGACTTTTAAGCGAATTTGGTACTTTGATTGAAGTAAATTTGGGACTATATGAAAACTAATAACTGAAACTAATTTGATACTGTATAAAGTCCTGCGATTGAAGCTTACTTATCATATTTAGTGAAATAACTTTCGGAACTTGATTGAAACTAGTTGCTGAGTATATACATACTAATAACTGAAACTAATTTAGGACTGTATAAAGTCCTGAGATTGAAAGTTACTTGGGAAATTTATTGAAATAAATTTGGTTGCATATAAAGACTTAAAATTAAAGCAAATATGAGACTATATAGAGACCTAATTTGCTACTATATTGAGCAGGTAAGTGGCACTTAGTTGAAACATTATTTAAAGCTATTCTGTGATATTAACAACTAGAACTATTTGAGGCTATAAAAAGATTCTTGATTGAAACGAATATATAACATTAACTAAAGCTAATTTGGTAGCACCTTCAGACTGACGATTGAAGCTATATGTTACCATATGAAAGCTTATTATTGAGACTAATTCGGTACTATGTAAATAAGCTCTTAAGGTTTATAAAAAATTATACATTTAAGAAAAAATCAAGATACTAATTGAAACTAATCTTGGTCTATAAGGATATCCGCAATCAAGGTTTTATTTACGTTATTAATTTAATTATATTTTAGTGACTTTGGAGGCATTAATTGAATGTAATCGGAGACCATACAAGGACCAGTTTTTTAGGCTTTTAAAAAATTTGAGGCTATATAAAGTTTTAAGATTGAAGTGAATTTGAATCAGTAAACAAAAATACTTTAGAAAATTGAGTAAAATAAATTTTCAAGCTTATAAAGATCTGTGATTGAATTAATTTTAAAATATTGATTGGACCCACTTTGGGAACATATAAGATCTTAGGATAAAAACTAATTTGAAGTGAATTTTTGTTATAAATTTTCTATGTTTGGAACTTGTTTATAGCTGCGATTGAGATTAACTTCACACGTTATAAAGACCTTCAATTTCAGATAATTTAGGACCTTATAGAGACTTTTGATTGGTGCTTATTTTAGATATTTATTAAAGCTTAATTGGAACTATATTGAGGGAACTGTATTGAGGGAACTGTATTGAAGATCATTGGTTGGTTTACGTGGTATCCCGTTACCTTACGAGCAATCAATTAGACTCGTTAGATTCCGTTTTGATGGGACCATACTACTTGCCAGGTGAATGAGTTGGATTGAGTCTGTATTGAGATAGAAGTGTAGGGAAGAAAAATAAAAATAGTATTGCCGCTTGACTGTCCGCTTGGAATACGCTTGCCTCGTCAGGGAGTCTATATGAGTGTCTAATTCCAAGATCGTTAGAGAAGACACCAGAGCATTGCAGGTCATTGAGGCTATTATGATATATTTTAAATAGCTATATTTATACTTATTTGAAACTTTAGAAAGATTAGCAATTGAGTTTAATTTGATACTTTATAAAGACTTTTGACGGAAGAAAATTTGGTGCTACATTACTTTAAATTATGACTTTTTTTTAATAAACCCTTATAAAAAAAGCAAATTAAGGTTTTCCAAAGAGGCTGTGGTTGATATAGTTATTTAGGTTTTATTTTATTTTTTTGCCCTCAAATTGAAATATATTACTTTTTTGTTTGTTAACACTCCTTATTTTTGTGTCACACTTAATGCTCTTCCTCATATCAACTTATTTTAATTTCATATATTTTTTTATTATATTTAATTTAAACTTAATTTCACTCCGTTTGTTTTTCTCTTACCTTTCTTTTTTTCTCTGTGCTCCATTTATTAACTCTTTGCAAGTACTACCACCAGGGTTAAAGAATTTAATTAACACAAAATTCAACATCGTATGTTCATCATTAACTTCTCTATTTAGTGTGTTTAACATGGCGTGTTTAAAGTGCAAATTGCTTCAGCTGGAACATGCATCTTTTTCACTATAACACTTTTTCTTCGAGTTGAGCTCTTTATTGAGGTGTGTTGCTATTTGAATATGAATAAGGACTTGGGAACTTTATTGGCACACTTAATGAACAACTATGATATTGAGTGAAGCCAATAATTAGTAATAGTAAACTAAGTTTCATTAGCATAAAGAGAAAAATAATTTTCCAATTAAATTTATAGTTACATTTAATCAACAAGTAATTTATTAATAAAGCTGAAGTGAAAGAAAATTATTTGCTTAATAAAAAGAAAATTTTAAATTAAATAAAGTTGCTTGTAATTGAAAATGAACATAGGTAATAATAAAAAATTTGTTTTAATTAAAAAAAAAAAAATAATAATTTGTTTATTATTATGAAATATCTGTTAAAACCATGATCAAGCTGTTTAAAACTAAAAAATTGTTTTAATATTTATTTTCCTAAAAATGCTTAATTTCTAAGCTTTCATAATATTTTTATTATTATTTTTTTCTAGCTATTTAACCAACTCAGTAATTAGATATTTACGTTAAATAATTTTGAATTAATATTAATCATACGTTATGTATGACAAAATTTTTTAAGGTTAATTTTATTTAACTAAACTAAACTACTGGGAATATTTGAACAAAAATTTGAATAGTGAATAAAAATACTTGCGACTTTAATATACATAGCTTTTGATAAAAAGTAATATTTCTATAATTTAAGATTTTTTTCTTCATTTTTAAAAATTAGTTTACTTTTTATATTTTAAAATCTTCTTTAACACATAAGTAACATTAAACAGATTTCACTAGCATAAGGAGAAAAAATAATTTACAATTAAATTTATATTTACTCAACAACTTATTAGTTAATAAAGCTAAAGTGAAACAAAATTATATGCTTGAATATTTGTTGTAGAATGGACTAATTTATATTAAATAAGTTTAACTATCATTGAAAGTAAAATTTAAAATTAATAAACATTTAGTGTTAAACTATAATAGTGAGTTTCTTATTCAGAAATTTTACATGTAAGTATTCTTTAAAATTATGTTTCAATTGTTTAAATTTAATAAATTATTTTAATATCTATTTTGCTTAAAAATGTTAGATTTCTTAGCTTTTATAGTCTCTTTAAATTTTGGTATTAGCTTTTAAATCAATTGAGTTATTATATGTTTGCTTTAAATACTTTTGATTTAATATTAATCATACGTTATAGTTGACAAATTTTTTAAAGTAAAATAAAATCCAAACTACTGGGGATATTTTGATATTAGAAAAAAATAGCTACAGTTTTAATAAAATATTGTTTATTAGATCATAGTTTTTCAGAAAAAATAATATTTGATAAAATCAAAATTTTTTTCTTCATTTTTTATAATTTCTATTTTTAAACTTCTTTAATTATTTAACTTCATACTTAAAACTTTTATTATATGGCATTTCTTATCATTCGCTATCTACTTTGTGTTTATCATCATTATAATTTCAAATACCATTTCCTGGTATTTGAACTCTCATTATGCATACAACAGGCAACGTCATTATACTAAATACTTCTACCTGCAGAGTTTTCATAATCCCATATACAAGCCACTATCTCATCACCTTTAGCCAGCTACCAACTTCAAAACCATTAGCATAACCATCAGCCAAGCCAACGTTTGTTATCTAACATTAAGTCTAAAGAGGAATAATTTCTCTATTCGTGTGAAGCATCCCACCAAACACCCTCAAAGTGAAAAAGGACTCAGACAAAATCACAATAAAAAAGAACAGCTAAACTAACAATTGCTTTAAACTATTTTTGTTTATCATACTTACCTAGTCATTGAAGTGGCAATTATCATGATGGTGTTTTTGCAAAGGTTTATTATTTTTGTTGTTCGTTTATTGCTGTTGTTTGCTTGTTGCTGCTACTAATGTTGTTTAGCAATGCAGTAATTTTTATTTTTTATTTTTCGTTTTTTGATGTAATACTGTAAAGCAGTTTTATTGCATTTTGCTATAAGTATTGTGTTGGTATTTTTTAGCTGCTGATGTAGATGATGACATTAATTGCCTTGTTATTGGCTAATTCTAGAAACAAATGAGGTGGCAATGATAACAAAGAAGGGAATGAAAGTAATAAGAGGGAGCAAGTTATATGTACGTTTACTTTTTATGACAAAGAGTTTCAGTACAAAAAGTAAATTGAAATTTTGTTTGAAATTTCAGAGGTAAATCTAATTGTAAAAGAATTTTTCGACAGAACAGTTAAATTTTCTGTTTTATTATCGTCAGAATGTAATGCATGAAAATTGATATTATATGTGTATTAAATACTAAAGGCCTGAAATTTTGTCTTTAACAATTATTTAAATTTTTTTGTAACATATATTATAGCCTTGAATATTGTTGAATATTTTCTGCAAATATCTTAGAAATAATAATACTCATACGCTTAGTATGACATAGTTTTTGAAACTATAAAAAATGCAATAAATTTTAGGGAATTCATTTAAAAATTTTGGCACTTAATAGTTATTATTAGTTAAAATATGCATTTAATTTTAGCTAGAATTAATTAGTTTCAATACAGTACCAGGAGAGTAATAAATTTTGGACTATGAAAAGAAATGAAATAGAAGCTAATTTTAAAGCATAAGAAGGCTTGTGATTGAAGATAGATGTTAATTTAACACGCCATTAAGTCCTAAGATTCAGACTAATTTAAGACCAATTAAACCTAAAAGTTTGGTGCAAAATAGATCCCATGATTGCAGCAAATTTCAAACTATAAGAAGAACTAAAAATGAAGCCAATTTTTATGCATAAAAATTTTAGCGATTGAAAACATAAATGATTAGCTGATGTCATGATAGTAGTAAATTTTAGACTTTAGAAATATCTGCAATAAAAACTAATTTTGGAATAAAATTAGCCAATTCGAATCTTACAAAAAAAAAAAAAAAACATAGGATTGAAACTGTTTAGAAACTATAAAAAACACTTCTTTAAATACTAAAGTAAGAGCTTGTTCGTAGTAAAATTTAAGTTATAAAAAGAACTACAATTTAGGATAAATTTGGTTCATGAAAAGATTTTTAGTTGAAGCTTATTTAGGAAATTTTAAAATCCTAAATTATAAGATAATGTAAGATTTTCTGAAGTTATAAAACTGAGGCTAATTTAAGATTTTATGAACACCTAATAGTAATCTAATGGCATTTTATTTTCTGACTAAACTATTGCCTTTATCCTCATTAAAATTTTGCCTCTATTTAGTAATTTATTTTGAAAACAATTTAGTAGTGTAATAGTGTTGCCTTTAATGAAAGAAATTTTTCTCTCAAAAAAATTTTGAGTTCTCTTTTATAAAGTGAAAATTCTATTTAATTTTAGGGTAAAGCTTTAAATAGAATACATTGAATAGAATGTGAACATGCTGCACTTTATCAGCAGCAAAACTCAAAAATTTTTTGCGTGAAGAATCTTTTGTTTAATATTAAGTATTAATTCTGTTTCGTCAAATTTTGAAAATTTCGCAAAAATTCTGAAATTAATCAAAATTTCGAAATTCCACCAAAAATACGAAATTTTATATATATATATGTATAAAGGTTCTGCGTAGCTCAGCGCTACTAATTATAGATGCGCTTCGTACAACACCAGCCAAGGCACTATTCGATCTAATGAATCGCCATCATGTCGGCGTCGCTCAGTACTATAGGTGCATTTTGGGAATTTCAGATGATATCCCTGACAATATTGATTATTATATTCCCAAAACCACTTCTGGACAGAGGATTCTCAGTTTCAATCTCAGCAGATCCCACTATAAATGCTGGATCAATTTAGGTTTACGCTGCTGGTTCCAAATATTCTGAAGGAGTTGGTGGAGGTGTCTTCATTCTGGTATATAGCAGGAATATCTCCTTTAAATTGCTTGATCACTATACTGCTCTTCAAGCAGTAGCGATAGTCAACCCGCCATTAAATTTCTTTCGGATGTCTATTCAACATCCAGGCTAGTACATGAATGCCAGACATCCTTAAATGAAAATGCGGGATATTCAAACCTAGAGGTGATCTGTGTAAGAGCTGACTCAAGTACCCCGGGAAATATTATTGTGGATGAATTAGCTGGTTTCCCACTTATTCAAAGGGAAGAAACGGACCAACTAGTTGGCATACCGATGGACAAATGAGTCCGCATGTTCATTCTCGAGACAGATATGGCCCCAGTAGGATAAAATACGGTCGATTTTCTTTCTGGGATTGCTAAGATGTCAGCTACGAACACTTGTAGCCACTATTATATAACACTGGTTTGCTGGTGCATACACTAGGAGACTGGCACTCCCTTTTAACGACTATTGTAGAAGTTGCTTTAACGAGGAGGAAGAAGAAATAGTGAAATATTTTCTTTGTAACTGTCCTGCTCTTGTGAATATAAGAACTGCTCTTTGCAATTGATATCAGACGAATCAGATCCACATTATCATTATCCACCTGTTATACCCAAGTGTGTGGTATCTAGTTTACATTTACATTTACCTATGCTTATTATAGATTAGATTATATTTATTATAGATCTATTTAAAGACCTGAAATTGAAGTTAAATAATTTCCGATTATACAAAACCGTACGATTAAAGTTATTATAGAACTGTAAAGAAATCTTTGACTGGAGCTGAATTAAATTAGATCAAAGTAATGATCCACGATTAAAATTTATTTTCAAAATAGTATAAAAATTCAATCTTCAAAGCGGATTTTGAACTACTCAGTTACTTTCATTTGATGCTTATTTTTGACTTTATAAAGTCTAGGGATTAAAATTTCATGATAACTACATAATGATCTAAGATTAATACTACTTATAGTTTAGATTTTTTCGCAAACTTTATCTGCGTAAAAATCTACAATTGCAGCTGGTTTGAAGCCGGGAGTAATGTTATTTTTTGTCTTTAATTTTTTAATTTTAATCATAATTTAAAAATTTACAAGTAGAGACTTGCCATACAATCGTGTAAAAGCTTAAAGTAGTAGTTTAAAATTACACATATAATATAAAGTTTTGACTATTATATGGAGCTATGACTAGCTTTAATTTTAAAATATTTTTTTATGAAATTAAGAATATTTTTTTTGCTCTATTTCGACTTCACGCCTAGAGGTTCAAGTTGATAATATTTCCATTTATACTGCAGATTATAATGTGTTCATGGGATCTGGCTTTGTTATGATAATGGATTAGCTGATGTTGTAATGTAATTTCTTCATAGCTGAGCTCTACAAAGGTCTCATTTTGTGTGTATTTGGTATGAAAATTGAGTTTTGTTATTAACGTTCCTTGTACCTGCGTGTTAGCTTCATTAAAAAACTTATGTTATTATTTTTTGGTTAACAGTTACCAAGTTTCGTCAGATATATCAGCTTTCTTCTTAGATTTTTTTCATCCTGTGTTACTTCTGATATTGCGTATTATCGTGATGTTTTGATTATTTGATTCACTTGTTTGGTTTGTGGACATCAATTCTTGGACATAATTGAAGATCAAATTATAAGGGAATGATTTCTGAAGCATTCTGTTTCTTTTTTATGCTGACTTCAAATGTCTTAATTATATTTGTGGATTATTTAAAAGAAAATATTTCCTTTTGCTTAACTCTATGCTCTGACAAAAATGCTTAAACAATTTTAGTGAAACAATCTTAGTTTTGTCATTTAATCTCCTATTGTCTTAAGGTGGAGTTCTTTGAAAAAGCGTTGTCAAGTATTTTTATTTCATTTTTTCACTTGCTTTGCTTAAGGCTTAGAACAACAATAATTTGTTTTGTTTTAGGTTTCCTTCTTCTATTTAATTGTAAAGTTATATCTTTGTCATTAGATCATTAGAATAAAGAAAAAAAAAATCAAATAAGGATTTGTGTTAAAAAAATAAAAACAACACAAAGCAAAAATATCTTTCCTTGGAATAGAATTGAATTAAAAACTGAATAATTTTTTTAACATAAATTAAAACAAATATATTCATTAATGAATGTTAAGATTTTGTAAAACAGAATGAAAATTCATTTCAATAATTTGTATAGAAAACAATAAATTAATTTGAAATTATTTGTTGTTTTCAATATAAAATTTCAAAAGGACTTTTCCTTTCGCTTTACAAAATAAAGCCCTAAATTAAAAACAAAATTATAATTCTTTTCTTTATACCTTATAGAAATGTTTAGACTTATTACAAAATATAATATATATTTACAAGGTTAAATGACTTATTTTACATTATTATTATTAAAATTAATAAGTTACATTATAGAAAGTAATTCTTTCAATATAAAAGAATAATATTACTTAGATCTCTAGGTAAATAATTATAGCTTCTTAAATATTTACAATTACCTTACCCTTTAATTAATAGTATTGTACTTTTTAAAACCTTTTAATTTATTAGTCTAGACCTCTTTCTTTAATTTATTTTGCCCTCCGCCCCTTCCTCTTTTAAACTTCTTTGTTTTGCTCTTTATATTTCACTAATTGTCCATTAAAGTCAATTCCATTTGGTAGAGAAATTAATTAAATTCCCTCAAAACAATAACAAATAATCGTACACAAACTAAACAACCACTACAAACCTCAATGGTAAGCATTGTTATTATTGAGAAATTCATTGTTTTGCTAACTCTTTTACACAGGTACCACTCTACATCGACACAGACATACATTTATTCTAAACACCCACACTACAATGTTTTACTTTAAAACCACTTCAAAAGCTTATCAGGGGAGAGTAGTAAAACAAAACAAATATAAAACTCATTTAACATTATTGTTGACTCTCACATCATTGGTGATTATAAACACAATGATAGCGTCAAAAACACATAATGGATTAGTTATATAAATAACTGAAATGCTGCTTAATAATTTAAAACGCTATAGATTTGTTTTAGAGTTAATTAAAAATGCATTTATTTACTTTTGTTTTAAATCCTCGACAGCTAAATGTAGGTTGAATGAGTAAAAAATTGCATATCTGACAGATAGAGTGTTTTGATAAATTAAAATAAGATTAGAATTTAGAAAAATAAATATTTAGTCAGACTGAAAAGCAAATTTGTATAAAAAAACAAAACTAAAAATAAAATTAGGAAAAATAAAAGGTAAAAAAGGATTTAGTTTATAGTTTTAAAATGACATACAGAGTAAAATTTGATTAGTTAGCAGTAGAATAAATTGGTAAAAACTTATGTAGGAAATAAGGGGAAAGGTGGGAGAAGATTACCTAGGTTGACAAATTAGGGATTGACTTTTAGTGGGTTGGATTTAGAACGAACGGAACATGATGGAATCGGAACAGGGATATAAAAGACCGACGTTGCGGACAGAGGATCATCAAATGTCAAAGGATCATCAAGTGTCTTACAGTTTGTTGAAGTAAACATTTAACTTCTAACAGATAATTTGTTTTGATATTTTGAAATGTATAAATATTGTATATAAATAAATATTATAATAAACTGAGAGTGCAGCTGTGTTTTAAATTGAAGAAAAAAGCAACAAAAATTAAAAGTAGCTAAAGTGCAAGCAAAAATGTTTTAAAACTAAAGTGCTTTTTCAAAACTACACTTATTTAGAAGTATAAGATAGAAAATTATACGATATTTAAACTGGGTTCAATTCTAGTTTAATTTTACCTTATGTATAGTTCTAATGCAGTTATAGTTTAGTTATAGTTTAGTTCTAGTTTAGTTCTAATTCAGTTCTAGTTCAATTCTAATTCAGTTATATTTCATTTCTTTTTTAGGCCTAGTTTAGTTCTAATTCAATTCTTGTTCAATTCTATTTCAGTTCTAGTTTAGTTCTAGTTTGGTTCTAATCCAGTTTTAGTTCAGTGCGAAACAAGTTCTACTTCAGTTCTACTACAGTTCCAGTTTAGTTCTAGTGCAGTTCTAGTTTAGTTATAGTTCAGTTCTCTTCTAATTCAGTTCTAGTTCAGTTCAGTTCTAGTTCAATTCCAATTCAATTCTAGTTAAGTTCTATTTCGGTCGAGGTTCAGTTCTAGTTTAGTTTGAGTTCACTTCTAGTTCAAATCTGGTTCAGTTCTATTTAGATCTAATTAAAATTTAGTTCATTTCTAGTTTAGCTCTAGTTCAGTTCTACTTCAGTTCCATTTGTAAGGTTTGTGGTGATAAGAATCCAAAAGCTCTTTTTTAAATTAAAAATAGTTTCTGTAATTTTTCTGTCCTTAAAATAAGATTTACCTGTGTAAGTGGTAAGTATCAGCTGTTTGTAATGTAATATACTGATGTGAGTATCTTGTGCAAGTATATATGCATATTTTTAAATCAATTATGTACATATGCGTCCTTATATACTCAGTAGCCTCTTCCTCTGAAGTAATTAAAATTTAAATAGGCCAGATTTTTTCGCTTGCAATAATGTAGACATCACTAAAAGAATGCATATGTTGAGAGTGTAAATAAGTTAATCAGTTGCATATATTGCGGAGATATTTTTAATGGTTTTTTTTTGTCATTTTATATAAATAATTAAAATACAACAGTTAATAAAACTGCAAAAGAATTTTGTGGGCAGTTAACCCAAATGATGAAGTGGTGAAAGCATGATTTAAGTGAATTGTAGTTGTATTTAAAATATAAAAATTAAATTAATAAAAGGGTAAATAGCGAGACGTTTTAATAATTTTAAGATATATTTTTAAAATTTTGTTATTCAGAATTCAGTAAATTGTAATTTAATTTTCAGATAATAAAAATTATTAAGAAAATGTTAAAGATATTTTTTTGACATTCTCTTTGCACAAAGTCGGTGCTAATTTTAAAAATTCTATATCCTGTATGATAGATATATTTAATTGTCTTAATTAGATATCAATCACACGCTCCGTGTGAGCTTAGCTAAAAGTGGCTTAATAGTATATTTAAAAATACTCATTTCGCCATAAAATGGTTTAAATTGTATGACCTTTAAAGCAAAATTGTAAACTTTATTTCCTTTCCTTGTAATTTCTTACAATTTTTCTCAATTTATGCTATAAAATCATTTATTTTTAAGTATTTCCCTTCAGCTCTTAAATGACCCATTTTTAACACCCTAAAGTTATATGTTTATATAGTTAATTTACACTAAATTTAATCTCTTTAATACTTTTTGTATAACTAAAATATTTACTTTGAACATTAAATAATTCTGGCTAAGAACAATAAAACAAAAGTTATCACAGCACAATTAATTTGGTATTGAAGGTTAAGTAAAAACTTGATAATAGCAGAAATGTGTAACCTTAATCTTTTTGATTTGAAATTCAAAGATTTATAAAAAAACCTTAAGCGATTAAATGGTTTATAAATGCTTTTGATTTAAAGTTGACAGAAACTGAAATAATTTTGTTTCCTTAAAATTTTATTAACGTAGTAGATATTTATTTTCTTAAACTTGTCTTTTAGTTTCTACAACCTGTAATAAATTTATTTATGTCTGTTATAATATTAAAAGAGTTAATGTTTGAAAAGCTGCTCACTTTGCTAAGAAATTTATGTCACATTTAATTTCATCTTAGTTTCATTTAATTTACTTATGTCATTATTTACTTTTACTTTACCTAAATATATTTACCTTTAAAAGAGCTATAAAATTTAAGCGTATCTTTGTTCTATTCACTATAGCTATTTTTTTCAATGCCAATTTATTTCAAATATCAACACCTTTTACTAAAATATAAGAACTTAATTTCATTTCTCTATGGCTGTGCTTTTACTAAATTATAAGTACATAAGTTTTGTGGCTGTATGGCTATGTACGTGCTGCTTGACTGAAGCTTATTATTTTGTGTAGATATGTAGATATTCTTTTCCATTTTATCACATTTAAAATTGATTTCCGCCGGAAACGCGCTTATGGTTGTTACATGTGTAAGCTGTTTTTCTTTGCATACGTGTGTAGTAATTTGATTATTTTACTCTAAATTATTGTATTTTACTCTTAATTGTTGTATTTTATATAGCACGTATTTGTTTCAATTTTAGTTTTAAGAAAAGTTAGTGTTATTTCTCTATTATCTTGATCTTTATATTGAAATGTTTCAACAATCTTTGATAAATGCCGCTATTTGTAAAGTTTATTGAGGTGAATTGTTGATTAAAATAAATATTTATATTTGAAATTTTAAATCTTTAAACAATAAAAGAATTTTTAAACGAAATTAATTTTCATAAGAATTTAAAAATATGTTTAACACATTTATATTGAATTCTAATAATACTTTTACATCTAAAATATTTCTAATTAAGGTTATAAGTAATAAAAATTATATACAATTTACGAAAAAAGTCTACATACAGCAATAAAATTAATCATAAGGGTAACTAATTTTATATAAAAAAATAATGTTTAATATTTTGTCGGTCCGCCCTGGGCGTCAGTTACTGCTGGGAGGCGAGGGGGCATTGAATTTACTAAATTTTCAGTAATATCAGGCGTAATTTTGTTCCACCCTCGAACAAGAGCAATTTTAAGGTTTTCACGACTGCTTATGTCATATTTTCGTACCTTTTTCTCTAAAACATCCTACATATGCTCAATAGGGTTTAAATCAGGTGATTGGGGTAGGCAATTTAAGTGCCTCAGGTCAAAATATAGATGCTAGTCTCGTACAACGTGAGCGGTATGCTTCGGATTGTTCTTGTTGGAAAATCTATTGATTATCAAGGTCTAAACTATCAGGCCTTCAGATTTCATTCTAATATACCTTCAACAAGGACTAACCGAGCCATTTCAGATGATGCCATGGCGCCCCAAACCATAACACTGTTGTTACTAAGTTGGTATAATATTTTTTAGATCCAGTGCAGTGTTAGGCATCCTCCAAACCTTTGATTTCCATCATTTCCGAAAATGTTGAATTTACTTTCATCAATAAACATCACCCGCTTCTAAAATCCTTGTTAAGATGTACCCGAGCAAATTCAAGCCGAACCTTACTATTCTTCGCAGAAATTAGTGTTCTTTTTGGGCTACTCTGCTTTTAATTCCATTTTCGTGCAAAACATAAAACGGGTGTAACAGTAACATTGCAACAATTTTCAAGGTGTTCTGCTAGTTTTAGGGCACTAAGTTTCGGATCATGCTTCACTTCTTTCAGCATACTGCTAATATCACGTTTCAAAAGCTTCATAGGTCTGCCAGTGTGTGATTTATTTTCTGTGCTCTTGGTTTCTTCATAATTTTTAAGTATTGCTTGGACTGTTGTGCAACTAGGCTTTACTATTTTGGAAATTTCGCTATAAGATTTGCCTATGTTTCGCTCACTGACCACAATATTTCTAATGGAAATCGGTACCTCTTTTCTACTTTTCATTTTTATTGTTAAGATTACAGATATTTTACTTCTTTCACTTGAATTAGTAAAATGAATTGAAGATAGTGATTTTAAGACCAAACAAAATAAAAATAACAGTTGTTTTCTAATTTCTGTTCTTAATTTTGTACTTACTGCATGGAGTTACCACACTGTATGTAGACTTTTTTCCTGTCGGTTTTAAAATTTTTTTGTTATTATTGTTTTTATAATATTGTTATTTTATATTGTTATTTTTTTCTTTTATTAACAAAATTATTTAATAGTGGCTCAAATATTAGTATACCAATTTTTCTTATTATCTTTATAACTTTCCCAAAATCGCAAAATTGTGGGGTTTATTTAGACTTTTTTCTTAAACTGTTAGATGAATTAATGACAATTAAAATTGATGTAAAAATAAATGAAAGACAGACAACTGGACAGACATTAGTAGGGGATCCTCAGAATACGAATTTGAAACACTTTCAATATATCAAAGTGGACATAATAGCCTTGTTATATTTCTCTATAAAAATCATTGCAGACTCGTTGTGTTATACCAGCTTTGGAAGTGAAAGTTATAGACTGTCAAAAATTATACATACATGACGTATGATTAATATTAATTTAAAATATTTATTAAAATGGATATTAATAAGATATTTGAAAGGTGTAGTATATAAAATTCTTAGATTAATATTTAGTTTAAATTTTAAATAAAAAAATCACACATATAAATAAATAAAAAAATTAAAACTACGTTCCAGTAAAGAAAAATTTAGAAAGACAGACAGTAGGACGGACATAATAAGTTTATTGATTTATTGTCGAAAATTATCCTGAATAATTTTTAGTGCTTAGTAGTGAATACAATAGCATTACATTTTTTTCGCTTTTAAAGTCAGTACAAAATTTAAATATCATCTCAATTTTTGTGATAAAAATTATGGAGTATAAAAAAGAGGACACATCTGATGTATAAAAATTGATAAATAAATGAAGATCAGTTTAGAATTTAAGATAGAAATTAGTGAATTTTTAACTAAAAAAAATAAAATAGAAAATAAAAGTTCCCATATTATTTTTCAACTATTTTTTTTGGTATATTTAAATTTAAATTGAATAATGTTGAATATCAAAATTTTCCCAATTAAAGAAAGATATTATTAAACAAATATATTTATAAATGTTTTGTTAAAGAAAAAGGAGTTGCTTCTTTTGCACACAAAAATATTTTCAAAACTAGAAAAAAAATCGAAATTATAGACAGAAGGATGGACATTTATAGAGAACGGAAAACATAATCTTAAGCTAGTTTTAATATTCTTTTAATCATCGTTATATTATCCCACATTTGCATTAAAGTTATCGAGTATAAAAAGGGTGAAATACCTGACGTATGATTAATATTAATTTTTAAATATTCGTGCATGTAAAACGATAAAAAATGAAGTAAATATAAACTTGATAAATAAATTAAGAGTGGTTTAGAATTTATGATAAATTGAAGTTTTTAATTAATATAAAAATATCATATGAAATTTTTAAAATATTTTTCAAACTATTGACTAGTTAAAATTTAATTAAGTTGAACATCAAATTTTCCATTATTAAGGAAATAAATTATTAAAATAATGCATTTTATTTAAGAAAAAGTAGGTGCTTCTTTTGAAATTAAAAATAATTCCAAAACAACGTTGTAATAAAGAAAAATTCAGAAAGATTGACAGCAGGGCGGACATTAAAAAATAGCTTCAGAATATGGTTTTTAGTCAGTTTTAGTATGTAGATATAGACAAGATAAAATTTCATTTTATAGCCATAAAAAATTTTCACAAATATGTAATATAGTTCGACATTTTTCGGTAAAGTTTATAGAGTATAAAAAAGTCGACATAGGTGGCGTATGATTAATATTAATTAAAAAGTTTTTCTATAAAACGTAAAACAAATAAGTAGTGAATATTTTAAAGGTTTTCTGTAAAAATTTTATTATTAATTAAGGAGTTTTTTCTATTTTATGACAAATGGAACTATTTTAGTATCCGTCATACGTCGAAGAAATAAAAATATTTTGAAAAACTCTTCCAAGACTTTAGTTACCAATTTGATGTGGTCAGTCCTTTTGCGAAGCCCAAAACCATTTGTTCTTTGTATGAAATCCTACAAAATAACATATGAATCCTTTTAGAAATGGTAGAAAAATATGTAATAAAATACAAAAATTTAGGTTAATACTCACAAAATTTTAAACATTAAAACAACGATTATTGATTGTATTATATTTTTTTAATTTATTAGAGATAAAAATTAATTCTTCTCACTTTTTGTTCACTTATTTTAATGGTCCTGAAAAAGTCCTTAAAATAAATTGCTAAATTTGAGCAAAATTGCAATTCTAAAGTATGCACTTAAAAATGTAACATTCTTTCATTATTTGAAATATTAAATTAACTTTGGCTTTATTTAAAATCAAAATATATGATTTTATTTCATATCCTTCTCAAAATCTTTAATTTTACATTCTCTCTTCTTCTTCCTATAGTTAATTTTTGCCAAAACCATTATATATACTTTTTTTTTTATCATTTTAGCAAAGTGCAAAAAAAAAAACTTATATAAAGGCCCATTAATCTTTGTGGCACATCAATGTTGTTTGTCAGGAAAATAACAATTTGCTAGCATGTTGTCGTTGTCTAAGTGATACATATACCGACAAATACTTAGGCATGTATATACATCCATTCTCATAGTATATGTTGATATACCCACATATCTGGAAAATATTTTCACACACATACAAGTGCTGTTTGTTGAAAGTGTGCTTTCTAGATTGCCAACAAACAAACATGTGGGTTTTAAAAAAGTATTCTAAAGCTTTATAAATTTCAAATTTTACTTAAGTTGAATGATTTTTGAGCTAAAATCTCTATTTCAAAAAATTTTTTTAAATGTTCAAAAAGTTTTAACAATTTCTATTATAAATATACTAGACATATGTGGCTCGATAAAGATTCATATATGGACGTATAGCTAGATGAAAGATTTTATTGATAACAGTGTTTTGCTTTTTTGTGTAATATATATAGGAGGGGATGACAAATATATGATATGAAGTTCAGAGAATTATAAGTAAATAAAATGCTTCAGAGTCTAAAATAAACCATTCTAATTTCCTTTTGCTTCTGTAAATATTTCATCTTGTTACAAACAATAATAAAGCTTTAACAACTTCCAGTGTAGGATACACAAATCCTTCTGTGATATTGCACAAATCAATGCACGTATTTATTTTGTAGGTTTCTCTACGTATTTTTAAGAATATTGTGGTTTTTTGTATGGGTGCGATTGTTTCCTTAGTATTATTTTATGCCTTAATTTTTAAGTCTTAAAACTCTTATAGTTAGTGTTTCTTATCTACGTTTTAGGGATACAAAACCATATAAATATTTTGGAGTTTGGCAGTTTTTAATTTTACTCTAAGAATTAAGTAAACATATGCCAATTTTTGTTCTCAAAAGTGCTATTTTGATAAAACAACAAAAATGTTAAGAACTACAAATAATTTTTTTAATCAAAAAAATTTGGTAGCCTCGTATAGAAAATAGTTTAGACAATAGCTAATTCTAAATATACTATCAAATAGTTTACAGGCCGGAATAAAAAATAGTGTATAGAGCAGATTATAAACAGTTTATAGTCTAGATTATAAAATAGTCTATAGCCTAGAATATAAAATAGTCTATAGTCTAGACTATAAAATAGTCTATATTCTAGACTGTAAAATGGTCCATAAACTAGACCATAAGCCTAGACTATAAAATGATATGTAGTCTAGACCGTAAAGTAGTACATAGTGTAGACTATAAGATAGTCTGTAGTCTAGACTATAAAGTATAATATATAATATAATATATATAGTCTAGACTTTAAAATAGTCTATGATCTGACTATATACTATCTTATGTAGTTTAGAGCACAAAATAGTTTATAGGCTAAAATATGTAATAGTCTATAATCTAGAATATAAAGCATTCTATAGTCTATAGTATAAAATTGTCTATAGTACACCATACAAAGTAGTATATAGTTTTGACTATAAAATAGTATATAGCCTAGGCTATAAAATAATCTAAAACTTAAACTATAAAATAGTCTATATTGTAGACTATAAGATAGTCTATAAATTAGACTAGCAAATAGTCTATAGTCCAGAAAATAAAATACTATATAGCCTTGACCATAAAATGGTCTATAGTCTATAATATAAAATAGTCTAAAGTCTGGAACATAAAATAATCTATAGTTTAGACTATAAAATAGTCTATAGTTTAGACTATAAAATAGTCTATAGTCTAGACTATGAAATAGTCTATAGTCTAGACTATAAAATATTATATAGTCTATAGTCTAGACTATAAAATAGTCTATATTCTATGCTATAAAATAGTCTATATTATATATTATAGAATAGTCTACAGTCTAGGCTATTAAATAGTCCACAGTTAGGGTTAGGCCAATATTCTAGACTATAAAATAGTCCATAATCCTTTTATTCTCACATAGTTTATATTCTTGTCCATAAGATAGTCTAGGGTCGGGACTATAAAATAGTGTTTATTATTAAGTGGTTAGCTGATAAATTCTTGAATTTTTAAAGCAATAAAAATATTTTGAGAGTTTTCAACTATATTGAATTTATAAACACTGCAATTTTTTATTCAAATAATTTTTCAATAACATATTTACATTTAGTTTAAATTTATTCTTTTTCAACTAAGAGTAAAGGCTTTAGTTCAAAAGCTCATATATTTGCATAAAATTATCTGGTTTGCATAATCGAGTTCTCCTGATTTAAAAACGTGCGACTGTTTGCCGGATTATGCTGCTTGTTTAGGCTTAATACACTCACATTTTCTCTAGGTCATTTAAAAACTTTAGAGAATAGACAACGAGAAGGGAAAAAAATCTAAAAAAAATTACAAGCTTAGACGACTCCAAAAATACTTTCATTTATTAAGATGTTTTAATAAGGCTTGTTGATACAGTCGTATCGAATATGAGAGTATATTAATTTTGATATTTTTCACACTTTCCTTTCTAGTTCTAATTTATTGTCTTTAAGTGTATGATAAACAGTAAATAATATAGTATATAATGTCTTCTATGTTCGTGACCCAAATAATTTGCAAGTTATTATATTTTCTGTTTCTTATATCAAAAGTACTTGAGTTGCCTTTTGTGGTTTAGCGTACTTAAATTATGTCAATCTTTGGCAAGGTAATAATTTAAGTAGTCGCAGATATTTAAATTTTTAATTTGTTACAAAAAATAACAATACTTTTTTACGCACAAGTTTCAAGCTAAAGATACACTTTATTGTAAATCGTTTTACAAATGGCTACAACGAAAAAGGTTATTCCATTTTTTATGTAGTTTAAAAAAATATTTTTTAAGCAATTAGTTTTGGAAAACATGAAAACCTTCAGCCATTTAAAATTGATTTATATGGTGGATAACCCAGCAAAATAACAAAAAAGAAAGAGAGAAAAAATCAAATAAAACTGTATTTAGAATATGTAATACAGTTTATATCACATGAAAAAAGACTATTTTTTTTTAATAAATAGTAGAACTTATTCCGCAAGTTTGAAATTTAAAAAACTTATAAAAAAATGAAATTTTATTTACAAATGTTATTAGACATATTTTGTGTTCTACGGCAAGGATTAGATTTTTTTTATTTATTAAAACAAATCCTACCATTCTTTGGTTTATTGCTTTCTATTCGTACTGCATTCTGAACAAAAAGAGCAAACAATAAGGAAATGTAAAATTTTTATTTACTTTTTTTAGAACTGAACCTATAAAAATTATATATATATAGCCGTTTAAAATTTTTAATTTATGTTGTTACCCACTGCAGATACAACAATTTACAGGGAAAATTAATAGTGTCTGCCATGAAAGTTCAGTACCCCAAACGACAAAAAAGACAAATATTTTCATTTTAACAACAGATATGAAATATATGGACACATACTAAAGCCCTATATTTAATATACTAAATCCTATATTTAATAAAGTTCAGTAAGCCAGACTATACTAGATTATTTTATAGCCAAGAGTATAGGCTATCTTTTCTTAGGTCCAGATTGTAAAATTATTTATAGTCTAAAGACTAGTTTACTGGCTACACTATAGACTACTTTATAATCTAGACTTTAGGCTATCTTATAGTCTAGAATATAGAGTATTTTATAGGCTAGACTATAGAGTATTTTATAGTCTAGACTGTAGAATATTTTATAGTCTAGACTATGTAGTATTTTATAGGCTAGACTATAGAGTATGTTATAGTCTAGACTACAGAGTATTTTATAGTCTAGACTAAATACTATTTTATAGTCTGTACTATAGACTATTATATAGTCTATACTATAGACTATTTTATAGTCCTTTTTTCTAATAGGCAGGTGGAAATCTGTCATAAGATACCCGATGCCACTTAAGGATCAACGGGTTATGTTGGATTCTTACCGACTAAAACCCCTCCTTCATTATCCGTGTGCCCTGCGGAACTGTCTATTACGATATTGCATCGCAACGCCGGAAAGGCTTAGTTAGACTCAATCGAGTTTGATAAACAAATTTTCTTATTTCCTCCTCCATCCTTAATTCCTTGTGGATATCAGATACCATGCTATCTATAGCTTGCCAGTACTCATTTTTGCTTATCATCATATTGATGATGTTCACAGAATTCAACTTTTGACCGACTTTTTCTTCTGTATATTCTCGTGCTTCGTTAAAACGCGTGCTCGGGATCTTCAAATACGTTAGGACGGTAGGAACATATCGGCGATTCGTCCAAACTAAACCCGTGTAGATAGCTTCTATAGCCTCCATGACCAGAAAGAAATTACGTATGATAGTAATTTATTTCTCCGTGTTCTCTATTTGCAAAATTTGAGTCTGTAGGTCCACCTTCCTTTTAAACTTCTTTCTCATCGATACTGCCATAATACTATTGATGTATCTAGAGAGATATACGTTTAATACTAGTAATGTCTTCCTCTCTTTGCTTACGATCATAGATACGTTTGGCTTCGTCGGCTGCATCTTCCGATGTTGCCTGAAAAGAACTGCCTATACGCAACGCACATAGCTTATACACTGGTAGGAGTTTTTTTTTCTACCGATTTTATTTTAAGGGCTTTTGACCATATAGGAGCCTCATAAATATCAGCGAGCTGGCTACCGTGGTAACAATTTTTCTTTTAGATTGCCGGGTGCCTCCTATGTTTGCCATTATTCTTTCTATTGCAGCTCTTATGTTTGATGCTTTCTGACCTACATATTCCATATGTGCTTTGAAGTTTAACCTTGAATCTATAATAACTACTAGATACTTAAGGTTGGGTTTGGATGTCACTTCATATTTTCCCACTTTGATCCTTATGTTTTCGAGTTTCTTACGGCTTGTGACCAGAACGACTTCTATTTTGTGCTCTGCTAATTTAAATCCAGCACCTTTCATCCATTTTCCAATTATTTGGGTGACTTCGTTGGCAATCATGTCTACTTCATTAATATATATAGCCGTGGCCATCACTGCGATATCATCCGCGAAACTTATTATATTCGCCTCTTCTGGTAGTTTTAACTTGAGGAAATCATTGTGCATGATGTTCCATAGCAAAGGTCCAAGTACCGAGCTCTGTGGAACGCCTGCCGTTACAGCGTATGTCTGAATTCCATCATCTGTATAGCACAATTTTCTGTTCGCGAAGTAACTACTTACTATTCTTGTCAGGTAATTAGCGTTTCGGTTATAAGTCCCCAATTAGCAGAGTTGAATGTATTCTTCATATCAAGGGTGATGACAGCGCAGTACTTTTTCTTAGCTCCTTTGCCCTCTATTGCACCTTGAGCTATTTCTTTGACCATGGTGATAGCGCCAATGGAAGATTTCGCTTTACATAATCCATACTGTCGATCCGATAAAATTCTTTTAGTTTCAACTATGGGTAGCAGTCGATTGTATATTACTTTTTCGAGTATTTTTCCTATATTTTCCATAAAGAAAATTGATCTGTACGACGAGAGACCAGGTGGTTTATTAAGTTTTAGGATTAATACCAGCACCTGTTTCTTCCACTGCTTTGGAAAAATACCTTCCTTTAAACACTCATCAAATGTTTCTTGCTATTCTATATTCTTGAGTCACTTCTTCAAAACTAGCTCTACCCCTGGAGCGCTGAGCTCTTTTTCTAGCTTTAAAGCATGTCTTCGCTAGATTGTTTATTTCATTATTCCACCAGTAGTTTGGCTGCCGCTTTTCCGTCATTCTGCACCTTGGAATTGCAGTATCACATGCTATTATCTGGTTCACTTTGTCCATAGTGGTATCAATTAGATCAGTACCCTTTTAGAACTGCTGAATAAAAACCTCTTCATCTAATTTTTTTTGTAGCCCAGTCCACATATTTAGCACTACATTTGTTTTTATCATGTTGTGATCTGCTACACCTTTTTAGAGAGAATTGAATAGCCTGGTGGTCGCTGTGGGTACATTGATCACTAACTGACCATTCTACGATACTTGCCGGTGAGGCACTCAAGAATGTGAGGTCTACTATGGAGCTCAGTCCCCTATCCATAAACGTTGGTTTATTACCGTTATTTGATAGCACGAGGTCAGACCCTGCAAAGGCTTCAAGTAAGATACGTCCCCTTGTATTCGTATATTTGCTTCCCCATTCAACTGCCCATGCATTAAAATCTCCCGCTATAATTTTTGGGTTGTGCTGATCTGAATCCCTTATTAGCCGGTCTAGCATTTGTTTGTACTCTTCAATCGTTGCACTTGGGCGGGCATAGCAACTGTATATATATACATGTCGAATTTTGGCTTTTACGATTCCTTCTTCTGGTTCTTGTGAAGTTTCCTCTATTGCCTTGTTTCCACAAGCCCATATAGCCGCTTTACCGGACCTGTCCTTCACCCGCAACGTATTGTTCATGTTTTTGTATTTTTCGCATATGATGGCGACATCAACACAGGTTTCGCAGATAATCTATGAAAGCAAGTCTTGTGTCGCTTGACAATGGTTAAGGTTTAGCTGAAGAAACCTCATTAGCGCATTTTTTTGAGAGCCAGCTTAAATACAGGATATCTCCCACTACCTGCAACATGAAGAGCATCTGTATTTCCCAGTTGTTTACAGAACATACATTCCGGCTTGCTAACGCAGGTCTTCGCAATATGCCCAATAATTCCACATCTTCTACACATCGTAGAGTTTGTTGCAATATGACCGAATTCTAGGCATCTGTAGCACCTTTTAAGGGACACCTGTTCCTTAACCCGGCATATTACCCATCCAAAACGTATTTTCCCCATTTTTATCGCCTTCTGCCCTATATCCATTGTTAGGCTTATAATATCGGCTTGGGAGCCTCCAAAGATTGTTTTTAGGCTCCTTATATCGGATTATTTTATTCCTTCAACTCCAAGGTGATTCATGAATGCGTTACATATTTCTTCTTTTATAGTCACCTGATCAATGTACTTACACTCAATACGGATTTCCTGTTTACGGGTTCTGATATCCGCTTGTAAGCGGTAAGTAAGTATCCTTTTTGGGTTCTTCTTATACGTGAAACATTTTCTCCGAGATCCTTTAATGTTGGGTCTGCCTTAATTTTCCGCAGTATGTCAGCACAGGTGGTTTCGCCTTTTGTAGAAATAATCATCGCATCTTAACGAGCTGTTTTTTTTTTCTTTCTTTTTTACGTTTAACTTCCTTCCATTCTTTTTTATTTTTTAACTTCCTTTTGGTTCACCTTCTTGATTCTCTTATGCGTTTGGGTCTCTGTAGGACTATCCGTTAGATCTTTGCTCCTTTTCAGGTCTCTTGCCACAACCAACGAATTGGGAGTTGTTTGCGTTGACTGCTCTTCACTTCTCAAAGTCTGTTTATTTTCTTCTGTTGCTAAATCATCCTTAGCTTTGTTATACGTAGCTTTAATAGCTCTTATCTGCTCCTTAATAGCGTGGTACATATTGTTCCTATTTTTAACATACTCCAATAATTTATTTATTAAACAGCTTAGTTCGGCAAACGAGTTGTTAGGAGAACTTTGAGCTGGTGACTTGCTGGTTGATTTCATTGACGTCGTTGTGCCCTATCCCAGTCAGGTTTGCTAATGGAGTAGATTTTTTGCGGTAGCTGGATATGGACGGCTGTATTTTGTAAACTAGACTATAAACTATTCTGTAGTGTAGACTATAGACTATATTATAGCCATGAATATAGATTATTTTATTTTCTAGACTATAAACTATTTTATAGTCTAAGCTATGAACTATTTTATAGTCTGGACTAAAAAAGATTTTATGATCTAGACTATATACTACTTTATAGTCTAGGCTATGGAATATTTTGTAGTCTAGAAAATAGAATATTTTGTAGTCTAGACTATAGGCTATTTTGTAGTTTAGATTAATAAAGACTATTTTATAGTCTAGACTATAAAATATTTTATAGTCTAGAGTATAGACTATTTTATAGTCTGCGCTTTAGACTATTTTGTTCTGTACACTATAGACTATTTTATAGTCTAGAAAATAGAATAAAGTTAAGTACTATAACTTTTTAGTCACATTCGTACTATTTTTAGAAATAGTAATAGCTAATATGTAAAATAAACTGGCAAAATCTATAAAAATACTTATAAGAAAAGGTGACTACATTTGTGCAAACTTCAAAAGAACCAACGGTCTGTTGAAAATTTTGCATTTATGAAAGTTTTTATATTTAAATTTTTGTAACTGTTTTGATTGGTTTAAGAGAATTGGAGTCATATCGCTATATATTGCTTTTTAGCCAAATTGTAAGTGCATTTAGAAAATGTTTTGTATCTTTGTGAGATATTGTTGTAATATGATGAAACTATATATTTATTCTAATATGCTTCTTGATATCTTTATTTGCTTCATATTTGCAACTCTTAGTTGCCCCTTTTTCTTGATATTAACTAGCAAAGTTCTTTGTGTCGTTAAGTTAAATGTCTGCAATGAGATAATTTCTGGAGACAAGAAAATAGAAAATATATAAGTGCTAGAAAAGGTGACTAATATATTACAGATATTTAAGAACGAAGGTATTCTATAGATATTCCTCTAAGCTATATAAAAAAACTATAGCAATGCAAGTATAATGTTGCATGACTTAAGAATAAAAATAATAAAAAAAGTAAATATTTTCTAGCAGAACTTAAGCTAGAGATAAAATGAGCATATTAATTCCTAATAATAAGTCTGTGGAAATTTTATAAAAGAAAGAAAAGTTATTTCAATATTAAGGAAATGAAGTTAACATCAATGAAGATATTTTAAAGAAATTTCGGATATTTTTATTGACTTAAAAATAATTTTGTACAATTCATTAGATTTTATAAAATTTTTTAAACACTATGCTTTAAACAATAAAACCTAATAAAAAGAACTAAAAACTTTTTTCCTATAGCTGAGTCTTTTAGCGTATTTTTTTGGCCATTCGGCAGACTTTCATACATATGTTTAAGGAGCTGTTACTGCTGCCACTTGTTTTTGTTTTGTTTTGTAAATGTACTCTTCATTCGATTTAAGTGCCATCGGTTGGGTAAATAAAGTGAAGAGAATTAAGAAAAAAATTTTTGACATCAAAAAAATTTTTTGCTATGAATTTATTTATTTGTTTTAATTTAAAAATTTATAATATCTTAAAATTAACTTAAGGTAACTGAAAATTTGTAAAATTTTTAGTAAAATTAAAATTAAGATTATTTAAAAATTAAATTTAAAAAATAAATAAATATATATATATATATATATATATATATATATATATATATATATAAAGTTTAAATTGCCTATAGTTTTGGTTTATTTCTCAATTTGCAACTTCCGTTACCGGTTTATTTACATTACTATTTCAAACATTTCAGTTGTAAGTGTTTAATAACATATTTTGTTGTATGTTTAAATGCAGTTAATTTACAACTGTTGCACAAGACCTATTATTATTTGTAGAAGAATTAAGAACAAAACATGAAAGTGGCAAAATGTTGTCAAAAAAGTTGTAAATATTTTATTACAGAAACAAAAAAAAAACTTTAGAATGCACAATTATTCAAGCAAGTGTACAGAGAAATTTACTAAATTGAATTTTAGAGTAAAATTTCTAATTGCTAAGGAAAACCAAAACATCAACAGCATCAAGACAAGAAAGTAATTCAAAAACTGAATATAGTTTTTATTTACTTCTATTTCATTTACAATTAATTTTGTACAACAAGGGCTATTTTCACAAATCACAGGAACGTTGGCGTTTTACTTGACAATTGTGTAGATATTTTTTTTGGTTTAGCTGAAAATTTAGAATGTGTAAATTGAACAGTTAGAAGCAATGTACCCAAATTTAAGTCGAAAATGAATAGTAAATCAAATTAGTACAATTCAAGTTTGTGTCGCCTCAAGAATAGAAATAATTAAGTATACAAGAAATATAAAAAAATCTAGTAAAGATATCGATGTTAAGCAATTTGAATTATGTAGAAAAGAGTTAATGTTTTTTCAAAATTGTCAGTAAAACAGTATTTGCACGACAAATGTAAGTACTAAGAACTAAAATATTTTAACTCTGTTTTTCAATATAC
Source organism: Protocalliphora azurea (assembly GCA_932274085.1). Lineage (NCBI taxonomy): Eukaryota > Metazoa > Arthropoda > Insecta > Diptera > Calliphoridae > Protocalliphora > Protocalliphora azurea. The sequence goes on from OW026523.1 coordinate 4,301,540, forward strand.
CAAAATGCCGGCAGCTTTTATGGTGTTGAATATATAATTATATGGGTGTATCATATATATTTTGGATACGAAAATTGAGGATATATAATCATATATTTTCTTATATATTTTAGAAGCTATTGTGAATTATAATAAATTCTCTTATTTATTTTTATTTAAAAAAACGCACACAATAAATAAGCAAAATAATACGAAAGTGATTCGACGTCGTATTGCTTAGAAGAAAAATCATAAAGTACGAAAAGTGAGAAGCTCACATAAAATGTCCATTTCTTCAATATTTTTTCCATTTCTTCAATAATTTTTCGACAACTGAAAAAATGTGACTGAAAAATAAAAGTATTGCATTAATTTTTTCCAAATGATTTCAATGGGATATCATCAATTTATTGCGGAGGTGATAATCACCCTACTGAAAAAAGGGCATTATTTTGAGGATAAAAATAATAAAAAAAATTTTAAATTTTATATATTTTTTGTTGTTTATTCCCTAATTTTCTTTAAGCTGATACAAATTCAATATTAGAAAAATGTCGCTTTGATGATTTTCTTCCAAATAATAAAAATAAGTTATTGCGTAAATTTCTTCCAGGAAGATATCTTCCAAATGTTTATGGGGAAATATATATACTATACATATGCCAAGGTTCAAGGTTATCTTAATCTATTGGACTATCTATGTAGGAGATCCAACAAGAAACTTTTGTTACCTGAAATGAATTTGTATCCACTAAGAACCACCGATTATGAATACAGGTTTGGCAATTACTTTAGTGAAAAAATTCTTACCTTCATATGAAATAAAAGTTTCTCCAACCATTAAGATGTGAGATATATTTCGTGATATTTTATATCCCTGCATATCACAACAAGCATGTATAAAAAGTATTGCATATCATTGGACCAAACACAGTAGATGGATTTGATGCTATACTGCAACATCCTTTTTATCTAATGAACTGCGTATATTCATTAAAAATTAGTATCAAAAATATAATGTCAATGTCAATTAGGATACTAATAATATTTATACACTTATCTCATTTTTATTGTGGTAAGCAGTCAGAGCGATTTATAAATTGCAAAAAAGCTGTTACGTGTTGAAAATTTTTAATTAAATCTTTATATTTTGCTTGAATTTTTTTATAATTTTTAAATCAATTTTAATTGTCAAAAATTTTAATGTTTATGTTTATTTTTTGTTTCAAGTTTAAAATTTACTTTAAATTCAAAAGTACAAAATTATTCAATACTTCAATTATGTGGTAAACAGAAAGATCTCTCAAAAGTGTTTTTAAATTTTTATAGATATAGACCCAACCGAGAACTTGAAATATTACATGAAAAGCTGTTTATATATGAAAGCATATATGATAAAGAAAAATATGTGAATAGTTCCATATATGATAAAAAAAGGTCATCATATGTGAATATGAGTTCGCAAATATTTCCATATATGTACCTACATACCTATATATTTTCATATATAGATCACATATATATATATCTTTACGTGGGTATATAAAAAGAAATTATTATTTTCCCAGGTGAAAATTATTATATATGGGTTTGTATATGAAAGTTTGTATAGTAAAGTTTGAATAGTTTGTAATACACTGCCTGCCACTTGAATAAGGAATCACATTTTTTAACTTTAATTAAGTATATCTCCTAAACTAAAGTTCAGAAAAAAATTATTTTTTTTGCAACCAAATCTCAAAATATTGGCTTTAGTTTCCTGAAGAAATAAAAAATATTCATATTTTGTTATACTAAAATTATGCATTTATTTAAAGACATGTATTTCTGTGGTACTTTTTCGTGTGTTACTTGAATAAGGAATATTTTAAAACTAAGCAAACTGTAATTTATTTTTAAATTTTAGGTTATAAAAATGAAAGTTGTTATCTTCTAACATTCAATTAATAATGTATACTGCCGCCATTTTTAGAAATGACCTCAAAAATGCAATTTGGCATCGAATTGTATAAATACTTTAAGTAATTTAGCCAAATTGAACTCCATGCTTCCGTTATTGGCTCCTTTAAGGATTCTATCGTATCAAGTTGTTTTCCTCCTTCATAAACTTTTCTTGCAAGCCAACCCCAGACATTTTCCATTGGATTCAGGTCTGGTGAATATTGGGGCCAATACAAAAGTTGAACACCTTGTTGTTTAAACCATTGGTTGCCATTTTCTTCCGCTCTTTCATGTTTTTTCATATCTTTCCACGTTATTTAAATAACTGTACACAACTGTCTTTCCTCTAATAATGTTTTTGGCTATTTGGATCGGATTCTGACCCTGAGATTTAAAAGTCAGTATTATTTCTTTTTCAGAGTTATTAAGAGCTTTACCACGTCCTATTTGGAATAAAAACTATTTAAAAACCGTCAAATTAAAAATTCTCTAGCCGTTTATATAGAAAGAAATTCAAATCATAGCCTTCCTGATTAATATTAAAAGAATTCCTTATTCAAGTGACACACGAAATAGTACCACAGAAATACATGTCTTTAAATAAATGAATAATTTTGGTTTAACAAAATATGTATATTTTTTATTTCTTCAGGAAACTAAAGCCAACACTTTGAAATTTGGTTGCGCAAAAAATTATTTTTTTTCTGAACTTTAGTTTAGGAGATATTCTTAATTAAATTTAAAAAAATGTGATCCCTTATTCAAGTGGCAGGCAGTGTATGACAATATATATCAATAAAAATTCTTATATATAGTTGCATATATATGGTTATATTTTTCGTATTTATTTAAATATATGAATCCATATATTGCAAATATAACCATATATTACTACATACTTTTTCATATGTGGAAAATAGGCTTAATAATTCAATAATACCATGAAGGTAATTTTAAATAATTTTCATGATAACATGCATCTGAATTCACTAAGACATCCTGTGCCACAGAATCATTGTTGTCCTATGTTGTACAATCAACAACACCATTCTATACTCGAGGTCTCCACTTGAGTTGTTAATATATGTAGAAGATCTTAAACACCTTGTATAGTGATTTTTTAATTGCAATTGCTAACAAAAAACAGCGTTGTTGCGAAACAAGGCTACATTGTTTTTGTGTAAACCAGTAAACAAATTTAGGAAAATACTACCTAATAATCCCAGAAATATTTTTTTACACAAGCAGTAAATTTAAATTTCCAAAGTAAATGTTTAAATTTCTTTATGTTTAAAAAAGTTTTACATCAAATATTACAAATAAAATAGTTTTTTTTACTTTTTTTTAAATTAAAATATATGTTGGGTTATTCGTTTTTTTTTTTGCTGTAGTTATACACGTTTGTTTTTTTTCTTTTTAGCTGTTATTACTTTTTGCCATTTTGTTATTGTACTTACTTAACATTTGTTTTGTTATTATGTTAACATAAATTTACATAAAAATGTTACCGCTATAAGCTCTTAGTCATATTTACATACAAACACATTCACACAAAATATGTTAATGCATTTGTGTATATAGTAGAGCAAACATTAATACAAAGACACATAACTTCCTGTTGCTTTTTCATTATACTCAGAAATATACTATAGTTGTAAATTACAAGGGGTAGATACATACATAAATATGTATGTTTGTGTACTTCATGGAAGTCTCTATATTTTTTATTTTCTGTATAATTATTTGTTATTTTTTGTTTTTCAAACTGTCATTCTGTTAATTAACACCCATCCTTGGTGAATAATTATAGCATGATTATTTTTTTTATGTTAAAAGTCTTATTTTGTAAAATGTATTTTATACAAATTTTAGACACTTATATTATATTTTTAATTACTGGGTGATTATTTTTAAATTTATTATAAAAATTTTTAAATTAACCCATTCATGCTTGCATATAGATCCGCTTGTACGATTTTGACTAGATTTTTAAAAATGTACGAAGGTGGATCAATGAATCCGCGACTTTTCGAACTTCTCTCGTAGTTATATGAAATGCAATACTATTCTCATCAAGTACCACTTGTTAGTAGGCTACTGAAGTTTTCATTTACTTTGCGTTTAACTGTTTTATCTGTTCAAAACGTACAACTTCGTGTATTTTTCTAAAAATGGAAAAAAATGAATTTCAATTGTTCATTGAACATTATTTTTGCGAAAAAACCGTCAGTCAAACCAAGGAAAAGCTCGATAAATACTATGGGGACTCTGCACCATTGATTTTAATGATAAAAAGGTGGTTTACTGACTTTCGTTGTGGTCGCACAAGTAAAAATGACGCTGAACGTTTTGGACGGCCAATTGAGGTCAGTAAATTCTAAAATGTGGAAAAACTCCACGATATGGTATTGGCCGACCGAAGGGTAAAAGTGCGTGAGATTGTTGATGCTATAGGCATTTCATGAGGCAGTGTGGTTTCGATTTTAAATGCTCAGTTGGGTTTAAGAAAGTTGTCTGCAGACAACTCTCAATTGATCATAAACGTAAACGTGTGACAACTTCAAAGGATTATTTGGAGTTGTTTAACTGCAATCCGAATGAGTTTTTGCGGCGTTTTGTAACTGCGGATGAAACATGCATCCATTACTGTACTCTCAAGACAAAGCAGAAGTCTAAACAATGGGCTTCTCCGTGTGAACCTGCTACGAAGAAGGCCAAGGTAAGTTTATTGGCCAATAAGGTGATGGCAACAGGTTTTTGGGATGCACGCGGGATAATCCACATCGATTACCTTCAAAAGGGAAAAACAATAAACGGTGAATATTATGCAAACTTATTAGACCAATTTAATGAGAATTTAAAAAGAAAACGACCCCATATGGCCAAGAAAAAAGTTCTTTTCATGAAGATAAGGCACGGGTGCACACGTGTGCGGTCTCAATAGCAAAACTCTATGAATTGGGCTACGAATTGGTACCTCATCCATCATATTCTCCTGATTTAGCCCTTGGTGACTACTTATATTTCCAAACCTAAAGAAATGGCTCGGTGGAAAGAGATTCAGCTCCAACAATGAAATCATTGACCAAACAAATGCCTATTTTAAGGACCTCGATAAATCCTGTTTTTTACACAAAGTAAATGACGACAGTTGCTCAAAATTTGGCAGTAGTCTACTAAAGTCACAGACTTAATGATCCGCCCTCGTATATGATCTTTTTTAGCTGGGATACTTTGAATTAAAAAAATTGGTGTAATTAAAAATTTATATTTTTTTTAGTATTCATTGCTTAAATATTTCTTATATTAAATGTATCTACATTCCTATATTGATAATAATATCATAAGGTTTTTAATTTTTTTAGACAAAAGTTTTGTTGTAGAATTAAAAAGAATGCCAACAAATTAACTGTGCAAACTTTTTTCACATATCATGAAGGTTAAATTGTGCACGAATTTTTTTCGTGCATACTCCTTATGTCAACAGTTATCCACGTCTATTAATTTAAAAACTCTTCATATATGCAAATCTCCTTAATCCTCCACAAATGCCTAATTTAAAGCTTCATTTGTTATAACAAATGCTTATAATTTAAACAATATTATTTTATACAAAAAGTGCTGTAAAAAATTAATAAATTTTTTAAATATATTAAAGAGAACCCTAGAAATATTGTTGACCTTGCATATTTGTATTTGTGTTGAAAATTTTCATTAAAATTAATTTATTCCCAAGGCAGCTATTTGTTATTATAGCCTAAGTGTGTTAAGTATTAACACATTTGTTACTGAAATACTCCTATGGTTTTATATTTTATCTATGTATGTGTATATTGTACTGTTTTCACATTTAAAATAAAAATTAACACATAAATATTTGAGCCTAGTTTAACCACAACAATTTTACTTTAAAAAAGGTCTAACATTTGTGCAGTAATTTCAATTATATTCGGTGGAATGTTTAAATATATAGAAATTTATTATCTCAGGATAATATTTTAAAAATGTTTAACAAAAAATAAAAAATATTTGCAGCCTAAGTAAGGGATAATAAAAGTTTTAAAAATTAAATTATTTCAATGCAAAATTGAATTTAATACAAGTTATAGTCTCATGGGCCAAAACTCTATAACTTTTGAATCGATAGAGATATTTAGGAATTTTTTTCGTTTTTTTCTTGATGGAGAGATATTTTCTTAAATTTTTCTTCAGTTTTAATTTTATTAAAATATTTTTTGCAGTTGTTGAGAAATTTAAAGCTAAAGTTTAATCTTTAATTTTTTTTATAACATTTGTATTGAAAATGCGAATTTTTCGTTCTTTGAATCATAAAAAAATCATTTTGATAATACGCAAGATAATTTTGTGAACAGATTCCCAGTTTATCAATTCCGGAACTGGTTTTACTAGAATCGGTTGTTTTTGGAAAAAAATAAGATTTTTTTAATGTTTGTTTTCTTTTTTTTTAAATAAAATTAAACAAATGACAAAAATTTAGATGAACATTTGATTTCCTAATACAAATTTTCCAATGTATATTATAATGAAAAAATATTTAAAGTGTTTTTCTAACCTGTTTTGGCCGTCATAAATTACACTATGCAACGACTCATATTTTTGACGTTATTTCTGTTATTCGTTTTAGATCGTAACGTTATTTTCGGTAAGGATTTTATATGGAACCTAACTCAATTTATAGGCTTTAGATTATTTAAAATCAACTAAGATATGTCCTTTTTGTACATAATACAATAATAAAACGAAGTTGACAAAGCGAGACAAAAGAAGAGGAAAAATATAGATCTTGTAAAAAAAAACAAAAAGCATATATTAGTAAAAATATTGCAGAAAACAATTATAGAAAAAAGGACATATTATAAAATAGTAGGAGAAATTTCTTCCTTTTTCCTTTGGATTGGTGATGAAGGTGAGTCCAGTTCCTGCGGAGGAAAAAAAATATATATACACCAAAAACTTTTAAAAGTGGCAAAATTTTATTCATATAATTTATAACTCCCGTTAGGCCTCAACCACCGTTTATTCCTGCTACGTCTGTACTCACTGACCATAGTTCACAAAATGTGGAACCAGTACCTTTTCCACTACCTCCACAAACATCATGTGCTTCGCAGCAATGCTTGGTGCAACAGCAAGATAACTGGTTACCGACCCGGTAGGAATTTCAGGCGCCATCTTTCAAACAACCAGTAATAGTAACCGAAAAACAAGACCTTCTGGCAAACAACCAACTGCAGGATAGGAATTACTGGTAGCTCTCTATCGGAGTACTCACCCGAGGCTACTTTAATAACAATTTTTCAGCCGCCACCGGGTCCGCCAGAAAACTATAGAGTAGATCTTAAGGGGCATTCATTTTTAAAAGCTAGTGGTGTCCTGATGCAGTCTGCTCTTTTTGACTGGAGCATTGTTTGATGGTAAACGTAAAAAGCTTATTGATTCCAAATTAAATATTACACAGAAGAAAGAAGCTGAAGCGGCAAAATATACGCGTAATTTTATATAAAACAGGTATCAAGCACAAAAGGTCCTACCATACGGGATTTCAACTTCTAAAATTTAATCCTGAACAAAAAGTCTACCACCAACACTCCCACAAAAGTGAAATAAAACACAGATTTGACGCATTATCATTATTACCCTATTCGTTTTGTATTAATCCCTTTGGTATTAAGTAACTTCTCTAACGAAAAATTAATTTATTACTACTATTATTTTTTTATGATATATCCAAGGTAAACATAATTCAAAACAGATTGATTTATAAACATTTTAATTCAATGAGTGCAATATATATGTATATATATAACACTCATTAAATATATATATATATATATGTTCATAAATCAATCTGTTTGCACTATATGTATATTTTAAATAAGTAAATTCCCTGAAGACATTTTATTACAATGCAATGACAGAGAGTATTATCCTTTTCAAAAATAATCACTTAACATATACAACAACAATCTCTCGTTTTCCGCCATACTGAGGACTTTGTTCCTCTTTCTTTTCTTGCAAATAAATTAAATGTATATATTAATATGAAAGATTATTTATCTTTACTTGGAATTGTGGCTGGAATAATGAAGGTTTTTAAAATAACTAGAGCTGGAGTTGAATTTTTTTTGTAAACATAAAAATCTTAAAAATGATAATTTTTTTTACTTCTTTACAAAAATATGCTAAATATTATAAAAAAAAGTTTATAATAAAGAAAACAGTTTGTATATTTCTTCTGCTATGTTTTCTTTGTTTACCAAATATGCACTTAAAACAATGAAATGCCGCTTAGCAACTTGTCAAACTTGCCAGCCAGTCTAAGTTGTTTAAAAGCAAAAATATTTTAACCAAATGGACGAAGTATTTTGCTATTTTTTAGTAATTTTTCTAGCAGCTTTGTTTTCTCAGATTTCTTTTTAAAATGACAGCTAACGCTGACACTGTTAAGGGCTGTCAACAGCAATAAGTTAACTAAATACAAAACATTTTTAACGGTTTGTTTTCATCGGGCACACAGTGGGGCCAATAGCAAAATTTTTATTAATAAATCAGTATCTCTTAAGCCACTAGTCGAGTTGAATTGAAATGTATGGAAGAGTTGTAGAAAAAGACTTGTAGAAAAGGGTTGTAGAAAAAGAAAGAAAAGCTTTCCAAAAAAACATCTTGTGGTGACTCGGTTATAATACTAGATAAGTTACATGGTGTTAAAATTGACCACCTCGAGTATGTAATTGTTTATAAAAATCCTGGCTTTTACAGATCAAGATCGATTTCAAAGATTTTATTATTTCTGTAAAGTGCTTGGCATTAATAAAGCTTACTCATCCAAATTTTCTCTGACAGTTAGGAAGATATTTACGCTTGAATTTTTAATTTTTGATTTTTTGCCTCGTTTTTATTTCGTTTTTTTTAAGAATAAGTCCTGAGGTATATGGGGGAACACATTTTTAATACTCGATAATTTCTAATACATTTTGAAATAATATGCTGGAAAAAAATTTGATTTATCTCAATTCTTCTAGCCGTGAAAAATGTTTCAAATCAGCTCGCGTAAATTAATATAAATAATGACTATTTTTTACAAAAATATGGTACAATTCTTTCACTTTTTCTCAAAGGTTCTTTACATATTTCAAAACACAAGGCTTCACAAATGGTTAATAAAGAAATTTTAGATTTATATAGATTTGCAGCCATGCTGACTATAGCATGGTTCGAAAAAGGTTAATTTTAGAAAAAATTTTCATTTCTTTTCGATTAATAAAAAACTGTCACGCAAGTTTTTTTTAATTTGTGGACGCTGTTTAACTATAAAATAGATCTGGATCGATTTGCCACTAAATTGCTTCCCGCTCAGCCAAAAACGATTGCAGTAGTGCAGATTTTATGAAAAAAGTTGACTTTTAAAATTGCACAAAAAAGTATAATTCTTCCAAAAATTATTTGCATGGCTTCAGCAGCCAATTTTTGGTAACTTTTAATTTTTTTTAATTTTAGAAACTTTTACATACACGAAGTGGTGAACTTTGACACCCTGAAGCTTATTGCTTGCTGTCAAAGTGTAACGCGCTGGCCAGTAGTTTAGGAGACACTGATTTATTTCTAAAAATTTGCGATATTCCCCACTGTGGAACATAGCAACAGGATTAAGTGAAAGGGAAGTACAACACTAATATAAAGAGAAATTTAAAACAAAGAAATTGAAAAAAGGAAAGAAAGCATGAAACAATAATTTCAAGGGTTTTAACAAGCATTTCACATAAAAATGTTTTAAAAAGGAACACAGATCTACACTAATGATTTCCAATATATTCCTTTTTTTGTTAACTATCAACGTATGATTAATATTATCGTAATTAATTTTACGTGTACATTCAGTAAATTTAATTACTTACTACTAGTGTTGCCAGTTTAGTCTTTTTAAGGCTAAATCTAGCCTTTTTATTTTGGTTTTGATCTCAGACTTTTCGTTTTAGCTACAAACTTTTTTGATTTGTTATTAATTTTATTTTTAAAGAGTCATCCATTTAAGCATTTCTATGTATTTACTTATACTAAAAATCGAGATTTTTTATATTTAACTCAAATTTTTGCCCACGGCGCTTCATTTAAAAATCAAAATCAATTCAAAAATAACTTAACTAATTTTATGGACTTACTTTAACGATTGTTATCTTATACTTCAATAACCTTAGAATCTATTTATGTATATTCATAAAGAATCCCATGAAAGCAAAAATTACCTAAAAATTTGAGAAAATGCTTAATAAAGTAAGGAATTATAGTTGAAAAATTAGAAAAAAAATCACTTGAAAATATTGTGTCGTTTTACATATGACACATAGGCTGCCAGCAAAAGGTCTATGTAAATTCGACCAAATCAAATATAGAAAGATTTCTCAAAAACCGAAATGAAAAATTGCCCAATGATAAGAAATGGAAAATTTGCCCAAAAAAGTGAAAAAATACTCAATTACTTACGAAAAGTCACACACATCCAATGTCCTTTATGACACTTTCTGGTACAAAAGTTATATGATAAAATTCCTGAACAAAATCAAACATATTTAGAATGAAAATAGTTTAAACTTTGGCTGGATTAGGATTCGGGTTTGGATTAAAACGGTCTTCCACCAGACGTAGGAATTCTCGATTCTGGCATATTTGGTCTTCGCCAAATCAAACTTTCGTAAATAGAAAATATTGTAAAATTAAAAAAAAGGCAAAACATCAGCCAAAATATTAAAAATCTGTTATGAGAAAGTAATTATAGCTCAAAAATGGCGAAAAATCATTGCAAAATTTTGGATTATTTTCCATATGAAATATGACTCAAATTTGTAGGGGAATTTTTCCAGCAATTTTTTTGTATTTGTTTGGGTGATTTTGTTTTGGGTCATTTTGCTGGCAGACTAAAATATAACCCTAAATTGTATGAGAATTTTTCTTGGTTCATTTTGCTGACAGCCTTTCTATTCTTATTTTAAACACTAACTACAAGATTTTTAAAACGAAAATATCAAATGATTACAAGAACGATAAAAGTAAAATTTTTAAATAAATTAAAAAATAAAAAAAAAAAAATAATTTTTTCTGGCCTTGTTTTTTTCTCAACTCCTGGCAACACTGCTTACCACTGTCATGACTAAGAGATTAGATTTCTTTAAAAGAGTGTACTGTAACAATATTTTGATATAGCCATTTTTTGTGTTATATTATCTCCTCTATTGCCTTCAATGACCTCAATTTCACGCAGAGTTTAAAATACTGATTTCAAATCGAGTTCTACTTACTAGAGAAATATTTTCCCTTCATTGGATTATTTTATAAATTTTATAAGATTAATTTTCTATATGGTTTAAAAGTAAAAAAACAGAAAACTACTCAAATCTTATATGATTTTCAACGGCTGTTACTTGTAAAATGTAATTTTAGAAATAAAAACACAAGGACTCTTACACAAAGAAATATACAAGTATGTTAGATTACTTTAATATTTCTCCTACACGACTATAGTTTCTGCCAAGGAAACTCCTCTTATAAGTTTGTGTTATAGTTTTCTTATTATTGTTTTGTGATAAGAATTTTCTTGGGAAAAAATAATCGCCCCTTATTTCCTTTTAAGCTTTGCAGAACTTGGACCGCAAATCCTTAATACATAAATAAATCTCAACAAACTGTTGTAATAATTTTATAAATGAGTAAAGTTTTATATGTAGAAGACAAAAAGTAAATGTAAGTTTTTATTTATTTTTTATTTTTTTTTTCTAAGAAAAATATTTTCTTGTGAACAATTTATTTTGTGTGGGTAAAATAAAAAAATATTGTGTAAATATGAGAGTTTTTATTGGAAGATGTTTTAAGTAGTTCCTCATATTTCTAATAACTTTTTGTATAATAAATATGACGAAATGATATTAGAAATAATTCAAAATAAATATTAAATTAGGTCAAAAACTCTGCATTATTTGTGGTTTTTAATTAAATAAATTTTGGTATAAAGAGAAATGAAAAACTCTTGTAGGGTCGTAATAAAAAGCCTGATGAAGAGCAATACATAAATCCATTTTCTAAATAGTTCATTATTAATCGGGACGATAAAAGTAGTGTTTTTTTCTGTGGTATAGTAATTTTTACTTACTTTATATGTTGCAACGTAAACATGGATCTGTAACCATATAAGCACCAGTACACAAAGTAAACATTGTGCTACAAAATGAAAAAAATTGTTTATACTTTTTGATTTAAATAGTGTTGGTTGTAGAGCATGTTGAATAGATCAGTCTAAAATTTTAAGAAATTTTAGTTACTCAATTACATAAAATTATTTCCAAACGTATTTTAAATTTGAACACAGGATTTAGGTTTTCAAAATATTTAAATAAGTTTTAGAATTTATTATCAAATATGTCTGAAAATTAAAATTTTTTCAAACTATTTTATATTTAACAACGTCTTTTATATTACTTTGTTAGAAACTATATAAATTTCTTAATTTTGTTGCAAATCTAAAATCGAAGAAAAACTATTAAAGTTACAATTTTTTAAATATATTCTGGCGATACATAAAACATGAGATTGAAAAATCTTAACACACGCTTGGCCTCTTAACTTTGTTCGCAAGCAATATTTATTTACTTTTTGATTTAATTATCTTTGAAATATTTTTCAAAGTTATTATTTTAATGGCAATAATGTTGATTTGTTGAGAGTTTGATCAAAATGGGTGATGAGAAAGAAGTACGTGCTAAAATTATTAAAAATTTTCAAAAAATCCAAATTGGTCCTACAAAAAATTTACCAAAGAATTAAACATCTAACGATAATCTGTTTATAATATTATTAAATATTATCTGAACAATTGGATCATTGACAGAAGAGATGGTTCGGGAAGGAAAAAAGTTTTCTTTATATTGTTTCATTGGATTTTATCATGCATTATATTTTCAGGTGGAACTCTGGTTCTTTTATTGGTTTTTCTTGCAGCTGGTGCTAGTTGATTCTTAAAAAAAACTCATTTTAGAGAAACAAAAATATTTTTGATTTTATATTAGGGATGTTTTGTATAAGGATGTTTTTTCATTTTTAAACTGTTTCATGCTTTCATTGGAATTTTTATTTAAAAAGAATATTTTTCAGGATCACTTCCCGACTCCTTATGAATGTTCTCACGCACACCTTATAGTTTGCGGCCCCCAATTTGAGAACCGTTGATATAAAAGCTTCGACACAGCCAAATATAGCGTTCTAACTTGTTTTTAATTATATTCTAATAGGGTTTTGTTCCAAACCAAATTGTGTCGTATAAATTAAATAATGTATTTTGTAATAATCATATGTAGCGTATGATTGATATTAATTTCTGACAATTTTTAACAAACTGGCTATAACTTTTATAGTTTTTAAAATATTTCAACAATCTTTTCAGAGTAAAGTAAGAAATAAATAAGTATTGAACAGAAATAAAAAAGATTATTAATATTTTAAAAAACCAATTATGATAAGACTTGCAAAAATGCTATTTTTAATATCAATTATTTTATTATTATTTTTTTCTCGAAATTTATATTTCTTCTTTATGGGTGTATTGTTGATATTTTTCTGATAATGATTTTAGTTTAATTATGGTAAAGTTTCATATGTGGTATATGATTAACATTTATAAGCTTCTTTTCGTAGTTAAATAAAAGAAAATTTAAGGACTTAGGAGTAAATAGATATATTTTTTTTATTTTAAGAAAGAATTCAGAACTTTAGTTTAAAAATTTTGTTTTAAATGTAAAATTGTTTGACATTTTTTCTTTCAGGTGGAAACTATTTTAATTATTTTTAAATAGTAACACAATTATTGCTAAACTATTATTGCATAATAAATTTGGAAATAAATTAGCTGATAAGGAGGTATACTTCACCACAATACTCTTCGCTTGTTAGATGTTCCTATATTACATATATTAAAGTTATTGTTCTATATAGACGTAAATTTGTATTCGTTCCAAATGTATTGTAATTTTCCATTTTTCACCCAAAATTATCTGCTTCATACAGCTAAACATTTCTGTTAACACATTTTTACTTTTCGGCTTAAGTTTCCTAATAACCTCTTAGCACACCATTCAACTTAATAACTGAATGACTTTCCTTATTCAAAAAAAAACATAAAAAACAAACTCTTGACCATACATGACTAAAAGCTACGTATTTAAAATCATGTTTTTTGCAGTTGTTTTTCTGTGTTACAAACAAGATAAAAGCTAAAGGCAATTGTTTGGGACTTAATTTTTACTACTACAGATTGTGGTGAGCCTTTTTTATTGTTTTATGTGTTTTTACTCTGGTTCGTTTAAATTTGAAAATAAGATATTCTAATACCACAATTATGCTGTTTTAGGAGATAGGAATATAAAAATTATGGCTAGAAGAAAGAGAATGAAAAGGCTAAGCAAAGGTAGCGCAACATAAATAAAATAAATAAATAAATCTATATATATAAAATTCTCGTGTCACGGTGTTTGTAGTTGAACTTCTCCGAAACGGCTTCTTATGAAATTTTGTACGTGTATTTGCTAGGTATGAGAATAGGTCGTAAAGTTATATTTCATATCGCTAGAGGTCGTGAAATAGGGCAAAAGGGGTAAGAGCTCCCTCTCCCTATATCTTGTTAACTAATCAACTTATTTTCTTGAAATTTGGCAGGCAAATGTTGCAACATCTGAAAGGAACCATAGGCTACAATTTTTAAAAGCTTCTCCTCCCTATAACTTCTTAACTAATCAATTGATTTTCTTCAAATATGGCAGAAAAATAGTGTAACATCTTGAGGAAACTATGGCCTAAAATTTTTACTATTTAGGGCGTGAAATAGGACAAGAGGAGTAAAAGATCCACCTCCCGCACACACAAATAGTGTAACATATTGAAGGAACTATGGCCTATAATTTTTATTATTTATGCGTGAAATAGGGCAAGAGGAGTAAAAGATCCCCCTCCCTATATCTGCTTAACTAATCAACCAGTTTTCTTAAAATTTGGCATGTAGACACTGTAACATCTGAAAGGAACTTGAAGATATACATTTTTTGGAAATTCCAACATTTACGGCGTAAAATAAGACAAAACGGGTAAAAGCTCCGCCTACACATGCCTTCCTAATTAATTATCCGATGATAGTTTTAAGTTTAGAAGGAATTTTAACATTTAGGGCGTAAAATAAAGCAAAATAGGCAAAAGCACCCGCACCCATCCACACAAAATTAAAATACATTAGATATTTTTCAATTAAAAACCAAAATATTCACTATAAATAAGTTATGTGGCAAAATAATGTTTGCAGGGTTAGCTAGCATGTAAATAAATAAATATGTCAATAAATTAATAAATAAATAAATAAATGCGTAAATAAATAAAGAAATAAATAAATAAATAACTAAATAGGTAGACAAATAAATAAATAAAATAAACATATAAGTAAATAATATATAAATAATGTTATAATTTATACATAATATAAATATTTTCTAATTACGTATGATCAGCGTTACTGTTGAGAATTTCTAAGAAGTCTCCAAAAAGAGGGAATTTTCAGTACCTGAAAATCATTAAAATTTATTCATTTAATTAAAAAAACATATTGTATTTTAGAAAAACCTGCTCAATTTTATTAATAATAAATTAATTTGCTTATAATAATTTTGATTATTGCAAAAATAAAGATTTTGTCATAAAGATAGTTAATATTTTATGAATATGAAATATGAAACCTCTGCACTATTTTATGAGGTCTTCACTCTGGCTTCAAATCTTACAAATTCTTAAAAATTTCTGTCTAATAAATTCAAAACTTAAAGTATGGATTTCCGACTAGGTTTTGCAAAACCGAAGTCCCTAGTTTATATAGAAGTTTCAGGAAATCGAAAATTTGAAAAGCCGGGTTTTAGAAATATCTCCTTTATGCGCTTTATACCTGTGGTGTGAAAGGTATAAACAATAAATAGCAAAATAAAAGAAAAATAAAAACAATAAATGAATAAATAAAATTGTGTTGTTGTCACATTATTTTCTATCAAGTAATTAAAAATTCATTTACTAAATTCACAAATATTTATATTCAATAATATAAATTATCACTTTATAAATTGTAGTCATTTATAAATACTTAAATTTGCTGCAATCATAAAACATAATTTACTTTGAAGGATTTAAATTTAAAATTGATGTAAATGCTATGACACGTTTATTATTTGATTATAGAATACGTGATTTTTCGCCAAATTATTTTATATCCGTTTATGGTGATTTTATCTAACGCATTGTAGTATATTGTGGTCAACTGAAATTTTAACCCATTTACGACCATTAATCTAACCCTTCCTATATAAAATTTGTTATGGGGTCTATTTTATTAACTGTGATTATAAACTCGAATGACGTATGTTCTTATGTATTTCAGTTTCCGAGATATGGTTTGTTGCGAAAACACATAAGTGGTCAATTAGTGGTATGTTGTTACATTCATATAAGAAGCAGACGTTTAAATATATTTTATAAATTTATTTATATTTTAAATAAATAATTTCAATAAAAAAAATGCAATAAGTACGAGTCAATATCAAACTTGAAAATTTTATGACCTTTTGTGGGAAATTTACTATCCCTTTTTGAGCAAATTTAAAATATTGGTCTATAAAATGCTAGCGGTTTAATACATTCATATTTACCATATTTCATTGATGCTTCAAATGTTGGTGAACATATTCAGTAAGTTATTATTATTCTTCTATAAAATGCAGGTAGCATTGATTCCTAATTGAAGTCTATTACTACATTTATTGTCAACCATTGTAAAAGAGAAACATTTGCTAATATGTTTACACAAACATTTTTATTGCGCAGGTAATATTAACTCCAAAAACTTTATATTTCTTTATATTTTATTTTGTATAATTTTAATAATATCCTTTCACAATTTTCATGTCTGCACTATACCTAATTCACCATTGATACGTCTTCGCAACACCAATTTTTAGAAACTTGGTGATTCTATCCGACTAAATTATTTCTCATATTGTGAATATTTTTTATT
The DNA here is from genome assembly GCA_932274085.1 of Protocalliphora azurea. NCBI lineage: Eukaryota > Metazoa > Arthropoda > Insecta > Diptera > Calliphoridae > Protocalliphora > Protocalliphora azurea. The sequence goes on from OW026523.1 coordinate 4,318,563, forward strand.
TTTATTTATTATAATCTATATCACCATAGATGGTTGGGGTATTATCCATTTGCGCTATAGTAGAAGTTATCCAACACCCACTACGTAACAATGTGCGACCATCCGTCCGTTCGTCTGGCTGGCTGTCCATGTAAACCTTGTGCACAAAGTACTGGTCGTAATTTTATGGATAATTCAATGAAATTTGGCACGTAAAACTTATATGATACAAGGACGAAGTCTTCTGAAATTAGTTCTAATCGGTCCATCACTTAACCCAGCCCCCATACAAATGTCCCCCCGGAATAGAGCTCAAAAATGTCTTAAAAATAAGAATATTTTAATGAAAGTCAATACAATCCTTTAAAAAAATCTATTTTATAGACCTTTGTCTTACGGAGATAAAAACTCCGCGGAATTAATTAGTTCTTAATTCATTAAGTCCACATTCAAAGCAAAATACATATGTATAAAACATATAAATTAGCTAGGGCATATGTAAATTTGCTGATGCGAGAACGCAAAAGTGGTCGAAAATGGGCGAAGAATTAAAATCATACACATATACAGCAGTTTCTGAATAAGAATGAGGCATATAGAATTTATTAAAAATAAAGATGTCGGTTCAAATTCAGTATTAGTTCGGTTATAGTTTAGTTCTAGTTCAGTTCTAGTTTACTTCTAGTTTAGTTCCAGTTCAATTTTAGTTCAGTTCCTGTTCAGCTTTAGTTTATACTAAACCAGTTCTAGTTTAGTTCTCGTTCAGTTCTAGTTCAGTTCCAGTTTAGTTTTATTTCAGTTCCGGTTTAGTTCTAGTTCAGTTCTAGTTTATTTCTACTTATGTTCTAATACAGTTCTTGCTTAATTTTAACTCAGTTCTAGTTCAGTTACAGTTCAGTTCTAGTTCAGTTAAACTCCAGTTCTAGTTCAGTTCTTTTTCGACTCTAGTTCAGTTCAAATTCAGTTCTGGTTCAATTCTAGCTTCGTTCTAGTTCAAACCTAGCTCAGTTTTAGTTCAGTTCTAACTCAGTTCTACTTCCGTTCTACTTCAGTTTAGTTCTAGTTCAAGTCTAGTGCAGTTCTATTTCAGGTCTAGTTTAGTTACAGTTTAGTTCCACTTCAGTTCTAGTTGAATTCTAGTTCAGTTCTAGTTCAATTCCACTTTATTTATACTTATGTTCTAGTTCAGTTCTCGTTCAATTTTAACTCAGTTCTAGTTCAGTTACAGTTACAGTGTAGTTCTACTCCAGATCTAGTTCAGTTCAAATTCGGTTCTGGTTACATTCTCGTTAAGTTCCAGTTCAGCCTTAGTAGTTCTGTTCTAGCTCAGTTATAGTTCACTTCTAACTCAGTTCTACTTCAGTTCTAGTTCGGTTCTTGTTCGCCTCTAGTGGAGTTCAAATTCAGTTCTTGCTCAAGTTCTAGTTCTAGTTATATTTGGGTTCTAGTTCAAGTATAGTGTAGTTCTAGTTCAGGTTTTGTTTAGTTCCAGTTCAGTTCCACTTCAGTTCTAGTTCAGTTCTAATGCAGTCCTAATTTGCTTCTAGTTCGGTTCTAGTAGAATGGTAGTTTAGTTGTACTTCGATTCTAATACAGTTATAGTTCAGTTTCAGTTTAGCCTTAGTTTACTTCTAAATCAGTTCTAGTTCAGTTCTAGTTCAATTTCTATGACACTTTTTACTTCATGATTTTACTTAAAAATTTATTAAAAATGCAATATTTTTCCATTTCTTACTTATTTATTTTGCATATTTTCAAATATTATGTAATAGCTCAAAACTATCTTTACTATTGCACTCATGCATAAAGAAAATAGAACACGATATATTGTTATTTTTTGATGTGAAAAAATAATAATAATAGTTTGCATATCCCATATAATTGTATGGAAAAACATGCAAGGAATATAATGTAATTTGTATTTTTTTTTTCAGTATTTTATACAAATGAAATATTGTTTGTGTTAGAAAATTTTATTTTTTACATGATTTCGTTTTTGTTATTTTTAAATTGCAATAGAAAATAAAAGATTAAATAAAAATATCAGATTACGTGATAGTTGCAAATTTGGTACGTAAAATATACATACATATATTACCAGATTTACAAAAAGAAATAACTAGTTTTTGTTTTGTTGATTTAATTACAAAAAAAAAAAAACTTGGTCTCCCTCTATGCGATCGTGTTTATGTGTTTAGCTACAACTTTATTAAATGTTAAAAGTCTTTTTCTTGAAAAAAATAAATTTCTTCACTTCTTAACTATATATATTGTTTTGATATGTATAGAGATTTTTCAGTTTATTTTAAATGCCTACAAAAACGTTTCTCGTCTTTTAAAATTAAATGAAAATTTCTTTCTTAGGTAAAGTGATTGATGTGCTTCTGTTAAGCCTTAAAATAGTCTATTAAAAATTTTGAATTTCTTTTTTTATTTTGGCAGTACACATCACTAAAAGCAATATGATGTTAAAAATGTTACGTTAAAAATTATGGTAAAGACCTAAAATACAGAAATAGATTTTTGTTTTGCCTTTAAAAACTTTTTAAGTGATATATTTCACTTTTTAAAAAACTTGACACACCTTAGCATATGCTTAAGTTAATTCTTTTTTTCGCATATATTTAATAGCCTTATTAACTTGGCCATATATTAAGGGTCGTGTTTATAAATTTAATGGGAATTATTATCATAGGCATGTATTATAAAATGTCGTGAAAGTATATCATTTTTAATACTTGAGAATATAAATAAATTTTAAAGCATATTTTTAAGCAGTAAACATATATAATAAAGGACATTTAAGTTTTTTAAATAAAATTTATGTTATTTGTGTTATGTTAAAATAAGAAATACAGATTTAAAAATACTGTGGAAGGGTCTTTATGCTGTACCAAAATTTCCTTTACTATTAAGGTTTAATACCAATTTCCCTTGATTATGTTCCTCAAGCAAGTATGTTGTTTTATTTTGTAATATATTTTCTTTGTTTGTGTGCGTTTTGGCGTAAAATTTTGAAATTTCTTACAATATGTTTCAATATTATCTTTGGAGAATTTCGCATTGTTTTGCAATAACAATTCATTGTGCTTATAATAAGGGCTTGTTAGCTATCTTGTTTATATCAATAGTGGGGATTTGTATTAAAACTCAAGAAAACTATGAAGCTGCATTTTAAAGTAATGCAAATTACCATAAACAAATAAAAAAATTGCAGAGAAATCAAGATAAATAAGGAAAAATGTTTAATCTCGATTTAGTTTCTTAAAGCTTCAAACAAATAAAAGAAAGTGACAAAAGCTTGTGTTAACTAATATTTCGATTTTTATATTTTATGTTTTTATATATTCTCAGCACTAATTCCTTAAATAAAGCTTTAGAGGAAAAATTACCAAAATCTGTCATCATTTATATATTGTCTAAAAATTAATTTTTATTTGAAAAAAAAAAAAAAAATAAATTCGATTTTATATCTTTAAATAGAGCTCCCTCTATTCAATAAAAGAATGAAAATTTGCGCTCACTTTTTTTCTACTTAAAATCGACTTTTATATGCAAAAACTAAACTGTATATCTTAAATCTATATCCTTAAATAGATTTCCAATTAATAAAGAAGTGAATATCTGTGATCACTGGTTTTTTCTACCAAAAATCTATTTTTATATGAAAAAACTAAAACCGGCTGTAGATCCTTAATAAAAACTCCAATCAATAATATAGTGAATATCTGTGATCACTGGTTTTTCCTCCCAAAATCTATTTTTATATGAAAAAAAAAAAAAATAAAATCGGCTGTAGATCCTTAAATAGAGCTTCAATCGACAAAGGAAAGAAAATCTGCTATCATGCATTTTTCTTACTATTAATCAATTTCTATACGGAAAACATAAATAAAACTGCTATCGACAAAAGACCTAAAATCTGTGATTATTTTATTTTCCTAGTAAAAATCGATTTTTATAGGAAAAAATAAAATCGGTTGTACATCCTTTATGAGAGTTCCAATTAATAAAATGATGAAAATCTGCAACCACTTATTTTTCCTACCAAAATTATATTTTTATATGAAAAAAATCGAATGTAGATCCTTATATACAGCTCCAATTTACAAAAAGGATTACATGTGTGATCATTTATTTTAAGAGCTGTAAGCGCCAAAAGGAAAAAATCTGTTTTTAAAGGAATGAAAATATGTGATCACTGGTTTTTCTTGTAAAAAGAAAAAACGAAAATCGGACGTGTATCCTTTAAAGAGTTACAATGAACACAATGATCAAAATCTGCGATCACTTATTTTTCCTTTATAAGAACTCCAATCAAGAAAATAAATAAAATCTGCGACTACACATTTTTTCTACCAAAAATTTGACTTCTAAATGAAAAAACTAAAAAAATGTTAAAAAACCTCGATCATTTATTTTTCTTTATAAAAATCAATTTTTATCTCATAAAACTTCAATCGAATAAATGACCTTAAATAGTGCTCCAATCGACATAAGTATAAAGATTTGTACACTTGTTTTCTACCAAAATCGATGAAAACTAAAATCGGCTGTTGATCCTTTATAAGACCTATAAAAATCTGTGATCACTTATTTTGGGTTCCAAAATCGATTTTTATAAGAAAAAACTAAAATGAGATGTAGATCTTTTGTAAGACAAAAGGATAAAAATCTGTGATTATGAAAGTTTGTGGCCACTTGTTTTTCCTACCTTAAATCATTTTTACAAGAAAAACTAAAATCAGTTATAGATACCTAATAAGAGCTCCAATCGCAAAAGAGATAAAAACCTGTGATGGCTCACTTTTCCTTTTAAATGCTACTTTATTTTTTGAAAAAATCATAATCGGCGCTAGATCCTTACATAGAGGTCCGATCGACAAAATAACGAAAATTTGTGATTACTTATTTTTCCTATCAAAAATCAATTTTTAGATAAAAAAAATTAAAATCGATTACAGATTTTTAGTAAAAGCTCCAATCGACAAAAGAATGAAAAATCAGTGATCACTTATTTTCCTATGAAAAAACTAATATTAGCTATAGATTTTTAAATGGAAATTCGATGGGTAGAAAGGAAAAGAATCTGTGATAACTTATTTTTCCTTATATAAATCTACTTTTATAAGAAAAGTCATAAATAATCTCCAGTTAATATATTCTATTGTTCTGATATTTTGTGACATTCTTTTGTACTTTCTTTAATTTATTTTTATACTTATTTTGCATGTTAAATCAATCAATAAATTGAAATCGATATTATGAAATGTATTGAAATTTTGTTGATGTAGTTTCTTCTTTAGTTACATCTAAATGTCTTCTTCAGAAATTGAATAAAGTTTTATTAACTATTATTGGTTTAAAGTGTATAAGGCAATAAAAAAATGAGTAAAGAAGTAAGAAAAAACAGATAGATAAGATAAAGGCTACATATATACAAAAATGTTAAACATAGAGATTTCAGTTGTTAAAAAAATAAGATATAGTAAATTGTAAAACTTAAAAATAGGAAAAAAATGAGAGGACATGTTTTTATAGCAAAAGATAATGAAGTTTTCTATAATCAAATAATAGTGAAAGTTATTTTGAAACAGTGAAGTCTGTAGACTATTATAAATTTATTTTAAAACTGTTATAAAACATTTTTGGTTTATTGTTACAATTTTTAAATATCTAGTTTTTTTTAGTGTTATTTTTAATTGCCCTTATAAAATTTCCATTTGTTTTTTTTGTATTTAAACTACCATTTTGTATTTATGTATGCTTATTTATTATGCAAATTACACTAGATTTTAAAAACTAACTACTACTAAACTACAGTATCCACAAAGTTTTTATTTAATAGTAATTTTACCCAACTGTTCTTCATTTAATAATGTTTAACTTTTACTTATTTGCATACACTACTAAATGTTCTCTTCCATATATGCACTCAAACACAAATACAATTATTCACATATAAATACTTACATATACATTTACTTTCCAGTCTACTACATAATAATGAAATATGTCTACTTTATGTATGAGAGGATTAAAAATTCAACAAAAGTTTTCGAAATGGTCGAAACAAATAGAAAAAAATAAAATAATTCATTACTGCGAGAAATACACTATTTTCCTAGGGGGAAATTAAAACAAATTAGCTACTAGACTAATAGAAAATTTTTATGGAAAAATCAAAAGTTTTAGCACATACTGTGCGGAGTTTCTGTGATTATTAAATTTATAGTTTATGTATATTAAGTAAATGAGGCCAAAGTTTTATAAATTTTCTATTGAAAAATTGTATTTCCAGAGGCTGTCGAGTTATAGAGAATAATTTAGGAACTTTATGTAAATAAAACTTAATCAATGGCTAATATTTATGAAATGAAAACAAGTAAGAAAAATACAGTTGGTCAAACCTGACTATATGTTACCCTACACAATTCTGTTTGTAGATGAAAATTTTTGGGGTGGCCCTTATTTGGGACATGGGGTCACTTGTTGTTCGATACTTGTTGTAAGAATATTGTATATTTCTATGAAACATATGCATGCTTTATATTATATTATTTATGCGTTTTAGAGTGATTCCAGGAAGGGGGACTTACATGGAACCTATGGTTAACTATAGGCTGATTGTGAAAAAATTTGGCACTATAATTTTACTTAAATAAAATTTATTTGTGTCAAATATTAACTTAAAAGTAATATTTATGTGGACTTTAATCTCGTTTTACTGTTTTTCGAAGGTGGAATTTATGTGGTAACTATGGTCAATTATAGACCGATTTTCGTGAAATTTTGAGATATATATTATTAGCTTTATAAATCTTATATATGCTAAATTTATTGTATTTTTTATCGTTAAATCCTTATGTCTCCCATTAGTATGGAGACAAGGTTAAATAATCTATCGATCATAACAAATTTCAATAGACTTTGTTCGTGGACTATAAAAGACATACGTTTCAAATTTCATTCAATTATTTTAAAAACTACAGATGGACGGACATAATCAAGTGATATGTAAGTCGATTGGTATACATAAGTGTAGGTCGTAAATTATCACCACAAACGCACAATACCCCAACTATTTATAGTGGTGTAGGGTATGAATATGTAGAGAAAATAAAAAAAAAACTTCAAAGCACACTTTCGCAAACAACCGTATTGTTTCATAACAAAAAAAAAATAACTTTTCATACCAAAAACTTTTATAAATTTTCACTATTTTTCGAGCTTTCGATTTTCATCTTTTTGTCAATTGGTGCTCAATTTAAGAATCTATAGCCGATTTTAATAATTTATTTAGAAATTAATTTTCACTCGGAAAAACAAGTGATCACAAATTTTCATACTTTTGTCTACTAGTGCTCTATTTAAGTTGATTTTATTATTATCGTCAATTTTTTTTTTTTGGTAGGAAAAATAAGTGATCACAGATTTTATTGATTGTAGCTCTATTTAAAGATCGAGAGCTGATTTTAATTTTTTCATATACAGATTGATGTTTTACAAGGGAAAATATATGATCGTAAATTTTCTTCCGATTTCAATTTTTTATATACAGATCGATTTTATATAAGGAAAAGTAAGTGATTACTATTTCCATCTTTTTAAAGATTTGCTCTTGTTGAAATCACTTTTTAGTAAAACAAAATAAGTGATCAGAGATTTTCATTCTTTTTAAAGATTTGTAGCCGAATTTATTATTTTCGTATATGAGAGAAAAAAGTGATCACAGATTTTCATCCTTTTGTCGATTGGAAGTTTATTCAGGGATCTCTAGCCAGTTAAATTTTTTTTTATATAAATTAATTTTCACTAAGAAAATGTTAAGATTATCGATTTTTATATCTCATCACAGATTTTCATCCTTTTGCTGAATTAAGCTGTTATAAATGATCCAGAACGGTTTTTCATTTTTTTCACTAATAAATTAATTTCTACTAAGAAAAATAAGTGATAGCAGATTTTCGTGCTTTTGTATATTGAAGCTGTATTCAAGGATCTACAGTAGATTTCAGTTTCTTCATATAAACATTAGGTTTAATAGAGAAAATAAGTAATCTCAAATTTTCATCCTTATTTCGATTCGCGCTTTGTTTATGAATCTACAGCCGATTTTATTATTTCTTCTTAATTTTTTCTCATTTAGAGCACTTTTACAGAATTAGTGCCAATTTAAATTTTATTTATACAAAACTCAAATATTCAAAGAAAATACAAGTGATCTTCAGTTTGGATCCTTTTTCTATATTAAGCTCTAGAAAGTAGTCACTAGTCATAATTAGAACTAATTTTAAAATTTCCATATGAGATGGTTAAAAGTAAAATTTGCAGCCCGTGTTTGAAAAATAGGCTAGACATTTATTCATTTGTAAGAACAGCAAGCGAATTTTATAATTTTCTTACACAACTATGTTCATTTTCTTCACATAGATACTTTCTAATAAATCCTTATTTATTTTGCTACCATTTAAAAAAGTCTCCAAATTTTTAAGGAATTTTTCCGATGCATTCTACATGTTCTCACAGCTCTTTGTGTGCTCTAGGTATACTACCAAAACTGCTTTATTAAAAGTTTCTTTAATGTACTAGTATATAATCAACATTTTTAAATTTATAAATATTTAAGTTTTTTTTTTTTTTATAGTCGGCTGACATGTTCCTGAGAATTTGTTAAGAAAAGTTTTAGTATTTTTTGTCTGCTTATCGAACGTCAAGCTGTTGGCTTTCTTGCGAGCAAAAGTTTGAATTAAATGTTAATAAATATTTTAATACAAGACATTGTTAAATAAAGTGCATATGTTAAGAAAAGTTTAATGAGATTTCAAGATAAAAAGCAAAAGAAAAAAATGATGTTTATATTTCAAAAGGAAACTTAATACTTATATGCCACATTAAACTTTTGGCAATTAAATTTGTACATATACGTTAGGAAATTAATGAATTACATATAAGTTTTTAGTTTGAAACCTAACATTTCCACAAAAACATTTCTTTAAAGTAAGAGCTTTTGTTAGTTTCTCTTTTAAAAAGTTTGTACTTTTTTAATGTTTAATACTTTTCCTTTTCATTACAATAAATTGTCCTTTTAAATTTTGATGCTACTTAGACAACTTCATATGTAATAAAAATCATGAGCAATATTTAATATTATACAATAATTTAAATTGATTATGCCTCTAGAAATTCCAAATAATTATTATCAATCATACGCTCCAGTGAACAAATAATACAAAGCAAAGAAATTGGCTCAATTTCCTACAACAACATTTCTCTCTCTTCACATGCAAGTTCTGTGTGAATTTAACACATTTGTGAGAGAGAAAAACAGTACAAAATAAACAAAACTTTCTTCTAAAATTTAAAGAAAATTTCTCTAGCACGCAATATTTTTATTATTTTTCCACGTTAATTTATTGTATTTTAACTCCCGTAATAGGAATATTTTCTATAAACCGAAAACAGTATTTTTCATATTTTTGACACTCCTTTTTTTCTATGCTGAAATTTAAATTGAACGAAAAGAGTTGCTACTTTTGGCATTAAAAACAAATAATTTAAAATAATTTTAAATTATTTTTATATTCATCAACAAAAAGACAAAAAATGTGATTATATTTATATTTACGTATGGAGTCAGCACCAAAAGATGATTATGAAGATCTATCGATATAATTGCGATGATTATATTTAATAACTTTTGAATATTAATTTGAGCAATTATAGGTGGTAAAAGTGGTTTCAGCACTAAAATGTGTAAATAAAATTTGACTAACACAATCATATAGTCTATTTTTTTTGGCAACAAAAATATGATTTTTTTTTGACAAGCCTTCTATTCTTTGTAATCTCTGAACACGAATATTACTTCAGACTTAAAAAAGTCAAACGCCTTGCATGAAATAAAATTCCTAAATTTAAAAGGTATTAAAAATGCATAATTACCTTCAAACAAAACATCTGAATTGTTTATAATATCAAAAGAATACAAGTGTTATTAAATGTCAAATACTTTTTATAAAAAAAAACAGAATTTTCCCTCAAGATTTTTTTTCGTCTGTCCTTTAGAATTCTAATTCATAAATCTACTTTCCGTTTCTTTATCTTACACAAAATTTTATTAACTCAAAAGTCTTTTGCATTTTCTAAAGGCCAGACAACATTTTTTCAATTAAACAATCATCAAAAGTTTTGGTGACACATTACCAAAACCAAAGCTTACGGCAGTTTTCTCACATTTTACACGCAATAAAGTTTGCAGCTAGCAAATAAGCTTAAAGGAGCTGCAAAGGTCACCAAACCAGAGTACACTAAAAAAGGACAATTACGACAAAGTTTAGTAAAACTTTTAGATACACATTTTATTAGAAAAATAAAAATTGTATAAAAGTACAATAAATTTCACAATAGGGAAAAAGCTAACAATGGCGGGAAGGAAGAGAGAGAGAAAGAGACATAAGGAGAAATAAGGCAGAAATACTTCAAATTTAATATATTATTATTATTACAGTGCAAGCTCGATTTTCGCGACTAATTAAAAACCAGTCGCGATAACAGAACCCAACATTTTATGTAACTTTTAAAATTAGAATTGTTTTTATTGATATGTTTACATTTTAAACATTTCTAAAGAAATTGAAGATTTCGAGTTGCTTTTTAGCAAATTTTTTTAAACTGACACCTAAATCATGTACTGAGTTAGGTTATACTGCTGTTATCGGCTTACCATTTTCCAAAGCCCATTGTATGCATATGTTTATCAATGTTATACAATCGTCCACTTTAATTTTGTTTTCTTCATGACCACTATCGTATAAATCCACCGAGTCCGTATCTGATAATTTCATTTGCTCCTCATTACTTTCCACATGAAATTCTTCCTGAATCCGTACCAATTTTTAAAATCTCTAATTTTTCAGAAATCGTTGGTTTTAAAATATGTTGAGCTTTTCCCGTATTAAGAGATATAATTACAAAACAAAACTAAAGATCAAAATTATCCAAAAAGGTTGGTATACCAAAAGTGAAGATTTCCTTTTCTTTTTTGGCTATAGACATTATAATGATATTAAAAAAAAAAACAGATAAAAGGCACGATAGTACCCGTTTTTCGTAAACTGTCGCGATTATAGATCTTGTAATTTTAAAAATTAAGCCGTTACCATAACCGAGCCCTCACGACAATGAGTAGTCTCGAATACCGAGCTTGCACTGTAGTAAGTTATATATATATTTTGTTTCTTTCTCTGTTTTCCTTTTCCTTCATAATTCTACTAGACTACTAGAGGCTAGACTATACACTAGACTAAAGACTAGACTATAGAAAACGCTATGGACTAGACAAAGGTTAATATTATAGAATAGACTATAGACAATATTATAAACTAGACAAGAGAAAAAACTATAGAAAAAACTAAAGAATAGATTACGGACTACACTACTAAAGTACATACTAGACTATAGAGTTATATACTAGACTTATACTAGACTATATAATACAACCTATAGTGGTCTATATACTAAACTATAGACTGGACTATAAATTACAGTATAAAATATACCATAAATTAGACTTTATACTAGAATATAAATCCTCCCAGAACCCCGCGGCACTGCCAATTGGTATTACTTCGCAGGGCTCGACAGCCATTTATGGCCTATACTCCATTTACCATTCCTGTATCACTCGGCTGCCCACTAGTGAGTGAGGCCTTGCGGAGTTTTTCAGCTTCACTAAGTTTCAAGTGGACTGCTGTGAGAAACGTGTTAAATGCATCCCAGTTTTCTTGGGATTTCAGCATTATACTAATGACATTATCCACTGTCAAGTTTCCGCCGAGGTGGATCAAAAGTCTTACTCTTATATTTTCAAACCGGGGGCAGTTAAATATTACATGTTCCGCATCTTCGATTTCCCGGGGACATTCCGGACACATAGGAGAGTTGTCGCGTCCGAATCTGTGGAGATAACTCCTATATCCTCCGTGTCCTGTGATAAATTGTGTCAGGTTATAGTTCATCTCACCATGACGACGGTTTATCTATGTCTCTATACGTGGGATTAGTCTGTAGGTCCATCGACCTCTAGGAGAATTTTCCCATCGTCTTTGCCAGTTTTCTAGCGTCTTTTCTTTCTCAATTTTCCGAATATTATTTCTGAGGGCATTGTCATTTTGGGTAAATTGTCTGTAGACGTTTGCCAGTTCTTTGGCTAAGATGTCTATTGGAACCATTCCCGATACAACGCTTGCCGCTTCCGCTGATATAGTTCTGTATCCGCAACAGACTCTTAAGCAGCTTCTTCTAAATACTGAAGACATCTCTTTCTTCGAGGAGTTTCTTAATGTCCCTTCCCAAATTGGTGCGCCATATAGCAGTACGGAGTTGGTAACTCGAGAAATCAGCAGTCTGCGACTGTGTCGTGGTCCTCCGATATTTGGCATCATTCTTGCTAATGCATTCGTAACTCCGGCTGCCTTATTGCATGCGTATTCCATTTGCCGTTTAAAGTTAAGTCGATCGTCGATCATGATGCCCAAATACTTTATGGCCTCCGACGAGGTTATTGAGATTCCACCTACCCTCACAGTTAGATACTCTCTCTTTCTCCTGCCGCTGATTAGCACTAACTCCGTCTTACGTTCCGCTAGGTTGAGGTTCATTGATGACAGCCAGTTTCCTATAGTTCCAATAGCTTCGTTGGCATAAAGTTGTACTTCGTCTAAGAATCTTGCCTGGACTAGTAGCGCGATATCATCGGCAAAGCCAACCACACAGGCTTCCTCAGGAATTTTTAAGTCAAATATTCCATCGTACATAATATTCCACAACAACGGTCCTAACACGGAACCTTGAGGAACACCTGATGTGATGTTATACGTTTTTATACCATCTTCAGTCTCAACCCACAGAGTTCTATTGGAAAAATAATTTTTGATTATTTTAATAAGATACTCTGGGACATTTATACGCCTTAATGAGGATATAATGTGGTTCCATCCGGCAGAGTTGAAGGCATTCTTGATGTCAAGAGTTATGACAACACAGTATTTCCTTTTTTTGCCTCTTCCGCTTATTGCCCGCTTGGCCGACTCAATTACAAATGTTATGGCGTCTAGGGTTGATCTCGCTTTCCGGAACCCGAATTGTCTCTCGGAGAGACCATGCATGCTATCTACAACTGTCGATAATCTATTATATATAATACGCTCCAAACACTTTCCTATAGTATCTAACAAACATATGGGTCGGTACGATTCTGGGTCTCCTAGAACTTTTCCTGGTTTTGGTATTAGTATGAGTCTTTGTTTCTTCCAGATGTCCGGAAATATGCCTTCCATAAGACATTTTCGGAAGATTTCAACAAATAATGTCGGTTTCATCTTCAGGGCTTGTTTTAAAGCCTTATTGGAAATACAGTCTAGACTTGGGGCTTTATTATCCCCGATCTTCGAACATATATTGGCGATTTCCTCTTCTGCTATATATATATCTTGTTGCTGAGAACTGATTGTTATATCGGTGCAGTTCTCTCCGTCTGGAAATAAGACTTTCACTATTTTATTTATGAGATGTGGGCAAGAAATCTGGGGGGACTTTGCCCCTTTTAGACGCGACATTACAATGCGATAGGCGTTACCCCACGGATTAGAATCGGCTTCGTTACACAGCTGTTTAAAACAATTGGATTTGCTGCAGTTAATGGCCCTTTGAAGGTCCTTTCTTGTCCGGTGATAGACCTCTCTCATTGTCAGATGGTTGGGGCGAGATCTGCTTCTCTGGTATTTTCGTCTAGCCCGTAAGCACTTTCTTCTCAAATCTGCTATGGTATCGTTCCACCAATAGTTTTCTTTCCTCCTATTGTTTGACCTTTTTAATGGCATGGATGCATCGCATGCGGTCTTTAATGCGTCTAAGAGTTGTTCGATCATGTTGGATATCGCACCATCTTCAATTTGTTGGGTATCGAACGATTCTCCAAAAGTAATTGGATCGAATTTTTCCTTTGCCCAGCCTTTGAATAGTGTGTTCCCACGTGGTAACTGTGCTGGTCCTCTAGGTTTTATATTAAACAGAATAGCTTGGTGGTCGCTGTTGGTATACTGTTCACTCACCTGCCATTCCATGTGCCTAGCCAGGCAGGTACTAACGAATGTTAAGTCAACTATTGACCCAATACCCGCTCTCCTAAACGTATATGTTTCTCCATTGTTTGCAAGGACTACATCAAGCCTTGAAAGGGCGTCTAGGAGTACTTTACCCCTTTCATTAGTTCTCCTGCTACCCCAATCTCGGGCCCAGGCATTAAAATCACCTCCAATGACAAATGGGTTATGGTCAGTCGCGTCCTCTACCAGATTTTCTACAAGCGTTTCGTAGTCCGACAATGGTATGTTTGGAGACATATAGCAGCTGTTCCAATTTTTGTATTGTTCGCAAATAAGTGCGACGTCTATTTTTCCTCGCAAATTGTCTGTTTTAAGAGATCTTGAGCTACAGCGCAATGGTTTACATTGAGTTGGATGAATTTCATATGTGTTTGCTACTCAATGCTCTCTGGAAAATAGGGCATCTATAGCTTCCTGCTATATGTTTTAGATCCCTCCCTCCGTAGGCTTTGCATAGCATGCAGTTTAGTTCTCCGTTACAATTTTTTGCTATATGACCCTCATGACCGCATTTTATGCAGTTCCTTGATCTGTCATTTTCCGCTTTACAATTCCTCGATATATGTCCCAACTCAAGACATCGAAAGCATTTGGTAAGTGTTTTCGATTCTCTTATCCGACATATGGACCATCCTATTCTTATCTTACATAGCTCAAGTGCTCTTCTTGCCAATGCTGTTGGGAGTCCTATTCTGGCAGATTGAGTACCTCCATAAGTTCTCCACATAGACTTGACCATCGTTTCATTCAGTTCGCATGCAAGCTCCTTAGCAAAGGCTTGACATATTTCCCGTTTTGTAGTTACATCATCCATGTCCTTACAGACTATTAAAGTTTCTTCTGTTCGAGTCGTAACTTCAAAATCACCATCCAACGTCTTCTCTATTATTTCATTATAATTTTCACGAGTGTTTTGGCTATTATGTTTCATTTCCAAAAGCAGATCACCTTTTTGTGTTCTACGTACTTTATTAACTTTTTCCCCTAGTTCTTTTAACTCGGGATCGGTTCGCATCTTTCTAAGTATGTCAGCATATGACGCTGCTCCTTTTGATGATATTATAATTCTATCCGGCTGTGGCTTGCGGGATCGTTTCTTCTTCTTCTGCTTTACAACCCATCCACTTTCTGGTGCTTGTTCCTCTATATTTGTTCTAGAACACTCCATCTTCTCTTCAGTAAGTGGTACTGCCTGGATCTTAGTCTTCTTCGGAGATTCTTTTGCTTTTTTCGCCTTTGGTATTTTGGCTGCATCATCGTTCTTCTCGTTTTTTCGCTTCGGCTCTCTTTTACTGGGCCAAACTTTTGGGGAAGTCTGCGTTGCCTGTTCCGTAGCTACCCGGTTTGGTTCGATGTTACACTGCAGCATATCGTCAAGTGCCTTGTTATAAGCAGCTTTTATCGCCCTTACTTGCTCTTTGATGGCATGATGAACATTGTTCCTACTTTTAACGTAATCCATTAAGCCAACTATTAAAGTACCAAGTTCCGATAAAGAATTGGTCCTTTTTGAAAGGTCATTTGAAGACGCTACCTCGTTCGGACACTGCTCACTTCCCGTAATCCTTGGGCTAGTCATCTTTATGACCGTACATCTCTGGGATGAAGTTTTTTCCCTGTTCGTATTTGAACTTGTCGCTTTATCTGCTACCCCAGCCAGGCTCGAAACCAGAGTAACATTGCAGTCATGGGATAACGACGACGGGTAGCCTGCTTGCGCACTACACTCAGCCGCCGGTACTGGGGTCATTACTCCCTGCACCGTAAGTAAATTTTCCTTATTCGTACCTTCCATTTCTGTTTTATTTTCCGGGATCCTACCCGTAGCGTTTTTAACCTATCCGCCAGGAATTCGTATAACAGCCGCCCCACATGGGAAACAGACGCTGACAAGAGAGCCGACCACTTTGGATCAGACGCTTCTGGATTTGTATCGTATGTTGACTGGGGATACACGGAGACGTCACACTCCTATTGCACCTCGCTTGAGAGCATCCCTTTGTGAGATACCTAAGTAATGGCGGTATCTATTCGCCATGTCACAGATCCGTCATTGAACTTTTGTGCCCTTTTATAGTACGCCCTCGAGATCTGCCGCTCTTGGTCGGGGACTGCTTATTAATCGCAGCTAACCCACATATCTGTGGGCTGTTCAGCCATCCGCCACCTGCTGACCCCGGTAGTAGCCTGAGCTTGGCCCTACCTATAGATCATAGTCTATAGACCAGACTATAGATCATAGTCTATAGACCAGACTATAGATCATAGTCTATAGACCAGACTATAGATCATAGTCTATAGACCAGACTATAGATCATAGTCTATAGACCAGACTATAGATCATAGTCTATAGACCAGACTATAGATCATAGTCTATAGACCAGACTATAGATCATAGTCTATAGACCAGATTATAGATCATAGTCTATAGACCAGACTATAGATCATAGTCTATAGACCAGACTATAGATCATAGTCTATAGACCAGATTATAGATCATAGTCTATAGACCAGACTATAGATCATAGTCTATAGACCAGACTATAGATCATAGTCTATAGACCAGACTATATATCATAGTCTATAGACCAGACTATAGATCATAGTCTATAGACCAGACTATATATCATAGTCTATAGACCAGACTATAGATCATAGTCCATAGACCAGACTATAGATCATAGTCTATAGACCAGACTATAGATCATAGTCTATAGACCAGACTATAGATCATAGTCCATAGACCAGACTATAGATCATAGTCTATAGACCAGACTATAGATCATAGTCTATAGACCAGACTATAGATCATAGTCTATAGACCAGACTATAGATCATAGTCTATAGACCAGACTATAGATCATAGTCTATAGACCAGACTATAGATCATAGTCTATAGACCAGACTATAGATCATAGTCTATAGACCAGACTATAGATCATAGTCTATAGACCAGACTATAGATCATAGTCTATAGACCAGACTATAGATCATAGTCTATAGACCAGACTATAGATCATAGTCTATAGACCAGACTATAGATCATAGTCTATAGACCAGACTATAGATCATAGTCTATAGACCAGACTATAGATCATAGTCTATAGACCAGACTATAGATCATAGTCTATAGACCAGACTATAGATCATAGTCTATAGACCAGACTATAGATCATAGTCTATAGACCAGACTATAGATCATAGTCTATAGAATTACTATAGATCATAGTCTATAGACCAGACTATAGATCATAGTCTATAGACCAGACTATAGATTATAGTCTATAGACCAGACTATAGATCATAGTCTATAGACCAGACTATAGATCATAGTCTATAGACCAGACTATAGATCATAGTCGATAGCCCAGACTATAGACTAGATTATGGACTAAGCTATAGATTAGTCAATAGACTGGACTATAAGTTAGAACTTAAAATGTACAATAAACTAGACTATAGAATATATTATAAACTAAACTATAGGCTAGATTATAGACTGCACTATAGAGTGAACTATAGACTATTCTAGACTATAGACTGCATTATAAGATATACTATAGATCAGACTATAGATCATAGTATAGTCTATAGACCAGTCTGTAGATCATAGTCTAGAGAACAGACTATAGACTAGACTATAGACTGGATCGTATTATAATTACAGATGTTATTATAGACTAGACTATAATGTAGGCTAAAATATAAACTGGACTACAAACTAGACTAGATAATGGAAGAGAATATGAACAAGACTATAAGCTGAAGTATGGACTGGACTTAAATTCAGTATTTAGTTCATTTTGCATAACATTTCACACCAACTTCTTCTTTATTTTACCTTCATGTAATACACATTTTTTAGTATCGTTTGATTTCTCCATATACAAACAAATTTGAGAAAATTTTGCAGCTGTTCTAGGTATTTACCCTTTCGTTTTATTTTATATTTTTCTTTACAAGTTTAATAATATTTGTTCTTTATATAACTTTTTGTTTAAGCTTTAAGGTATACTTTGTGGCTGAAAAGTTATAGTTGCATTGTCTAATATTTTGTTGCTCTATCTTTTGGTATGTTTAAACTTTTGGCTTAATAAAACATAAACTTAAGATTAAAAGTAAAATAAGCAAAAAAAAAAAAAAAAAAATGCAAGATATTAAAACATCTTTTTTAAATGCCTAAGGCTATATTTGTTGTTTTTTAATGTATTTTTGTGGAAACCGTTTGCGAGTATTTTTCCAGTAACGATGGCTGTTTATTTTATATGAAACGTGTCTGTAGTTTTCACTTTTTTACTTTTACAAATAATACTCCAAAAAATTTTACAAAAAAAAGAGTCCTTACTTGACACGTTAGAATGGAATAGTAATAAAATTATACGTGATGTTATTAGAAAGTTATATAAACATTAGGTAAAGTAAGTTAAGATAAGATGTTGCTATTAAATTT
The DNA here is from genome assembly GCA_932274085.1 of Protocalliphora azurea. NCBI lineage: Eukaryota > Metazoa > Arthropoda > Insecta > Diptera > Calliphoridae > Protocalliphora > Protocalliphora azurea. Next base: position 4,337,160 of record OW026523.1, read on the forward strand.
TGGACATTTGGTTAAGAAAATTTAAGAAAAGAAAAGTGTTTTTTAATGTCTTAGCAAAATTCTTTTATGCTATTGCACTTATTTAAAAAGTAGAAAATTAATGACTGATGAACGTAAAAGGAATTTCAATGACTGTATTATTGTTCGATTTTTCTTCTATATTTTAACCAGTTTTTTTATTTTTCATAAAGTTTTCTTAAAACTAATCGTAAAATTAAAAAAGAGGTTAAATTACATATTTGCTTATCTTTAATTTGCTGATTTTTTTTTTAAACCCCAATTATGCATGAATAAAAAATATAAGTTTTAAAAAATGTAAAAGTATAATTTATTTTTTATCATAAATTACATACGTATTATATATATTTACATTGAAATATTGACTTGTTATACCAAAAACGATTTCAGTGCAATTCCTTATAAAAATATTATTACAAATAGTATCACACAAAATTTTAAGTAATATATACAAAGTTATATAAATTTCAAATTAATTTATCAAAAATACAAAAAAACATGAAAAAAAATAAAAAAAACCGAACAAAGAAATGAGAAATACCAAAAAGAAATGCCAAAATATATCGTTTTTTGAAATAATTGTGCGTGTTTCTTTAATCCTTTAAAAAAATACAGATTCGTAAATAAGAAATCTTAAAGCCTGAAAAAATTCAGAAATATAGAAAAAAAAGAAACTGTTAAGTTTTTTTTACTCTTTAATGATTGGACTCTAACCTATAATATAGACTAGACTATAGACTAGACTATAGGCTAACATATAGACCAGACCATACACTAGAATATAGTCTAGTCTATATTCTAAGCTATAGCCTAGGTTATAGTCTAGTCTGTAGTCTAGTGTATAGTCTAGTCTATAGTCCAGTCTATAATGTAGTTTATAGTCCAGTCTATAGTGGAATCTAGAGTCCAATCTATAGTCCAGGTATACTCTAGTCTAGGTTATAGTCTAGTCTATACTCTAGTTTATAATCTAGTGTGTAGGATAATCTATAGTCTGATCTATATGTTTGTCTATAGTCTATTCCATAGTTTGGTCTATAGTCCAGTCTATAGTCTAGGGTATACTTTAGTATATAGTCTAGTCTATAGTCTAGTCAATCGTACAGTCTATAGTGTAGTCTAGAGTCTAGTCTATAGCCTAGTCTATTATCTAGCCGTCAGTATAAGTTATACTCTAGTCTAGTTTATAGTCTAATCTATAGTCTAGTCTATAGCCTAGTCTATAATATAGTCTATAATTTAGTCTATAGTCTAGTCTATAGTCTAGTCTATAGTCTATTCTATAGTGCAGTCTATAGTATGGTCTAGAGTCAAGTCGATAGTTTAGTCTATGGTAAGCTATTTCACAGACAGAAAGCTCTGTTACCAAACCGACGAAGGTGTCGTAACATACAATGTCAAGGCAAGAGTTCCACAAGGCTCTGTGCTTGGTCCACTATTGTGGAATATAATGCACAACGATTTTCTACAGCTTAACATTCCAGAAGAGGCGAATATTATAGGTTTTGCTGATGAAATAGCAGTTATGGTTTCAGCAAGATATATGGACGAAGTGGAGCTAATCTCGAATGAACTATTACAAACTGGATAAAAAGTGTGAGGTTGGAACTTGCGGAACATAAAACGGAGATTATATTAGTTATAAGCAGGCGTAAAAAGTGACCATGAGAATAACGGTTGGAGAACACCAGGTGACATCAAAATCCCATCTCAAATATTTGGGCATCTACGAGGCTACACTTAACTTTAGTACACATATGGAGTATACTGCTAACAAGGCAGAAAATATTAGAGCCGCTCTTGAAAGAATGATGCCGTATGTAGGTGGACCAATGCAATCCAAAAGAAAGATAATATCCACGGTGGTCAGCTCAGTTATACTTTACGCTACTCTCATATGGTTAGTAGCTCTGAAAGTAAAGCCCGCAGCGTGAAAGCTAAAATCTGTATGCGGGTCATCGGTCCTACGTGTATGCTGCTCCTTTCGTACAACAGCCGACGAAGCGGTCCATGTCAAAGCGGGAATGGTTCCCGTAGATATCTTGGCTGATGAAGCCAAAATCTAAATCAACTAGACACTCGTGTACGTAAATTTGAAAGAGAAGCTTCTATAAGACAATGGCAGAGCAGATGGGAAGACAAAGGAAGGTGGGCCTTTATGCTAATCCCGAGAATAGATATATGGCTAAACAGACGACATGGAGAAGTTAATTACCACTTAACGCAGTTTCTCTCAGGCCACAGAGGATATTGAAGTTACCTGTACAGATTCGGGTTAGATAACTCCCCATATTGCCCTAACTGTCCAAACCAAGGGGAAGACCCAGAACACGTCGTGTTCAACTGCGCATGCTTTCGCCACGATCGACAGAAAACAGAAGAAGTCCTTGGGTGACAACTGAATCCGCAAAATATTGTTGACATCATCCTTAATAAGAGAGAAAATTGGGATGTAATATCCTCAATGATTAAAAGTATTTATCATAAACCTAGAACGGAAGAGAATCTGAGGAAATCCCAGACACCAGAAGCAGCCTAGATAAGGCTCTCCTGCCCTGCGATATATCTTTTTAGACAGTTCCGCAGGGTTGCTGAATGACGAAGGAGGTGGTTTTAGTCGGTATGAATCTGGCATATCTCACGGTTACTTTATAATCGTGAGAATCTTATGAAAGATTTCCACCTGCCTTATGAAAAAAGTCTAGTCTATGGTCTAGCCTATAGTCTAAGTTATGCTCTAGTCTAGGTTATATTCTAGTCTATAGCTCAGTCTATATTCTAGGCTATAGTTTACTCTATGGTCTTGTCTATAGATCAGCCTATAGTCTAGTTTATAGTCTAGTCTATGGTCTAGTCTATAGCCTTGTGTATAGTCTAGTCTATAGTACAGTCTATATGCTAGTTCAGAGTCCAATTATAAGCTTAATCTAGTTAGTACAATGATATTTATTATTAAAGGCAGGTTGCATTTAATTTTATTTTCTAATTTTTTTCTCTGTAGATGAAGCATAATTTACGGAATTGTTGTGTATAAACAAATGCATATGATTGCATATACATATTTTTTAATACACATATATTTGCATTATTTTACGTATATGAATGCATACGTACAATTATATATGCCGATGTAAATTGGTTAAAAGCCAAACTGACCTAGTGCACTTTAAATCCGTTTTATTTGTTATTTAAAAAAGTTCAAATCTTCCACAAGTAGTAACACATACTGTTATAAACTAAATTTTTATATGCCTGTATTTGTTTCTATGCTGGTCAGTTTTTAACTAATGGTATTAGTGTAATCACTTTTACAGCTTCAAGTGAAGAGATATGTCGTATAAAAGATTATATTTTTAAATTTAATTTTTGTTTTAAATAAATTTAACAAACAAGTTATTGCACATATACTTGCTGTAACTAAAACAGATTTTTCGTTGAGTAGAATGTTTGCAATATTTTAAATAAACTGCAATTAAATTTTGCAGCATTTGTTACTACGAGAATAGATGTTACTATGAGGCTTATGTGTTTTAAAGACATTTTATGATCGATTAAAATATTTTAATGAATACAGTTAATTAAGTGGACTTAAGCAATTAACTGGAAATCTGAGGAAATGAAAAAAATTTAAAATACTTAAAATAATTTTGAAAATATTAATTAATGAAATTAATTAATATTTTTGAGGAAAAAGAAAATATATAACAATTTTAGTTTAGTAAAACAGAAAAAATAAAACATGCTTAATATACTAAGTGCAAAAGAAATATTGTAACCCAAAAGGCATCTCTTCAATTTATTGATAATTTTGCAAAATATTCAATACATATAGCAATATATTTGCCAGTTTTTCTATGACCTCGAATTCCGCTTTAATAGCAATAATTTTCCCTTTCTCATAACATAAACTACTTCCTTTACAGCTAAGCAACTTTATGCCATTAATCATGACAACCTGTAAAACAAAATTAAATGGCAACAGGAAAATATATAGAGAAAACCATAACTCCTGAGAATCATCAGTATCATTTTTTATTGCTCTATCCTTATGACAGCAAAAATATGGAGTGAAACTATATTCTAGTTTGAGCAATTTTCCGTAAATAGAAAAATACACATAATGACACCAATACACAAGATAATATTGATAAAGAGAAAAGTGCATAAAATATAAATTATAAATTATTGAATGAAATAAATGCATTTATTTCCCCAAAGTATGCACTTCTCGGTAATGATTATGATGTTTCTTGTAGTTTAAAATAGGTAGGATAAATTATATGTAACGAATTTTATACCCAGTTAAAAATCTAAATTCTAGTATATAATCTGGACTATAGTAAAGTTTATTGTCTGATCTGTGTTATAGTCTGCCTTCTAGGCTTTAATCTAGTTAATGGTTTAGTTAATGGTCTAGCCAACCAAGTAGTCTATACTTTATTTAATAATATACTCAATAGTCTAGTCTATAGTATGGTGTATAGTCGATTTGATTGTCTAGACTATATTTTAGTCAACAATATAGTCTAGCTTGTAGTCTGGTCTTTAGTCTAGTTAATACCCTTTTCTATAATCTAGTTTATTGTGTATTCTATAGAATATTATTAAGTCTATACTTTAGTCTAGTCTACATTTTATTCTATAGTCTAGTTGTATTGTAGATTATAGTATAATATATAGTATAATCTATATTGGAGTATAGATTAGTCCATACTCTATTATGTGGTCTAGTCAATATTCTAGTATATAGTCCAATCTGTAGTCCATTCTATAGTCCAATTCAGTCAATATTATATCCTATAGTCTGTAGCATAGTCTAGAGTATAATATGTAGTTTAGTCTATTTTTCAGTTTATGGTCTTGAATGTAGTAAAGTTTATAGTCTGTTCTATATTATTGTCTAGTGTGCAGTTAGTCATTCTTTAGTATTGACTGTTATAAAGTTTATAGTCTGGTCTATATTATAGTCTACACTGTAATATACAGTGTATTCTATAGTGTAGTATAGTCTATAGTCTACTCTATATACCAATCTAGAGTTTAGTTAATATACTAGTCTATATTCTACTTTTTAGTTCAGTTTGTCATTCAGTTTATAGTCTTGACTGTAATATATTTAATATTCTAGGCTATACTATAGTCTTCACTATAGTCTACAGTGTATTCTATAGTCTCTATAATCGAGAATATATTCGAGTTTATGTTCGGGTTTATAACTGAGCCAGTATTCTAATTTATAATTTATTCTATATTTCAGTCTATAAACTAGTCTATAATCTCGTCTATAGTTTAGCCTATAGTTTAATCTATAATCTGATCTAAAATCTGGTCTTACATAGTTCATAATTTAGTCTACAGTCTAGTCAGTAGTGTATTCTGTAGTCCGGTCTATAGTCCAGCCTATGGTCTAGTCCATAGTCTAACGTTTGGTCTAATCTATTGTTCAGTCTATATTCTAATCTGTACTCAAGTCTGTAATATAATCTAGCATAGTCTATAATTTAGTATATATTTCAGTCTATAATTAACTCTACAATGTAGTCTATAGTTCAGTCGACGGCTCAATTTATAGTATATTCTATAATATTTTCTGTAGTATACTCTAAAGCCTATTCCACAGTCTATTATTTTTAATGCAGTACATAATTTATATTTTCCTTACAGTTAAATCCTGCCTCCTAAATTTTCTTTTCTTCTTTTATTAAAATATTTTCATCTAAATTATTTTCTTATTTCTTTAAAAATCATTTCATATTCCCTGAAGATAATTGATGACTTTACATTTATTTTAAGCTTATAGAAAAATTAATTTCTTACACATGTGTTCTCGAATTACAGTATTAGTGTTGCTCTCTTTTGAACGAAATTACAAAAAGAGGAAAAATAAGTTCTAATAAATTGTATTACATTTTATTAGAAAATGAATTAAAAATGTTTTGAATAAAGCTGACGAGGCATCATGTGGATTATATAATGAAAATTTCTAATCAATGTGCAAAAAAGTGTGAGTAAATAATTAGTGGAAAGTATAAAAAATGAAGATGATGGTAGAAGAAGAATTAAAAACATTTTTTTTAGAGTTGTGAAAAATTCTTAAAGTTTCAGTTTTATTCCAATTACGTTCTTTTGCATTCAATTATTTTTAATATCCTTTGATAAATTTAAAATGTAGATTTTTTGCTGTTTGAAATGACTATAAACTTTGTCGAAAACATTGATCTTTCTTTGGAGTTTATTTTTACATAAACTTGTTGGATGTGACAGGCATAAAACACTCACTCGTATCTGGTATCACTTATACAGAGTCAGTTTGCTCTTCCTTCTTCTTGTATTGACTATATTGCTATGTTGTAAAAGGACTTGCTATACTACGCCTACAGACACTTACACACTTAAATATGGTAACAGAGATTACTCATGCATTTAAGGATTAAGTGGCAGACAACAGAAAAAAATTGTAACTGTATTGTTGAATATAAACAAAAGTTGAGAAGAGGTTGTGCCCGACCGCACTATATGACTATATGTGTCAAATGTTGCTGTCCCGTATGTTTATTTATGTATATATCTATGCTACATTGTGACAACATTGTGCATGTAAAATAAAAAAGTGTATAGTCTAGGCTCATTTATTGTTGCAACATTTAGGGCAGGAACAATAAAAGAAAGATATAATAAAATGAAAAAAGTATAAATGCAACAGGATCTTAAAGCAGCAAAAGAAAAAAAGGAAAATTAAGATTTATTTTGTTTAAGCTAAAATTACAGGATAAGGGTGAGAAATTTAGAGATTAACCAGGGAAAGATTCAAAATTGAAAGCTAATATTTATAATTTATTTATTATTTTAATGGATCTATTGTTTTTTCTAAGCAAAAACTTGTAGGATAACTCTCGTTTGTAGCTACGTAGTAATGAAAACATGAAAATATAAAACACGTTTTAGTGAGTTGTTCTTAATTAAAGCAATACTAAATAATCATACACCCTAGTCCAGTAAGATATACATACATAGATACATACATACATACATACATACATACATAAATATATACATACATCATAAGCTGTGATCATCTTAATTTTTTTCCTATTCCAATAATTACACACAAATATTATTATATTATATTTTTAATACTCTCACTATAACGTAATTTCCTAAGAAGAATCTTAAAAAAACGCTAATTATGGCAGATTATTTGCTTCATTGAACTGCAAAATTATGCAAAAATACGCAAATAAAAATTTAAAAGCAAAATTATTGCTTCCTCCTACTCCCAACACAAAATAGTCAGTGTGATAGCATTTGCTCACAAAAAAAACACTATCAAGGAAGTTCTCATCAAATAAAAAAATTCTAACGAAATTAATTTTAAACAAACCAAATCGGTAGTCACTAGGATGCTAAGGCAGTTATGATTAATTTTAGATTTAATAAGAAATAAATGGAATCTCAAAACAAAATCAGATTTATATCATTTACAATTTCATTAAAAATTGATTTATTGGGAGTACTAAAAATTGCATTAAATATAAAGAATAAAAATAAAAAAAGTCTGGGTGTTTTTCTTCTACCTTTTTGCGAAATTAAATATTATTTTTTACCCTGTTGCTTCTTCTTCACATTTTCATAATAAAGCATTTGAAATAAAATATAATTCTCTGGAAAATTATAAAAAGAAAAACATGTTTATAACACTAATAAAAAAGGAGAATAAATCACAACAAAAAGAAAGAGACACATACAAAAAACAAGTAAACAAATAAAATAAAAACAAATAAAAATAAAATAAAAAGAAAAAATAAAATAAGAATAAAATAAAAGTAAAACAAAAATATAATAAGAGTACAATAAAAATAAAATATTAAGATAAATTTAAAGCAAAAATAAAACAAAATTAAAAAAAAAAATAAAATAAAAAATATAAATAAGAGAAATAATATAAAAATTAAAATAAAATAGAGTAAAATAAAACAAAAGTAAATGAAAAATAAAATAAAAATAAAAAACAAAAATAAAATAAAAAAAAAAAAAAAATAAAAATAAAATGAAATTAAATTAAAACAAAATTAAAAATAAGAAATAAAATAAAATAGAAAATAAGATAAAAACATAAAAATAAAAATTATAAAAAGGTAAAATAAGAAAAAAATTAAATTCAAGTAAAATTACAATAAAATAAAATGAAATAAAAAAAGATAAAATTAACATAAAAATAAAATAAATTAAATTAAAAATGATAGAGAAATAAAAATAAAAATAAAACAAACATTAATTAAAAATACAAAAAAAAAATAAATAAATAAAATAAAATAAAAAATATAATAAATATGTAAATAAAAATAGGATAAAAATAAGATATACATAAAAATAAAATTATAAATAAAAATAAAATCAGATTAAAGTCAAACATAAAATAAAAATGAAATCAAAAATAATAGGATAAAACAAAAATGAAAATAAAATAAGATAAAAAAATAAAATAAAAATAATGTAAAAACGAAATAAAAATAAAAAAATAAAATTGCAATAAAATATAATGAAATAAAAAAATAAAATTAACATAAAAATAAAATAAATTAAATGAAAAACGAAATAAAAATAAAACAAACATTATTTAAAAATAAAAAAAAAAATATGTAAATAAAAATAAGATAAAAATAAAAATAAAATTATAAATAAAAATTAAATAAAAATAAAGTGTAATTAAAATCAAACATAAAATAAAAATGAAATAAAAACAAAATAGGATAAAACAAAAATAAAATAAAATGAAAATAAAAAGGATAAAAAAAAAAAATAAAAATAAAATAAAACAAAATTAAAATTAGAAAAAAAAATAAAATAAAAATATAAAAAAATGAAATTAAAATAAAATTACAACAAAAAAAAATTAAATAAAAAATTAAAATGAAATTAACATAAAAATAAAATAAATTAAATTAAAAATGAAATAAAAATAAAACAGACATTAATTAAAAATAAAAAAATTAAATAAAAGATATAATAAATATGTAAATGAAAATAAGATAAAAATAAAATATAAATAAAAAAATAAAAAATATTATAAACTAAAATTAAATAAAAATAAAAATTAAATATAAAATCAAAATGAAATAAAATCAAAATAAGATAAAATAAAAATAAAATAAAATGAAAATAAAACAAATATAAAATAAAAATAAAACAAAAATAAAATAAGAAAAAATAAAATAAAAATAAAAACAATAAAATTAAAATAAAATTGCAATGAAATAAAATGAAATAAATAAAAAAAATAAAACAAAATTAACAAATAAAATAAATTAAATTAAAAATGAAATAGGAATAAAAAATAAAACAAACATTAATTAGAAATAAAATAAAAAATAAAGTAAAAAATAAGAAATAAAATAAAAATTAAACAAAAATAAAAATAAAATAATAATAATATTTATTATTATTTATGACATAAAAATATAAATAAAAATAAAATTTAAATAAAATAAAAATAAAAAATAAATATAAAATGAAAATAAAATAAAAAAAATAAAATTAAAATAGAATAATATAGAAAAAGTAAAGAAACTACTCATTTTACTTTACATTTCTTTGATTTTATGGTATAAAAAAATAAGTTGCCAATTCCCACTTTATGTCATTAATAGTTAACTTTCATAAATTTAAAAATTTTAAATTCCACACAAAACGTCTCACAGCAATTTAAATTGTCGTCCTTGTTACCCAATCAAAATAAAAAAAAACATGCAAACAATTCAAAATCCTTCTTTCAGCATCATTTAGTTTGAAGTCAGTAAGGTATTGAATTTGAAGTATTCCTACAACTTGCAGCTATTGATGAATATTCATAAAGTTTTTCGTTTTCGACAGAGAGAAAGAGAAGTGTAGTTCTATTAAGGACAAAAGCCCTACAGCTATTTGCAAATAATTCCTAACAATTTTTTATTTATTTTTCTTTTTATTTTTTCTTGTCAAAAATTTTAGGGAAAAGCAAGGCAGCATGTCACAAATAAATTTCTTTGATTTAAGAATCACAGAAGTTTACAAACAACAGATTTTATAAAAAGAGAAAATAAAGAAAGGAAATTAGTTGAGAGAAAAAAAGAGAATAAAATTAATTGAATTTAGTACAGTATACAAAAGGACTATACAACTAAGACTACACTTAGACAGGCAGTATACTAGACAATAAACTAGTTCATAGAATAAACTATAGTCGAAACAACAGACTAAAGTTATAGACTATATCGTAGACTAGATTCTAAGGAATAAATTGCAGACTGCACCACAAACAAAAAAAACAATGGTCTACTGGGAGTTGCAGTATATTTAAAATAGCCTAAATTGTTTGAAATTTTTATTTTACTCCAAAATTTATATAAATAGTTTTATTCTATATTAATTTTCTTTCACATATTATAGAAGTGCATAACTATATTAAAAATAGTTTTGTTCATTTTGCTGCTAAAATTTCATCTCTTTTTAATGGCATAACTTAGTTTTCATTATTTTTTCCGCAATCAATTCTACATATGATTCATAAGTAATATTTTATTACAATATTACACTTTTGTTATAAATACTTACTTTTTATTACTTTTAAATATTTACGAGTTTTAAAGCTGCAATTCAAGGAACATTCTTTACATTTGCAGCTGTGGTTTTCTCAATTTAAATTTTATGAATTTTTTGTTGGAATTTTGTTGGCAATTGTGCGTTTTTTTTTGCAGAAGCTCTATACTTTGTTGTCAAACGTTGAATAAGAGATAAAGTAAGTAAAGAAATATATAAGAAATATATAAGACTATATTAGGAGATATAAAGTTAATGGCATTCAATTAAGTGTTTAAGTTTGTATGGGAATTAAAGAAGTTGTAAAAATTTCAACAAACGATCTTTAGATCTGTCTCTTTGTTGTTGATATCATCTCTTCAGTACTTTTATTGCAATTTATTTTTCCCTTCCCTCCTTACATTATTATATATATCTAGTCTAAGAATCAAACTAAAGCCATCGAATACGAGGGCAGATCAATAAGACCGTGATTTTTCGAACTTCCGTTATAGCTATATAAAATGCAATATTATTCCTATCAAGAACCACCTGTTTATAGACTACTGTCAAATTTTGAGCAAGTTTCGTCATTTACTTTGCGTTTAACAGCTGTTCAAAACAAAAACCTCGTGTATTTTTCTAAAAATGGAAAAAAGTGAATTGCAATTGTTCATTAAACATTATTTTTTGCGAAAAAAAAACCGTCAGTCAAACCAAGGAAAAGCTCGATAAATACTATAGAAACTCTGCACCATTGATTTCAATGGTAAAAAAGTGGTTTACTGACTTTCGTTGTGGTCGCACAAGTACAAATGACGCTGAACGTTTTGGACGGCCAATTGAGGTCAGTACATCCGAAAATGTCGAAAAAGTCCACGATATGGTGTTGGCCGACCGAAGAGTAAAAGTGCGTGAGATTGCTGATGCCATAGGAATTTCATGAGGCAGTGTGGTTTCGATTTTATATGCTCAGCTGGGTTTAAGAAAGTTGTCTGCAAGATGAGTGCCGCGTTTGCTCTCAATTGACCATAAACGTAACGTGTGACAAATTCAAAGGATTATTTGAAGTTGTTTAACCGCAACCCGAATGAGGTTTTGCGGCGTTTTGTAACTGTGGATGAAACATGGATCCATTACTGTACTCCGGAGACCAAGCAGCAGTCTAAATAATGGGATTCTCCGGGTGCAGCTGCTCCGAAGAAGGCCAAGGTAAGTTTGTTGGCCAATAAGGTGATGGTAACAGGTTTTTGGGATGCACACGGGATAATCCACATCGATTACCTTCAAAAGGGAAAAACAATAAACGGCGAATATTATGCTAACTCGTTACACCGATTTAATGAGGATTTAAAAAGAAAACGGCACCATATGGCCAAGAAAGAAGTTCTTTTTATCAAGATAATGCACGGGCGCACACGTGTGCAGTCTCAATGGCAAAAATCTATGAATTGGGCTATTAATTGTACCTCATCCACCATATTTTCCGGATTTAGCCCCTTGTAAATACTTCCTATTTCCAAATCTAAAGAAATGACTAGGTGGAAAGAGATTCAGCTCCAACGATGAAATTATTGACCAAACAAATGCCTATTTTAAGGACCTCTAAGAATAGTATTTTTTACTATTTTTTAAATGACTACACTTCCTCAAAATTTGACAGTAGTGTAACTACGAGGGAAGTTCGAAAAGTCACTGACTTATTAATCCGCCCTCGTAGTATGGCTTTTAAGAAAATGAGTAACATCTGCTAACGATTGAAGTAACAAATATAAATATCCATGAATTTGACTGCATAAGCGTCCAAAGAAGACGCTGGCAGCTAAGACCTATCAAATATGTTGCATTCAAGTAAGAAATATCAACAAAATGGAGATGAAGAAAAAAATTATTTAAAATTTATTTAGAACTTTTTCTGTCTTTTATAAAGAAATAAAAACTGAGTGAAATTCTTGTTATATCAGTATGATGCCTTGTTCATTGTAGTCGATTTAGAATGGCATTGTTGCTGACATATTCATTATGCGTTTTACTGACTTTATAATTGTTATAAAAGTAGAGTTTCGATGGCAAAAATGGCAGTGAATCCTGTCAGTTTTAGTAACAAGAATTTAAAGTCTTGAGAAAAAATTACTTGATTATAATAAAGTCCAGTCCATAATAGTCCAGTCGTAGAGTAGTCTATAGTCTGTCTACAGTGTAGCTCATAGCCTGGTCTAGAATATAGATCCAGTCTATAGACTAGACTTGTCTATATACTAGACAGAGTCTAGACTAGGCTATAATCAAGACTGAAGACTAGACTACAGACCCGACTATAGACTAAATTATAGAGTAAAATGTAGTCTAGACAATAGATTAAACTATAGATTGAACTATAGACCAGACTAGACTATAGTCTAGTTTATAGTCTGGTCTATAGATCTTGTCAGCATTCTAGTATACAGTCTATTCGGTATCCTAGCGTATAGTCTGGTCTATAGTCTAGTATATAGTCTAGTCTATAGTCTAGTCTATATTCTAGTCTATATTCTAGTTTATAAATTAGTGTATAGTAGTCCAGTCTACATCATAGTTTGTGATCTGGCCTAGTCACCAGTTTATAGTCTGATTTATATTCTATTCTTTTGGCTCCGTACTAAAATTTTTTAAAGCAGAGGGGGCGAATAAAGCGCTGAGTAATTGTTTCGGTTTGGTGATGTTGGCGATCTTTTCCATTTTGTCAAATTTGATCGGTTAATAGATTTTTTTATATTTTGACGCCTTTTTAGTTTTGGCGATATTTTCGTTTTAGTGGCATTTTTTCGTTTCGGTTATTTTTCGCGGTTTGGCGATTTTTCTGGTTAGTAGATTTTTTTATTTTTTTTTTAATTTTTGTAATTTTCTTTTATTTTGGCGTTTTCTTTTTGTTTATTTTTTTATTCTTATTTTGACTATTTTATCCCTTTTAATTTTCCGGTTAGTAGATTTTTTTATTTTCGTCATTTGTTTTTTATTTTAAAGTTTTCTTTTTTGACGATTTTTATTTTGTCGATTTTTTCTCTTTTATTTTTCCCGTTAGTAATTTTTTTTAATTTTTTTTTGTTTTTGTTTTGTAGATATTTTTTGCAATTTTTTTTGCTTTGAGATTTATTTTCTATTTTTGCTATTTTGTTTATTCCGGCGATTTTTATCATTCTGGCGATTTTTACCAGTTAGTAGATTTCTTATTTTGAAGATTTTTTTTATTTTGCGTTTTAAATTTTGGCGATTATTTTTGTTTTGACATTTTTTCATTTTATTCTTTTTTATTTATGCTGTCTTTCCGTGTTCTTTTTGGGTACATTTTTTTCATTTTGGATAATTTTCCTTTTTTTGTTTGAAGACTTGTTTTTTGTATTGGTATTTGCTTTTTTTCAGTTTGAAGACTTTTTTTCGTTTTGGATTCTTTTGATTTCGTTTTGGCTGTTTTTCTAGCGATTTTTTTTAGTCTGCTTTTTTCTGTTTTGGCAATCTTTTTCCGATTAGTAAATCTTTATTTTGGTGACTTTTTCCTTCATTTGATGATTTTTTATATTTGGCGTTTTCTATTTGTTTTAGTGATCGTTTAGGTGATTTTTTCATTTTGGAGTTTTTTCTTTATTTGGCGTCTTGTTTTTTCTTGTTTTTAGCTATTTCATTTTTTTACAATACTATCAATAAAAATCAGAAATATAAAATGGGAAAAAATAATCCTCAACCTTTTATGATTAAAACTATGATGATCCTGATTTGTGGTATGCAAAATAAAGAAGCATTAAAATGTGCTTATCTTATATATATATATATATATATATATATATATATATATATATATATATATATAAATCAAGAGAAACGATTTTGAATATTTTGTATTTTTTAGCAATTTCCGTGCAAATAACAGGCGGTTTTATCAGGATATTTAATTTCCCTATTTATGTTTCAAAAACAAAATTCTCTGTTTTATTCTTTGTACATAAAAATTATTATCTCTTGTAAAGTTTTAATTAAAACTTTCATGTTTTTGACCGAAATTAATTACTGTTCCAAAAAATAATAATTAATATTGCTTATACGTCTTGATGCAGGATTTCTTAAAAGCCTTAAGAGAATGGTTTTGCCACCGTGTTTTATTTTCTACAAATATATCATTTATTTTCTTGTTTATTTAAGAATTTTTTTTATATTATTTAGTTGAGTCATTGGCAAATAATGCTTATTTGTACTTGACAACTAAATTTGTTTCTCTGGTATTTTATTTGTAGTTTTATTCGCTTCTGTGGTTGTGGTTGTTGCCCAACCATTGACACAAGTTGTCAAATGGTCTTTGAAAATTGTACATTATAGTTAAATGTTGAAAAAATCCACTAACTTTTTTCCGTTTGATTCATGGAAATCTAGAAAATAATTTTTTTTGTAGTTTCCAACAAGTTGATTGAGTATAAAAAATAGTAAAAAGAAAATTGCAAGAAAGATATCAGCCAAAGATTGTTATTTTCAAACAATTGATATGAAGAAGCATTGCAAAAATATTTGCTTCTTTAGGAACTGTAAAAATAGTAAGTTGATGCATCTAGCAGAAGAGGAGACAAAGATAAAATAAATGTCATATGAAGCGTAAAAGTGCTATTTTGTTGTGGTAAGTTAATATATAAAACAGATGTTGGTTGCAAAGGAAAAAAATAGTTAGCAGATAGTATGAATTCTCGTCATAGGCTAAAAACATGTAATTAATTTAAAGGACTAATGTAATTGGCGTATGATTAGTATTATTAATATTAATCATACGCCTCTTAATAAATATCTCTCAAACGTCTGTTACAAAATTATTTAAAGAAATTAAATTTAAATTAAGTTTTTCCTAAATTGTTTTTATTAATATTCTCTTCCCTTTAAGTACAATTTATATTCAAAAAATGCATTTCCTTTAAAAGTAAATCTGAAGCAAACAAAACGTTTGGCTTTCTTCACATTAATCATGTTAAGTTTATTTGTTTTTTGTACGCAAATGTATAAATATTTCTCAATTTTTATACATTCTCTGCCAAAACATATGCTGCCAACTATGTTGCCCTAACAACTATTAAACAAAGGAATGTTATAGAAATCCGGTTTTCAAAAAGATGTAGAGAGAGGGAGCTAGAATTTTGGAAAAACTGAACACAGGTGCTGCAGCTTATAACACTCCACCCAAAGGACACGATAATAAATACGTGTTTATTTGCATAAAAAATCAACAATATGTTGAAGTTTTATAATAAAAAGTTTGCTGCTGAAAAAAAAAAAAATGTAATAGAAAATTTTACATATTATTAAACAGGAAGGAGTGAGACAAAAAAAAAAAAAAATAATAATTTCTAATAAATAATTTCTGTTATTAACGCTTGAAAATTTACAATATTTACTTTCTACAAAGCAGCAGACGCTTGGAAATTTAAAATAAATATTAAATATTAAAACTTAAATATTAAATAATAAATATTAAACATTAAAAATTAAATATTAAATAATAAATAATAAAAATTAAAAATTAAATATTAAATATTAAATAGTAAGTATTAAATATTAAATATTAAATTAATAAATATTAAATATTAAATATTTCTCCAAGTTTCCATTAGTTAAGCCAGAAGTAAAATAAAAAGTTTTGTAAATTAATTTCCTCCTGTTCTCTTTTTAAATCTTTTATAAAATCTTTTTAAAACTTTTCTTTATTGTAATAGACATTATAGCAGTTTATTACAAATAGATTAATTAACTTTTTTCTAGCTTCCTTTTTTTTTTGACTTTCATAAAACTTTCCAATAGTTGTCTTTATTAAATATGTCTTTAGTAATAAATCTGTAAAAAAGTTTTTACAATTTTAGAGAGATTAAGGAGCACAGATGTTATGGCGGTAGCAGGCAGACTGACAGATGAAAAAATAGACAACCAGGTAAACTAATAACCCAAAAAGAAACCAAAGAAAAACTCAAGACTAAATATTTATTTAAGCAATTTTTCGATCACGTCATATCTAAATTAAAGCCCAAAAAAGAGAGAAAAATTTTATAATAAACTTAAAAATTTTTCTTCTTACTTTTTATTTCAAGAATTCACATAGTATTTCCATTGTATAAAAATTGGTTTTCCTTTCGACTGTTAAATTTAAATTTTTTTGATTTTGCTTAAATCGAAGAAAAGTTTTATTTTATATTTTTCTTTCTCCTTCAAATAGTCCTGAGAAATTTTAAGATATTTAATTTTTCTCGTTTATAGAAAACAAAAAGGAATGAAATATTTTATATTAAAGAAAAATCTGAAAACAAAACCAATGACCATAAACACTTTAAGGCAACAGCAGGTGAATGTTGGAAAAAAACGTATTGATTACAAATTTACTTAAGGTCTGTTCAAAGCTGACTTATTAATATTCATAACTTGACTAAAGTAAGAAAAAAAATTGAAGAAAAAAATCTAAAGACGCAACAATAAATTTTTAAATAAAATAAAAAAAGGGAGAGGATAAAGGGGAGATTATAAAATATATTACAGTCCCTGTAAAATTTTGTTTTAAATAAAATTGTCCCATTTTTATTATGACTATATACGTTAGTATGAAGCCCTCATTAAGGATATTTTTTGCATAAAAACCTTACCTTTTGAATTTTTAAACACATCTTGTATTGATTTTTAAGCTCATTTTCAAAAATAAAATATCTCTGGTTAAAATATAAATTTTCTTGATATAAGACATAAATCTTTGGGATTTCTATAGCTGCTAATAAAATGCCAATATTAATTTAAATTTCAATAGTTTTTATAACACCAAGGGAAAGAAACAAAATCAACCACGAATTATTTACTTCAAGTCTATAGCAAAAGAAAGATTTTATCCTTTTTCTTCTAAAGCAATAAGGTAATTCTTCTGAAAAATACACAAGTTTATAAGAATCTCAAAATAATATTTTCTTAGCATACTTTTAGGTATAAATTGTAAATATCATTTTTAAAAATATTTGTACTTCTTTTTCTATCTCTCTCCTTTTAGATTTGAACTATCAACAGTAGTAGTCATCATTTCAACACATAATAAACCTATAATCTTAACACAAAATCACTAGGAGAATTTCAATGAAATGTTGCTGTTTTACAGACTTCAGGCTGTATTTGTTAAAGAATGAAAAAAAGGAAACAAATACAATGGCCATCAATATAACACAAAAAAAGCCTAAGGGATATAAAAAAGTATTGAAATATTGACCAGTTTGTTAGCAAAGAATATAGAAATTTTATAAATCAAATCATGGCAATATAACAAGTAATTTAACAAATAGAAGTCTGCAGAAAATAAAGAAAAGTTAAGAATTTAAAATTTTTTTTCTCTAAATTTCTAAGAAAATATACAAATCAAAAGATAATACGTATTAGACCGGAGACAAAAACAAAAACAATACTAAAGACTAAACAATAAAAAAGCCGTTACGAGAAACCATGTTCGAAAGCTCTTTTTTCTTTTAAAAGAAACTCCCTTCTAACCTACTTAATGCAAGCTTTTGTAGTACAATTTTCTTTAGCTAAACAGTTAAAAAAATATACTAAATTTCACTTCTCTCGACCACATTTCTTTTAAAGAAACATTTTTTTTAAATTTTTAGGCGAAATAAGCATCTGAAAAAATGGCACATTCATTGTGTATGCCATTTGTGAGGTGCCAGGCAAATGAACTTTTCATTTTTATGCAAACAATTGTCAACCAGAGACTTGCTGACACGTTTTTTGTTTTGTTGTTGTTGTGACTTTTGTTGGGATTTAAAATGTGAAGCCAACCATCAAACTAGAGAAGGAGTTAAATAAAATGGCACCTACATACTACAGTTAAATTTTAATAGGGGAAAAGTTAACACATATAGCAGGAAAAATGCTGTTGCTGTAATGAAAAACTTTAACATATAGTAGCTTCACTCTGATTATACTCGGCTAGGGACAGGCTTAGATATTGGATTATAATCTAGACTATGTTTTAAACTAAATTTTAGTCTAGACTACTAGTTGGTTGGCTAGACCATAAGCTAAACTATGATCTAGTTTATGCACTAAGATATTTTAAGATATTAGCTAAACCTAACTATGCTACACTCTTAACTACTATATTGTCTATACTTTGAATATTGGAAAAACTGTGTACTGGTCTTAACTATACTATTAGGTACACTATACACCAAGCCAGAGCTAGGCTACAGATGTGGCTATAGGCTAGACCAATTACCAATAACCATTGCCAAGATTTTTATATATGCTATTGGATAATTTCCTAAATAGACTATTGGCTAATTTATTTATAAGGCTATTTGCTTTACTGCTAATAAGGCTTTTTACTGGGTTATGCTAAATAGGCTGAACCCTTATTTTTAACATTTGCTACGATATTGTTAAGATATTGATAATATTACTAACTACGTTATTGTGTTTGTCTTGGCTATTTTCTTGAATATTGGTTAAGATAATGGCTACAGACTGTTCTAATAACTACACTATTAGCTGTATAATTGAGGAGACTATTGGCTATTACATTTACAAAGCTATTTGCTGTACTGTTGGTGATGCTTTCTTCAGGATTATTAGTTGCACTATTCACTAAAATATTGGATAAGTGTTGACTGGGTCTAGCTGAACTTTTAACTATATTTGCTAGAAATTTTAATATTCCAGTCAATATTCTAGCTGATTTATTGACTAGATTACTTAGCTTTATAAACGATCATTGCCTATGCTATTAGCTTGGCTAGGATAATGGCTATCTGACGATCTATTGACTAGACTATTGGTCACACTCTTGACAAAGGTATCGACTGGACTATTAATTTTGCATTTAGTTAGACCACTTGCAAGACTATTGGCTAGTTTATTGACAAGACTATATCGTTAACTAGGGATTTTTTCAATTTTTTGGAATGTGTTCGCTAAATTTTTGACTAGGCTATAGAGTCGAATACGCTATTATTTTGACCACTTTTAAGCTATTAACTAAGCTTAAGTAGCTTGAAATTTCAACAGTACTATTGGCTGGGCTACTAGATTGTTTGCAAGACTACTGGCTAGACTAATGACTAGAATATTGGCTATTGAATATATTATATATATGAACATTGCCTTTGCTATTAATTACGATATTATTCAGGCTTTAAAGTAAGCTACTGGCTGTATTCTTATCGTTTTTACTACACAAATCTTCACGCAGTTAGCTAAACTATTAACCAGGTCTGATAAGCCTAGATAGACTATATGCTGTGCTATTGATTTGACAATTTACTAAGCTATTGAGTAAATTACTGTCTTCTACTGTCTTCGACTACTAGCTAGGATATTACCAAGCCTAATGTCTATGGTAGTAGTTTGATTATTGTCTATACTAGTTTCTAAGCTATTGGTAAGACTATCGACTGCGCTAGCTATGAGCAGAGCTGTAGGCTAGACCATGGGATATGTTTTTTGTTAGGCTAATGAGAATTATAATTAATATTTATATTAGGTTGATAAAGATTTTACATATGCAAAAGTTTTGTCAAATGCCCACAATAGTGAAGTTTTTACTTTGACGGTCTTTACAAACCTAGGAGATATTTTCAGCAATACGAGTTGGGGTTTGTCCGGGCTATAGGGTTAGTTGTTCATACACATAATATGAACCTAGCCTAATGGGCATAATCAGTCCACTTTATCTACTCATATTTCAATAAACTTAACTAATTTGTAATTTGTATCCTGATTAATAGCTGTTCAAAATGGAGACCCATATTGGGAATCATAATTCGGGACCCAAATTTTTGCAATAGACAAAATTTTGGTAGATAAAAGGGACTGTGGCGGGTATCGATTACTTCACACCAATATTGTGCTTGATAATCTGGCTCAAAATAGATGCTTAGATTTTAATATTCTTTGTTTAGGTTTAAAAGGAAACAATAATGCTGATGTAGTATATTGTAGCACAGAAAATACGTATTCCATTTCGGTGGTGCCCATTTATAGTGCGTAAGCTCTGGTTTATTTCTGACAATTAGAGACAACAAAGCAATTTTCGATTGTAACTTGTTTATGATTCGTTGAACCAGCTATCGGTTGACAGCGATGTAACGGCATCTAATACCTCAGAGTTTTCTGTTCTACATGTTCTAGCTTACCCTAAAATCCTGGTTCAGGAAATTTAGCTCTCCAAAGCTGCATTATGAAGTATTATGAACGCTCTTTTTTAGGTTTCAACGAAATAAAAATCAATAAGATACCAAGAATGCTGTTGAAGTGTGCTGCGGTACAGAAATTTGTTTTCCCTTCTACTGGTGTCTAATTATAAATTCAATCTCAAAAGCGCTGACTTTTTACTGATCCTGTAATTGGTAACCTCTTACAAAAAGATGATCAGATTACAAGGATGTAAATAAATTATGTTTAAAAAATTAGAGCATACTTTAAGGCTTGTTGCTTTTATTATAATAAAAGAAAATTTGTACTAACAAATTACTTGCATTTGTTATTAAAGCATGTAAAGATTTTTTTTGCATTTAAAATTGCAATTATTAAAGTAATTGTGAAAAAAGTGATAAAGTTTATGATTATGTAATGCATTTACATTTTGAGTTCAACGAAATATCTTGTAAGATATCAGAAAAAAATTTCGTCAAATTTCTTACAAAAATTATTACCTTATATTTTTTAATTAACACAGTTGTTTGATTTTATATCAAAATTTTATTAATATATTCAAGCAATTCAATGTTTAATGTTTAATTCATTCAATAATTTAATTAATTTAATAAATTCTTTAATTGAAGAAATTTTTTTGTTTTCTCAATTTTTAAAGTTTTTAGTAATTGATACAATAATTTTGGTGAGAATTGTAAATTAAACAATTTTTAATTGAATTAATTATTTTGGTGACTTTTTTCTGTGTGTAAATGAATTTGTTTTTACATTTTAAACTTTTATAATTTAGTTCCTCTAAGCAATATGTTTTAGAGCGGATACTTGCCTGAATCTGCGAAGTCTCAGGATTATAAAAACATAATGCTTTTATTTTATTAAATCCAAACTATTTAATCGTAAACATAATACTTCGAATATAAATCAAAATTAATTTTGGTCGAAATTTTTTGAACCCTGGATCAGCCAAATTCAAGTCGGAAAAACTTTAGTAAAGCAAGGATAAATTCAGCAAATAGTATATCATAAAGAAATTCATAATTTATCAATTATAATACCATATAATGATTTACAATACTAAATAAAATACTAGACTTGGCAACTAAAACGTTTCAGAATAAAAACTGTAAAACACACTGAACATGTGTATCATGAATAACTGACAAGGATTGAACACAGTTGAAAAATTTCTAAATATTAACAAAACTTCTTTAAAATGGTATGAAAAATGTGCTCAAAACATTTAATCCTGAATTTTTAGACTTATAACTTTAAAGAAAAAAAGAAAAAAAACATATGTGTATTTCTTAGTTTTACAAAAGTATAAAATATTTTTGATGCCGCCTATAGGTACTGAAATATTTACATTTGAGAATGTAAAAATAAATTCGTTCACCTGCATTATTATCCGTAACTACGTGCTGAATTTTGTTTTAGTAGCTTAATTAATTTTTATTAAAATAAAAATTTAACAAAATTCATGCAAATGCAAAAATAAAATTTATTATCAAAACACATGTTGACTTAATAAAATATAAAGGGTACACGATTACCGAAAGGAACTCTGTTGTAGACTATATGATCGCAAAAAATAACATGCATTTTAAGGGAAAATCTCTACTTCTCTGGTTTAAATGCGACTCATTTAAAAAATTGTTTAGTATCTTTTATCTGAAAAGTTAAAAAAGATAATCTGAAGACCTATAAATTTAAATAACTGCCTAATAGGAATGATAGAAAAATGAAAAGGCAAAGGAGAGGAGGAAAATTATTGAGATAATATAAAGTACCTACTATCGAACTTTTTACAACATCTTAGTTTGAAATTCAATATCACATATGTTATGGAAATATGTAGTAGATAAGTACAACTGGTTCGAAAACACTTTATTCATAACAAATGGCTTTTTTAACAAAGAAATATACGCAAATGATTACACTATGAAATTGTCCCTTTCGATCATTAGAAAGTACAATTAATTCTAATTTTCTGGCCTGATCTCTCTTCTCATTATTACCACAGAAATGTAGTTAAGTGGTATGAAACAAATAGTACCGTTGTGTAACTAAATTGTGCAAAACTTGGGCTATTTGAAATGTATTTGGTATAAACCAATATATTTCATACATTTGGGTATTAAAAAAAAAACCAAGAAAAAAAAAAGCTAAAATAAATTATAAAAGGAAGTGATCCCATTTCAACAAAAAAGTAACATATAATAAAACTTGTATTCAGTGGACCCATTCCAAGAAAAAAGTAAATTATAATAAAACTTGTATTCAGGCTATTTCAGAAAATATTAAGCATTTCATTAAAAATTAATAAAAAAAATATTTTTTTTTAATTAAAACTGGAAGATGATTGTTTTAACAGGACAAAATTTTAAAAAGATTAACCGACAGATTTTTATAAGCTGAATTATATACAATAATTTTACATTTATTATTTTATAAGTTAGAAGAACAAAATAAATTTCCTTAAAAAATTTTATAATAAGAATAATAAAGCAATCTCTCAGCTTCACTTGGGGATTTTCATAAAAATTATATATATATATTTTTTTAATGTATATATTGTATAGTGCTTCGTAAATTCTATGCTACTGCCTTTTAAAAACACCTACATTATTGTGCGTCCTGCGGGTTAAATTTTAGCTGTTTTATTATGATTATTTTTTCACTTTTGTTTTTCAAGTGAAATTTAGCATTTATTTGTTTTTTTACTTAAGGCTTTTTGTTTAAATATAATTTCTCAGAAGCTTTACATAGTTCCAGCAGTTTTATAATGTCACACTTGTGGGACATATAATGATTTAAAAACAATAAAAAATAATCCACGGAATAATAATAATGAAAGTCGACCTAAAACTTTTTTGTTGGAATAATGTAAAGTAATCATAAGTAGTTACAAAAAGAGAAATTAAATTAATTTAATAATAATAATTAATTTAATAAATTTAATTCAAAAGTATTAAATTTAAAAGTTCTTTAAGTTGCAACTATTTTATAATAAATTTTAAAATAAGTTTGAGTGTTATTAACAAATTAATATTAATCATACGCCTAGTATTAATCAAATGTAATAAATTAAAATAAAAATCCCTATTTTCTTAAACTAAATTTGAGCCCTGGAAGCATATTTATATTAATACATATTTCCCATAATTTGTTTCATTTTAAATATCCTTTTTTTGTGTCCAAATCACTGCCCCTGTCATTTCATATGCTCCGCTACATATCATAACTTTATAACTAAAATACAAATTGCTCAATTATTTTTCTACTTCATAACAATTGATTTGACCTCTGGCCATCAATGTTCAATTTCTCGGACAAATGTTTAACTGTCAATGTGTCATGTAGCAAAATATCAAACAGGAAATTTCATTAAAATTGAAAAGTTTCAAACAAACACACGCACACTATTGATGGAGAGTTCAGTGAAATATTGGTCATTGTAAATGTCTAAAAAAACATTAAAGAAAGTAATTAAATTTATAGAAATGAAAAAAATAAGGAAAATAAATTATAAGATGTAAACAAATGAAAGAAAGCAAAAGAAAAAAGGACATTATTTTAAAGGACTCACTTATATAACTACAACAGCTATTCTAAAGAAATTGTTGAATTCTGCCATAGTGAAATGTATGCAAATTTTCCTTCAATAGTGGAAGGGAAGTAAATCGGACTGCAGGATATCTAGAGCATTATGGCCTAATCTTAAACCAGCAGATTCGAAGCATTCAAACTTTTGCAGGACGTGCGATGATGTGGAGAGGCTGGAGACAGTGTAGCATATACTCTGTCACTGTGTAGGGCTTCAGCGAATTAGACTGAGGTAGTTTGAGAGCCATATTCTGCATGAACTAGAGGAGGTTGCAGGTGAAGTACTCGGCAACCTAGTAGGGTTCGTAATGGGAATAAAGTGGCTTAGAGGTAGTCATAGTTGATTTGATGGGTCTTAGATTCCACACCTTTTTTATTTTTCTGATATTTATCTATCTTTGTTTTCAATCATTTGTTACATTCTACTAGGATTTTTCGTTTTCTTTATCTATCAGCTTTCCCTCTTATCTGCAAAGGATCACAATGGATCGAATGGTCTCTGGGTGGAGGCGTTAAGACGCCGCCCTTTTTAACCTAATCTAACCTTCTTTCAACACTGCAAAGTATCACAATTGCTTGTTTCTTTTTTTAACTAAATCTTAACTGCTTTAGGATTATGTTTCAGTTATTGGAGACAACGTTTTCTGTTTATATCTTTTTTTTATTTAATTATGCAAATAAAAGTACTAACAATTGTGAATGTTGGCAAACTAAATTTTTTTAACTCAAAGTGGAAATGTAAATAGCATGATATAAAATCTCAAAACACAAAACCAAATAAGAATTTTTGCAACACCATTATGAAATTTTCTTTTTCAAGCAAAAACAAAAGGAATTTGTAAAAGAGAAGTGATAGAAAATATTTTTGCAAAACTTTATGGATTTAAAATGATCAAAAGCATTTTTTTTGATGTAACAATTATAAAAGGGAAAATTTAATGGAAATGCAAATTTAACTCAGGAATTATCTTAACGTTTCACATTGAGGTAAAAGAGGTCAAAAATGACGCTTTATTCAGGGAAAGATAATATAAATATTTTTGTATTTACATACAGAATAAATTTTTGGAATGTTAGTACTTTTTTTGTTCGTTACTTTTTAAGCTTTCAAACTAAATATCATTTTGAACGTATCGACTTCAAATTTACTTTATTCGATAGATAATTTTATTTCTCAACTAGTTATAAAAGACATGATAAAATAGGTCGAAAATGTTGAGTTATATATGGAAAAACTTGACTAAAATATTGCAAAATTGAGATACTTCAAATTTTAAATGCATATAACTCGAAAAATTTGTGAAAATTTAGTAAAGAATAAAAATTTAGACAGTGATTAAAAAGTATCAAAGATAGTCTTCTTTGATTCCCCAATAGCTTTCTAAAATTGTCTTACCAAACTTGAAATTTTACTCTCCTCTGCTATAGCTATGTGAATTTTTATCTAAATCTAACCAGACAATTAAAAGTTACAGATTTATTTTAAAAAATTTTCGATTCTGCCCCACTGTATAATGTTTGATAAAGCAATAAAGTAAAAAGCAACTGGAGTTTTTTCACAAGAATTTTAGTTTCTCAAATCGAGCTAAAAATGTGCACGATTTTTTCCCAGGATATTAAAAAAGAAATTTTTCAGAAAAATTTGAGAACAAACAATCTTAAGTTCCATTTTATTAAAATTCAGAATTAGTAAATTTTAAAACAATTTTCAAAAAATAATAAAAATATATAAAATTATCAAATACTTGAGGAAGAACACACTAAAGTATCTGAAGTTGATGGGTCTATTTTAAAATTTTGTAGCCGCTGTGTAATTGCATAAGTATCAAGTCTTCATCGAGTCTAACAAAATAGCTAGCATGCAACTATTTCCCAGTTTCTTTCTTCACGGCTATCGGGGGGATTCGCTGCTATTTTGTATAGATCAAAAGTTGGCAAGCATTGAAATATTATTTTATTTTGTCCGTGCTGCGGTTTTAGAGAATATTGAGATAGTAACAGAGAGATACATAGTAAGAGACAGGAAGAGAGACAAAAATGAAAAAGATAGCAACGGACATTCAGATTTATAGAACCGACTATGAACTTTATGCTAGCGCAGTATTTTTTTCCTGTCAACCATGATCATAAAAAGAAAAGCGAATATACATTTGTGTATGATCCCAGGAACAACTACCCTCTTCAGCTTGATTCACCAGGAAGCAACAAAACGAATGCTTGCTTAGAGCTTCATTTTATTACTCTGATGGTTTATTAAAAATATTAAAGATAAAAAACTATTCAAGTAATTTAAACATACACAGAAAACATTTTTAGTTCTGGCCAATGGCAAATACTTACCAAAGCAGTTTTTTGGTAATGTAGCGTCATTATTATTTGCTTTCTATGTATTATATAAATAATAATACTCAATAGTATAATAGCATAGTAATACTGCAATCACGTGGATCAGTTGGCTAGAGCGCTAGATTAACAGCAACAATAAGTTTGTTAATTCAACCCCATTCTGATGCTGTTAATTTTTTTTAATGTCTAAAAGGATATTTTTTACTAACTTTTTTCACTTACAAAATTAAGTGGAAAATGGTGTTAGTCACTATTAACGAATGGTTAAGTTGTGACCAAGTTCAAATCTCACCGACTGCAAAATTTTTCTGTTGTTTTTCCTAGTATTCCTATTTTCATTTAGGTACATATTTTTAAAAATTTCTAGTTATTCAGGCAAAACAAGTAGTTTATTTTGTTCCCAATTATACCTCCTTGCTTAACAGGAAAGCAAAGTTTTTGGTGGATAGTTAAAAAAAATATAATTTATATCAAATTATTTAAATGTTGCAAAAAAAGATAAAAGTAACGAGGTTCAAAATATTTGAAAAAAAATTAAAATTTTAAAATTCTATTCTAAAAGCAAAAAACAAAAAAATCGGGTTT
Source organism: Protocalliphora azurea (assembly GCA_932274085.1). Lineage (NCBI taxonomy): Eukaryota > Metazoa > Arthropoda > Insecta > Diptera > Calliphoridae > Protocalliphora > Protocalliphora azurea. The sequence goes on from OW026523.1 coordinate 4,364,445, forward strand.
AACTGAGGATCAAAAACTGATTCATAAAAAAATAATTAAATAATAAATAATAAATAAAAAAAATAATTATGTATATATATATATATATATATATATATATATATATATATATATATATGTATATATATATATATATAATGTCAAAAAAATGGGTTCAGACGGAGGTTGAACTCAGGCTCAAAGCAGTCAAAAATATCAAAAACAAAAGTTTTATGTTAATTGGGTTTCATGATATATAAAAATTAATAAAAAAATATATTTATATATTCCAAAAAAAATTAAGTTTAGAACAAAAGTTAAAAAAGGATTTTAAAATGTAAAAATAATTTATACGTACTCACAGGATATTAAAAAAACAAAATAGTAATAATAAAAATTAAACGCAACACTATTTAATTTTTATTTCGGGCAGAATGACAATGTTAGCGATCAGCAAAAAAAAAAAAAAAAAAAAAAAACCGTTGACCATAAAGGCCGGTTTTTAGAACCTTGTTTTTATGGAAAATTTTGGAAATTTTGGAAAATTTCAGTTTTTTCGGCACATTACAAGCACAGACATATCGAAAATTGCAATTACCAAAATCTTTATCACAAATATATATATTTTTGAGATTTGAACTGTATTATTATAAAACCAGGGCGTCTGGTTTTATAATAATACAGTGCTAAAAGCAGTTAAATTTAAATATATTTAAATATAGTGGTGAAAAAAAAAAATTAAATTAAAAATAAATAATAAAAACAATGAAAAGTAAATAAAAAAAATGATTTTTGAGCTATAATCGCCCCTGCAATTTTAATTTAAGAAACTGTTTAATTACTTTTCTAAAGTTTGTGAAATTTATTTATATTTTTTTATTTCGATATCTAAAAAAATATTAATATTGAGTTCTCAGTAGAAAAAAAAGCAAATCCTAGACTTTTGATTTTTATTGCTATTGATACAAAATTTTGTCAATTTTTTTCGGTATCCATTTTTATTACGAAAAGCTAATTTCCAAAATTCATTTAAGCGCCACATTTCACATTTTAACAAAACATTACTTTTATGTTACATTCAAAATTATTTAATCCCTAAAGAAGTTACATATTATTGTTCGTACTACTACCATAAGTATTTTTAATGTGTAATTTCATTTTGATAATCATAATATGTCCAAGTTAATCTATGTAAAAATGTTAGCAAAATCTTTTGTATATTATCACACTCTGCGTATGATTAATAATATTTAGATACAATTTTTATCACTCATACGACTAGGTTAGTTTTGAGATTTTTAGACAATAAAACCATTTTTCTTTGCATTATTTTAAACAAGAGCAATAATGGGTGGTCCGAAGTGCTTTTTGTCATTTTTGAAACGCTATGAAATCACTAGTTTTTGTACTATAAAAAAATTTATTTGTACTTTTGGAGCAAATAAAAATTAATGTTGTGCCTTTATCCACTTTGGAGTAATCACTTCTACATAGAGATTTGCAGACGAATCTAATAAATCCTGATTTATGTGAGGCATAATATTTCTCAAAATGGTTCAGTTATAGCAAAAACATATATCAAAATCTGTAGTATCAAAGCTACACTAATTAAATTTTGGAACCATATACGGCAATGACTGATCACTAGAAATAGCCAAATAAATTAAAAATTTGTCAATCTCTATGTCACCATAAAATTTTAGTTAATCTGTAAAAAATGTTAGCAAAATATTTTGTATATTACTCATTTGTTTTACACTATTATAACTAAACCAAAAATTGTGTTTCTTTAATAATAAAAACAAAAGTAAAGGGAAAAAATCATACTCTGCGTATGATTAATACTATGTAAATACAATTTATATCAATCATACGACTACGTTAGTTTTGAGATTTTTAGACAAGAAAACAATTTTTCTTTGCATTATTTTACACAAGAGCAATAATGGGTGGTCCGAAGTGCTTTTTGTCATTTCTGAAACGCTATGATATCATTAGTTTTTGTACTATGAAAAAAATTTATTTATACTTTTGACGCAAACAAAAAATAATGTTGAGCCTTGAGCTACATACTAATGTATGTCCTACACAGAGATTTGCAGATAAATCTAATAAACCCTGATTTATGTGGGGCATAATATTTCTCAAAATGGTTTAGTTATAGCAAAAACATCAAAATCTCAAAATCTGTAGTATCAAAGCTACACTACACTAGAAATAGCTAAATAAATTAAAAACTTGTCAATCTCTATGTCATCATAAAATTTTAGTTAATTCTGACTATGGTAACTGGTACTAATTGCTGTTACTAGCTAAATTTCACTAAGAAATGATCGATTTTGTTTCGATTTAACTTCAACATATTATGCAATTTTGGGGGATTTAAAATGTAATGTTTTTTATTAATTTCATTTTATTATAAGTTTTGTAAAATAAGTTATATGTTTATGATTTATTTAAATTTAGTTATTTAAATTGAACTATAACTAATGTAACCTGCAATTATATTTTTATTAGATTAATTGGGCCTTATATACTCGTACTCTACTGAATTTTTAATAAATAAATAAAAAATAAATAAAAATAATTGAGGGTGATATCTCTAAGCAGCATCATTTAGAAATTATCCTTAATATACCAGCAAATAACTAACCGAAAAAAATACTAACTTTTTAACTAATTAAAAAAAAAAAAAATATGTCTAAGTACATCTTGATACTTGAATTGCTCTAAATAAAAAATAACTAGGGGTATCATGCTCAGAATAATTTCAACATACCAGGTTTTACAATACTTTCTAATTGTTGCTCAATTATATTGAATATTTAGAAGGTATTCAGATGATAATTTATTATCATACAAATATATAATTTGTAATAATATAATTTATAATTTACTCTTATTTGTATTATAGTGATCCCGTGATTATATTTTAGTTAAATTTTGTGCAAAAATATTTCGCAACTCTTAATTTGCTAGCAATATCGGTGGAAAAATATGAAATATGAAATTCTATATATAAATAATATATATAAAATTCTCGTGTCACGGTGTTTGTAATTGAACTCCTCCGAAACGGATTGACCGATTTTTATGAAATTTTGTATGTATATTTATTTGGTATGAGAATAGTTCGTAAAGTATATTTCATATCACTAGGGGGTGTAAAATAGGCAACAAAGGATAAAAACTCGCCCTTCCTAGGACTTCTTAACTAATAAATTGATTTTCTTGAACTGTAGCCTATAATTTTATTATTTTGGCAGGCGTATAGTGTAAAACCTATATATATAGCTTATAAATTTTATTATTTAGGACTGGAAATAGTGCAAGAGGGGTAAAGGCTTCCCCTCCTTATATGCTCTTAACTAATCAATCAGTTTTCTTTAAATTTTGCATGCAGACACTGCAATATGTGAAATGAACTTAAAGTAATACAGTTTTCAACATTTAGATCGTAAAATAGGGCAAAACGGGTAAAAGCTCCCCCTACCCATGTTTTCTTAATTAATTATCCGATGATAGTTTCAACACATAGAGCGTAAAGTAAAGCAAACAGGAAGAAAGTAAGGCCACCCATCCCCACACACTTACAATACATTCATTGCAATACCAAGATTGGTGTGACTTTATGCCCTATATGTATCTTAAATGAAATATAATTATTTGTTTATGGATTGCAAAAAAAAATAAAAGAAACAGTTTCAACGTGTATACGGGCAAGCAACTGTTTTTCTAAAGTTATTTTATATATTATCATAAAACTCTCTAGTTTTTTTCTGTTTAAGGCCCTGAAGGTGTATTTTATGGCTTTCATGTACAATAATATCTACCTTTGTTGAGAAATATAACTAGACAATATTGAGGCTGTTTTGCAAAATTTCTTATAGCTAAGTTATTTGTAAACAGATTTCCCTAAGTTGCAGTACCAAGATTGTCGGGACTATATGATACACATAAACTTAAAAAGAAATATAACATTAGACTCTATACTTAAAAAAGTCTATTTCAACATACACACGGTCAGACAAAAAATTTTCAAACGATATATTTAATCATTTGAGTCAAGAATAGTTTCCCTCTTTAGATTCTGAGGCACATTTTAAGACGTTTGTATTAAATGACAAACTTCTATATGCCCTTCATTTTTTGTGAAGGGTATAAAAAGTACCACTATGAAAAAATTATCTTTCTATTTTTTTGTCTTGGTGTTCTTAAGTATATTTACTTTTCTACGTTTACTGTATTTAAACTTATATTATTTTAAAGTTGCGTAAAATAACATATGACATTAACTTTATAAATAAGATGAAACCAACATAAGGAAGAAAAAAAAAAATAATAAAATAAAAATATGTTTTGCTTTTGGTATTCTACAAGCGGGTTAAAATGGAAATTATCACTTTATTAATGAAATGTTAGATAATTTTAAGGATAAAATGACTGACTTATATAAACCTTATTATATAGATAAATTGGATTTTCAGAAGGTGTAGCAATATAATTTTTCATAAATATAACATATTAATTTTTTTTAGTTAATTTAATTTTTACTGAATTTTAAATTCATTTTGTAGACCTAAACAATTTTAGTAATTTTTATTGCAGTCAATGTTATGTAAACATTAAATGGATGTAAGTGAAGTATGTGTGTATATATTTACCCGACTTATAAACTTTTCAGTTTGTGTACAATTTTTTTTCTTTCAGCATTAAAGTATGCTTAAGTTTCGTCATGTGTGTGGTTGGAGTAAGTAAATGTAATTGTAATTGTATGACGACAACGTGTGTTGTAGTCATAGTAAAAAAAATTTTTTTTTCAAAAACTTTATCTTTAATACTTTGCATAATTAAAAATATAAACTTTAAATTGAACTAAATAAGATGTCAGAACAAGTGGAAGTATAAAAAAGAGGTTATAGATAAAATAATGATTATAAAGAAAAGAAAAAGTGAAAAATTATAATATTAATAAGATTTTCTATACTTTCTTTTAAACAGCTTAAGGCTTAAATATTTGAAAAGAAAGATAATTGAGAATTCATTAAAATTATATGTAATATATTTCCTTAGACAATGCCTTTACTTAAAATTCATTTTTCTTAGTTCTTTGTGAAAAATTTGGATAATTCAATAAAAGGTCGATAGCTTGAATATTTAAACAAATATTTTTTTATATTAAAATTCAAAAAGTAATAATTAAAAAGTTTATATAAGTAAACAACAAGAAACTTTATCATCAATGACTTGATTTAAAAACAATTAAGTAAATTCCTTTAAACTGCTTATTCAAAGTGATCCCCAAACAGCCACTTAACACTTAAAGTTAAAACACAAAAAGGATAATAAATATAAAAATGAAGAAACAACAGATTATCTTTACTAACGCAACTTTTGTTAATTTCAATTAAAATGAAACTTTTTTTAAAAGAAAACGAAGCAGCAAAAACCTAAAACTTACACGGAATATAAAGCCAGAAATGAAAAGTTAAGTACCTTTTTTCCTCATTGCCTCTATATTCCCTTTTATTGAGTTTTCGAAGACATTAAGTGGTTGTGAACTTTTAATAACTCTATATGTATTGTATCGAAAAGATAAAGTCCTAAATAAACCTACAGTTTTAAAGCTTAAAGGTAGCTGGTTGTAAGAATACATGTTGAAAGCGTAAATAAAATAAAAAAAATCTGGAGCAAAAACTTAAGTATCTTCTAAACTTTTATGCGATTTTTTAACTAAAACTTTTAACTATGAAAAATTATTAAAGTGTGTGAAACTTATGCTATAATAAAGAATATTTTAATTTAAGGAAGGTTTAAGTTCGTCTTCTATTTCTTACGAAAATTGAGAAGTTTTTTTTATACCAAAATGTACTAGGCCCATGATTTTTAATTGCTAGTAAGGAATTGAAGATTAGTATTTTTATTACTTTTTCTGTACTCAGCTCAATAAAACGCATTGTTTGTGTGGTTTTGCTACAATTTTTTGTTTTGTTTTTTTTAACGGGACTCCCTAATATAATGGAATGAAGATTTTGATTTAAAGATTTGATATTATTGTTAAAACTAAAAACATTGGTCACATAATTCAGTTTAGAATATTATTTCGAGTCTATGAATATTATTTCGAGTCATTAAAAAAATGTAGGTCGTAGAGAAAATATTTCAGATTATAACCAGGAAATAACAAATACGGCTAAGATAATATAATTAATCATCATTTAACCTATATTGGGAGGATATTATTCAGCAGTGATAGTTTTTTTATACCGTTCATTTTGAATACCTTTTAGTCACTATATCCGTTTCTAAAAGTAAAACTTTTTCTAAATACATAATTAACATACTCACAGAAAAGATTTTAGAAAATTCATAGTTTTGTTAAGAGTGATTAATAAGATTATTCATACGACTCAGTCTTAGCTTTGTATTCTGTTAACAAAGTCAAAAGAAATTTTCTTACTTAACATTCCTGTTAAATACAAATTGTGACTTTTTACACAGACTTTTTTTCTTTTTATAATTAATAAAAATAGAAATACAAAGAGAAAATATGAAGAAAAATTTTTTACTTCAAGAAAAATTAATGAGAGCAGAAAAAATATAAAGTGAATACCAATGATGATATTCTTTTATATGCAAAATAATAATTTGTAGCGCTTTTTACCAGTTTATTGCAAACAAATTGGCACATTTTCATAGTCACATTTCTTGTGATCCACAACACACCAGGACTTAATTTCGACAATATAAAATAGTACAGTTTTATTTTTTGAGTAAGAAAGTTAGGATTGTATTCACAATTTATATGTTCTGAAAATTTTTCAGTTAAAATATTTGCCCAATTCATAATTTCATTATTAAATTATTTGTTAAGATATTATGTGAAGAATAATAATATTTAATTTAATTTAATTTAATTCTCATATATTGTAACACCCACCCTAAAGAATCACTTTCTGAGTCGACTAAATAACGTCCGTCTATTTGACAGATTGTTGAACAAATTTTATTTTATTTTTTAATTTTCATTATTGATTAGAAATCTGTTTTATTATTTAACAAAATTTGAAAAACTAAAAGCATAAATAAAGAGATATATATTTACTAACTTTGAAATTGAATAAGTAAGCTTATTGTCTGAAATTTAAATAAGTTATTTGTTTTATTTATGACCTAAAGAGCTTCCTTTTAAAATTTTATTAAACTTTTGCAAACTGCTTAAAAGTTTTAAAGTTATTGTTGATTTTGTAAAACAAACCATCAATTAAAATCAATCATACGCACCCCGTAATAATTAAAAAATAAAATAGATAGAAACAAAAATTAAGTTAAACTACGAATTGTTTATTTCTATAATTAAATAAAGTTATATTTATTGTTATTGATTAAAATTTTAAATAAATGAAAAAAAAAAAGAAATAAAATTGCATCCTTTTTTTTTAATTTGAAATGCTAGATGGTCTGTAAGATTTTTAAATTTATTTTTGGTTTTATTCATATGCTGAGATATTTCCTATATTAATGCTTTCGAATGGTTGCAATAACTTTTGCAAAGGAAACTCGCTTGATACCTCCTATCTCAGTCTTCAATATCTTCCTTCATCTATGGATTGTTATTTTTATTCACTAAGGTTAGATTTTATATCCTAGCAGGTATAATTAGAAACAAAAATAAACTAATTATTTTTTGCCGGGATAACTAATTTATTTTAGTACCAGTTTTCCACAAATTTATATAGCTATTTTTAGAGTCTAGGGATACTCAAAAGTATTTACCTAAACGAAAATAAAAATTAAAAAAGAAACAAAAAAATATTGCCGTCAGTGGGATTTGAACTTGAACATAAATTAACCATTAACCATGACTAACATCTTACTCAGTACACCATCTCCAACTTAATTTTCAAAGTGACAGAAACTTTATTTAGTATAAAATATCTTTTAAGATATTTTTTTTATAAAAAACTAACAACAAGCTTCTGGTTGTTAATCCAGCGCTCTAACCAACTCATCCAAGTGATTGCAATATTACTGTGCTATTATAGTATTGAGTATTTATTTATTTAATATATAATAGGCAAATGATAATGATGCCTCACTACCGAGAAACTACTTTAATAAGTAGTTGCCATTACCGGAAATCAAAAAGTGTTTGCTTGGTTATTATATATCCAATAACAATGCCTTAAAAAATTATTGTAATTTTGTAAGTTTTATAGAAGAAATTGGAATAAAACGCAGTTAAACTCTAAAGATTATTGGAAAATTTAATATTTTCTAGATATTGTTTTAAAACTTGCTTTTAATATTTGACCAAAACATAAAAGATGAATACGGTTGAAAAGTCTGATTAGTCTGTATTTCAAAAAAGTTTAAAAGGAGAAAATTAACAAAATAATAATAGTACTAGGGCTACATTTATAACTCAGAATTTTGGTGGAGTATTAAAAATTTTTTTTATAGCTGATTTACGATGTCCTCAAGAAAGCCTATAAAGTACTCTTTGCCATTTCTCGAGTGATTAATCGATTTAGCAGCATATAATGTTTTGACAGTTTTTTTTTTAACAAATATATGATTTTGTAAACGTGGTCTCAAAATTTTTATGAAGTAATATAATATGGTCTTCGGAAGTTATAGGTTAAAAGAAAAAATATGATAAAAACTATAGAACTGTAGAATATTTTTGAAGTATTTTAGCATTTACTTTACGACAATGTATTTTTGTAAGGAAATCGTCTTGAAAAGAAAAAAAAATCATTAAAAAGATTTATTAATGAAAGCCGACCTTTGGATAATGTAACTTTTACGTGATTATAAGAAATACTATTTAATAAGTAATTTCTGTATTTTATGTAATTCTTTCATGTTTTGTTCCATAAAAATTCTTCGACATTTCTAAGCATTTCTTTAACCAAGAATTGGATACAAATCCAGAAATAATTAAACAGATTATAGAAAATCTGGTTAGATTAAAGAAAGACTTCAATTTTGTTTCTAATTATTTATCTTTTTTCTCAAATTTCCATAATATTTATTGTTATAAAAAAAAAAAAAAAATAGTAATAGTATTATTTTTTTATTTGAAATTTCATATTATATGTTCTTTATTGACTAAAATCTTTTCTTTTAAAATCTTTTTAAATTTTTGTAAAATATTTTATAGTTTTAAAGTTATTATGGATTTTGTAAAATAATCCATTAATTAATATGAATCATACGCTCCCCTAAACAAATTTTAGTTTAAAAAATCTTTTAAAGCTTTTGCTTTAAAATGAAACCCTGGCTTATAATTGTCAGTTTTTTTAAATTTATTATTTCCTTTTTTAATTCAAATTGAAATCGCTTATAGAAAAAATACGCTTTTAAAAATTTTTATTTTATTTTTTTTTTCTTTTTTTTTTCAAAATTTTATATAGGCTTTTTCGCTAAAAGAAAATATACTTCTTTGAAAACTTTATTGATCATTCATTTTCAATTTGAATCTATTTTCAAATATTTGCTTTAGTTCCGATGTGATTAAAAGGATTACTATGTAATTTTGTTTGACTTTCATGTAAAAAATAAATTATTGCTTTGCTCTCCTGAAAACATAAAAAAGCAGCGCAATATTTAAATAGTTTTTCTAAATTGAAATAAAATATATAGAGCAAAACATATTTCTTTTATTTACTTATGCTTTTGTAAATGCTTGTGTTTATATTGTTTATGTATAAGTAAAGGTACATTATTTTCATTATAGCCATATTAAAAATATACAAAAGACAAAAAAGGGGCAGTCAAAATATTCACTGAACTATAACCGCCAACAAAACAGTCACGCTGCATTATTTTGTCCCTCTTTGCAGTTATATTTTCTTTATTTGGTATTTCCACAATAACAAAAGGAAAGGAACTATTGTTTGTTGGCTTTTTCGCTAGTAGTTTTAGTTTCGTATTTAATATTTTAAGATTTCTGTTGAAAATTGACAGAAGAATTATTTTGCTTTTTTAGGATAATCAAAACCCAATAAACATTTCTGTTAGAATTCCAGTTGAAACGAAATGTGTTTTTAGCCTTGAATCCAGTGCCAAGAAATACAAGTTTATTTGTATTGCACTTTATTTCAATTGCGTTCTCCAGTAAAAAGGAAATTCAAATTCAAGTCAAATTTAGTTTACTTGAAATTTTTTAATTTTTTCAATCATATTTCATTTGTTAAGTATTTTTATATTTGAATTTATATTGGATTCCAGCAAAATTTCCCAAGGCTTGAATTTTTGATATTTGTGTGCTTATTGGGAAATATTAATTTTGGAAAAAAAATATTTCTTGAATTTTCCTTTTAGCTTAACTAAAACTGTTTTTAGTTTAATTGTTTTTTCTTATTTTTTCCTCTTAAAAGTTTATTCTTACATAACATTTCTTCTCAAGATTTATCTTCTAAACACAAGTAATTTTGTAAAGAATACACACAACAAGAATCATTTAGGTGGCCATTATGAAGTATTATTTTACCATCCTTTTATTTTTTTTACTTAAAAGAGAAATTCTCCTAAGAGTTTTCTTCAAACTTTGTAAAGTATATGTATTCAGTGTTTGATTTGTTTATTTGTAAAAAATCTTTATTCATACTTTTATTGGAGTGGCCTAGTTGTGGTCGAAATATAAAACAATAATATATTTTTTCTTAACCGCTATATCAACATAAATACTATTAAGAAACCTACACAAATTTATATAAATGGTCAAAGTTTTGAAAGATATTCTTTTGAGTTTTAGAAGTTTTTTTTTTGTTTTAAGTGTACTAATTAATTTAACGTAGGATAATATGGTTGGTAATTAAGAAATCAATTAGTGTTTAATATATTTATGGAAAATAAAGTAATTATTAGATATATTTAGGCCATTAGCTGTAAAATAAAAATAGGGCTGACAATAAGTACGGTAATAAATAAATAAATGAAAAGTAGCAAAACAGTTGCCCTCAACTCAGACTGCAAGTCAAATATACATAGGTTTCATGGACATGTTCTTATTTTGGAGTATTCTCAAGTATCTATAATATAATACTGCACTTTGAAACCTCTCTATGGAGAAGAGGGGGCCAGTGTGGATATTTCAAATTTAGGTTTTTTAATCCATTTTAGCCGCAAATTTTTCATTTAGCTTTTGGCATTATTTAGCAGTTTTTAATAATATATTTAGCATTTTCTAGCATATTTCCATATAAAAACGAAATTTAAATATTGAAATTAAATATTTCTACCATTGTCTGAAAAATATACCGCCACAGCGGCTTGTCTTCTCGGATTAAACCTTTTCCTTGATGTATAGCTAATACGTGGTAGAGCAAAATTCCTGTCTTTCTAAGTCTAAGATTGCTGCTTTGTCTTTTGTGAGGATTGGCAGAAAATAGATTGGAAGTCAGTACTCTAGAATTTTCTGAGTTATAAAGCTGAAAGAAGGAAAGTTCGAGGTCCTAACAACGACTTAAAAGTAGGTGCCACCAGAACCATCTGTCTTTCTTGGAACTGTTCTTGTCTGGTTGTTTGTGAGGCCCCTTTATGGGATTTACGTGGTGGCTTACGGTTTCACGTGTTGACTGCTTGCAGTAACACGATCACGAGGTGATCAGGAGAGGGTAGCTTCAATCCCTAAGCAAGGGAATGTATCTTGGTCAGAAGACGATTATTTGTTGCAACCTGTATGTATAACAGCATACAGGGGCATTGGTTGGCGCATTATACTTTACCCGATGTTAAGACCACCACGGGGTAAGGCTATCATGGCAGGTACCCACGTTAATCTCTAACACATCTGTCTGCAAAATATAGACATTAACGAAAGTGCAGTCATTTCAATATCAGCACTTGTAAAAAGTCAATAAATTTAAAAAAATGGACAAGTATTAAATGTACAGTTGAAAGTATTATTTAGTACGTTTCGTGAATTAAAAAAAAAAAACGAAAAACTAGAAATCGTGTTAAATACAGCTAATGTTATCCCTAATATTACATGCGCTCCAAAAATATTAGACATATTTTTCTAGTTTTGAAGTTTTTGACCTTTTTGAAATGGCTATACTTGATGAAGCATTTAGTTCTTAAGAAAATATTATTACTTGTAAACAAGGCAATGAACTTGAAGTGGATCTTGAATGGAACTGATCATGCATGACTTTGTAAGCGGTCTAGATACAGTAATGTTACATATAAAGAGAAGAAGATTAAGAATTACAATCTACAGTGGGGTAGAATTGAAATTTTTTGGAAAAAAATCTGTAACGTCTAATCTGCTGGTTGGATTGGCATAAAATTGCACATAGACTTAAGTCCAGAGTTTTTTTTTATTTTTTTTTAACTAAAATGACATTTTTGTAAAAAAATTGTTTTTGGAGAAACTATAAAGATTTGATCTCGAATAAAATTTTGGTTTGTTAAGATTGCCATTGGCAAACTATTTAGAACCCACTGGAGTTTTCAAAACTGCATTCGATTTGCAGAACTAGTCTTTGGGATTTTAAAATATATAGACTAAATGCAAAATTTTGATTTACAATAGGTCAATTTCAGGTTGTTCTATAGTGATGTTAGATGCTAGTGCTTGTTTTTAGTTCTGAAATCAACTCTATTATCTGTACGATAAGAAGGTTCTTATTTATTTTATGGATAAGACAAGTGGGTAGAATCATATATTCTATATAGTTATACAAATTTCATTGCTAGTTATCAAGTGTTTTTAATTTTAAGTGAAATTAGTGCTGTATTAGAATTTATACAAGAGTGACTTACAATCACTCATCTGGACAATTTTATTTTTTTATATAACTATATATATTTTTACAGAACTCAGAAATATAAATTTCACAATATTACAATGTTATTTTAAATTTCCCTATAAATTTTCAAATATTACACAGAAGCAAATATTTTCGAAAAATTTCAATTAAATTAATAATCAGAATTTTAAAATGAATTCCATTATGTTAATAATTATATCATATTTTACATAGAAATGTCTTAAATCCAATTTCAATTACAAATAATATTTGATTAATTTTTTAATTGACTTTGTTGCGTCAAACTAATTAAAAGCTGATAAAATATTTCATTTATAGTAAAATAAATTGAATTTTGATGAATTGATATAATTAATAAATTATTTGAATAGTTTTTTCCCATCTTTGTTAAATACTTTAACAGACCATATTTTTTTGTGTATTAAATAATGTTTTTTTTTTTTTGAAGAACATATAACAAAACAACTCAAATAATATGCTTGACAATTTGGGTAATATTAAAATTGTTTTTCTTTCAAACTTAATTAAGGAAAATCATTTCTTTGTTATCAATTCTCGAATTCTATTATATTTTAGTATACAAGTAAAAGATTTGGTTGCCCTGTAATTACTGCAGAAGCAAATATAATAGCACTTCACTATTTGCACATTAGCTGAATAGCTCTATATTTTAATACAGTAATGACTTTAGAGCCAACCACTTACTTACCCTATATTATTACAAATAGTCATTTCAGAAAGTCATTATTTAGATATCATTATAATAACTAATTATCTCATTAACTCATTGATTGTAGAACATTACTTAAGTCATTGTTAATAAAAACAGTATCACCAGCTGCAATTTAGGTTAGAAATAACTAATGAATAAAAGAACATTTCTTTTTTGCTTTTTATTAACTTTAAAGGTAAAAACATTTTATAAATTTTAATTTCAAAAACTTAACAATAACCAAAAATGTAACTAAATTAAATGTAATAGAAATAAACTTTTTTTGATTAAAAATTTATTTATATGTAAAAATTGGCCTTTTCATATATCTATCCCTAACTTAAGTATATGAAGTGGTAACTGAATTTAAAAAAAAGCAACAAGTAGTTACTAAACAACTTCTGTGTAATGCAGAGCATATTTTGTTATCATTGAAAAGTACTGGTATATTAGTTTACAGTTAACTATAAATTTTTACTGTCAAATTCAACAACTAACTATTTACAAGTACAAACGCTTACATTTGATGCAATGTAGCAATTTATCTACAATTTGTTACTGTTTCATGGTCTGCTTAACTTGCAAAAATTTTTTGTTATCAAATTTGATATTTTACATTACAACATATTAAAAATATTATGGTTGCACTAGCTTTTGTTTTCATATTGAGTTTTCCTCATTATGATGCCTTCAACTACTTATACCTCTCCATACTTCCTCAGAAACCTTTTATTTGGTAACATAATTTTATATTTCTGCTTTGTAAAAAATGCGACAAAAAATTTTAACAAATACCAATTTCTTCTTTAAGCCTTTTCGTTAAAGTCTAGCATATCTGTATAAAAACGAGACCTCCCTAATTTACCTACTTTCAACAAATACTACAATTTTAATTAATAATGAAAATGTGAAAATTTGTTACATATAAATATTTCAACACTATGTTGTTGAAAAATAACAATCAAACATTTGCAAGTAAATAACAAAATACACTGAGAAATTTTTTTCTAAATAAGTAGTTTTTAATCATATTACAATTCATGTAAAATTTAAAATAATAATCTTCTTTGAAAATATTTGAATTTTTAAAAATTTTGAATTTTTTCTTCGTGTAAAATTTTTGAGTATTTTTTCCCTTAAAGATAAGAAAGAAAAAATGTAAGAATTATTTTATCATTTCTCTCAATGCATATACCTATGCAGTATTAGTTTAAGGATGTTATTCAAAAATCCTTTAAACACATAAGTTATAGAATGCTATGCATCTAAACAAGTTTGTGTATGTAAGTTGCCTTACAAATACCTTTAAAGATGTATAAGTATCAAGCGGGAAAAACAGGCCTTTCCAAAGGCCTTTCCATACTTCTTTAAGTTCTATACTATATACGTGGACTTTTTTATATCTTTTTTTTTATATTGCGTTAAATTATGGAAAAAATAAATAATATAAGGTTAACATTTTTGAGATAACGTAAACGTATTTTTGCCCATAAATTCTACAAATTTCCCAATTTATTACTGTGCCCTTGATTTTAGTATAAACCTTGACAAAATCTTACTACTGAGACACAGTTTTTACGGAGATGCTTGGATGTGTCCAATTGAAATGTATTTAGATAAAAGCATCCCGTTTTCCGCCAAAACTGAATAATTTTGACAGATTAAAAATTGTCAATTAAAATAAAACGTAACAAGTCTTACGGTATGCTTTATATAATTCTAAGATATTTTTTGGCAATATAAAATACTCAAGTTAAATCTTAAAATTTTCCTAAATTTTAAAAAACCCTTCCAAATATTTTAATGTGGCCATCCGGCAACATAAAAATATTTCAAAACTAATAATCGTAGAAAGGAGAAAAAAAAACTCAATTCACACCGGAAACTGAGCTTCTATAAGCAAAATTGAGAGTATGCTTGGAAATAAACTGCATATTTTTCAAAACTCACACCTATTTTATCAAAATTTGAACCCAAACTCTGTTGTTTATAAGGGCACATTAATAGAAGACGTCACATATAATTGTTCCTCAAAATTGTTCCTCTATGTCTGGAGAACAGTTTTCTTATACAAAACTTTAATACCAAAAGTTTGACCTTGTGGAAATAAACCAAAAATATGAAAAACCCCAGGTTCGTTTCAATCACACTTTCCCATTTTTCAACAAAATTTTACAATTTGATTGCCTGTAGCGTTAATAATACAACTTGATATTATTAGAACACTAACTCAGTTTCACTGATTTAATTTTTTTGTGTTATTTACATAAATTCAAATATTTTACTCATTTGAAAATTTATATTAATATCTCAGAATTACACTGCAATATCACCACGATTATTATGATTATTATTATGATTATGACTATTATTATTATTATTGTTATTGTGATTATTAATATTAATATTATTATTATTATTATTATTATTATTATTATTATTATTTTTATTATTTGTTTTATTATTAATATTATTATTTTTCAGATTGCTAAAATTACATTAAATTTATAGTAGAGAAATTTTATTACTTCCTATTATTTCTCAAACCACATTCTTCTCAATTTTGTGAATTTTTTAACTGGAAAATTATCTAAAAATTAAGATTTAGCTTATATTTGGTAAAGTTTCCCTTTATGCTATAATTTGCTCTAAACAAATGCTTATATTTGGAAGGGCCTTCTGTTAAATATTCCCTCCTTCTTCGCATACGATTAAGTATTGTTGTATTGGCAATTGTTTGTTGTTAATATTAGTTTATACTGATTACTATATGAAGCAAAATGTAAACATAAAATACTTTAGGAAATATATAAGTGTATTAACTTTAACAAATATATTTTAGTAGTTAGATAGCAAGCAGTTAAGTAAACTCAATTATAATAGTTATAATATATTATATTTTTTTGTAATAACAGATAATGTAACACTCTGTAACAAATGTTTTCACGCATAAAAAGAAAAATCTATTAATTATAAAACTAGAGATCATACATAGTAAAACTGCATACTCTGTCACGTCATATATCCTCTCAAATCAACTAAATATATAATATTTACAAAGCATCGCAGTATGAGTATCAAATGATGATGATAAGAATTCCTGAAATAAATATAATATAGTTACTTATTTACATAATTTAAATAAATGTTAATATTGTTAATATTTAAAATAAAAAATAAGTTTTTTAACTTTTGTGCTGCAAAATTAATTAAAAATAATCTTATTATATAATAAGATTATTTTTAATTAAATCTGGCAGCACAGAATCTTATATATATATATATATATATATATATATATATATGTATATATATATATATATATATATATATATATTGTAAGCACTGCGTTAAGATATTTTAAAAATAATCAATATTACATATGTATAATATTCAAAAAGAAAAATATTTCTTTAATTTTCTATTTATTTATTTGATTAAATCTATGGATATGAATCCTTACAGACTACTATATATTACAAGATTTTATATAAAGGCATTATTAACGAAAAAAAAATTTTGTTAAGACATATAAAAACACGATAATATTGCGTTTAATTACATTTAAATTAATACAAAAATCGATTAAGCTATACAATTCATTAAAATTTTTGTATATTCTCCTCAAAGGATCAGCATCGGCATAATTTGTTTGAACAACAGGAAAGTGCATAGGTATTAGGTGTCGGGTAAAATGTCGTGGAATATTAAAACTTATGTTACGAAGAAGGAAGTCGGAGAGGACATCACCATTAATCAAATTAATTAAAAATGCCACATTTAGCATAGTCCTTCGGCTTTTTAAGGTAGGTGGTTTTATTAAGGATAACCTCGCAGTATACGAAGGAAGATTCCCAGAATAGCGACCAAATGAGCTCCTCAGGTAGAATAAGAGAAACTGCTTTTGAACAGATTATAATCGGTCTATGTGCATATTAATTTGAGGATCCCAGACAATAGACTCATACTCCAAAATTGGTCTTACTAGGGATGTGTATAGTTGTTTCGTAACATTGGGATCTGTAAACTCTTTAGACCATCGTTTAATATAAGCAAGCATATCACGAGCTTTATTTGTGGTCATTGTAATATGTTTGCAGAAATCTAATTTATGATTAAGTAGAATACCAAGATTCAGAAATTCTCCAACTAACTCTAGTTGATACCCGTGCAGGAAATAGTGTAGCATTGAAGTGAAATTTCTAGAAAATCGCATGTGCTTTCATTTTTTAAGTTTAGCTCCATTTGGTTATATTTACACCATGCGTAAAAGCTAAATACACCCCACCTGAAGATACATCTTAACATCATCAGCGTATATTAAAGCATTACAATGCTTCATTACAAATAGAAAATCGTTTATGAAAAGCGAAAATAACAAAGGGCCTAGGTGACTTCCTTGAGGGATACCGGAGCTAACAAAAATTTCTTTGGAGATGATATTATCAAAAAGAACACACTGTGTCCTGCAGGTTAGATACGACCGTAACCAGCACAAAGCGTTGCTAGTAAACCCTAATACATTCAGCTTAGTGAGAAGTAGGTTATGGTTGATTTTATCAAAAGCTTTGCTGAAGTCAGTATAAATAACGTCCATAAGTTGACCATCCTTAAAAGCTTGATTTGTTAGAGTTGTTAGTTGTAAAATATTTGTTACTGCAGAACAACCTTGCCTGAAACCATGCTGGTATTGTGATAGCATTGAGGATACACTGTTCTTGAGAGAGTCTGTTAAGCATTTTTCAAAAAGTTTAGGAATCACACTCAATTTTGCAATGCCTCTATAATTCGTTATGTCCGATTTGTTTCCTGATTTAAATATCGGTATTCCTCCAAAATTGGGGAAAATATATAAATGAACATTGAAAACATACATTACTTTCATTTAATTTTCAAATTAAAATATGAAAACTAATAATAGATTGATAGATAAACTTTTTTTAAATGGTCTACAGATCTGAACTCAAAAGACTTTGAGCTAATAAAATTAAAAATGTTGGTATCATAGATTTATTTTATAATCAAGATTGTTGTTCAAAGTTTAAAAACCTAGAAAAAGAGCTAAAAATTATTTTACTTTTCCCACTCTTCTACAACTTTTGTTTACGCGTTTATACTTTTTGATCTATTGCGATCTTATATAAACTAAACAAAATTTGTGGATAAATTCTTCACCTCGAATTTTGATGACAAATTTTCTGCAACAAAATGAAATTAATTTTTTAAACAGATATTGATACTTGTTGTAATTATACATATTTTACACTATATCGGGTTGATGTGTCCTTAAATTGTCAACGCAGTAGATAGTCTCAAAATTTAGAAGACAAGAGCAAAATTCACATTTTGTAATGAAATATCATGAATTATTGCGTGGACTTAGGGTTTTGTTGTGTTACACAATAAACTCGAGGGAGCGTTAAAAATAAATTTAATAAAAAAATTTTATGGTATCTTTGAAAATTACGCAAAAATTTTAACTTTTATTTTTGTATTTTTATATAGCAAATTGCTATTTGTAAAAATGTTGCATCTGGCATATGGATATAAGAACAACGATAAATACAAATGATTGGGTCCATGAAAACGGGACACTTTTGTCAAAACATATTTTACTAAGGCACATCGTGTGAACAGGACGAAATTAACTGTAATTACCATAATTCGATGACGGCGTATCAAACAATTTTGAAAGATACAAAAAAAAAAAAAAATGTTCTCGGGTTAAAAAAGGTTACAAAATAAAAGCATTTTTTATAATATTTTTATTATAAAAAAATAAAATTTTTTTATAAAAAAAAAAATTGGTCGTATTATATATGGATAAGTAACTTATTTTCCCTATATGTTATTAAGTAAGACGAATGGTTTACTATAAAGCTTTTTTTACAATTAGTTTTGTATTCTCCTTTTCCAATTATTATTTTTCAATCATTATTGTTTTGCAAATGCACTAGCCAGAGATGGATCCCTTCTTCGAGGTGAATACACGGACCAGCTGGTTGGAGTATCGCTTTTGCCTTGCAGATCAATAATTCCGAGGAACTAATCGAGGATTGCACAGGATGGATGGACAAATGAATCCACATGTACAACCTCGAGGCAAATATAGCTACATCGTGATGAATCACGAGCTATCTACACTACGGGACTTTCGAGGCATCGGCTAAGAATTCTGATAGCCGTGGTAACAGGGCACTGGATTGCTGGTGCTCATGCTAGGAGACTGGAGCTCTCTTTTTACGACTTTAGTAGAAGTTGCCGGGATGAGGAAGAGGAGAATACGGTGGAGCATCTCTTATGCCACTGTTCCACTCTTACCGAGATCAGGACTGCTAATTTTAGAAGTCCGTTTGTGCATGTATTATCAAATCTCTCTGATATTGATATCAGATGGATCAATTCTTTCATACATGCGTCGTTTCGAACGCTATTATGGACATGTGAGTTAGTAACATCCCTCTAACATTTAAATAACATAATGTAATGAATACGTATATTTCATATAAATATACAATACATACATAATATTGTAAGATATTATATAGTCGGACTTGACCGACTACATTGTTTACTTGTTTTTTTTTTGCAGATCCTGCACTTTCTAAACGTATGTGGGTTTAGTACTGTTCTTAACTACTCTTTTGTAGGTCATTCTTAGCAGTTATTTTACAGATGTTACACGGCTGCACATTAAAAAGTCATAAAACAACAGAACGTCTCGAGTTTTTCAAGAAAATATTTCCTTTATATAAAACTCATAATTACCGTCGTTTTCTTAAAGGCTTTGGTCTTGTTTACTGGAAACTTTTAATAAGATTTCTAGACTTTCATTACAGACATTAACCTTCATAAAATTTTCCTTACAAACATTTAACGAAAGCTCCTCTTTTTGCGTTTCTTTTTACTTATTAAATTGTTTGGTGATTAAAAATTCTTTACTCAAACTCTTTAAATTTCCTGTGAGTATATTTAGCCTTAAGTTGGCCACTTTTAAGTCATAAATTAAAAACCAATTTAACATGATTGCTTTACCACAGAGACCATTATAAAAGTGTTGCTTTGTTTCCATCTCTGGCAAACATTTAATTTATTTTGCAATTAATTTTCCAAGAAAATATACTATCTATCACAGGTGTTTTAATAAGAGAAATAAAAAAGAGAAAACATAAAAATGAGAAAAATAATACCAAACAAGAAAAGCGATTATAAAATGCTAATAAGAAGAAAATCTTTATAAAAAAGTACGATTAATATTTTAATCAAAATAAAATAAATATTAAGTACACGTAATTTTAAAAAGATTTTAAAAGTAAGCAAAGGAGGCCAATGAACAATCTGAAAAAAAAAAAATTATTTTTATTAATGATATATCTCATTAATAATATCTACAATATCAACTAAACAATTTAATTATTTTCTTTATGAAAGCCTATTCGTTACTAAACACATTCATCACTTTGCAACTAAAATCATTTTGAGACACATTTGTTGGAAATTCCTCTATTACTGACAGTTTACAGCTATTTTTTGCACATTTTTAAGGCAGTAAATTTTAACACAATATGACCTTTATAATTCCTACAATTGTGAACACAAAATATGTCTCTCAATACTCCCTTACAAAAATTATGCCATAACTTTGTTTAGTAAAAAGAAGGTTGACATTTATGGTCAATTTGTAAATGTTTGGGTAGGTCTGTTTAATGAATAAAAGGAAAATTCAAAGAGTTGGAAATAATCATTTGAGAAAAAAGTATTTTATGTTGATGTTAAGAGTGTAGGAAAAGTGTTAAACGCTGAATTATTCAAAATTATGTGAATATAGTTACAGACCTAATATAGAAAAATTTTTACAATCAATTTTTATATACTAAATTTGTTAAGCTTTTTATTAAGCTAAAACAAACAGAAAAATATATAATTAATCTTGCTATTAATATGCTTCTAAAGTTTAACAATAAGAATTTTTTTCGCTTACTTGTTAACAACTTTTTTCTCATTTTATTTATTTTTTTAATTTAATAACGTTTTGTTTTTCTTCTTTATCATTCAAACCATTTCATAATCTTTACACCTCACTAAATTTCTTAGCTATTAATCGTCACTATATTTTCCTTTTCTTACATTTAAACTTCCTGCCTATTCATAACAATAATGGGCGATAACAATACAACTGATTGGAAAAGAAGTATTAATTGTTCTATTTAGCATTCATTTGCTTTATTGCCTTTTTACTCTTCGAATGATTTCATATGAAGCTTCAAAGTGTGTTTTTTCTTGTAACGAAGAATTAGTGAAATCATAAATGAAAAAGTCACAAATAATCGAGAGAGAGAGAGAGAGAGAAACTTCCACACTTATGAAAAAAATTTGTGTAGATAATTTTCTAATATTGGCTCTAACAGCAAAATTTTTTTTAGATAACGATTCATTTTAAAGGACAAATTTCTTTAAAGAAATTTTTCTTAATAAAATCTAATACATAAAGTTTTCTCTTATGAGAAAAATCTTTGTAGAAAAATGTCAACTACTGTCCCTTAACAAAGAAATTTATTTAGAAAATTTTCTCTTACGAGAAACATTTTTATTTTCTTTTATTTTGTTTAATAAAAGGCAAATTTCTTGCGAAAATTTCAGAAAATTTTCTTTTTTAAAGACAAATTTCTTTAGAAAATTTAATCTTTTAAAGAAAAATTTCTTTTAAAAATTTTATTTCTTAAAATATAAATTTCTTTAGAAAATTTTTTCTTATTTTGTTTAAAAAAAGACAAATTTCTTGAGAAAATTTCTTTGGAATATTTTGTTTCAAATTTTTTTTTAGACGTTTTGTCAAATTTTTTTTAGAAAATTTTATCACGTAAGAGAAAAATTTCTTTAGAAATTTTTTTTTCTCTTAAAAAAGATAATTTTTTTTTTAAGTTTTCCCTTATCTTGTTTCTTAGAAAACAAGTTACTTGAGAAAATTTTGTTTCAATTTTTTTTAGATAATTTCGTTTTAAAATTCTTTAGAAAATTTGGTTTCAAATTTGTTTAGAAAATTTTGTTCCTTAAAAGACAAACTTCTTTAGAAATGTTTTTCTCTTAAAAGACAAATTTCTTTACAAAATTGTTTTCCCTCAAGGGACAAATTTCTTTAAAAAATTTTTTCTCTTAAAAGACGGAATTTCTTGTTTATTTCTTAAAAATAAATTTCTTTAAAAAATTTTGCTTCAAATTTCTCTAGCAAATTTTTTTCCAAAATTCTTTAGAAAATTTGGTTTGAAATTTGTTTAGAAAATTTTGTCTCTTAAAAGACAAATTTCCTTAGAAATATTTTTCTCTTAAAAGACAAATTTCTTTACAAAATTGATAGACAAATTTGGGTTTAAAATTCTTTTAGAAAGTTTTATCTATTAAGAGAAAAATTTCTCTAGAAAACTTTATCTGTTAAGAGACAAATTTCTTTAGAAATTTTTGTCTTATTTGGTTTCTTAGAAGACAAATTTCTTTAGAAAATTTTGTTTCAAAATTGTTTTGAAAATTTTGTCTTTTAAAAGGCAAATCTCTTTAGAATTTCTTTTCTCTTAAGAGACAAATTTTTTTTAAAAAATTTTGTTTCTTAAAATAAAAACTTCTTCAGTAAATTCTGCTTTTTAAATGACAAAATTCTTTGAAATATTTTTAGAAAAATTTTTTGGAAATTTTTGTCTTTTAAATGATAAATTTCTTTTCCTAGGGGACAAATTTCTTCTTTAGGTAATTTTGTTTCTAGTTAATTTTGCTTCTTAGAGACAAATTTCTTTCGTAAATTTAGTGTCTTAAAAATTTTTTTTTTACAGAATTTTGTCTCTTAAATGATAAATTCCTTTAGAAAATTTTGTCTATTAAGATATAAATTTGCACTTTTTTCTGTAGATTTGTTTAGAGTCTGGTCAATATTCCAGTCTACAATCTAGTCTATAGTCTTGTTTATAGTCGCCTTTAATTGCCTATGATATACTCTTTATTATTATCCTATTATTCATTATTATATTATTTATGTTCTTATCACTTTCTTTTTTGTTTAGTTTTCAATAACAAAAGTAGTTATCTTCGAATAATTAGATTAACATTTAATTTCTTACTGGCTGCAAAAGTTTGTATATTTTCGAATAATTTTCAATACAAAATATGGATAAAAAATAATAATAAAAAAAATTAAAGAACAATTTCAAGTATTATTAAAAACACAATTTTATTTCCTTTTTCCTACACTGGTTTTAAAAAGGCAAAGCCCAGTACAAAACTATAAAGTACAACATTTATGCATCCCCGAAGAATTCATTAAATTCATACGCCTTTTGAATTTCATGAAGCTGAAAATTTAGATTTTCTTCATAACTTTGAGCAAAATAAAAAAAAAAAAAAAAAAAAATAGAAATGAAGGGGAATAAAGAAACACATAAACGAATGAATGAAATAAAAGAAATGTATGTGAGAGCATAAAAACTAAATTCCTTGGAGTATGTAAAAATATTTTCGATTGAAAGATATAAAATAAAAGAAGAAAATATAATTTTAATTGGTTGCACTCGTAAATGGCAAAAGGAAAATAAGGAAGGCAAAAACAAAAAAATATATATATAAAAGGGGAAAGACCAAAAAAAGTTATGTTTTAAACATTTAAATTTTTTTTATGCTAAAAATCGCATTTTTAACCTCTTATTGGTTGCAATGTCTGCAATATTATAAATGCTATACAAAAAACTTTTTTTTAGTTCCTTAGCACTTTATTATTATACTTCTTTTTTCTTTTTGTAAGCTAAACTTCTTTTGATAAACTCGTTTAGTTTTGTAAATATTTTGCTGAACAAATACCAAATAAATGAGTAAGAACAAGAACGTTTACAGCATTAGTTGCTTAACTCTACCTTATTGCCACCCTCATTATCTAGTCAGACATTTTCCAGCATATTTATCTCCTTAAAAGTATAAAATTCTTTAGCAGAAAAAAAAAAACGAGTAGCAAGAAGATTTAAACTATAAATTATATTTTCACTATTTCTACGCTAAAGTATTTACTAAAACTTTTATAAATATCTTTTGAAACAAAAACAACTCACATCAATTAAGAAATGTTTAATATTTATAAAGCACTACTACATTTTGCTAAATGAATTGGTCTTGTATATAGTAACTATAAGAAAAAGTTAGTTGTTTTGCTATTTAAGAATTTTTTAAACTTTAACACTTAAAAATTTTATTATTTGCTGTTAATTATTTGAAATGTTTCATTTTTGAAATGATATTTTCTTGTCATTGCCACGCAGTATGAGTTTATGTTCTACACAGTGGGAAATAATAGCAAGGGTCAAATCAAAACAACATAAGGCTGAAGTAAACAGGATATGCATAAAGTGCAACAAAAGAAAATTTCATTATTTGAGGTTAAACCGAATATTAAGCATCATTCAATAAAGAAAAAATAAAAATCTATTAAAAGATTTAGAAACCAGGATTCAGAAAATTTATTGCTGCACATATAAGATTATAATCTAGGTTACAAACTAGTTCTTCTATAATACTAATGTGCAGATTCTAGACGGGACCATAGAACCAACTGTAACCTTAAGTAAATTTGTTCAAAGAATTACTTATAATAAAAGCTATTGCTTCAGATTACAACCTATATAACAAACTAAACATATCTTTTTCTGAGCATAAATTTTCTGAACTGGACTAGTACCATTTGCCATTTGTATTACTCTTTTGTTATTGTTCTACAATGTTAATGGTGGCAGTTGTTTGGTTTGTAATCAACGAATGTTCAGGCGTGCTGTGCATAAAAACATTTGACATCATGTTTTTGTTATAGCTATTTTGCATAAAAAAAGAAACTAACACAAGCAACAAAATTTATATTTTTATAAATAAAGCTATTTGTACATATATCTTTTTAACAAAATAAAAAAAAAAAAAAATCTTAAATTCAATTGTAATATATTCTAATGCAATTTGATGCTTCTAATAATGTAGAATTTTATTTTAAAACAAAATACATTTTTTTAGAAATTTAACAATAAAATTAAATTAAATACAAGAAAAATAAATTGGAATAAAAAATTATTTGTTAGAAAAAAATCTAAACAAACTTAAAAAAAAAGAAAATAAGATATAGAATACTCTTCTTAAAGTATATCAATAGATGCAATATTTTATAGAAAATCAACTAACAGACACAAATTTCTAAAGAAAAATTTTCTATATCTTTATCAAAAGATACAATTTTCTATAGAAAATTTACAAAAAAAGGGAAAATAAATAAAAAATAATAAAATATATAATCTTCAATAGAAAATTTTAACTTTTGATAAATTATTTATAGGTAATTGCAAATTTTGGTAAATTTTATCTATGGATAAATTTTCTATAGAAAAAAAAAAAATTGTACCTTCGGATAATTTTGTTATAGAAAATTGTAACTATTGAAAAATTTTCTATTGAAATTTATATTTTTTATAAATTATTCTATAGGTAATTGTATCCTGATTGTCCGTAGAAAACTTACAAAAGGACATATTTACTTATATAATATTTACTAAAGTGTTACGCTGTATATGTAAAAAAAAAAATAAATCAAAAGTTAAAATTTTCTAGAGAAATTTTGTCAAAATAATAACTTTGTATATATAATTTATTATAAGATATAATTTTTTCATAAAAAATGTATCAAAAGATACAATTTTGTACAGAAAATTTATCAAAAGATAAAATTTTCTATAGAAAATTTATCAAAAGATACAATTTTCTATAGAAAATTTAGCAAAAGGTACAATTTTCTATAGAAAATTTATCAAAAGATACATCTTTCTATAGAAATTTTATCAAAAGATACAATTTTCTATAGAAAATTTATCAAAAGATACAATTTTCTACAGAAAATTTATCAAAAGATACAATTTTCTACAGAAAATCTATCAAAAGATTCAATTTTCTATAGATAATTTATCAAAAGATACAATTTTCTACAGAAAATTTATCAAAAGATACAATTTTCTATAGAAAATTTATCAAAGGATACAATTTCCTATAGAAAATTTATCAAAAGATACAATTTTCTATAGAAAATTTATCAAAAGATACAATTTCCTATAGAAAATTTATCAAAAGATACAATTTCCTATAGAAATTTTCTATCAAAAGATACAATTTTGTCTATAAAACTTATCGAGATTTATAAATTTTTATATAAAATGATGAAAAGGTATAATTTTATATACAAAATATATTAAAAGGTATTTTCTGTAGAACATTTATCAACATGTACAATATACTACTAAAAGGAAAAATTTTCTAAAGAAAATTTATCAGAGGATACAATTTAAAATCTTTTTTAAATCTTAATGCCATTTTTATTTAAACTTCAACGCAATTAATTTTAAACCAATTTATTTCATATTATCTAATTTCTATGGCCTAGTTTTAGGTTCTTAAACCACATATACACACAGAACCTCAACAAAATCCTGATTACATATTGTTTTGAAATGAAAAAAAACGAATTAAAAACTTTTTATGATATATCTATTAAATCCTTTTTGTCACATAAACAATATTTATTTCTGTTTCGTTTTTCTTTTCTGTCTTTCTGAACTACTTGCCTCTATAAGTATTTTGTATATAAAGCATACTTATAGGCTCTAACAAGTTTAATTGTTAAAACATGTTTTGGTTTGGCAATAACCAGTATAAAAAAAAAAACACAAATATGTTTTTGTACATAACTAGTAGTTATTATTAAGACCATTATATAATAAAAAAGGAAATGAACAAAAAAAAAAAAAAAAAAAAACATATGACTTTTAGTGATGTTGTCCATTTTTTGTGAGTGTCGAAAAAAGTGACAGTAAAACTAAAAGACAAAAGCATGCTTTTGTTTTTATGCCATTTTTAGGAAAAATGTTACCAAACTTACGTAAAAAAACAACAGCATAAAAACTTGTTATGACAAATAAATTTTGGTTTGAAAAATAAAAGGAAGCTATAACACGTACTCTGCATCTATAATGTGGTCTAAGATATTATGTTTTCTATGGCTTTACGGACATAATGAATGAAATGTATATTAGGCAAAAGGCAAATAAAACCTTTTTATTTTATTTTTTATGTATTAGAAAATTACAAACATTTTTTCTAGTATTACAGAAAACATGCGAGTAGCTTTATAAATTTTATTTCATAACTTTGTTTAAATAAATCCCTTACAAATTAGCTTTTTTTTTGTAACGCAAAATCCTGTAATCTAATCTAAACTACTTTGAGGCTTAGGTATAAATTTATGCAAAATAAATACAAAAACTAGTGCTGCATATTCTAAGGCAATATTTTTTCTAGAAACCAGTATATTTTTTCTGGATACAGAGATAGATATTAAATAACAAATAAAGATTTACGTTAAATAACAATACAAATAAAAATTAATATTCTTTCCTTTTTAATCTAAATTATTGCAAAATAAGGATATAGTGCCAAAGAGAACTAAGTTTAATTAGTAGATTACTACAAAGGGAGAGGAGAAAGTATTAAGAAAAATACTTCCTAGAAGAAAATTCAGCGGAAATGTTTCTATAAATATTTCTAAAATTTACTACAAAAACAAAATTTATTGAAAAATTTCCTTAAAGATAGGTATAATTTGTTGAAAATTTTCTATAAAAGAAAATATTTGATAAAGGAAATTGTATCTTTTCACAAATACTCTACAGAAAATTTTTTACAGTAAATTGAAACTCTTTTTCTATAATTTTTTATAGAAAATTATATCCTTTGATAAATTTTCTATAGAAAATTTTATCTTTTGATAAATTTTCTATAGAAAATTGTATCTTTTGATAAATTTTCTAAAGATAATGTTCTTTAGAACTTTTGATAAATTTTTTATAGGATTTGTATATTGTATTTGTATATTGTATCCTTTCATAAATTTTCTATAGAAAATTACACCTCTTGATACATTTTCTAAAGAAAATTAACTTTTGATAAATTTTCTAAAGAAACTTTTATTTCTTAATAAATTTTCTAAAAAAATTTACATCTTGATACATTTTCTGTAGAAAATTGTATCTATTGATAAACTTTCGGTTGAAAATTATATCTAATGATAAAAAAATATCTTTTGATAAATTTTTTATAGAAAGTTTTATCTTTTTATACATTTTGATGAAAAATTGTATCTTTTGATAAATTTTCTAATGATAATGCTTTAGAACTTTTGATAAATTTTCTATAGAAAATTACACCTTTTGATAAATTTTCTAAAGAAAATTAACTTTTGATAAATTTTCTAAAGAAACTTTTATCTCTTAATAAATTTTCTAAAAAAATTTACCTCTTGATACATTTTCTGTAGAAAATTGTATCTATTGATAAACTTTCGATTGAAAATTATATCTAATGATAAAAAAAATATCTTTTGATAAATTTTTTATATAAAGTTTTATCTTTTTATACATTTTGATGAAAAATTGTATCTTTTGATAAATTTTTAAAATGTTGTATATTCTATACATAAAACTTTACAGTAAATAAGTTTTTGTCAAAATTTTCTTTAAATTTAAAATTTATCGTTTTCTGCTACTGTGTTTTTAACCTGGTCAATATTATTCATATTGTCGAAAAAAAAAAACGCACACAACTGTTATAAAGAGAAGCACAAGCTCTATCTAATATACAAAAATTCTCTTAAATTGAAAGAGAGAAGAAAAAAAAATTAAAACAGTATGAATTTTATTTTAACGAATACAACAAAATCACTCTTAAAAGTAATATTATTATTGAAGAAAATTCATTCAACTTCATTATAAAACAGGAGTAATTTTAATTTAATTTACTTATAATTTTACTTAAAAATGCAGTAGTGAAAATTAATATATGAGGGATTTTTAAAGACTGAAATATTTTAAAAATATTTTTATGGTTTAAAATATGTCTTCTTTTAAGCTGGAAATATTTGATAAAAATTTTGTTTATTTAGCTAAAAATATTTTTTTAAAATTTTACTTAAGAAACAAGAAAAAAGCTGAAAATTATTTAGTTTATTTTTAAAATGTTTGCTGTAGAAAAAATGTCCCTCTAAGATACTTTTGTATCTTTTTATTTTGCTCTATTCTTACTACAACCTCAATTCCATTTGATGCTTAAGTTTTTATTTTTTTCTTATAGAGTGCTGAGGACAACTCGCTATCCTTTTGAACAAGTATTTAAATGCATTTTCCCACAACAGCAAAACAACATAATGATACCATTTTGTTACTTGTCTAGGTTTTTTTTCGAATTTAAACCGTGACATCAACTCCTCGTTATAGTGATACTTAAAAATGATTTCATGATAAGTTCTGTATTGTTGATGATGTTTTTGATGGTCGCTGTTATTTTGCAATCTTTTGTCAGTTGCAATTGAAAAGTGAGAAAATGGTTAAAATAACAAACAATTAAATGTTATAGCTTTCTTTTTCAAATTTCAATTTGATAAAGATTGTGGTAAAACAAGGGGTCGTTAAGTCAAGGGAAATAAATTGCAAAAAATAAAATTGCAAAGTGTGCTATAAAGAAAATGGAGGGCGCAATGGTTGTAAAATAGTTTTTGTATATCTTGTGATATATCTTGAATAAAAATGTAGTTTTTCAATTTAGCTTAAAGCTAATTTTTTATTTTCTACTTTCTGCTTAAGATCCAATTTTTAAAATCAGTATCTGGCATTTTCCGCAAACAGAAAAAAAAAGAAATTTGCATAAACATTCTATAACACTCATATGTACACGTATTTTGCATACACTAGTAGAACTCTCCCAAAAATATGCAATCAAAAATACTTCAAAGTGAAATCTAACATAAATTACATAAATTTTTGAAATGCAGTTTTTATTATGAGCCTGAAGCTAAAGTGAAACAGAAAATTTAAAATATTTAAAAAGAGAAAAAATATACCAAAGATGTAGTATTTTCAGCAAAAATATAATATGAAGAGTACACTTTAAGGCTGCTTTTTAGAAAAAATATTAAAAAGTATAAAATATCCTTGACCTTAACATTTTGTTAAGAAATGTTTTAATTTTTTTACTTTTCCACAAGCCTTTAGAATTATGCTTTTTTTATACATTTTTATTTGCATAAGTTAAAATAATATTCAAACCATATTTTTAGGCAGCAAGCCAAAATTAGTAAAGTTAAAGAATTTTTTATTTTTTTAAGAAAATTAAAAACTAACAAGAATTAAAGGGAGATTTAAAAATGTTAAATAAACAAATCGAAAATATTTTCTAATAATAAGGACAAAGATTTTATTTTTTATAAAATTATAACTAAAAGCAAAATTTAAAATGGAATCGAAATTAAATTAAAAAAATTGAAACTGAAATTATAATATTAAAAATAAAATAAAATAAGATCAAATAGAATAGATTGAAATTAAAATTAAAAACTTTAAATTGAAATTAAAAATAAAATAAATTTTAAATTAAAATTGAAATTAAAGTTATAATTGAAATAAAAACAAAAATTAAAATTTAAAAATTATAATTTAAGTTAAACTTAAAATTGAAACATTAAAATTAAATAAAATTATAAATAAAATTATAATAAAATAAGGTAAAATAAAACAAATTAAAATTAGTTAAAATTAAAACTAAAATTAAATTAACACATAATATAAAAAAAAACTGTAATAAAATTAATGCCTTATATTTATGGATTGAAAAATTAATATAATAAATATGTTTTATTTATTTTTACTTTTCTATTTACTTATTATAAACTTTGCATAATTTAGGGCTGATATCTTCTATCAAATATAAAGCCTATTTTTAGGCTTCAATATCGAACTAATTATTTATATTATGTCTATAAAAGAATAGCAAAACTTTAATGAATTTAATGTGAATAAGCTATCTAGAGTTCATTAAATCCAGCCGCAATAGAAATATAATACTAAAGTAACCTTTAATATTTAAAAGCCGATTATAAGTAAATAGAGTTGTATACAACATTTTTTATTATATACATTAATGGCAAAACAATATTTCGATTAAGGAAATACTTATAGCAATCAAAAAGGAAAATTGAATGAAAATGGAATAGCAAAATTATTTTCTTTACGATACTTATGAACCTTATTTATATGTGCATAAAGCTATTTTAATACACATGAATAGTTTTATATGCCTTTGATAGCATCAAAATGTTACTTAAAGAAATTTCATATAAACATGTAGAAACTAAAAAACAAAATTGTTTTTGTAAGGAAATATAAAAATCAATGAAATAGAAAGAAAATTTCATTAATATTTAATACACTTAAAGTAAAGAAGGCTGAAATAAAATGAAAACAATTTTGAAACATATAATTTGTTTCTTATTTAAAAAATTTTAAACCTAAAAGTATAAACTCCTTTAACTCTTTTTTTTGGATGAAAAAAATTAGAAATTCTATCCTAAATTTTTTACTGTTTACTTTTCGCTTTTAAATCATGTTTCTTAGTGTTTTACGCGAAAAAAAACACAACAATAAATCACTTTAAAGCCACTATAGGAATCAGACAGTAGCAGCTGAAATCCTAGTTTTATAGTACAAAAATTTTTTTGTTTCATTCTCTTTAAGACCCTCTAAAGGGAGAAAAAAAAGCTTGCATATTTTTGTATTTCCCTATTTTTTTTTTTTGCCACAATAATTTATGCATATGCCAGAATCTATGCCGTCTAGATTTTTGTACTGAATGTATTATAAATCAGGCTTATGTCGCTATTTTTGATTCATTTTTGCTTGTTAAGCTTTCGGAGAATATTGTCTTTGTTTAGATTTTGATTTATGATACTAACAAATTTCTGTTATTTAAAAAAAAAGTTTTTAAAGAACAGTGTCAAATTTTACTTTAGAAACCACAAGTTTTCTGAAAGAAAATTAAAATAGATCCAATAAAAACGCTAGTTCTTGGTACTTCTTTCTACAATATATCGAAGAATTTAGCTTACTAAAATAATATATTTGTTCAATTTTTTAATGGGATTCTATTTTTTTAGGTTTCAACTACACCCAAGTAGCAAAGACAACATGAACGCTATTGAATTTTGTTGCCGAATCAAATATATGTATTTTGTTCTTCTGACATTTAATTATTGACCTTAAACTCTGCATCATGGTTGATGATGCTGTAAACACAACTATAACCTTACTGATTAGGACAGTAGGTTACTTTACCTGCTTTAAGCTTTTAGTGATGCAAAAGAGGTTCTTCAGGCGTGCACCATATTTAGATTTCAACGAAGGTTTCAAGAAAGGACACATTATTATAATTGTTTCTCTATAAAACAGAAGAAATTTGATTGGGAAGTGTGCCTTACAATTTCTAGTGTGTAAGTGACACTCTTCTCAAAAAGTTAAACGATTTTTTGGATTGAGTCAAAATTAAACAAAATTTCAAATTGACCTTCAAAATTCCACGACTTTTGATTGTTTAATTGAAGCGCTGTGCGGTCATATAAAATCTTTTAAAGGGAATTTGAGGTAAAACTGGAAATTTCTAATAATAACTAAACTGCTGATGAGTGACTGCAACTCACAAGTAGCGGCTATTCGAATTCTGAAAGATTTTACCAGAAATTTTAACTACTAGAAAATTAATGATTTCACAAACTCCCATATAAAAATATCCACAAGACTACTTGGGATTGCTATGGTAAATAACATCGAAAATATTGTCCTCAGGCGTTCCTGAAGAAGTTTTCTCTTAAATATTCAAAAGAGATGCACTATTAACTGTTGGAGGAACCACAATCTTAATACAGACACTATTGGATTTTCGAATGCTGTAGCATAATATTGGACTATGGTGGCGAAATGATTTATGTAAATGGAAGAGATGAATTTTATTTTTAAGATGTAAAACATTAAGTCCTAAACTTGCTAGCAATCGAATCTTCAGGCAAGTTATAGATCTACTAAGAAGGAAGTTAAGCCTAGTACTTGTAAGGCTATAAGCAAGTAGACCAGACAAGCTTAAAGGGCTGCTGCAAGAAACATAATCAATACGCTGCACAGCAGGAGTAAAGAAAGGGGTACATAACATTATAACCCCTAAAATACCATAACGATCTGATAACCTCAATAGAATACGACATGTCTGTGGATACATTGTAACGACGTTATTTTCGCTACATGCTGGGCTGCGAGTTCGTTAAAAATATTAATACGGGAGATTAATTTCTTTTCAATAAACATTATAAACATTATTTGAACTTTATTAAATGTACTAAATTACATCACATCGATATATTCTACGAATTTAAACTACCGCTACTCTTAATACTGACCGACCGACACTGACGATATAACGGGTATTAGTAGATTTTTGGTTTTCTCACTGATTTTAAGATTATCCGCTGTCAATAAGGATTTTGATACAATCGATATAAATGAATACTTTTTTTGAAATAAATAAAATATATTTTTCATGTTTTTATTAAGAATAATTATTGTAAGCAATATAAACTTAAGGCTAATAAATTACTAATATTCGAAATGATCAATTTCGGAGGCCCTCTCCCTGCCCCAAGCCGAGCTTCAAACTTGAGCTCCTCTAAAACAGTTGAAAAGTACCTCAGTAATAACTATGTGAAATTTCATTGAAATATATTTAAAGGTTAAAAAATTACACTAAATTATTAAAAAAACCCTTTTGAAACAGTTGTGCGTTAAAGGAAAATGTGTAAATTATGCTGAAAGGTATCAAGTTTCAATTAGTTTTTAAACGTATGTGTAAATTATTTGTACAAGTGTTTGATATCATTGGAAAGGATATAACTTGAAAAATAATAATATATAAATAGCAAAGTATGAGTACTAAACTTCTTCATTAAATTCATCAAAAAACGTAAAATTGTAATGTTTAGTGTCATTATGTAAAAAAGAAAAAAATAATTAAACTTAAATAAAGTATGTGTAAATTAAGCAGCCATTTTAGTGCACTATAAAAAAGTTTTCTGTAAAACAAGAACATAAATAGATTTCCACTTTTTTACTCCGAAAAAACCCATAATCCCAATTCAGAGAAAACTTGTTTTAGATATTCAGTAACTAATGAAAATCGTCATGACAAGATACACGTGCAGAAAAATTTTAATGTTTATGATAACCATATTATGGTTGCATGGATTCAACACACATTTGAGTAAATTTAATATGATTTTGGCAAACACAATAAGATTGTGTTGCAATTATTTATATGTTTGTCGCATACATTTATATGTATAAAAATTTTATAATAGTACGAGTATATTGATGTTAAATTATGATATATCATATTTTAACATCAGCATATTATTTTCCAGTTTGTAAATATTTAAATATTTGCTATAATCATATATGTAAGAGCTCCAATTTTAACAAACTTCAAGTTGCAAAAGTTTTCATCGCACTTTAGGCTATAGCTATAGTATAATATACAATTGATACAAGAGCTCAAAATAAATGACCATAGACAACCTTGTTTTTTTGATAACTTGGTTTCGGAGCATTTGTAAGAGGACCTCAATATTAGCCGGAATAAAAAGGCACATTATTGCAGGGCATAAATTGCCATATATTGAACGACGTAAACCTACAATGCATCTGCATAAAGTTGCTTGTTGGTATCGATTTCGTAATAGTGTATACCTAATTCTGTTTTTACACGGTCTTTTTTTATACGGTTTTGATTTAACACGGTTTGAAAATAAACATATCTTAAATTTTTTTACACGATTTTATTCCATTTAGCACGATTCAAAATCTTTTGGGCTTAAATATTTTTTAGTTAAATATAATTTGTGCGAAATATGTTCATATCACAAATTTAGGGGAATTCCTTTTTGTGCATACAATTAAATTTATTTGTGACAGCAACTAGAATGTGTTAATATTTTCTGAACTATCCATGCAATCAGACGTGTTTGCTAAAGTCTCAACATTTCTTAGCGTTTCTTAGTTTAAACGAAGTCGTAGTAAGAATAATAAAAAAAAAATGAAATTTCAATTAGGCAATCGGTGATTTCTGAAACGAAACTATCTGTTAAATCTTCATCATACACTGGAGATGCTACTAAAGAAAAAATGGAGCAAACATTCATAATATGGCTTGAGGACACTGCACGAAAACGGTTTCACGTAGACGGAAACAATATCAAACAGCAAGCATTAAGGTTTTACAAAATGATAAAAGATGAACAACTGTCTACCTCTACACAACCAACATCTGAGGAGTGCTACTTATTATCTGCAAGCATAGGATGGTTGACAGGATTTCTCTAAAGGCATGCCCTACATAACATAAGAATCAAGGGAGAGATTTCTTCTGAAGATCAGAAAGCTGTCAAAAAATGTCCACTAAAACTTAAAAAAATAATTGCCGAAGATGCCAACGAAACTGGTCATTTTGAAAAAAAAAAATGCCAAGAAGAATATATGTGGCCAAAACAAAACGAGTGCTGGTGGTTTTAAAGCTTAAAAAGATCGAGTCATATTTTTATTTTGCAGTCACGCTTCTGGGGATCGGATATTAAGCCCCCTGCTTATCAATCGGGCATTTAAGCGTGGAGCAATGAAAGGAGTCAACTTTGATACATTGCCGGTCAATTGGATGGCCAATAAATAAGCATGGATGACAACTACAGTTTTCACAGAATGTTGATGCTATAGAAAGCAGCGATAGTGAAGAACCTGTTAAACTTATTGCAAATTTAATCCAAGAAGAAGCTGAATTCTTGTATGGCTCGTTACAAAGAATTTTACAAAGAGGTAGCAAAAATTGGCGAACAACGGCTCCTAACAGAATTCACTGTTAAAAATTTAGATTCCGAACGAGCAAAAAAAAGTCCAGTTCAAAATTATTCCAGCGTTGATAGTGATTTTATATGCATTCGATGCAAGCGAATGCGAGTAGCTGATGATGACAGCAATTAAATTTATGTTCCTGTATTTATGATTATCATTTTAATTTTTATTTAATTTTTTTACCTTAAAAATTTAATGACCTATTATTTTTGTTAACAGTATTTTTTTTACATTACTTATAAGCTTAGAGTGTATATCTTTTTTTCTTTAATAACTATGCTTGTGCAAAAACACTTATATATGTGATTTAATAAAATAAACCTGAATAGTTGTTCTTAAAAGACCCTTGTTTTTCACTAATTTTAATAGATTTTTAGAGATAAGGAACCAATCACCTATTTTGCATACGATCAATGTTTTTTTTACACAGTTTCTTTTTACACGCGTTTGCCTGGAACCAGTTACCGTGTAAAAACAGAATTAGGTATATTACTATTCCATACTACTTTTAAATCTACATCAGAAACGTCATCAATGGTGACCTCTAAAAAGCCATCATTATCCATGCCATCTCTCAAGTTAATCCACAGCTTTGAAAATTGGTAAATATCGCGAACAATATCATATTCTATACAAATAAAAAAATCATCAAATTCTCTCACACTGCCTATTTAATTCCAATTAATTATTATGTTTACAACCGCATACCTAGATATATTTTTAATTTTCGATATAAAATATCTTGAGTTGTAATTGTCATATTGATTTAAGGATTCAAATATTCCTTAATATTATTGTCTACTGTAATATTTCGAAGAAAAAAAAAAATAGAAAATCTTTTATAGCTAAAGTCATAGACTAACATAAATATGAAGGTGAAGAAAAAACTCGATTGAAAAAAATTAATCAAAAAAAGGACACGTTTGTTTTCAAGGAATTTTCCTTCTAACACATTTTTAGACTTAGTTTTTTTTTACAACCGATTTAGGTTTTTGAGAACGGAGTATCATACCTATGTTAATCTTTGGCCAAATTTTATTTTAATCTTTGAAGGATATACCTTAAATTTACATGCACCATACCCGGGTATGGAATTCATTTTTGAAATAAAATATTCATAGTGGTAATTGTTAAATTAAATTTAAAATTCATATATTCTTAGATAGTATTGTTTACTAAAATATTCTGTAGAAAAAAATAAAAAACTTTTTCAAAGTGAAAGGTTAAACATCTACCTGCATTATTGGAAGACCCAGGCATATATAAAATGATCTGTGTCAAAATCCTTATTATATTAGATAGAATATTTTTATCCTGAAGTTAAATTAAAGTTTAAACTATATTCTTTCAAAATGCTCTTCATTTAAATCTTTTCAAAAATTTCCTTAAATATTTTCCCCTTGCATCTTGATTATTGTTCTGCAATTTGTTGCTGGTAATTTGCAATGTTGTAAACAACAGCTTCATGGCAATTTGGTTCTTGTATTATTACAAATCCCCACAATCAACAAATACATGAATATATTCAAACACTATCATATGCATCATAAATTACTAAAGAATAATAATGCCAAATACTCTTATAAGTATCGAGAGACATTTTGTGGGGGAATAATGTAAATTTAACGGAAAATAACGCAAAGAAAGAATAAAAAAGACAATCTTTTTCTTTTTTTTGAAGATAATTTCGTTTCATCAAAGAAAATTTGAGAGGTAATGTGAAGGACCTAATTTATTTTAAAATAATAAATTTTTATTACAGTAGTATCTTACATAAGTTTCTTACCTTTGCAGATTGATTAATGCTTTTTATTTATTATATAAATTATATTAGAAATTCTCGGTGAAATATGATTATTGCCTAAAAATATGCTTTACATAATAAAAAAAAAAAGAAAATTGTATTTCAACATAGGCCTTAATAATGATATTTTAACATGTTTGGAAATAACACATACATATGATAATAATTGTCACGAAATTTATAAACACGAGCTTTAGTATATGGCCAAGTTAATAAGAATAATTTGCACATAAATAAACTTTAGCATATGCTAAGGAGTATAAGATTTATTTTTTTGAATGACGCATAAATTTTCAAGATTTTAATTTACATTTCTTTTGAGCTTTTATAGCATTTTTTGTTATTATTTATTTTTTAGCTTTTAGTGAAGTGAAGAGGCAATAAGGTAATAAAAAAAAAACAAAAAAAAAATAAAATTTTTTTCATTGCCTACTTTAAGGCCTAATTACAGAACATTATTCGAAAAGTTTAAGTAAGAATTAAAAGATGCGTCAAGTTTTTAAAAGATTTTTAAATCAATTACGTATTTATTTAATAAATAATTCTAATTCATCAGATAATGAAATAATGAATTTAGAATTGTCAAAAAATTTACTTGTACAAAATTTTCAAAAAGAAGTGTAATTCCTTTACAAAATGTCCTTATACCTGCCTATTTTTATCATAACATGGAAAGCCTTACAGTTATTTTTCTCCTGCATTTACTACCCAACAAAATCATATTATATAATGACTGAAAAATCCTCAGTACAAACAGAACAATTTGACCACATAGAGGAAAAGCCACGTTTTTTTTCTGTGGCTTACTCAAGATAAAAGCTGTACACAATTGTTAAGAGCTTTATGCTTATCCTACAGTTTGCTTTTTTATTTTGTTGGTTTTTATTTCCAAACAGAAAATTCTAATAATGCAATTATGTTATTTAATAAGAGAGTAATATTAAAATGATGGTATTACAAATACATAGAAAGGGAAGGAAGCTAAAATAAAGCATTGAAATATTATAAGAAATAAAAAGAAAATTTGTTTAAATTAAATTTGTTGCAAAATTAAATCATCAGTTGTAAATGATTTTTCAATAAATTAAATATTTTTCTTTTCTAAAATAATTCCTTTTTTAAAGGTTCTGTTAAATTTAGAAAAAATGGTTTATGTAGCGTATGATTAATTTTAATGAATGACTTATTATAAAATTGGCTATAAATTTCACAATTTTGTAAGCCTTTTTAAAGCAGATAAAAGATTATAAAGCAAAACCTTTCGAGATATTAGAGAAAGAATATTATTATTATTGCTCTTATGTAGATGCACGTCTTACATTTGTAACTAAATTTGGATCAAAGTTTTAATTAATATTTTAAATAATTTTTAATAATTTTTTTTCTTATAAAAATTGTAAAGCCAGTTTACGCTGTCTTTAAATTTTAATATATTTTTTATAAAAGAATATTATTTTACACTTTCCAAGATGCTATCTTTCCCCTTGAAAAAATATTCCTACCATATAATTCAATTTCATTTAAAAGCCCTGAATTTAAAACCAAAAATCCCAAAGATACAAAAAAATATCCTATATCTTTTGCAAACAAAATTATTACTTAAATAAAACAAAGCAAAAAAAAAAAATAAAAAAATAAAAAAGCCAAAAAGTGTTATCGTCTTTGCACTAAGTATGTAAAATCTAAAACAAAAAATAGAAGAAGCCACAGGCATTTGTATAAAACCTAGATTTAGGAATTAAGTGTAAAATTATTGTAAATAATTTTTTGTAAAATAAATTTCAAATTAAAACCATAATACGGTGATATCAAGGAAATTCTATAAGGTTTTAAAATTAATTGGAAAATAATCTTTAAATATAAATACACATTTTGAGAAAGAGTAAAATAAGCTAAATATTTCTTAAGTTTTTTTTTCTAAAATAATTCCTATTTTTAAAAGGTTTTATTAAATTTAGTAGATAAAATGGTTTACATAGCGTATGATTAATATTAATTAATGACTTTTATTATAAAATTGGCTATAAAGTTTACAATTTTAAAGCTATTTAAACAGACAAAACACTAAAAAGCAAAGTAAGAATTTATTATTTCATATTAAAAATTCCAAAAATTCGTATAAAAATCTCCGGAAATAAATTAAAGGTTTTTCCCTACAAGAGCAAAAATTTTTTACTAAGGACATAATATTTATAAAAACATGCTCAAATCAACATAATTTTTTTTCGGATTTTTATGAAAAAAATTCTGGGAAATTGAAATTGCAAAAAATATTTGAAATATAAATAAAAATATATATTTTAGCATTCGGCAACAAATTTTAGAATTCCCAAAATAGAAGAAATCCCAGAAAATTAAATAAGAAATTTTGTATACTAAAACTATTATTTTCATAAAAATTTAAGGAATTTTTAAAATAGAAATAAATATTAAGAAAAAAAAATAATAATATTTTTTCTATTATTTTTTCCGGTATTTTTAAAGGGCATATTTTAAAATTTTTTTTTGGAAATTAAAAAAAAAATAGGTAAATTTAATAAAAGACAAGAAATTATTATTAAAAAAAGAAACTAAAAATTCCTAAAACGCCATCAAAAATCCCGGAAAAGAATTATTTTTTATATGAAAATTTTAATTTTTATACAAGAACAAAAATTAAAATTATATTAAAAACTGTGGGAATTTATAAAATTCTAAGAAAATTTAAAGCATAAGAAAGCTTATTATTTGGATAGAAATTAAGGATTCCTAAAAATGTGACAAAAATTTCAGAAAACAAAATACAAAATTTTTATGAAATTTTATGAATATTTGTGATTATCATCCTTTTCTTTATTGTTGTTTTGTCCAAGAAAGTACAAAATAGGTTTTTTTTATTATTGGAGACTTTTAAGGGTATTGTACATTTTATTTTGTTTTTTTTTAATCTTTACAAGATAACATTTCTCATTAACGTAAAACAATTATAACATATGTATTCTATTGTGTTCACACACAATAAATTGTTCTTAAGAAAATATTTTTCTTCAGTAGGTAAAAAAAAACTTATAGTTTTGTTGTTTTCATCATAAAACTTTGGACATTTATAAAAGAACTACAACAGTTTGTTGAGATTTATATTTATATATTAAAGATTTGTGGTCGACCCCTCTTAAAACTAGACAAAAAGAAATGCAAGCGCTTGTGCATTATAAGGAAAAACTTTGAAAAAACATAACGTCGGTGCGCTTATGAAAAAACAATTGTTTGTTGTATGAAAGCTATAAAAATTATATGATAGTCATTTTCACAATATCAGAACTAATCAAAGTATTTGAAAAAAGATGAGAATTGAATTCCAATAAAGCTTTCGGATGGCTAAAAAAGTAAAATTCGTAAAATTACATATAGGACTTTTCGTCAGCACACCTACGATAAGAAAAAAAAAAAAAAAAAACTTATGAACTAGAAACTTATGAAACAGAAATATTAAAGTAATTTAACATCTTTGTTATAATATTACTCCTTACTGAGATGATAGGTCCTTGTTATTATATTATTTTTTTTTTGTTTTATTTAAGACAAGTTCTCTAGCAGTAACAGACGTTGAAAATCATGTAAGGTTTTTTAGCTGCTTTGTTTAGTTCGTGCTACTTTTTGTTTAGTTTTAAACCATAAACAAGATTAATGTTTGACAATTTATACTCACGATATATAATACTGACATAATGTTGCTAGAGAGAAAGATTGCGGTGTTGCTTAATATATATATATATATATATATATATATATATATATATATATATATATATATATATATATATATATATATATATTAACTCATATATATTAACTCATATATATTATATATATATAATATATATCATATATATATATATATTAACTCATCAAAAGGTATTGAGTTATATTTTAAGCTTTAGGGGACATAAGGATGACCTGTAAGTGACTGATTTCATCTGCATTAGTTTTAGTTTTAAAGGTAAACTTGATGAAAAATATTTCTGGAATATACTTGATTTACTTTTTTAGTTAAGTTTTACCAAAATACAAATTTATGTATCAAATAAATTTAACTATACTTAATATTTCAATTTAAATATTACTCATATTTTCATGCTCTGGGAGCCACGGCTGACTAACCCGAAAGGTGGTG
The DNA here is from genome assembly GCA_932274085.1 of Protocalliphora azurea. Classification (NCBI taxonomy): domain Eukaryota; kingdom Metazoa; phylum Arthropoda; class Insecta; order Diptera; family Calliphoridae; genus Protocalliphora; species Protocalliphora azurea. The sequence continues at coordinate 4,406,698 of OW026523.1, forward strand.
TTTCGTTTGATACAATTTGTAAAATGGGACTGAATGTGATTTTGAGAGAGGAATCTACACATTGACCTTCTGATATAAAAAAAAAATACCAGATATAATCGACTTTGAAGTTGTAAAAAATTTTTCAAAGGAACAAATTCAAGTAGAATCGTCATTATACCTATCTTCAGATCATTCAATTAATTTTGTTACTCTATTGAAGCTCCGGGAAATTGTATACCCAAAAATAAGTATTAACTGGTTGAAATGTGGAAAATATATATACACTCAGTGCACAGAAAATATATTGCTGAGGACATCAGAAAAATATCAATATCTCTCTCAATAAATTTGAAAAAAGTTTAAGACTTGCTGCTGAACTACTAATCTACTCTTATGCTACTCTAATCCCCCGACAAAACAGATATAATAGTATTTGTTCTGTTGATGTTGAACAGCTGTTGACTGAAAAAAGAAGAGTTCGAAGTGAGTGGCAACTCCATAAATCCCCTCAACTCAAATCGTAGTTAAGAGAATGCCAAAAGCGCCTTAATAAGCTTGTAGAGTATCGAAAAATTGAATCAGTTACTAAATATTTGGAAAACCTAGATGCTAGCCCATATTCAAATTACTCGCTATGGTGAGCTACAAAAAATCTAAAACAACTAGTTTTAGGCAGACCTCCTCTACGTAAAACAAATGGTGGCTGGGCAAGGAATGATAGCGAAAAGGGGAATCTATACATTAGTCATCTAAGTTGTACCTCATTTTAGAAGAGGTGTACCCCTTTGCTTTGAAGAGTCGATAGATCGTAAATGCTATTTTTGATTTAAACTCCAAAAAGTTCCCTCAGATAACGTTAAAAAAATACTATCTATTTTTATCGATATACTACGATTTGAATAATATCCACCAGAATAGAAGATTTTATTGATTACCAAGACACCAAGGTCAAGAAAAGATTATACTAAAGTAGAGTCATATATACCCTTTAGCCTATTATCGAATATGTCAAAGCTTTTCGTGAAGTTTTTAATGAACAAGTTGAACCTAATAATGAATTGAACTGATTTTATCCCGAATAGTCAATTTGACTTTAGAATAAAGCATAGCACTATTGAACAAATGCACAGACTTGTTAATGTTATATGCAAGGTTTTTGAAGAATAGAACTTTTTTTCTGCTCTCTTCATCGACATTTCGCAAGCTTCTGACAGGGTGTGGCACGAAGGCTTGCTATATAAAATAAGAGTAAATTTTGCACATAAATACACACTACTTGAAAGCTATTTAACTCAATGAAAGTTTATCCTTAAAAAGGGAGACTTCCTAAGTTCACCCCAGCCTATAACAGCAGGCGTATACCAGAGAAATATACTGGGTCCTTTTTTGTACTTTATATTTACCTGTGCATGCAGAAAAGAAATATAGTTGTTGTGACCACAATCTAAGAGCAACATATTATGATTGGAATAATATGATATGAATAATAATTATTAGGATTTAATTTTGACATGTTTTGTCTCATTTTTTTGTCTGCTTTTTTATGTTATGATTCTTGTCTTACATATAATTGAACAATTTTATTGCATTATTACCCATTTTTTTCACATTCTGATTTAATATTATTATATTATTAATTTATGTTGTTGTATTATTATACCACATTGTTATACTATGATTTCATTTTATCATGTTATTATCGCATGTTATCCTATAGTTATCCAATCTTATCATATTATTATTATTATTATTATTATTATTATTATTATTATTATTACTATTATTATTATTGTTATTATTACTATTTCATTTTATCATATTACCAACACCTCTTATCAAATTTTAAAATAACTTGCATTAATAAGAAGTTATTTTTATAAATTTTTTATTGAAAATAATGGAGAAAAGTGTTCTTCAAATGTGTGGTGTTTTTCAAATGTAAGATTATTTTAACTCTTTAATGTTAGTTAATCAATACCTTATATTGCTAGAATCACACTGAGTATAACCAAATCTTGTTTATTTAAATTTATTCATATATAAACTAAATGAGAATTAAAATGAAGTTAGAAAACAAATATTAATAACAAAATATATTTAAAAACAAATAAGTAATAAATTTTTCCATTAAGTTTGTACTATATTGATTTGAAACATTCTATTGTTATAGAAACAATAATATTAATAAAGTTTAAAAACAAAATATGGTTTAAGAACAGGTAAAAAGACTGCAAATATTTAATTGTTGCAGAAGTAATAACATTTTTCATATTAACAATTTTTTTTCTATTAAAAATATTTAAAAAAATATAATTTTTCAAGTCAACCATATTAAGATCTTTATTGAGTGTAAACATTAAATGAAAAAATTAAAATGTTGCTGTCATGAACACAGAGTTACTAAAATTCAAGAAAATTAACAATGAGAACATAACATTGTTGTTGTGATAATGCTGCAACCATGCTTTTTCCCTGCGTGTGATATGCCAACAAATGTTGTAATGCATATATTAACATTTGCAGAGAAGTCTGCTATTCTAGGAGTTCATGAAAACCTCAAAAAGACTCTATTCTCCCATAAGATATTGCGAATGACTTAGAAACGTGGCTAAGGTAATGAATAGTTAAAGAAAATAAATAGATGTGAAGGTTATGTATGTACATATATAACCTTCATATTGCGGTTAAGTATCTTGGTATATATCTAGACAGATGTTTTACATGGAAAAGGCATATTAATGGAAAGTTATCCCGAATGAAGTTTAAAGCACTTGAGATTAACTGGCTCATTGAAACAAAAAAACTCTAAGCTAATTTTAGACTATAAAATATTGCTTTATAACTCAAATTTAAAACCAATATGGTACTGCGGTATTCAATTATGGGGTACGGCTTCAGATTCTAATATTGAAAAAATACAAAGGCGTCAAAAAAATTTTAGAAACAAACTCGAATGTACGTAAAGATCTTGGCGTATCTCTGGTAACAAATAAAATAAGAAAACAGATATAAACACGCCTAAAAAAGCTTGAAATATTTGGGTATGTCAACTGGTTCCTAATATATTAAGAATTAGTGGCCACATACGTTAAAAAAAGAAATATGTCAGACCTGAATACTTACTGTTACTACTTAAGAAGATACAATAAAAAAAAAAATAAATATTAATAAAAAATAAATGAATAATAATAATAAAAAATCGAAACTACATGAACATAAGTTTCGATTGTGGCATTCAATTAAATATTATTCAATTAAATGCTTGTCAAATGCAGAATTAAATCTTGATTCACAGTTTACTTTTGTAGTTCAAAACACAAAAAATGTATTGAATTGAAAAACATTCACATATAAGTTGTCTAGCTATTCAATAGTTATTTACCACATAAATTAACAAACAGCTACAATATACAGTTTTTCTAAATATTGTTTTCGATAACATACTCATCCATATTCTTTATCTTATGCACTAGATGTACTACGGAATATATTATTACAAAAGTATATATTTGCTAAGTTTTGCTACTCATAAATATTGATTAGTTCAAGGTATACTTTTCAGGCTTGCTACATTAAAATCAAACATTGAGAAAGTAACTTCCCAGTAATCACTTCAGAGTTATTTAAAATATATGTAGCTTGCTTTCACTTTTACTATTTATCAAATCAACTTCTATGATCATAAATTAGTTTTAATGGAAAACGGTTAATTGCAAATAGTATTACCAGGAAGTGAAGAAAAAGGAAGAAAAATTGGATTAAAGAAGGTCAGAAAAGGCTAAATGCCCAAAAAATTAAAACCAGTAAAAACTAGTATATTTTTTATTTAAAAATATTATTTTTTTGCTCTCATTAGTTTTTTTTAAAGGTATTGTTATATCTTTATAAATAAAACATATAACGGCTGTCAATAAAACTAATTAATGAAAAATTAATTGGAAATTTTCATATTTCATATGAAAACTAACCTAATGTTTTGAATTTATTCTTTTTCACTTTTGAATCATAAATCCTTTTTGATTGATCATTTCCAAATTTTTGGATGATTTTCGCTTTTATAAGATAGTTTTAATTACATTTATAAAGAATTTAATTAATTAATTTATTAAAAAAATAATTGATTAAATAAGTACATAAAATGAGTTAAGTTATATTTGATTTAGAGAACGAAGTGCTGAATGCGAACATTTTTATTAAATATAAATAATCTCGATTTTTTGTGCGAATCAATTGCTTCCAGTAAAATAAACCAAAGCGAAATCGCCCAAATATGGAAAAAATTACCCAAAAATTCCCCCACAAATTTATTATTTGAATTTTGTTTTAGAACCTAAACATTTTTTTGTCGCTAGTTAGCATTTTTTTTTTGAGTTTTTTCAAGGGAAATAAATTATTTAAATTTGGAAATTTTCTGGAACAGTCACAACAGAATTAAATATATTCAAATTATACAATTTGTTTTTTTGAAAAATAATTTGAACTTTACAAAGACTTAAGATTTAGTTTTCTTTGTTGATATTTTGTATTGCTAAGGATTTTACTCTTTCTTATTAAAATCGTAGCTACATGTCTAATTGGTATATAAATATTTCAGAAATCTTGCATTTGGCAGATTAACTGAATTTTGTTTTGCTTAGAGGATTAGAAGTCTGAAAGATTGGCTTTAACTATATCAGTACAGCGGGTATAACAGAGAAGTTAGAAAAGAAGGAAATGCATCATCTAAGACAACGGTTCTCAAGCGACGCACAGGGGACCATACAAATATTTTAGGTAGGTCGCGAGCACCATTTACTTAAATAAAAAATTAAAAGTATTTTTATTTAATATCTAATAATTAAAACAAATTAATAAAACTAATTTTTCATACAAAATTCAAACTTATCAAATACAAATAAATTTAAAATTTGATTATGAATAAGGCCTTAAATATTCGTATCCTAGATGAGCTTTAAATTAAGAAATTATTGAGAAATTATATACAAATAAATATGAAACATTAAACTAAAGAAACTAAAAGAAAAATATAAAGGAGTGTATTTATCAATATTTTCAAAATTATTTGTTTGCAAAAGAAAGGCTACCGCCACAGGGGTATTAAACAAATTTAACAATATTTGCTGGCAACATATCAAAAGTAGCTACAAAGATGTAAAAAATATATAGCTATTCTTTGCTTGCCGCAGTTTAAAATTAAAATACCTAATATAAATTTAGAGACCTATAACTCGAAAATTAACAGAGATCAGAAATAGTATTTTTGCGAAGTAAGAAATTATAAAAACTATTAGTTAAGACGATCTCGATGAGATCCTTATTGAGAGAAAACTACTCTGCTTAATTTTACGGATTACTGGTGTGCTACGGATCCAATTTAGGAGTTTTTTACTTAATTAAAGTGGTTGTAGAGTTAAATAAGTAGTAGTTTTACTTAAAGTAATGATCAGTGTAGCCAATTTATTTTGCTTTTGGCCTCAAAATATTCGTTTTAGCTTCTAGCTTTCTTCTAACCTTTTTTGTTTCTTAAAGTTGCCTTAAAAACCTTTAAATGTACGTTTGCGTACTTTGGTATATTTATTTACAAAAGAAATCTAATTCATTTATATTTAATAAAAAATTTCATCTGCGGCGTTTGATTTTCTAAATTAAAAATGCTTTAAAAATTTTTTTAATAGTTACTAAGTCAACAATAGAAACTATTTAAGAAAACAATTAAAAAAAAAAAAATCTTATTAATGCAAAAAATCACCCAAAAGTTTGGAAATGCTTAATCAAAAAGGAATTATAGTTCAAGAATTACGTAAAATCTCTTCAAAATAATGGGCAATTTTTTCATATTAAATATAACCCACATTTTTATGGTAGTTTTTGGGCGATTTTTCATTGAGCCATTTTACTGGGTGCTACTTATAAACTTATTACAATTTCTTTATTAAAATATCAAAAAATTAATGAAAGCGAGATAAAATAAGTTCCTATTTTTTTTTAATTTTAACTTTTTTTGGCTTCATTTCTGGGACATTTGGCCTTTTTTGACCTTTGTTAAAGTTCAATTTAGTCTCTTTCTTTTCCCATATCCTGGCAACACTGGTAATGATATAAATAGGTGGTTATTAATATCATTACCAGCAAATACTCATTTGGATTTTTAAAATAATGGCATTTGAAATGATTACTACTTACTAGGTAAAGGGTAAAATAAGTAATACTCATTACCCAAATTAAAAAATATTGGTAATCAACGAAAAATAATTGATCAAAAATTTTAATCCTTTATTAAGCTCTGTTTAAAGATCTATGCACCAACTGAGTTATTTTCTATATAAATAACGATTTTTATCGTAAAACACAGGTTTTCATCTTTTTTTTATGGATTGGAGTTTTTTTATTGATTTAAAAATCATATATAAAATCGATTTTTTGTTGGAAAAATAGCTGACGACAAATTTTTATCTTTTTATTCATGGTTGCTGTATATAAGGATTTACACCCGATTTTAATATTTTCATATAAAAAGCGGTTTTTATTAAGAAAACTAAGTGCTCTGGAATGTTCATCATTTTGTCTATTGGAGCTCTGTTTAAAGATCTATAGATCAACTGAGTTTTTGCATACAAATAACGATTTTTATCGGAAAACACAGGCTTTCATCTTTTTTTTTATTTACTGGCGATTTTATGCCGATATATAGAAATCGATTTTTGGTTGGTAAAATAACTGACAACAAATGTTCATCCTTTTATTCACGGTTGCTGTATTTAAGGATCTATAGCTGATTTTAATATCTTCATATAGAAATCGGTTTTTAATATGAAAATTAAGTGATTACAAATTTTCATCATTTTGTCAATTGGAGCTCTAATTTAAGGTCTAAAGCCTATTTTAGTTCTTTGTTATAAAAATTGATTTTTTATTGGAAAAATAGGTTAATTATTTGCTTTATTGAATCTCTATTTAAGAATCTGCGGTCGATTTTAATTTTTTCACATAAAAATCGATTTTTAGTAAAAAATTATATAAACATAGATTTTTATTCTTTTGTCGATTTGAGCTCTATTTAAAGATCTATAGCCTCTTTTAGTGATCACAGATTTTCATCTTTTTGTCGATTGGTGCTTTATGTAGGGAGCTGTAGCCAATTTTAATTGTTACATATAAAAATTGATTTTTTACTGGAAGAATAGGTAGTCATATAATTTCTTCTTTTTATCGATTAGAGCTCCATTTAAAAATCTAGAGGTGATTTAAATTTTTTTATTTAAAAAATCAAAATATAGGTGATAATAAGTGACATAAGGAAAAATAAGTAATAAGTGATCACAGGTGTTTAAAATTTTTCTCGGTTTGAGTTATATTTAAGGATTTAGAGCTGATTTTATTATTTTCATATCTCTTTTTTTTGGTAGGAAAAATATTTGAATAGAGATTTTAAAACTTTTGCCAATTGGAATCATATTTCAACAACTACAGTTGGTTGATTGATTTCCGGTTGGAAAAACAACATATTAAAAATTTTCGTCCTTTCGTTGACTTTGTTGATGTAGATCTGATTTTAGTTTTTCATTATAATATTAAATTTTTATTGGAAAAATAAGTAATTATAGATTTTCATCTATTTATCAATTGGAGTTCTATACATATATGCCATTTTTTTTATAAAAATTTATTAATTGAGGCTTTTTTTTAAAATGCTGAGATATTAGAAACACATTATTGTTTTAAGTAAATATGTCTCAGACAAATATATAAAAAGAAAGCATAGAAAAGGAGCTTAGATATCTTCATTACCACAAGTAAGCTTAAGTAGTCTTTTATATTAATTTGTAGTTTGTCATTGTGTAAGCGCTGTAAGCTACTAGTATTGACTACTTTCTCTTTGCTTGTCTCCAAAATTTCTTGTATTTTGTTGTTTATGTTTAGCCTTTAAGGGATAATAAATTTTCTCCTGTCGCTATAAAGAAATTATCTTCAGCAAATTTTCTTAACATTTTATATAAATATTTTGTGCGTTCTTTACAGTTTTTCCGCTAAAATGTTAATAAATCAATCATTTTTGGATTAAGAACAAAAGAAGCAATAAAAGTTACTGAGAAGAATATTTATTATTTTTTTTTTTTTGAGTTGAAAATCCAATAGCTGAAAATCTAAAGAATTGAAAAAATATTTGTAATGCAAATAAAGATTAAGTGACAATATTTTGTAGGTTATTGAAGGAAATTTTCTTTTTCAATAACCCAAAAAATGTTAAAGTTATTTAGATTATTGCCTAAATCAATAAGAACTTTTCGTGGAATAATTAGATAGTGTTTATTTTAAGTCATATTTATAGCAAAATAAATTTTTATTGCAGCTTCTAAAACATATCTATCATTTTGTTTTTGCTAAGAAATACAAAATAACAAAAATTTTTGAATTATTGCGATTTTCTCAACATACTTGAGAATACTCGTATAAAGTTTAACTTTATATAATTTACATAAAAATTACTAACATATTTTTTGCATATTTGTTAGAATAAGTACTAAAACTTTCTTATCTCTTTCAAAAAATTGTAATAAACAAAATAACGCACATTGTGGCAAGAAATGAATGTTAATATTCGAAGTTATTGAAAATCTCTTACCAAACAGTTTACAAAAGTAGAAATTCAATTTTATGTAAATCACTTGTATGTAATATGTAATTTCTTTCCAAAAATATGTTTCCTCTTATGAATTTTTAGAATGTACGTATTTGTTTTTTTATAGCCTATCTCACATTTGAGAGATATATACAAACCTGTCACAGCACTTTAAATAGCAACTAAGGGGTTTTAAAAATAAAAATATTTCTGGGGTTTGTGCTGAAAATTTTGTTCCTAGTAATGTCCGTCCGAATATCTGTCTAGCTAGATATTTATCTATTCTTCGAGTAACTGAAATTCTTTTTGCCAAGTCTTCGCAGCATTAAGAAAATTTCTGCTCATACATAGTTACTGCTTCGAAGGTTCACACAATTTATGATTCTTATTATTTTGAGGATCAGCAGTAATATCTATTTACCAGTGATCTTTTCAAAAACATTTTTTTTTAAATTTGTTATTTGGGGCTACAAAATTCGGCCCAGCTGATTATAGAGGTTTTGATTTCATTTTATTTTTATTTTTTTTCCAAGTTTAATTTGAAGCAATTTTAAAAGTTGAATAATAACAAGCAATTGATTCTTGAATCAGCAATAATACAAAACCCAAGTAAATTTATTTAAAAAAGTAGTTTATGGCTAAAAGTCTGAAAGTCTTTGAAAAGCTTGATACATTGAAAATCACAAATATGTTAATATTTGTTTTTTTTCTAACTTATTGAATTTATTATATTGTTTAACAAAATTAGCATAAATAAACTTTTATGTCAAATGGCTTAACACTTTCAAGAAAAACTTGAAAGATTTTCATCCCAAATATATTCAACATATTTTTTTTATCGTTTTATAGCTTTTTTCTTTACATTCTGGCCACAAACTAATAAATATTTTGCCATAAAAAAACACTTCACTTTGTTAGTATTTTAGCTAACACCAAGAGTCTTAAAATTATACAGTTTTTCCAAAGGAAATAAAAATATATTTTCACATAAAAATATATCTAAATGTTTAAGTGAAAACTTTCTGAATTTTTCCAGGTTTTAGTTTATTAACCTTCATAATCCTGTTGCCTCTCAAAGAAGTTTAATAAAAATTTAAATAAATATTTGAGGATGAAAAAGGAACTGAAATAGGAATGAAAAATAAGAAAAAATGTTATTTTCAATTCCAAGTTATTATTGCAGTGCTAAGATTAAAATTAATATGTTTAAAATTTCTTTTAATTTCGATGATATTAAAGAATTCCCATTAAACTGAAAGGTTAAACTCTAGGAGGGATATACGGATAGAATTTATAAGGTCATCATGTTTTATATTGATATAAATAATAATTAATGTTATTATGCATAAAACATCTCCTGAAACACTTTTTAGATTTATTACAAAATTGGACACCGTAGAAAATGGAATAAAAAGAATTTCAAAATGAAAAAAAAAGAAAATTACTTTAACATATATTGAGTTATGTAATTTTAAAAAGGGTACTAATTTATATACTTAAGTTTCCTTTTGAACAATTGTACATATTCGCGCGACATGCTTCATGAATCCTCTTTTCAAATCCTCTTTCAATATTAAGGAAAAGAAAATAAATCATCATATCATTGTAAATAATTGAAAAATTTTGTTGAAATCAAAGATACATGCAATGATTTCATATCAAATAATTTAGTTTTTTAATATAAAAATGTATTAACTAAAATGCATTATTTGAAAAGAAAGATAGTTGATTCGTTTTGCCTTTTTTTTTAGGAGGATAGAAAAATTAAATATATTTGAATAAATTTTGAATATTGATAATAAGTAAGTAGTGAAATATATTCGTCCAAAGTTGTTTAATGTTTCAATAGATTATCTCGAAAAGTTAAAATTTTTACATCAAAATTACATATTTAATTTATTTCAAAAATTATATTATTAAACTTTGTTAAAATCTCAAAGAAAAAAAAAAAAAAACTAAATCAATAGGCAATATCATATTAGTCTGTATTCTTTTAGTATTAAAGCACCTCTACTGATATCGTATTGAAATAAAAAAGTTTAGTGTAAATAAAACTAATTTTTGCTATAAAATATTTTTCAAAATATACAACCGCTTGGGAATTTTTTATATTGACTATTTTTTCCAGTTTGAAAATTGTTGCTTTCATTTTGCCGATTTTTCCGTTTTGTTAATTTTTTTCGTTTTAGAAATCTTTTCCTTTTTGGCAATTTTTTTTCGATTAGTAGAATTTTTCATTTTATCGATTTTTTTTGGCGAATTTTTTAATTTGGATGATTTTTTATATTTTGAAAATTTTTTAATTTTGGTGTTTTTTTTTCCATTTCGACGATTTTTTTTCTATTTGCGGTTTTTTCCGTTTTGTCCGAATTTTGTTTTGTCTATTTTTTTCGTTTTGATGACTTCTTTTTTCGTTTGGAATTTTCTAGTTTTTGCGATTTTTTTCCGTTTTTTTCATTTTTACAATTTTTTCTGCTTAGGAGATCCGTTTCGGCGTTTTTTTTTCTATGTAGGAGTTTTTTTGATGACTTTTTGGTTTTGGCGATTTCTTAATTTTGACGTTTTTTTCTTTTTTTCGACTTTTTTCCGTTAAATATTTTTTTGACGATTTTTAAATTTTGGCAATTTTTTCTCCATTTTGACGACTTTTGTATTTCATTTAAAAATTTTTAATTTATGTTCCAACAGTTTCATCCATATATTGGTTTCTCATTAAATCCAATCCGCACTTAGAGGAGTATTTTTAACTTAGTTAAATGATAAGTTTTTGTTATTGAATGATTATGAAAATATTTTATTGTAATAGCTTTAAAAATAATATATATGCTAGCCTGTAAGGAATTGTAATTTCATAGGCTATTAAATGAATAAATTAATAAATATGTGGTTTTTCATTTTGGCGATCTTTTCCGTATAGAAGTTTTTTCTCAATTTTTCTGTTTTTTTTTTAATTTGAATTTTTTCTTTAGTTTTAGCGATTTTTTTTCATTTTGTCGATTCTTTTCTCTTTTGGAATTTTTTCCGTTTAAGAATTTTTTCACTTTGAAAATTCTTTTCGTTTCTGCGATAAATTTAATCATTTGCTTTATAAAATTGAATACTAAAGGAGTAATAGTTTTAAATAAATAAAAAAATAATACAAAATTTTTGCAAATGCTTAGCAAATACAAGAAAAATATATGCTGTTTTAATGCAGATTGAAAAATCTCTAAATATTGTTGAAGGTTTTTGTTTATTATTAGGACCTTTTTATTGATAATTTGCAGGGATCTCTGAAAAATACTTTTAGACCGCATTCAATAAAATAAAATTGCACAATTTATCTCCATAATAATGAAAGTTGATTTTTATATTTCTATTATCTTTATTTTTACGTTCAAAATAAACTAATTAAAATTTTAGCTACAAATATGGTGAATATAAATATAAATTTTTCTAAAATTAACTTTAATTTTAAAATGTCTAAAATATAAGTCTGAGAAAAAGAAGTTTTTAAAACTGTAAGTAATTTTGAAAACTCTGATTTTTTTATTTTTAATATTTTTTTTATTATTTTAATTCAGCTCGCATCCTTGCAATAGTGAAACTTTGCAAAACTTCAAATATTACAGAATTATAACAAATAGAAAAACATATTTTGTTGTCTTTTAAGAGTTATAGTTCATAACAGAAAATTTATATATTAATCTTTTTTTAATTTATAAATGAATTCCAATGGATTTAAAACCGGTTGTTAAGTTTTTTTAAATTTAAGTTTCTTTTATCTTTTTTGGTACACATTTTAGCTTTAATTTCTTTTATCTTTGTAACCTTATTCAAAACTACATGCTATTTAATTGTTACCTTGTAATTTAGGCCAAAGTGCTTAGTTTTGTTTGTTTCTTATCGCAAAACAATAATCATAATTGTGACAAAAACATTTTGGGTCTTTTGTTGCAATTATTTGGCAAAATTCTATTGTTTGTATTTAGAAGCATAAACACATTTGGCCCAGTTACCTTTTGTACTAATTTTCTGGTAACAATAATTTGACCATATATTCATTAGATAGCAATTGCTGTAATTATGAAAGTGATAAATGATAAATAATGATTTTAAGCTAGAGTTGGAAGGAAAAAGGATATGTTCCTAGGTAGTTTTTAAATATGTAAATTAATTAGTACTAAATTTATTTACTAACGTCTGTCCTTTCGTCTGAATAAAAAAGAAATAATAATTTTTTTTCTGCTGAGAAAAATTTGTTAAATTTATAGTGCAGGTTGTAAATTAAGATATGAATTAGAGTATCAAACTTAATACTTCTTTTAGTCAAACTTTGCCATATTTTAACGCCTCCCAAATATAAAATACGAACACCTTTATCCCTCAAATTTTAAAACACTTAAGTGTTACATCACTTTGGAAAAAAAAAAAAAATAAAACAAATATTTACATTAAACACACACACAAAGACTTACTTCTTTATGCACATACATGTACTTATACATAAACAACAAAAGCCTTTTAACTTGTTTAACGCCATCAACAACAAAAACCTGAAGCCTTATAATCAGGCAAAGGTGTTGATTCTAACAACTACATATACATTATATTTGTCTGTGTATTTTAGGTTAAAGCCCACAAAATGTATCAGCTTGATACCAACAGCTTGCTAAGGATAATAAAGAAATCCTTTTGGTATTTGTTTTCCTTTTTCGTTACTTTTTCTTGTTCTTTATTTTCTTTTATGTATGGCATGTATTTAGGCTAAAAGCTTGTTAAATATTTCGGGTTAAAGGTGTTAACAAGAGAGATACAAGCTTAAAGAGCACATGGTATTTGCTGTTAGCAGAATTTTTATATATTTTCAATTTTAGGCATAAGTAAATATTTTTTGGTGTGGTAATGAAATTTTGCAATTTTTTTAGTTTAGAATGTCAGCACGCTGTACGAAAAAATTAAAAAATAACATTCCAAAAAGGTTTATATGACCATTAGTAGACTTAATACCCCAAAAAATATATCGTTTCTAATAATTAAACATTAATATTCCCACATTTCGAATATTGAAATATTTAAACTACCTTTCCTTTTATAGTTTAAATTTTGCCTTGTTTATGCTAAAAGTAGGGTGGTCGGTCTTGGTGTCAGCAATTTATGGGTTCTATTCCTATACCTTGTGTAATCAATAAGTATTGAGTTTTGTCTGTACCGTTTCATTTGTAATGATAGCTGGCCAGAAAATTCTCAAAAGTCTGCCGATTTATAAATACCTGCAGCGAATTGATAAATTTTCTTTATATCTAGCGCCGGAAATCTGTTTGCGTCAATAAAACAGTTTTCATCGTAATTAACTTGCCAAAAGATCTGTTTGGAATCCCAGCTATTGGTTGCTTCAATGACTCCTACCTTTTGGGCAAATTATACTGCTTAGGAGCTAATGATAGCTCTGCTGTTGCCGATTTGTTTATTTTCCAAAAATGGGATTTTTTAAATTTTGCTAAAAAACAGGTCAGAAAATCTTTATTCTTTTAATTCTAAAATTGAAAATCGTTTACTTTTGTACTAAGAAAAGATATTGACTTGAAATTTTCTTCCGTCGTTAGATAATTTTATTATTTAACTAATATTTCCCTTGCAGATAATTTTTTATACGCGTTATTGAGAGTTTTAGGAAGGTATAAACATATTCTAAATCAGATAAGAAACAAAAATTTGGCAAGCGGTTTTCTATGTCGGGTGTACCCTATTTTAAGATTTAATAGCTGCGTCCGTAAGATATTTGTAGGATCCCCCAACCAAACTTAAACTTGTACTCTGTAACAAAGTTAATAGTAATAGCTATTTAAAATTTGCTATTTAAACTTACCTATAATATTTATATTATTATGCTCGTCTGTAACTACATTAGTTTACACCAATGCATTAACGTATTTACTTTAGCTACCAACTATCATATGTTATAGAGAATTAATAATTCTCATTTAGTTTATGGAATTTTTCACACAAGTATTCTAAGGTTGGTTGAAGTAGTTGCGATTCGAGCGCTACAGAATTTGCCAAAAACTAAGACAGCTGATCTGGCAATATAATCCGCCTTATTCCCAAGACATCTGATATTGTGAAATCTGCCACTGTTTCTCTGGTACTCGGAACGGTCCGAGCGTCAGGGGGATACCTGGCACAGTAACTTCGGTTGACTGTTTCGGACACAGCGGCTTTGTGCTGACTGTTTTGACACACCAACTTCGGTTGACTGTTTTGGCACAGCAACTTCGGTCGTCTGTTTTAGCACAGCAAACTTCGGTTGACTGTTTTGGCACAGCAACTTCGGTTGACTGTTTTGGCACAGCAACTTTGATAGACTGTTTTGGTACAGCGACTTCGGTCCTCTGTTTTGGCACAGCAACTTCGGTTGACTGTTTTGGCACAACAACTTCGGTTGACTATTTCACTTTATATTAAGTCTGAATTTTGTAACCTAGTTTTAAGGAATTGTATTATTTAAGTATTCATAAGATATCATAAATGATCCGGCGTTTAGCAGTAATAATATCCGAATTACCTGAGAAGTACCCGACTGATTCCCTACGTATCATCGTGCTAGCATCATAAACGATTCGGCTTGCATACTACTCGAGGGAACCGAATCTTCAACCCGCATCTGCCAGTATTAGAACCCGAATTTCCTGCCAGTATTAGAACCCGAATTTCCCTGCTGCTAGTAATTATCTAACAGAAAACATTTTTTAATATTTATTATTATCGATAAATAAAACACTGAATTATTAAATAAAGCTACAATGTATATTTTAACTCCAGAAAGGGTAAACCATTTGTGTTCTTACCTAAGGTTCGTGGATCCCATAAGTCGACCATGGACACGACTGAAATACCTCAGCCGACGGCAATTTCTGTGTAAAATTTTATGTAAATGCAATCAGTCGATTAGATGCTACCCATTTATTTCAGGAAAAATTTTGATTCTGCAACATTGTATAATTTTTGACAAAGTAATAAAAAAGAAAAAGTCTGCACCTAAGATATTCTTTTTTTTTTTTTGACAATAACTGAAGATTTTTAACAAAAATTTTAATTTAAAAAATTGAGCTATAGATGCGTACAAATCTTTTTCATAATATTAAAAAAGACAAAATGTACTATTTTACAGAAAAATATTAGCATGAATAATCTGTAATACTTTAAGTTGAATTCCATCAAAATTCAACGTTAGTGTATTTTAAGACAATTTTTAAAAAATAAAAAAAAAAATAATAATAAAATAAGAATATATTTGGCAAAAAAAAAATAAATTTTCAAATACAGGAGAAAAACACAATAAAGTATCTGAAGATTCTATTTTAAGACTTTATTTAAAAACACTTTTTATTAAAACAAAAATACGCCTAAAATTTATATATTTTGTTTTTTTTCCAATATCTAGAAATACGGTTAAATTTTAAGGATCAATACCAAAAAAAAAAAAAAAAAAAAAAAACAACGCTACCTGGGTAACGATTTTTATTGCTATTGATACATAATTGATATAGAATTCAATACCCTATTTACTAACGAAAAGTTAATTATAAAAATTCAATTAATAGCCATTTGTGATATATTTTACGCCAATGCGGGGCATTAAAAAAAAAAAATTACAAAAGTCTTCCATATGTTCCCAAATGACCTATAGGTCATACTGATTATTTTGATCAAAGAATTTGTAATAATCGTTATTTACCATCTCTGATTTATACACATTTTGTTTATACTTCTTATATATTCTTTTCTTTATTTGTTATATTAATTTTAATGAAAATTCTAAAGTCTTTAAACAAATTAAACAACAAATAAAAAAATGCATACATATTCTTAAGTAATTATCAAAAAATAAATAAATTAATAAAAAGGTAAATAAATAATTAAATAAATAAATAAACAAATGAATAAATAATTAAGTAAAAAAGTAATGTGGTTATACTTTGGTTATAAAGTGTGTATGTTCATTTATTTTATCATGTGAAAATCCTTTAACATACATACAGATACATAACCTAAAAACCATGGAGTTTTTCTGTAACAAATGTGCTAAAACACAGTACTAACAAAATCTTGCTAAGTATCTACATACCAAAATATAATTTAATTATAAGGCAATTTTTTTATATTAACAAATAATACGTGTGTATATTTTTTATATGAATAAATTAAATATCATAATAAATAGCATTGCTAAATACAACAGAAAAAAATATTTGGTAATATTTTTCATGTAATTTATATTTTAATTTTTTGTACATATTTAATTATTTGACTAATTAATATACTCAATTAAAAATCTTTCCCCAAAATTGACAAATTCAAAAAAAAAAGAAAAAAAAAATACATAAATAAATTCAAGTGAAAAAGAAAACCCATTTAAAAAAAAATTCTGCATAAAGAAGTTAAAGGAAATTTTGTGCTACATGTTCAAAATTTTTGATTTCTTGGCATTAATTGTGAAAAATGGCATAGGGAGATATCCTTATACAATTATCCCAAATAATTTTTTAATAAAGTGATTAATTAATTTTATATTGAAATTTAATTATATTATTAATTAATGTAATTAAATTTTAATTGGTTTAAAATTTTTGACAAAAATCGACAGCTATTAAAAAATATAAAGACAAAAAGAAAAACATGGCAATAAAAAATATAAAAATAAAATATCTTTAATTCAATTTTCAACTATTTTCAACTAAATGGGCTCAATCTATCGTTAAAAAAATAATACGAAAAATTTTTATGATTTCTTTAGTCTCCGGTGTTTAATAATACTTTGGTAAGTACGTATTTTAAACATTTCATTAGATTATTAATCTTAAGATGTTGTTGTTATATTCAATTTCAAGATCCCATTTTGATTTAAACTGTTCTGTTAAAGATTATTTCTACATGAATTTAAAGTCAGTTCATGACATCTGTCATTGTTCAGACATCTGTCATATTTTTATTGGGTCTAAGTTACAAGGTTACTTCCATAGGATAATATTATCGTCATTGGAATATTACTCAAAGATGAACGCTTTTATATGAAGTTTTTGGGAATTAAACAAAGTACAAATATTACATACTTTAAATTAATTATTTACAAATATTACACATTTTATAATTATTTTATTAAATTATATTACATAGATTTTTACGTTATACATACACTACATTATTGTAAAACCTAGTTAAATAATATTGTAGATAAGTGTATAACACCAAAATTTTATGGAGCGAAACGAAACTTGCATTATATCTTCTAGAATCTTTTATAAGCCACCGATAATCACATGTGAGCTTCATGAGATACTCGAGGTCAAAGGTTACAGAAATCTGATTTATACGTGATATAGGTAATTTTAACAGGTTGTATATGACATCAAGATCAAACTATATATGTACCATATTATGTTTCCGTCAATCAAATTTGAAGTTTAAACATTTTATTTTTTCATTTAATTTTTCTTGTATTGTATTACTTAAATATTTCTAATAATCCAATAAATAATTTTATTTAAAACCATACATTTTTATTGAGAAAGTTATTTAGTTAATTATAGAATTGAAGCAATAAAATTTTTAGTTTATTTTAGGAAAACTATCAGTCATAACCCTAATTAATTTGATTAAAAAAATTAATTGAAATTTAAGCAAAAAAAAAAAAAAATAATAATAATAATAAAAAATAAAATAACAATAATAATAATAACAATGATAATAATAATAACAATTGTTTAATATTATCATTTTGGTGATTAGAACAAAATCAAGTAAAAATTTAATTAATATAAGCAATTTCGTAACTAAAGTTCACTTTCATTTTTTTCTGTATACAGATGACATTTAATACAGAACTTTTGTTAATTAATCGGTTTCTTCGTGTTACTTCTAATAATTATATTATTATTGCAGATATTTTCGGAAGAAAAATGAAGTAGCTCATTCATACCAAAAATGTGCCACTCTCACCTTTTCATTGGAATAAAATTTTTATAAGCACACAATACTTTTTGACCTTATCTCAATATTTAATAATTTATTTATATGTCTTCCCCAGGATATAAAAGTGACATCAGAGACATGTTTGCCCCATATTGGAACCATACGCTGATATCGACAGCAATACGAATATTTGATTTTAAGACTATTACCTATAAATACTACGTGTCATAGATTACATATTTATTACATAAAATACAATAAAATACATTCTATACTTATCGATTTGATTCAAATTTGTTTATTACTGTAACCAAATTTACTCAAATAATATTTGTAGTTTAGCAGTAAACATTTTAATGCAAACTTTTGTATTTTTATTGGAGGATATTTTTTTCTTTTTTTTGCAAATATCAATTAATATTTTAGTTAATTTTAACCAAAACTTCAATTAAAAATTTAATTTATTTGATAGAAAAATTTAATTGAAATTCGAATAAAAATCTATTATATTCACTTAACTAATATCATCATTTTGATGACTGGAGCAAAATCAAACAAAATTTTAATTGATATAAGCAATTTGATAATTGAAATAGGTTTCAATTGATTTTTTTTTTTCATTAATCAATTATTAACATTTTTTGTAACTTATAAAGTTCTAAAATGGAACATTTATGAAGGTTTAATATAGGCATATGTAGTATAATTACTATGCTAATATAATGACTAAATAAGTAGGCAGTGGAAATAATAAAAAAGGCCCAATTTAATACAGAAACCGTCCCTGAAAAATCATGCTATAAAATTAGCCAACAAGTAAGCAAAACTGATAACGTAACAAGATCACAAATGTAAATAAGAAAAAAATAATAAATAAACAAATAAAATAAAAACAAATAATACTTATTAAAAAAAACATATACACTGTTAAATAACTCTCACACAAATCCCTGAGACCCATGTCGTTTTTAACTACAAAATTATATTTTGTTTTATGTAAAGATAGTAAATTTCATAGTACAGACAATAAAAAATAGCAAACGGAAGCTAGTGTAGCTGTTTTTTAATGCAAATATTCTCTAGATACAAAAGTATTAATATGTATTATATGCTTGTGTATACTACACTATATATGTGTAAATAAATGTGAGTAAGAGCTTATAGCGATAACATTTTTATGTAAATTTATGTTAACATAATAACAACATAAGAAAAAAAAAAAAGACCAAAAGCAAAATGGCTAAAAATTACTAGCAGTAAAAAAACAGAACAAAATATTGTAACAAATACAAAATATACATCCTAAAAAAAAAAGAAAATAACCCAGAAAACATTTAGATAACAAAAATGAGAAGTTTTAACTTATACTTTTTCTATAGACCACTACTAACTAGTCTTTTATATGGAACACAGAAAAAAAGTGGACTGCAATAAAGAAATTGTTTTTTTAATTAAATTTTTGTTTGCTTTTACCCTAATAACTAAAATGATAATATTAATTAACTAGAATAATTGATTTTGACTTAAAGTTCAATTAATTTTTTTTAAATCAAATTAATTAGAATTATGATTGAATGTTTGCCTAAAATCAACTAAAATTTTTATTAGTTGAAACCTTCAATAAAAACACATGAATTATTTACTGAATTATTAAAGATATTTAAATAATAAAATGCAAGTAAAATTAAAAAATAATTAATTAATTTGATTGCGGAAAAAGAAACTTGGTATTTATATAGATTCATTTTGACATCATATACACCCTGCTAAATTCATCGGTAATCACGTATAAATCAGATTTTTGTAGCCTTTGACCTCGAGTATATTATGAAGCTCACACTTGATTATCCATATTATACACTTATTTAACTAGGTTTTACATTAATATGTTTATATAGGTATGTATGTCAGGCGCCAATCCTCGGGGGAAAACAGGAAATTTACCCCCCCCCACCACTCCTGCCACCATTCCACAAAAATGAATTTTTCAACAAGAATAATTAAAAAAGTAGAACAAATCTAAAAATGGAAAGGGAATAAATATAAATTAAATAAAAAATATTTTATCGAAAATAGAAAACGGAATAATGATTTTTTACAATATAATTGAGCTAAAAAATAATTGAGAACTTTAAAAAAGACAAGAAAAACAAATTAAGCAAAATAAGTTTTAAATTTTAAAACAAAATTTAAAAATTGCAATTTACATTTTACGCAACAACAATACTGTCATGCATTTTTATATTTTTTCAAAAGAGAATTTGCTTTTTGATTTAATTTCAGTTCCTAGTTTAGAAAAGGTAGTTCCAAATTATTGCATAATATTTCTTTAAATGATAGTTTTTTCCATTTAAACAAATATATTTAAATTACGCTATCAAATTTTGTTATTACTTAAAAACTTCATCTTCATGAAAAATATATTTTTTCTGAAATCAGTATGATTCCAAATCATGAATGATTTTGAAATCGCTAAAGTGATTTTCAGCTCTCCTGGAAATCACGCGATTTAAAATTTTTCGAAGTGATTTAAATTTTTTGAAATCACGAGCAAATAGCTGTTTTATATTTTGTTTACAATTAAATAAAATATTTATTCTTTTAAAATATAAAATATTTGAAATTTTATTAAAATATCAGGAGCAAAGTTGTTGGCAACAATTATTTTAAAAAGGAGGAAAATAAATAATGAGCAATTAAAAAACGTTATTTTCGGGACCTATAAAATCTTATGAAAACAGAAAAAAAGTTATTGGTAAACAGCAATTATCTAATCAAAATATTTAACTTTCAGCTGTTTTTTGATTTTTAGCGGTTGGGTCGAATTAGCGTGTTAAAACGAACGATATGAGCATAATTATTGGATGCTCAACTTTTGCAAAATGCTTTGGAAGCTAATAATCATTCTTAAGGAAGCTTTGTGCCCCATCTGGATAAATATCAATTCGAGTGCGCAAAGTATATTAAAGGGCCATTTTGTAACTTATGAACCCTTGAATATATCGAAATAAAATTTCCCACAATTAGAGCTGAAGTATTTCCGAATTGATTTGAAGGAGTACAATTTCCTAATGGATCAGGGAGGTAGAGGGTAGTTCTACAAAATTGGTCACCTCGATTTTTTTTAATTCAACAAAAATTAATTTATAACTTAAATATAAAAACATTTACATTTAGATAATCCTTTATAAAAAAATATGCTAACATCCTCTCTTTTATTTTAAGAGATATTTAGGTTGAAGGAAAATTTACGTTCATTTTGTCCTAGTTTTTTTAAAATGTTTTAAATTTGAGTCTCAATTTGGGTCCTGAAAATATTAATTAGATTACAAAATTCTAAATAATATGCAAGAATAATATAAATATATCTGTCCGATAAAAGGATATATTTATATGAAATTGAAACTTATCATTGCAAAGAATTTGTTAGGCAAGAATTTTGTAATTTATAAGTTAAGTTTTCCACTTATATATTTTACGGCTAGGAGAGGGATGTAATGATTGAATAACTAAGACAAAAATTTGTCCATATAGGAGTCGAAATATATTTCCACAAATTTAAAGATACGCTCATGTAGAAATCATAAAAGGAGAAATTAAACAAAATGATCAAAGCAAAATGTTTGGTTTTGAAAATAAGATAATAAGACTTATATTTGTACAACTATTATAAAGAAATATAGTAAAATTTTAATGAAAAAATAAATATTTAAAATTATTTTCGAATATTTTGCTTAGTTTTACTTAAGTTCTCATTTAGTTTTTTACGATTTTTGAATTATTGTGAAATTATTAAAAAATTATTAAATTAATTAATATAATAATTACTTTTTAAAACAAAATTAATAAAATGTTAATTGAAAAATTTTAGGGAATATTTTTTCAGTGAATGTTATTTTTATATTTTTTATTAACACGTTTTTCTTTCCTCTTTATCGATTTTTGTCAAAAAAATGTTAAACCAATTAGAAATTTAATTACATTAATTAACTATATAATGAAATTTTAATATAAAATTATATTAAAAAATTATTTGGTATAATTTTTCCTGTAAATGTGTACTGGTTTATATTACAAAGGTATTTTTTTCCTTGCTCAATGGCCACTTTAAATGTAAATAAGTCTCAACAACATTGCAGGTGACTTTTAACAACGCAGCAGGTTTTTTGTTAACAGTTTAAATTAAAATAATAAAAAAAGGAACAATAGAGAAAAGCACTATCAAGTCTAGTTATTAACAACTCAACTGGAGAAGTTATAGTTTTGGTAGTAGGTGATACTATCATTGGATGCGATGAAAAAAAGAAAAGCATATTTTAACAATTAATAATTTGTTTTTTACACTTTATTTAACTCTAGTTATAAGACAAGGAATTTATTGTTGGAAAAGAGTCACAAAAAGGAAACAAACCATGAAGTAAGTATTCGAATAAATAGACCTTTAGCTTTGCTGCTAAAAATTCAATAAAAATTGAGATAGTATGCGTAGATTTTGCTCTTTATAAGGGATTATATATTCGTTTCATAATCCTCCTTTACGTATGGTAATCATAACAAAATCACCTAACGAGTTTACTTAACGATATCCATGTAGGTGTCTGCGAAAAATTACAATTTCAATTTTTGAACATAACTAATTAATATTGGCTGATTCCTAAAAATTTTCTCCCACATAAAAAAATCAATATGTGCATCAAACAGTTTTCATCATAAGTTTTTCTACAGGACATCAAATTTTATCTCAAAAGTTTTTCTAATATTTATCAAAAATTATATCAACTCAATATGGAGGTTAAAATAAAGCCAAAAATACTGAAAAATATTTAAATGTAAATATAGCAGAAAAAAAGTTTAAGAAAATTACTCTTATATAAAGTGTATAACTAACTAATAAATATATAATTAAGGGATTAAATTTTCGAAAATATATTTTCTTAAATTTTTTGTACTACAATATTAAAATAAAATATATTGTTTAGTTGCAGTGATTCGTATCTGTATGTATATCAAATGGTTTGATAAATTTTCGTATATTTTTTATAATATTCTTAGAAATTGCTCATCTTTCGAAACATTGAAGTCCTCTTGAGAGGAACTTTTACATTCTAGAGAAAAACTGGTTAGACATTTTTGCCATGGATGGTCTCTAGTTTTATCCATATAACGATTTTTCATGTTCGAAAATGATTGTTGCAGGCTGACATATATGGAAAAATAAATAGTATAAATAGTATAAATAGTATAAAATGATATTTTATTAAATTTTTATGCTGCAAGACTTAAATAAAAATACTGTCATATTACAAGGATTCTTATCTTTCATTTGACACCCATATTGGATTGATATAATATTCATAAATATTTTATACATTTTTTTAAAGAGGAATATCCTTCAACATTTTGATGTCCTTTTAAAAGGAAATTTTTGGTCCTGGAGAAAAATTGAGTCGCTTTAAACGTGTTATAAAATTTTTGAACCTTAATAATTTACTGCACCATAATAATTATGTTTTAAGAGTGCCTCCTGAAAAATACACTTACTGTAACCAATGACATCTTTCCTTTTAAATTTATGACAACTACTCTATCATTTCTTTAAGAGCACATTAACGAAATATATATCAAAGGGTATATAATTACAAGAGCTACTAACATCCTTTATTAATTATGAAATATTTATGGATATTATATCAATCAAATATGGATGTCAAATGAAAGCTAAGAGTAAAACTCGAAGCGGCGCCAATTTTCTAATCAAAAAAACTGCACAGAAAAAACTTACCCATCACCAAACATATTAGTAAATAATTCATTCAATTAAAAACGAGATGAACTGTTATCAATAATTTGTTGCAGCACATAGTGCACCATGTCTGGAGAATTTGTTTAATTTCGTTTAATAAACAGTAAATTGAAAATAATACACATTATTTTCTAATGACCACTTTGCTTGATTCAATCAACGATTTAATTAAAATATTGTTTTTTTTTTAATTATTTTTTTAATTTTGAACAAATTTTGTTCAAAATTACCAGATTTTTCAATTATATTTTTAATTAAAATTAAAAAACGCTTTAGTTGGAAAAATAATCATTTTTTTTCTACAGTTTTAATAATTATGAGTATACAGAAAAAATATGGTCTATTAAACAATTTATCGAAGACAAAAACTATGCTAATTATTTTTTTAATTGTATCAATTATTTAATTTATGAAAATTCAAATTTTCTAGTATTTTTTAATAAAAATAAAAATACTTATCAGCTTTAAAATATTATTTTATTGTATCAATTAATAAATTAATCAAATGTAAATAAAAATTAGTTATAATTTGAATAATTGAATATAAATTTTTTTTCGTAGGTTGAATTTCAATTAATAAATTAATTGAATAGGTATTTTTTGTAACTGAAGATGGACTTTATATTTTTCTATGTAATATTTGAATATAATTTGTTAGAATACTTTGATTTTGAGTAACTTACTTAATTATAAAAGTATTTGAAATCATTTTAAAATTCTAATTAATAATTAAATTGAAATTTTTACGAAAATATTTTTTCTGTGTAGTTGTTATAATGATATTGGTAAGAGGTGTAAATTTAATTAGTTTTTAAACTAGATGAATTATTTTAGTTATTAAAATCATTTTTTACTTTTTTCTATGAAAAGATATTCGAACACGAAATAAAAAACTAATTACGCAGTCCTACTATATAATGTCTCTGCTTTCGTATGTACGTGATGTTATTGTACGGTATTATAAGTCTTCTGTTAAATTCGTAAAATATGACGACTAAAAAAGAACCTAGTAAATTAGTTATGTTTCAGTAAAGTTTACTCATCTTGTTTCAATGCATCTCAAAAATTTTAAATATATAGAGTTATTGTTTGTATATAATTTGTTTAAAGAATTTCCTAAACTTTATGTTTTATTAATTTATATTTTATTAATTAATTAATTCACAGAGATAAAATAATTACAAGAATAATAAAAATTCCTAAAACTACTTAAGCGCTTAAATCAATAACAAGTCTAATTAAAGAAACAACAAACATTCACTCAATTGCTTGGTATTTAGAATGTTTTCAAAGCATTTCAAATATACAAAAACTTTTTTATTTAACTATATAATTAATAAAAGCTCTCTAATATTATTTTTGATTTTCTTTTATCATTGCAAAGAATTTGTTAGGCAAGAATTTTGTAATTTATAAGTTAAGTTTTCCACTTAAATATTTTACGGCTAGGAGAGGGATGTAATGATTGAATAAGTAAGACAAAAATTTGTCCATATAGGAGTCGAAATATATTTCCACAAATTTAAAGATACGCACATGTAGAAATCATAAAAAGAGAAATTAAACAAAATGATCAAAGTAAAAAGTTTGGTTTTGAAAACAAGATAATAAGACTTAGATTTGTACAACTATTATAAAGAAATATATTAAAATTTTAATGAAAAAATAAATATTTAAAATTATTTTCGAATATTTTGCTTAGTTTTACTTTAAAAGTTCTTAAGTTCTCAAATTTAACTTTTTATTTCTCTTTTTTAAGTGGCACTTTCTTTATGCTAAAGTGTTTTTTTAGTTTATTTTCTATTTATAAAACAATTACAACTTCTTGGCAACATTTTGCAAACGTGTTGTAAGTTTCCTGTTTTATTTTTTTCAAACAAATTATGGTGTGTCTGGTGCAACAATCGCAAATTAACTGCACTTAAACATGCAACAAAAATTAGTTGAATAAAAAAAGTAACACAGATATGTTTGAAATTAAACTGTAAATAAAACGGAAACGGAAGTTGCAAATTGAGGAGAATACAAAAAAATACAAAAAACACAAATTAAATGCAATTGAAAATATTTTGTTATGGAAAAAGTTTTAGGGTAAAATGATGATTTTAAAGGAAAACTAAAATAAAAAAAATTCTCAACTATATAATAAATATTTCAATTGGTTTTGTCTAATGAATTAGTACCTCAAAATACTAAAAATTGTTTTTTGTCTAATTTATATTTTTATTTGATTGCTGAATTTCTAAGCTATAAAATTTAATAATAAACTTCCTTAAATTTATTAATTTAATATTCCTCCCAAATCCTTATTTAAACTTAATTGTACGAATAAATAATTATCTTTGCCCTGTCCCTATTTCAAGTACAACGAAAATAATTTTAATTTTCAAAATTTTTAACGCTCCACACACAGTGGTCCAAAACGCTTGTTTATATATAATTTTGTAACTTGTGAACCCTTGAAGATATCGAAATAAAATTTCCCACAATTAGAGCTGAAGTATTTCCGAATTGATTTGAAGGAGTACAATTTCCTAATGGATCAGGGAGGTAGAGGGTAGTTCTACAAAATTGGTCACCTCGATTTTTTTTTAATTCAACAAAAATTAATTTATAACTTAAATATAAAAATATTTACATTTAGATAATCCTTTATAAAAAATATGCTAACATCCTCTCTTTTATTTTAAGAGATATTTAGGTTGGAGAAAAATTTACGTTCATTTTGTCCTAGTTTTTTTTTAATTGTTTTAAATTTGAATCTCAATTTGTGTCCTGAAAATATTAATTAGATTACCAAATTCTAAATAATATGCAAGAGTAATATAAATATATCTGTCCGATAAAAGGATATATTTATATGAAATTGAAACTTAAAAAAAATTCACATTTTTAGGGTTATTTTCCAAAAACGTGGTAATAATTTTTCACTTCTAAAATATTACCTTTGTTCCGGACCATAGAATTTTTGTAGTCTTTTCAACAGAAATCTTAACGTACGCAAAATTGGTCAATAGTTTTCCACTAAGCCCTATCGAAGCTTTGCTAATTTTGAAAAAGTTTTTTAATTTTTTTTATATAATTCTCAAATGTCAAATCCGAGATCAATAAAGAAATATATTGGCCATTTACCCCTATATGGTGGTTAAAGACACAAAAAATATTTTCCAAGCCACGCCAATTTTTGAAACAAGTTTTTCTGGATTAGGATTTTAGATATTTCGGTACAAGAAAAAAAAATGGGAGATGTTTTAATTCCAGGAGTAACATCTTAAAACTTATGTAGAAAAATAAAGTTTTCTTCAAAATTTTGTAGATTTTTGAAATCTTGTAAAGAAAATGTAATTATTCGATTTTAGTTATTTTTGAGTATATGACACTTTAATATTCTTAACCACAAATATGCAATTGCATATTTTTTCCTGGACGTTCAATGAAAACATCGATAAAACATTTATCCATTGCAGAATAAATGAAACATTTTAGCATCGATTTATAAGTGCATATTTTTAAATGTTTTGTACTTAACGGCATATCTTTGCATTTAGCAATTTTTAGTGCATACCTATAGAATATTTTGTTATTTTTGGAGCATATTTAATGCTTTTAGAATATATTTTGCCATTTTGAAGATAATTTTGTTATACCTCGTGTGATTTTTTTAAAGTTGCTTTTATAGATTAGGTTAGGTTATTAGGGCAGCTGTCCAGTCAACGAGAGACAGCCCACTTGGGTTTAATTCGGTCCCGTTGTGAAACTTTGAGGGATCATGTATTTCTATCTCACATGTCAATACCAACATTCAAAACGAACCAACCCGACGCATGTATGAAGGAAATAATCCATCTGATCTGACAACACATGCATCAACGGACTTCCAAAATTAGCAGTCCTGATCCCGGCAAGAATGAAACAGTGGCATAAAAGATGTTCCACCGTTTCATCCTCTTCTTCATCCCGAAAAATTTTACAAAAGTCGTTAAAAGGAAGCCCTAGTCTCCTAGCATGCGCACCAGCAATCCAGTGCTCTGGGACCACGGCAGAGTTCTCAGCCGATGCGTCGATATTTAGATAGTTAGGTGATGAAGTTAGATCGACATTCATCATAATGGGGCCATATTTGCCTCGAAGTTGAACATGTGGATTCATTTGTCCACCTAACCTGTGCAATCCTCTATAAGTTCCTCAGAATTATAGGTCTGCAGGCCGAATACGGCACTCCAACCAGTTGGTCCGTATCTTCACCTCAAAGAAGGGATCCATCTCTGCCTAGTGCATACGCAATAAAATTACCCGGGGTTTTTGGATGACCCCTAATTTAGACCAGCTCCAGGTCAGAATGTCTTGCCACCTTGTTCAAAGATGTCCGGTATTCATGCACCAATGGATGTGGAAAAGACTATCTGTACAGATTTGAAAATCCGCTCCGAATAACTTATAGTACATTAACCAGTTCGCCGCCCTCATTATGGTTGAGATCTATGCTTGAAGAACGATGCAGTGATCTGGCAATTTAATGGAAATGTTTTTCCTATAAGCGGGAATATAGAGACCCCTCCCAACAACATCAACAGATTTGGAGCCACCAGTATAAACTTCAACTGAACCAATTCTGGGGTAGTTGATACTGATACTGAGAAATCTCTGCCAAGAAAGGGTATAGGGATACAATAATCGATATTGCTAGGAATGCTATTAACTAATCCCAGAATGGTCGCATGGCCGGAACTATTATCCTTCCTTGTACCTATAGTCTCGAGTCTTGTCGCCATCATAATGGCGATCTGTTTGGCCATAAGATCCACCGGTAGCCAGTTCATTAGAACAAGTAAGGTTTTCGATAAAGTTGTACAGAGCGTTCTTGTTATGAGTAGCACTGAACTATGCAGAATCCTATCAAAGATTCCGATATAGTTGGATTTCTTCATAGCCTTCCACCATACTATCGTTCCATACATAAGTATGGGCTTAATCACAGTGTCCAAGAGCCATTTCGTATTCCTGGGATTTATTGCCCAGGACTTACCGATATCTTTTCTACACATATATAGGGCAATACCGGCCTTTGAGATTCTTGCACATGTATTTTGAAGCCAGGATAATTAGGAGACCAGTATAATCCCTAGGTACTTCGCACTATCCAATACCTTTAAATCAACACCATTTAGGCGTGGTAGTGGGAAAGACGGAATCTTGTATCTTCTAGAAAAGAGGACAAGTTCCGTGTTTCCCGGATTCACGCTAAGACCGCTAATTGTAATCCATGTACTAATTAGACCCATAGCAGTTTGCACGCTTCGAGATATAGTATTCACATATTTCCCAGATACAGTCACCGCAACAGCTTTAAACTTCAGCGAATCAAGTTCCCTGAGCAATGAGTTAACGGTGATATTCCAGAGGAGTGGAGATAAAACTCCTCCTTGCGGACTACCCCTGTTTGCTACCCTGTATATGGTGGACGCACCCTTACTGGATATTATAAATTTATTGGTTAGAAGTCTCTATATGAGGCTAATGATCGACTGATGAATGTTCAGTCTTTCCAGGGACAATTTGATTGCCTCCGAAGTCACATTATTAAAGGCCCCTTATATATCAAGGAAGGCCACTAATGCATATTTCTTATACTCGAGAGCATTTTCAACATACCTTATGAGCGAATGTAATGTAGTCTCAACAGATTTGCCCTTCATAGAGGCATGTTGAGACGCCAATATTAGGCAAGGGTTAATCGTTCTATGAAGGTGTAGGTCGATTAACCTTTTCAGTGTCTTCAAGAGGAAGGACGACAGACTGATAGGTCTGAAGTCCTTCGATTCATGTGTGTGATTTTATCCCCTTCAGGGATAAAGACCACTGTCTTTACTGATTAAATCCGAGTTAAAAAGGGAGCTATCAAATTCACATTATACTGCAGGTCAGCAGGTATAATACCATCGGCGCCCGAAGATTTAAATGGGGCGAATCTCAGTTCACTATCCCTTATGTGAAAAGTTGCTTTTATAAAAAAATAATAAAAAATAAAACATGAAAAAAATATTTGCCAAGTATTTAAAATTAACTTTAATAATTATTTCGCTTGTATGGCAACAATGACATAAGTGTTTGCTGTTAATTCTTTTTAAAAGCAACTAAAGCTATTAACTAAATAAAGATTTTAGAAAATAATAATTATATCACCTAAGTGGAAATTTTGGAAATTAAATTTTCCTTTAACGGAATAAGTTTTAATAATTTTAAAAATTTGATTTTAGTTTAGAAATTAAAACCTAATTTTACATATAAGTAGAGATTTTCATGACTGTAGGACATCTTTTTTATTTTTTTCCATTTTTCTATGAGGTCAATTCACTATGCGCTCTTCTAATATTTAATTCATAGCTTTTATAACTATAATTTAACTTTAATTCCTTTCTTTTTCATGTTGCCTAAAATCTAACAAAAAACTATTGCCATAGCCATATGTTTGTCTACTTTTTTGTATGGAAGAGAAATTATATGAAATAACCACACTAAACTATAATTTTTGTTTTATTTCCTCTTGAAATCACCATTCACTTCCGGTTCAGTAAATGTGTTATGGCAACATGAAATAATAATAAAATATATAGAGAATTAAATTGTAAATTTTTAAGCAATA
This sequence comes from Protocalliphora azurea, assembly GCA_932274085.1. NCBI lineage: Eukaryota > Metazoa > Arthropoda > Insecta > Diptera > Calliphoridae > Protocalliphora > Protocalliphora azurea. The sequence continues at coordinate 4,437,697 of OW026523.1, forward strand.
GAAAAGTGTTAGAATATCATTCACATAAACTGAATAACATTTTAAACAAATTTAAAGAAATATACTTTTCAAAAATAGATACTGTATAAAATACACATACATATATAATAGGGTGGTCCAATATTCCCAACTAAAGTAAAATCTTACTTGGTGTCATTTGCGTTAGAATGAAATTTTTAAAAATATTATCCTCACATTAAGTGAATTTTATTTTTAGTTGAAAGTATTGTTACTAAGCTTTACCTAATGTGAAACAGACCAACCTAATATTTATGTATACGAGTGCATATGAACTCAATATAATTCCCACAGCTTTTATAATGACAATTTTTCCATTTATCTACTTCTATTTTAGCAATAAAACAAAAAAATCTCCACTGTTTACTTTTCTGTCTCTAGGTAAATTAAAGTGCAGTACATTTTAAATTTTGGACGATGTACTGAAATTATTTTTCTCTCTTAAAAATCTGCGAAATACAAATATTTTGTACACTTATTTTTGTGATGCTTTACTGTCCCTAAGTAATCTAAAGTGTACCCAATTAGGGGATTTTTTTAGATTGAACTAAAGTGTTAAGTGATGGCCTTAATAGATCTCTTATTTATATATTGTGCTGAAAGAACTGTGGGAAGCAAAATTATTTGTTTGATAATAGCTTATATTTGTATAATTCATTTTATGGTAAATGGTACGTTTTAAACAGTAATTTAAAAAATCTTTTTTTAAAACTATATAGAAGCATTATGGGATTACCATAGTATACCAATGTTAACAATACGTTGAACTGCAACACTAGATTATACTTTTTCTAATCTCAATAATTAAAATTCATTTTATTTTCTTATTGAATAATATTTTTCTTCAATTTCTAATTCATTTAAAATAAGTATTGAGTAAAATTGAAATATGAAATCATATGGAAAATTTAATTTGAAAAAATTATTTATGCAATAAATATGTAGAAAATGAGGGGAAAGTTAGGAGAATATCATTTAAATTGACAAGTTAGGGATTGACTGTTAGTGGGTTGGAGTTAGAACGAATAGAACATGACGGAATCAGGACAAGGATATAAAAGACCGACGTTATGGACAAAGGATCATCGAGTATCTTACAGTTTGTTGAAGTGAATACATAACTTTTAGTGAATAATTTGTTGTAATTTGTTTCGTGTGTTTTAAGTTGCAGAGGAAAGCCACAAAAATTAAAAGTAGGTAAAGTGTTAGCCAAAATATTTTAAACTACAAATATGAAAATTTATTTAAAAAAATAAAAAAGAAAAAACACAGACCAAAAATTACTAATTCAAAATTTTTAGCAAAATTTGGTTGTTTTCTTTTTTGTAATTACACGAAATGTTCCAAATTTTCTTGTACTTTAGAAATCTGTTTTTTAATAATTTGACTAATTTTTATAATTGAACTTTTTTGTAAATTATCCTTTTTTATGAATTGTAAAATTTATTGCAATTAATTTATTTATTTCTTCAATTCATTTTAAATGCAGCTAATTTTTTTTTATTGCAAATTTCGCAATATTTTTTGGTAATATAACGATTTTTATTTTGGCAATATTTTATCAGTATAAAGCTTTTAGGTTGGATTTAGATAGTTTTTAATTTTTTAACAATTTTTTTATTTATTATAATTCTTATTATTTTATAATTTCAATAAATTTAATTGATTTCAATTTTTGAGCCGATTTTTCTAATTTTAAGTCTCGACAAGCAAAAAAGAAAAAAAATTTAAGATGAATAATTCAATAATTCAATTCAAGAGTCTTGTCGTATGCAAGAAGTGATTGCAAAATCATTAAGAGCAGATAATATTAAGTGAATTTAACTTTAACTTAAAAGTTATTATATTAAAAACAAGTGAAAGTGTTATATTCGTCTGGGTCGAATCTTGTATACCATTTACGAAATCTATATTTCATAAATATATAAATTCAGAATATAAGTTCATTTAAACTTCAATTATATTATATTACATTCTTGTTGAATTTACAAACATCATGAAAAAATTTAATAAAATATATTTTCTGAAAAAAATATGCAATTTAAAAAAAAATTTAAAAAATTCTAAAAGATACATTAATCTTATAATATAAAGAGTCCTTTAGAGAGCCATATAGAGAAGAGATAAACAAAATTTTATATTCCTTTTTCAGTTTCCTACCAACAATTTGTTTCGAAACAGATACCAAGGAATTAGCTATTTTGAACTTCAATTAGATGTTACAAAATTTTCAGAATTTTTGACTTTGGGTTATGGGTACGAGCCCTGAAAAAAAATGTTAAATATAGCCTTTGTTAAGTATTTCTAAAATTTATATTGTGATTTATCTTATTATCCATATTTTAAAAAATAAAAACACAATTAAAATTACGTGATAATTTTTTAAGAAAAAACATCTCACATACTGAAATTTACTCGTTATATTTGTTCTTTTTCACAAAAAATATGCTCATATTTAAAAATAAAAAATAAATTAATTAATGAGATTTTGCGAGTTTAGGAACCGTGGCTTGAAAATCTGAAATTACTAAAAATCTTAGAAAGTAAAAAAACACGTTTTTCCCATTAAAAACTTTAAAAATTTTATTAAAAAAATAATTTAAACCAATACAAACTTTAAACAATTTATTAATTGAAATAATCAACAGGTTAAATTTTTTTCTTTTTTTATATCTTGAAATACATGCATGCATACATACATACAAACATATACAAACATACATGTATATACAAATGTGTCATTATTTATTTTTTTATGATTATTATAAATATGTATTTTGAATTTTATTTTCTCCCGTTTTTATTTTTTTTAGAATTTGGTAGCTTTGATGACTTTTGTTGTTTGGATATAAAATTGTCATATAGCTTTTTTGGATTCAATTCATGTAATACCTATAGGTGAAAACTTTTTGCTGAAATTATAAAATAATTATTGAGAGATATATAGATTCGAAGAGTTCACAATTAACGGCTTAGCTATGGCAGCGGCATATATTTTCATATGATGGCCTTTACGTTATTACGATAATACTTACCAAAGTGCGGTTTCTAATTTGCTCTGCTATGTTTCAATAAAAAAAAATAAAATAAAATATAAAAATTTATGTTGAATATACATAGTAATTAAGAATTGTATAGCTTCAATTTCACAACGTTTTAAAGCTTTCATTCTATTTTCATTTTTGTACCCAAAATAGCTACTGTCAGGCAGAAAGTTTATTTTAAGGATTCTCTCTACCAAAATCTACAAAACCACCAAGAACCTAAGAATAGAAAAATTATAAAAAAAGGATTAACATTAATATACATATCTTTCTTAGAAATTTTTAGTATCAGAAATAATAAAATACAGGGTAGTGGCCAACATCAAAAATATTATAGCAAATATATTTACATATGCACAAAATATAAAGAAAAATTTATATATTTTTGAAATATTTTTCTATATATTTGCTTTATACAATTAAAAAAATATCAATATTTCTCTTTGTTTTTCGAAACAATTTGCAACAAATTGAGCAATTGTTTGAATTAATTAATGTTTTAATTAAATTTTAATATATAACCAGAAAATAGTGTTAATTGAAAAATCTTAGGCAATAAATTTTCTTGTATATGGACACTTGCGCGGAAAGAGATTCGGACGGACATTATGAGTTCATTGTGTAGTTTTATAATGACCCATAATAAATAATATATTCTTTTTTATTATGTCATAAATTTTTCCACAAATTTTCTTGATGATGACTTAATTGGTTTCAGAGCTATTAATAAAAACGTTCTAATAAGTAATACAATTTAATAGAATTTGTTTTTTTTTCAGATAAAATAAGTAAAACTAAATATCTTTTTATAACATTTTTATTAACATATCACAAACTAATTATACAATCACGTTGAAACACATACAGTGCAAGCTCGATTTTCGTGACTAATTAAAACTGAATTTTCGCGATAACGCAACCCAAAATTTTATGTAATTTTTAGAATTAGAATTTTTTTATTGATATATTTACATTCTAAATATTTTTAAAGAAATTGGAGATTTTGAGTTGCTTTTTGACAAATTATTTTTTAAAGTAACAGCTAAATCACGTAATATATAGTGCTCTTGTCGGCTTATCATTATCGGTGTTATACAATCATCCACTTTGATTTTGTTTTCTTCATGACCACTATCGTATAAATGAAATTCTTCTTGAATCCAGCTTTTTATGTCAGCATTATTTTCCATATTAAGAGATGTATTTACACAACAAATGATACGAATAAACTGACAAAATTGAAGATTAAAATCATCGAAAAAGATTAACATACCAAAAGACAGGGATTTTCCTTTTTTGGTTATAGATATTGTAATGAAATATAAGAAAAAAACAGGTGAAAGTCGCGAAAAAAGAACCCGTTTTTCATAAATTTTCGCGATTATAGAACCTGCATTTTTAAAAATTGGTAGTCTCGAATAAAAAGCTTGCACTGTATCTACATTAGATTTATATAAAATTTTCTATGTCAACAGGAACTTATATGAAGATACAATTATATCTGCCCGTGTGTCCAGCCCAAAGACAAATGGCAATTTTTCTCATTCACTGGCTATATTAACAAATATTCGGAGATAAAATATAATTAGTACATAAAGGGAGCACAAAAAATTGTATTCTATTAAAATTTATTGTATTATTCATCAAGCACTTAACGCAAAATAAAATCTATGTGAATTTTTTTTACGTAAAATAGTATTAAATAATTTCGTCAGATAATGAAATATAGTTGTCTTTTTTTGTGGCTTATAAAATGAAAATTTCTTATATTATTTTATTCAGTTCTAGTGTGTTTTATAAATCTTATGAATTTTTACAATTATATATTTAGAACTGTGTTACTTAATTAGTATTTGTTTTAGAACAATAATAAAATAAAAACACTAACATCACCTGAAAATCCAAAAGCATGTAAAACAATGTATGAAGAAAATATAAATTGAAAATTTATAGCATGAGTTAAATATTTCAGCAATTTTAATTAAAATTTATTTAAGTAATTATCAGGCCGTATGAGTGATATTTCATACGAAATCCTATTAAAAATACACCTGCGTTAAAAACCACAAAAGCAAAATATTATACAATATATCATTTCTTAACAAAAATTATGCATTCATATTATTAAGTACAACATCATTAAACTATAGCAATTTTCGTTATGAAAATTACATTTAGTAAATAAATACATATTCTATCATACTAAATTTACAAGCAATTGCAGTTGAATTTAATCTGCCAATTAAAATGGCTCATGTGCCATAAAACTTGTACAATGATAACTAGGAATGTATCAAACTGTTGACAGTATTAGTAACTGTAGCAGCAATAACAGTAATATTTTAATGAACACACCTAAATTGACCAAGAATTTGCTTTGCGTTGGGTATATAAAACAACACCCATTGTGGTAACATTAGTAATAATAAGTTAAATTTCATAGAAGGGAAAAGGCAGCAAAATATTGTCCCCATATAAAGGATATATTGAAGTCATTGTGGCAGTATATATACCAAAATATTTAGTGTAAAATTGATACAGATAGAAGTTAAAATTAAATGCTTTTAAGCTTTATTAAAATAATATGAAATCAAAACTAGTCGGACATAAAACACGTAGTGCATACCAGACCTCAGGTTTTTAGTCAAATAACACAAATAAGTAAACCCGCCACTTTAAAAGTTTGACTGTAAAGAAAGAAATAATTTAGTCTATAGTCTACTTATAATTTAGAATGCAGTCTATTCTATATTTTATATTAAGTCTTATATATAGTCTGGTCTAAAGTTGTGTCTATAATCAAGCTAAAGTCTGTAATATAATCCATGGCCTAGTGTATAGCGTAGACTTTAGTCTCATGTAATCTAGTCAATAGTCAAGTCTAGTCTATTGACTATATTATAGTCTATAGTTTAGTCTATATAAGAGTCCATAGACTAAAATATAGCTTAATATATAGACTATATATTATAGTCTATAGTTTATCCTATAGTACAGTCTATTGACTAGAGTATAGCCTAGTCTATAGTTTAATCTATGGTGTAATCCCTAGCATAGTCTATATTCTAGTCTGTATATATATTCTATAGTAAATATTGTGGTCTATAGTCTACTCTATGGTCTATATTATTGTTTGAAGTATAGCCAGTAGTCTATATTATAGTCTGTAGCCTAATCTATAGTCTTGTGTAAAGTCTAGTCTACGACGTAGTTTATAGTCTAGTCTATAGCCTATATTTATTAAATCAGAACGGAACTATAACTGAAATAAAACAGAACTAGAACGGAACTGGAACTGAAATAATACTGAACTAGAACTAAACTATAACTGAACGACAACTGAAATAGAACTGAGCTTGGACTGAAGTAGAACATAACTAGATCTAAACTAGAACGGAATAAGGACTGAACTAGAACTGAACTAGAACTGAACTAATTTCACACAGACAAGCTAAATTACTTTGCGGACTAGATTTAAAACGAACTGAACTAGAACTTGAATAGTATTGAACTAGAGCTGAATTACAGCTGAACTAAAACTGAACTAGAATTATACTAGAGCTGAACTAGAGCTGAATTAGAAATGAACTAGCACTGAACTAGAATTGAACCAGAACTGAACTTAAATAGAACTAAGCTAAAACTGAAGTAGATCACAATTAGAATGGAATATGGACTGAACTTGAACTGAACCTGAACTGAAGTAGAACAGAACTAGATCTAAACTAGAACTTAATAAGAACTGAACTAGAACCGAACTAATTTCATATAGATAAGCTAAATGGCTTCGCGGGCTAGATTTAGGAAAAATAACGAACTGAACTAGAACTTAAATAATATTGAACTAGAGCTGAACTATAACTGAGCTAGAACTTAACTAGAATTGGACTAGAAATGAGCTAGAACTGTTTTGTCCATTATATATTCTGGTCTATGTTCTAGCTCATTTTCTAGTCTATACCTTGGATAGTCTATATTTGAGTTTAAGTCTTTCAGTGAAATGCTCACTTCCAAATAATGTCACATGTCAAAAGTTGTTTCAATATTATCAAATTTGTTGCAAGAAAATATAGGAATAAACTTAACGTGTTTTGAATCTAAAAACGAAATTTATACATGTTTCAAACAAGGACACAAAAAGCTGTATATACACGTAGCAACTATAAACGCATTTCCGCCGGAAATAGTTTTTAAATGTGGTATTGGGAAGTAAACTGCAATAAAGTTACATACACATATAGTGTATTGGCAAGCAATATACTCTGCTGTCTGAATATGCATTACTACGAATATCATAAATGATTTTAAAGTAAAACTGTTTTTGACTATTAAAACGTTTTTTAAAACAAAACTAAGAAATCTATATTCAAAGGAGGAAATTTGTTATGTACATAACTTTACTTGACAGCAAGGTTATTTTGTGACAAATCTGATAAAACATTTCGGAATATTCTGAGCACAACTTTGTTGAATTTGTGAACAGAATATGATTTCTGAGAGAACACAAATAGTTTTTGAGGTAAATGAAGCTATAAAATATTTTGTGGTTGTTAAGTTAGCTTTCTAACCCCTTTTAAACTTTCATATCTTAGTGTTTCAATTCTGTATTAGTAGCTTTTTACTCTTTGTTATTAAACTGTAATTTTGAGATGACTCTTAAGTCTTGACTTTGAAAGGTTTTAATGCTAAACTTTAGATTTGTTTTATTAACTTTTTAAATTAACTTAATCATGCTTCAATGACTTTTATAATATTTGATTGTTCTTAACAAAAATAAACAAAACGTTTAACAAAAGTTTTATGATTTCTTGAAGTGATTAAAACTGAAATTTATTATAAACTGACAATAAACATAAAACTGTAGGATATTTAAAAAGGCTATTAATGTTGTGTTGAAAAGCAAGACAATTAAAAGGAAATTACCAACATAATGTTAGGTTTTAAATAAAACTGATTTAAAATAGAAAGAAAGGAAAAATACTTTACAATTTAATTTTTAAAAAGGCAAATTTAAATTTCATAATTAACGTATGATTGATATTTAATTTGTATTGCATCTAAGAATTTTAAAAATTATTGAAAACTTTCTTTGTAAAATAACCAGAATATTTAGGTTTTATTTTTCTGTTATTTTTAAAACAATTTCTTATGAATCGATTATTTGGAATTGTTTAGCATGACTTTAGATTGAAGAGTATTAATAGTTTAATATAAATAATACTAATAATATGCTCTCAGTGTGTTGAGTGAAAGATCTTAGTTAAGAACTGTAACTTTTCAGTGTCAGTATTTAATATAATTGTCTACTTTTAAATCATATGCATACTGTTCTTTACTAATTATTGCTTTTTTCATATCTAATATTAAATTTATTTTCACTTGCAAAAACATAAAATAAGTCATCAAAAATTGCATGGCAATATTTTACAATTCTTTTTTTGTGGCTTTTTCATGTTTTATAATAATTCTTTTTCTTATGAATTCCATTTATGCAAAAAAAAAAAAAAGAAAATGTATGCAGTTAAATGTAGGTGAAATATTAAAGAAAGACCAAAAATACTTTAACAAAAAGACACATGAGAAAGTGCTGCTACAACGATATTGGAAGCTGGACACATCCTTTGATTGCAGTTGTCTTTTGTGAATGTGTATTTTGTAGACTTTTTTTTAGCATGTGTAACACTTCTTCTTTTTTATTTCCGCCTTTATAAAACTTTGGTGTTATTTTTCCTTTAATATTTCTCTATCTTACCTCGTAAACTCTAGTTTTAGACATCTATACATAAAAACTTGTTAAAATTTTATAAAATTTTAAACATTTTTCACTTAATATAAAAACAATTAAATTAATTTTAAAACAAAATGTTCGAGCATATGGAATATCACTTTATTTCTAAAAGTATAATCTTGTTGAGAGATACACACATACATATACATAAACTTTTATAGTATTAATTATTCAGATTAGATCTATTTTAATTGATTTCAACTTGCACATAAATCAATATTCATAATAAATTTTACTATTAACAAAATTTATGGCTTCAATTTATAACAAAATGATAATTTATATACTCAGTATGAAATCAAAATTATTTAAGCAAAAGATTTAAATTCAAAAATAATTAAATTTTTGAAAAAAAAAAAAATGAAATTTATATAATAATGATTTCTGTACACCGAGCACGACGAACATAATTTAAAAGAAATGTAAACAGTTTCCTATATACTAAAAAGGAACTGAACTAGAACTGTACTAGAACTGAACTAGAACTGAACTATAACTGATCTAGAAATGCACTAGAATTGAACTGGAACTGAACTAGAACTGAACTAGACATGAGCTAGAATTGAATTATAACTGAACAAGAATTGAATTGGAACTGAATTAGAACTAAATTAGAATTGAACTAGAACTGAACTAGAACTGAACTAGAACTAAACTAGAAATGAAGAAGAATTGAACTAGAACTGAACTAGAACTGAAATAGAAATGAACTAAACTAGGACTGAAGTTGAACAGAAGTAGAACTTAATTAGAAAAATACTAGAACTGAATTAAAACTAAATTAGAGTTAAACTAGAACTGATGAAGAAATGACTTGGAATTGAACTAGAAATGAACTAGAATTAAAGTAGAACTGAAATATAAATAAACTAGAATTGAATTAGAACTGAACCAGGACTAAACTAGAAATGACCTAGGACTAAACTAGAAATGGACTAGAAATAAACTAGAACTGAACTAGAATTGAATTTGTACTGAATTACAACTGAACTAGAGCTGAACTAAAACTGAACTAGAACTGAATTCGAACTGATCTAGAACTGAACTTGAATGGAACTAAAACAGAACTAGAACTACACTAGAACTGAATTCGAACTTATCTATAGTTGAACTAGAATTGAAATAGAATTCAACTAATATTGAACTAGAACTGCATCTAAAATTGAACTAAACTGCAAGTGCACTAGAGCTGAACTAGAATTGAACTGGAATTGAACTAGACTCAAACCAGAACTGAACTAGACTAAAACTAGAACTGAACTAGTCTAATACCTGAACTCAGCAAGAACTGTACTTGTTTTAAATTAGTTGCAATTAAATTTTTATTACATTGATTTTGATTTTGTAATGTAAAGTAAAACGTAAGCTGTAAAAATTTATATTTAGTAGAACTTTTCACCAATCAGAATTGAGCGAATTATCTAATAAATTTACAACATTATTTTTCAACGCTCACTCTAAGTGCAACAAATAAAAATTTACTAAAATTAACTTTCACAAGGCTTTTCATTGCATTGATGCACTTCGAAATTTTATTTGTGGTGACTAAAAGTAAAGAAAGGTAGACAATGGGAGCAAAAAAAATGCTAGCAAGCCGCTCGTGGTTCGCATTCCATTTATATACTCCCCAAGGATTAACGAAAAAACTAAAATTATTACATTGGTGTACATAAATTAACTAGATTAGTTAAAATACCACACTTTGTCATAATACCAAGAATAGTAAACAGCTGTAAATTTTGATTATTTTTGTTGGTATGTATGTGTATGTGTACACAAGTGATCGACACTATAGAAGGAGTGTAACAAAAGACTGTTAGAGAGTCAGCCTGTGGCTGTCGACAGGGTAAGCATTAAAAAAATAAAGTTTATTTCGTGGTTTGTGGTTTGGTTTGTGCCCAATTTCAAAATATAGCCAAAATATATTGGCTATATTTTGGGAAGGAGCTATGTTTCCGTCAGTTTGATAAAATTATATGTCTGGCTGTTGAATAGTGGAGTTTTGAGTCCTCAATCTAAGTATTCAACGAACTGTGATTGTGCCACAGATGGCTTAGTAGAGATTTGTGCGAATACTTTTTTCCGTTATTGTCTTCCTTAGAATAGAGTTCGGGAACATTAATAATAAATTTATAACGTTTTTTTCTTTTTTTTTAGTAACTGTGTGTGTTTTTTTATTTTTTTAGTTGTGTAATGAACCCTGAAAGCCGATAGTTCAACCCCATCATAAGGTGGAAACACGTCGTCGTTACGCGCAGAGAAAAAACATTTTTATGAGAACAATATTATGTTTCCATAGTTATTTTTCATTGATCTAAGTTATAATGTGTTCTTGCTAATAACGTATTTGTTTCAGTACTAAAATTTAATGGTTACCTTCAATCAAAATTTTAGTATGGTTGACTATAGTAATAATATGTATTTAAACATTTTTATCAGAAACCAAATTTTAGTAAAATGCAGAAATAATATTATTTCTACAAACATTAAATGTCATCAATACTTATATTTGTTTCTAAATCATATATTATTTTTTACAACTGTTGAATGTTTGTTTATGGAACATGTTATGTTTTCCTCAAATATAGAATATTTGTTTTTAAACTATGTCTTATTTTATACAAATATTGAATGTTTGCTTTTAACCATACTTTTTTTAAACTCTTGAATACACATTTTTGTGCATCAGTTCATTACTTTGTCAGTAACAGTGAACAGTAAGTTTTTATATATTTGTTTAAAAATTGCTGGTGATTTAGAAGATATTTGTAAAAATAAATAAAAGTCTATTAAATGCAAATGAGAAAGGCAAAAAATTTAAACCTTCAAGTGATATTACAACAACATTAAAAGCATATTTTACATATTGTCGGTGCGTTAATGAAGAGTCCTGTAGGAGGGTTTCAGATTAATTAAAACTAATTTTGGAAATATTAAATAAATAGTTAGTGTCTGTTTTGATAGGAAGGTTAGCTATGACTTATTTTTAAAACAAGATATCATTAAAAAAAATCGAAGTAACACACATTTTTACAAGTTTTATTTCATTTAATTGCAGTAAAATAAATGTATAACTTGCAAAATGATAGAGAAGCATTCATCTTTTCTAAACAATTTGTAATTACAAACTAGATATTTTCTAGTTTTGTTTCTCAATACATTTCAAGCCAGGACTTTGTATTAGTTATACATTCAAGTAAGCACTGATAAATTATTTTCGAAAACAATTTGAATATTGATTATATTTTTTTAGACTCAAATTTCAACCAAATGAGACATAAAAAAGTATAAAAGTAATAGAAGAACCAACGACAACCACTACCCTTAAAGAATTTCTAAATTTTACGCAGGAAAAATGCCTATTCTTGTCCCAACAGTTCTCTAAATGAAGCTATACCAACCACAGAGGTATGTGCATGCATCAGACATAAGTATCGTCACCTAAAATGCTTTATATTGCATTATGATGTACTGATCCGAAATTTATCTACATAAAAAATTTCATTCACAGATATCAAAAGGCCGTAACATAATAATATAATAACTTAATTTTTCATAGCTAATAAAAAGTTTTTCCTCTTATTGTGGTAAACATGTAATATACTCAATAAACAAGTAACGAAAATAATAATTTCTCATTAATGTGGTTCATTTTATTATTATGCGGGAAACTCGTAATTTTTTATCACAATATTATACAATAAAATTATAACATGGCAAAGTGGAATTATAATATGAAAGGATGTAACCGTAATGTGACAAAATGAAATAATAATTTGATAAACTTAATCATATAATATGATAGTAAATAATAACAATATTATAACTTATATAATATGTTATGATAAACTGGGATCATAAAATGAAAAAATGGAATTATAATATGATAAAATGGGATTATAATATGATAAAATCGGATTAAAACATGATAAAATGGGATTAAAGTATTATAAATTGGGATTATATTATGACAAAGTGGAATTATAATATCAGAACAATAGATGAAAATATGATAAAATAGACGACATGATAGAATGGAACCGAAACCTATTAGAATGGAATCACAATATGATATAATTGATCTACGATATGATAAAAGTACTCTAAAATATGACAAAAAAAAAATAGTTTATAGTATAATTAATTCTAATCATTCCAATACAAAAACATGAGAAACTTGGGAGCAATATTATAAAAGAAGTTCATAATATTATTAATTATGAAACATTACATAATGAAACCGTACTACAGTATGATAAAATGGAAACATAATAATTATTTATAAACACACTAATTTTTAACATTAATCATGTATTCAAATTACAATATGTTGCTTTTAGATTATGGTCACCGGAACCCTATTTTTTCTCTGGGTGTAAAAGTGATAGTTGTATGAGCCAGAGAAAAAAACTAAAAAAACATTCCCTTTACCGTCAATGACTTAAGGATTTAATTTCCACTGATGTGCTGTCTCATGTAAGGTAAACGAGTTGTTTCTAAATAACAAGAATATAAGTAAATTAGTTTTTATCTAAGGAAACTAAACGTTCACAATAATTTGGATCTCCTTAATTTTGTATCACTATGTATTCATATCGTTAATAATAAGTATCATTATTATAACAATTACTATAAAATTTTGTTTCCAAAATATATTGTAATTGTACCCGACCTTAGTTTTGTCAGCTCTATAAGTTTTCTCTTAAATTACAGAAAAATAAAGGAAAGTGTACAATTTTGGAGAACATATCTGCCGATAACGAATAAGAAAAGAATACATATAAGAATGCATATACAATTTTTTGTGTTTAATATTTGTAATCTAAAAGTGCTATAATTCCATAAGAATAGGAAGAATGTGAAGATAAGAATTTGAAATATTTTTTTTATAAAGTATTGTACGTAAAATTGTGCTTATCTATATCTTTACAATATTTTCATAGTTTTTATATTATAAACCATCTTCTATACTTACAGCTATTTTTCTCTCATAATTTTGACATAAATATTTTATCACAAAACCATTGTCTGAAGTTGTGTGAATTATTTGTAAACTATTCTACTTTTGTAGAAAACCATTAATCTTTTATGAATTTCATAAAAAAATATGGTTGGAAAACTATAATATTTCATGTGTGCTTTTTATTAAACGCAATTCATTGAAACTCTTTACAAGACATTGTTTGTCTTTACTTGAATTGGAAAACTTTATATTGAATTTTTATTCTACTTATGGGCTTTTATTAGTAGGACATAAATCACTAGTAACATACAACCATGATTTTTATGAACCTTTGTAATAAGTTTTTGATATCTGTAATTTGAGGAAAAAAAAAATGAGAAAAAAAATTGTACACAAATAATAGAAATTATGTTGAAATAGTAATAAAAATTTCATAATTTTTAAAAAAAAAAAACAAGTTAGATTGTTATATTCGTCTATGTCGAATCTTATATACCCTACACTTATGTTGAGATGTGTTATATGAAAATGAAATACGTTATATTGGATGTAATTACAAATATATTTACTTATAATATATCTATGCTAACACTAACAGCCTCAAATAATTAAAATTTTTATATAAAGTTGAAATAGAATCAAGATCTTATAAATTGGCAAGAAATTTGACATACATATAGCACCAGTGCCAGAGATAGATATAAGCTTCGTTTGATCTAAATTGGAAGTCAGACTTGCATTAAATATGAGGCACAAATAGTGCCTGCACTGTAGAATATTATATATTATGTTGGCTCTTGATCGGATGCTATGCCTATACTTTACGCCCAATTTTTTAAAACTTTCCAAAAAATGAACTATTTAGCTTAAAAACCCACCGTATAAAGCAAATACTAAGTATGGCATATCTAAGGAACTATTACAGTAAGAGCTCTCAAATATCGTGGAAACATTTGTCCTGTCATATTGCATCGACGAAATGAAAATAGGATAGATAGACAGTCAAAGTATTAAAAAAAAAATTAAAAAGTAATTTCCATATCAAATTTCAAATAGGGTGAATAGTTCCAGGAGTAACAAGTACTATCCCCCATATAAAATAAATATTAATTATCGCATCAAATAAGATAGCGAAGCGCAAAAAAGTAACAAATTTAATACTTTGGAATTTTATAAAAGTTTGCACATATTTAAGGAAGATATAATCACTTCGATGCAGAACAAATATTTCATAAATGTAAAACAATATAAAATTAAAAAAAGGGTATGTAGAAAATTTATTTTAAAAAGCCGAAATTGGAAAAAATATTTGTGACAGATTTATGTAAGAATGGGGAACATATCTTATATAGGAATATCAAAAAACCTAATAACATATTAGGCCTATAACTCGGTTAATACTGGATCTGCTTAGTTAACTTTTTTCAATACCTAAATTCCCTAAAAAATTCCGATTTTTCTATCAAAGAACGAAGTTTGTAGCTTACGCAGGTGCTTCAAAAAGTTAAACAAAGCAGAAACAAAAATATGCCTTAGTTTATTGTTGTTGTTTTTCAGTACCCATGAAAACAAGGGAAGCAGATATTAAATAAATAAAAAATAGTTTTGCCAATAACTGGGTTGTTTATAAACCAATTCGGTCGATTCTATAAAACCGAAATTAAAGAAAAATGTTTCTTATTGATCGAGCTTATTTAAAACTTGTATATCGATCCAAAATGAGTTTTGGCCAATATGTCTGTAACTGATTGACCGAATGAGTTCATTTCTTCAGGGGAAAAATTTGGAAAAAATTTTCCGATTTTGCTTTACAAAACCAAGTTCCTAGCTTATATAGGTGCTACAGAAAATCGAAACCGACTTTCTAAATACCTCCGCTACTTTTGAACCGGGGTTTCCGAGTTCCAATAGAAAAACTGAATCTGGAATCTGGAAAGAATATTTTCTTAAAATATAAACTTTTTTCCCTCCGACGAAAATTATGGCAATTACAAATGGAATGACAAACTCATATAAATATCCTTTACACCTGTGTTGAGGGATATAAAAATACAATAAAATTTACTAATAATATGACTTATGAACTTTGGTTAATTCTGACTCATTTTTATTTAGATTTAAGTTCTAGTTTATTTCTTGTTCATTTTTGGTTAAATTTTTATTTCAGTTCTAGTTTAGCATTTGTTCAGTTCTATTTCATACCTAGTTCAGTTTATATTCAGTTTTAATTCATTTTGAATTCAGTTTCAGTTCTACTTCAAATCTAGTTGAGTTCTAGTTTAGTTCTAGTTCAGTTCTAGTTCAATTCCAGTTCTAGTTTAGTTCTAATTCAGTTTTAGTTAAGTTCTAGTACAGTTATAGTTCAGTTTTAGTTCGGATCTGGTTCAGTATTAGTTCAGTTTTAGTTCCGTCCTAGTTCAGCTCTAGTTCAATTCTAATTCAGTTCTAGTTCAGCTCCAGTTCATTTTTAGTTCTGTTCTAGTTCTAGTTCTAGTTCAATTCTAGTTCAGCTTTAGTTCAGTTCTAGTTCAGCATTTGATCAGTTCTATTTCAGACCTAGTTCAGTTTATGTTCAGTTTTAATTCAATTTGAATTCAGTTTTAGTTCTAGTTCAAATCTAGTTGAGTTCTAGTTCAGTTTTAGTTAAGTTCTAGTCCAGTTATAGTTCAGTTTTCGTTCAGCTCTAGTTCATTTCTAGTTCAGATCTAGTTCAGCTCTAGTTCAGTTCTAGTTCAGCACCAGTTTATTTTTAGTTTTATTCTAGTTCTAGTTTAATTCTAGTTGAGTTCTAGTTCAGTTCTAATTTAACTTCAGTTCTAGTTCAGTTCTAATTCAGCTTTAGTTAAGATCTAGTCTAGTTCTAGTTCAGTTCTAGTTCATCTATAGTTCAATTCTTCTTAGTATATTTCCAAACTAGTTGCTACAATTTACATAAAATATTCTATTTTTTTTTTAATTGCTTTAAGCAGAAGCTAATGACAAGTAAAAAGCTCAGAATTTGCTACTATATGCCATATGCTTCTTCAAGCCATTTGTTCATCCTACACCAAGTAATTATGCAATTTATATAACAAGATAATACCAGCAATTATTTCAACTTTGAACTATTAACAACGTGTGTTACGTATAGCTGTTTCCTTTTCCCACAGAAGCATAAGGCATAAGTTATTCTCTTAAAGTTATTAACTTAAATTCCAAGAAGTTTCATACAATTTCTAACAAAACATGTAGAAATGTATTTATAGTAAGTAGGCGTATGATTGATATTAAATAATTCAATAACACATATACGCGCAGTTGAACCACTTTAGCCAAATATAAAATTGTTTAAATCTAATTTCTTAATCAACCAATTTGCTATCTTAATGGTTTTAGAACCAAGTTCAAACTAAGTTTGAAAAACACAGCAGAATTCGTTGCGTATTGTAAAAACCTTGTAGGCGTATGATTGATATGAAGTAAGTAAATTCAATAATGCCTGTGGAGCACCATATAAATAGTATTATTGAGTTTTTATGTATTCTAATCATTAAAACAATTTAGTATTATATAGTAGTATATTGTACATTTTTTTCGGTCAGTACCATGGGGAAGAATTCTTTTAACAGAACTTTTATAACATCCAACTAATACCACTTTAGAACTGCTGATTTATCGTGAACAGAAATAATTTTAATACACACATGAGTGCATTACACATTTTGTATTCGATGTTGTTTAAATCATATATGTGTACAGCAAGGAATAAACGAAGTTGGTTTTTTTATTATAAGCATTCATTTTATATTTAAATTTATTTCTATATTTTGAGATAAAAAAAAAACATAAAAATATATTCATGCTACAAAATATAATTTAGGATTATTTATTTCTAAGAATTTTTATGATTTAATTAATAAATTTTTTCTTTTTGAATATTTAATATAATATATGTTTCAGCAAAAAGCGTAAACATTAAATCATGTTTTCATAAAAAGAAATTTACAATAGCTTATGAAACCTATCATTAAAGCTGTACATTTTTAATACGCTTGTGTGCACATTTAACTATGGTGATGATTATGATGCTGATTAGAGTATAAATTTCTTTGTTTTAATGATAAAATAATAAAATAAAAAATATTATGGCTAATGTTTTTTTACCTTCTGCTTAATTATTTAATTTTTTTGAAACAAAATAATAAAAAATGCAGAAATTGTTAATTATGAATATAAATGTTTTAAAGAGAAATATTATCATTAGCAAAATCAGCTATAATTTTAAAGTTTAATTAAAATTACAATTTCTTACAGGCTAGTATATATATTATTCTTAAAGCTATTTACAATAAAATATTTTCATAATCATTCAATAACAAAAACTTATTATTTAACTAAGTTAAAAAAACTCCTCTTGTTGCGGATTGGATTTAATGAGAAATCAATATATGGGTAGAAGCTATTGAATTGATTGCACATACGTCTCATGGGATCAAAGTTGGCATAACTGGTTCGAAAATATTTTATTTTTAAAGGAGGATAATTTCTA
Organism: Protocalliphora azurea; assembly: GCA_932274085.1. Lineage (NCBI taxonomy): Eukaryota > Metazoa > Arthropoda > Insecta > Diptera > Calliphoridae > Protocalliphora > Protocalliphora azurea. The sequence goes on from OW026523.1 coordinate 4,456,038, forward strand.
GTTGGACGATTTGGGATTATGAATTCGATTTTACGAAGCAGGAACTCAGACTTAATTGAACCGTTTACTAAATTAATTATAAATGAAATATTCATATATTTTCTAATACTTTCAAGAGTAGGGAGATCAATAAGCTGTAATCGACTTTCATATGATGGTAAATTAATATTAGGATTCCATGGAAGATTACAAAGACAAAATAAGGGAAATTGTTTCTGGACCGATTCAATTTTCTTTATATGAACTTCGTATTGAGGATCACAGATCACGGAAGTATATTCCGGGATTGGTCTTGCAAGAGATATGAATAATTGCTTGGAAACGTAAGGATCATTCTACTCTCTTCCCAAGCACTTGAAACTTAGAATTCCTTTTGCCTTATTAACGATTTGCGAAACGTGGGAATTAAAGGATAGCTTACAATCAAGCAAGACACCCAGATCAAGAAATTCTTCGATTAGATCAAGTTGATATTCATTTATTGTGTATCTACAGAGTACTGGACTTCTTCTGTAGAACATCATGTGTTTACACTTTCTGATAAGTCTAAAGCTATGTCCAAATTTGGCAAATATTTGATCAAAATTGCATGACCACTAGTTTTATAAAAATATTGTTTGCCATTTGTTGATCTTGCAAATGTTTTGTAAAAGAAAACAGTGTCAAACGAAATTCGATAAAATGTCAGCTATGATTAATGATAAGTAAAAAATCGTTTCCCATTAAAAAAGAGAAACTAGGAATTAATTATTTTATAATTTTATATTGGTTACGTGATTTTGGTCAAATATTTGACAAGTCTGAACGCACCTTAAACAGAAATTTCTTTGTTTTCACAAACAAGTACGAGGAAATATTATATTCTAACCTATTGGGGAATTTTTCTTATAAATAAAAATATAAATATTTACAAAATAAAAAGCAAAAAATTAGATATCATATGTAAAATTATGTATTATAGAGATTTAAGCAAAAATACCTAAAACCGTTATTAATAAATACTAGTGTTAATTTTAGATAAAATGACTTCGACATAACTTTAAAAAGGCACTAACAACACTTTATGAATTTATGCCAGAAAAAGTGGTTTTTTGACCAGTGTGGAGAGAAAAAAATTTTCTCATTATTTTTTTAGAAAAATCAGAATCTATAACACCTAAATTGATAAAAAAAAATATATTTGAAAAAAATTTTTGAAAGATATTAATTTACTTTACAGATTACAATCAGTTCAGTATTTGTTTAATATTTCGTTACGTAATCATTAAATATTTCCACATATATTTAAAACGTAAAAAATACTAAAAAAAACACCACACTTTTTGTTCTAATACGTTAAGGGTAGCAGAGCACCCTAGGTATAATCTAGTGTATATATAATTTATGCAATTAATGTTGAAATAAAATAAGTGTTTATGGTGATTATATTATAAAATTAATAATTTTTATTATTTTATTTTAAACATATTTTTCAATAATTTTAGTAAAAAATGCTCCATAAATTGTTTGCTATCATTTCCAAATATTTATATATTTAAGACCTTTATTTTTCTTTTAAACATAAATGCTATTTTATAAATATTTCTTTAGAATTTCCTTAAATACTTAAGAGAAATAAATCTTAAGGATTTTAGTCTCAGTTGAGATCCTTTATTTTATTGTTTTCATAATTTATGTCTTCCATATTTCCTTTATATCAAAGATTTAAAACAAATCAATTGCTTTTCAGTTATAATTATGTGTGACAAAAACAATTATAATCATATAATTCAATTGTGAGATTCTCTTATATATAATTTATAACGAACGTTAAGACAATATAATTATGTGTTGAAAAATGTATGTTTATGTTGAACTCAAGTGATTAAAGGAATTTCTTAAATCAATTAATCTTACATAAGATTAATTAGTGTTCATTGTTTCTTTCAAAATAAATAAAAAATTTGAAAATTTTAAGATAATTTGCAAAAGATCACAACTATAAATTTTGCCTGAATAATACTTTCAAGGCATTGTATTTATTTTCAATTCTTTTGAATTTCCTATTCAGTTTTTCCGTAAGCCTACCTTATTTCAATGTTTTTTGAACAAAGGAGCATAAAGGTAAATGTAGTTATTTTTCTTGTAGTCGAATTGCTAAAAAATAGTGAAATGTTACTAAAGAATAGTAAAACCAAAAAACTTGTATGTCTCTCAGTTGCTTTAGAAAACATTTTTCTTCATAAACTAGTTTGGTTTTCATTTCTTACCTTCACCTAGTTAAACTAGGCAGTTTCTTTTTTCATTAAGATTTTCTGTGAGTTGTTGAAAACCAATTTTATTGCTCTGTTTTGTTTTTATACTCGTTTGAAATTGCTTTCTTTTATTTTTTTTATTTAATTCTTAAAACCTTTTAAGATCTTTTATGATGATTTGATTTTATTAAGATTTTTATTTCTTCTCCTGCTTCAGTTGATTTTTTAAGGTCAAACAATTTTGCGTTACAAATTTAACACCAACACAAGCATGCAGTATTTAAAAACAATAGCATAACTAAAGGGGTTAAAAAGGACAATGAAATAAAATAAAAAATTTAAGTTTTAAATAATTTTAAAACGAAATTCTTTTGGTAGAAAACAAAAATTTTACAAAAAAAAAAAAAAAAAAAAAAAACACAACTTCTGATCTCACCAAATCCGATTTTGTAAAGCTTCGTATATAGCCTCATTATATCAATACAAAAGTTGTCCGATTTAAACAAACTTTGGCTCAAAATGATGCCTAATAAATCTAGATTCTAATAATTTTTTTAAAAGCACCATTTTTGAGAAGAAAAAGATAATGAAATCAATATTCGTCTCTATGTCAAAGATATTTCAAAAATCATATCTTCTATATTTATAATTTTTCTTAAATTTTACATCATTTTGCGCTGTCTCTTAATGATTTTCATTACTGCACTACACTACAGTCAGCACTTACAGAAAACTCAAACAAAGATACCATAAATATTTCATACCTCAAAAATAACATCAAGCAAACATACATTGATATGTAGTTTAAAAGGAAACGATAAGATAATTTTTAAAAAGGCTCGTTAAGATCTGTTATTGGAAGCACATTCATTGACCATAACACAATAGCCATCAATAAAATAAAACACAAAGAAGAAACAAATTATTAAAAAGGATTTTTAATGAAGAAATAAAATATATGAAAAATGCAGTGCATTTAATTGAAATAAAAGAAAATTTATAAAAGACAGCAGAAAAAACTTAAGACTTGAATAAAGACAAGACAATAGAATTAAGATTTAAGACTAGACCGTAGATTATATTATAGACCATTTTGGTCTATAATATAATCTAGACTAGGTTATAGAATGAAACATAAACCACTCTGAAAATGGGACTACAAACTAGACTATAAAGTGGATTACATACAGCAAAGACGACTATGGAACTTACTATAGACTAAATAATTCTATAGTTTACACCATAGTTCTGTACTCATCTTTCAATACAAATAGGGCTTGCCCTAAAGTCAAATTTTGAAATCTTTTTTCAGAAATTTGGAAAAAATAAAATCTCATCCTGATTCCTAAACTAAAAAAGGGCTAGTATAAACCACTGCTATATATATATATACCTTTTATCTACACACTCTAAGGAAATGCCCAAAAAGGATTATGTGTACAATACAACTGAACACTCTTAAAATAGCTCAAGTTGTCTCTGAAGACAATATTGCATCGAAAAAGCTAGATCAGGGATCGACGCCATTAATTTTGTTAATGACTAGGAACTAGACTATAGAGTTGATTGTAGTCTTGACTTCACACTTGAACTTAGAATTTACTATAGACTAGGTAGGAATATGCCATATTCCTAGTCCTGTAGACTAGGAACTAGACTATAGAGTTGACTGTAGTCTTGACTTCACACTTGAACTTAGAATTTACTATAGACTAGATAGGAATATGCCATATAAAAAACTACTAAATCTACTATATATAAAACTATAAACTCGACTACAAAATCTACTATATATAAAACTATAAACTCGACTATATATATATATATATATATAGTCTAGTCTATCAATTTCTTTGTATATATATATAAATATATATATATATATATATATATATATATATATATATATATATATATATATATATATGCATAGCGCATACTATGCGGACACATTTTCTATTTACCATTTACTTTGAAGACTTTTCCATACTATGGGGACTGTCCCCAAAATTTTATATGCCTTGCTCATAGTTTGAGGACATGTTACTTCGCGGACATTTTTTTTTAGATTTTTTTTATTATTAAAACTAATACCTCTATGTTAGTACTATTATCCTTAAACATCCTTTTTTCTATATATACATCCTTTGTACATAAATTTCTTATTTAAAGATAAAATTTTCGTCTTTGGTGCTGCCATACTTACAGTAGAAAATTTCCGTTACTAACGGCGTTAAAAAAATTGTCAACAGCAGGCTCTGACATGTAGAAGTATTGGCGCCAAAGAACTGAGAAAATTTAATTTTGCAAACAGCTGTCTCGTCGTACACACAAATGTCAAACTCCATATAAAAAAAACTAATACCTAAAAAACCATTTGGGCTCGTTAAACTTCGCGCGCAAATAAAAACTGAAGTATAAAACGTCACATCAAAAAGTCTTAGGAGGTTTACACAGGCTATGGCCATTTCTTACATATTTAAAAATCAAACAATGTTTGTAAATGGAGTGTAATATATGTCGTTTATATCTTAACCTATTGTGTGGGAAAACTCTCACACTACATACACAGAATAGCTTTTATGAATAATTTGTCGCAAAGGTCCGGGGGATTTATACAAACAAATATTTATTCTCGTTTGTCACGGGAACTATTATAGTGCAGAACTTTATAATTTTCATAAATAAGTCTCTTAATAAATAGGTTCTTTTTGATAAAAAATTGAGCGGGTAGGCCCAGGGGAGGTGGTACCTCCCCCCTTGATTTAGGCAATCAATTATTTATTAAAAATATAGTAAATCTTTTTGTATTTTAATAAGATTTTTTAGTATCGATAGTTTACAGAGTAAATATGTGATTTTTATTTAAGAAATTCGCATTTTTTAGCAAATTTTTATAAAAATAGTTTCTTTTTAATGCAAGATAATTAAAAGCAAAACAATTTGACAAAAACATTGAATATTAGGAAATTTCTGAAATATTCATCTTATAACATTATTGTATATTGAATTCTTATTACAACAGTCTCGCAATACATCTTATAAAACTAATGATTTTATCTTATATATTTCGTTACGTGTAGATGGCCTGTTATGTATTACTTACGTCGAGTATGAATTTATTCATTAATTTAAAAATTTTTAATGCATAAAAATATTTTAAAAATATCAATATCCATTCCATATCGGAGACCTGTGCCGAACGGTTGAAATTCGGCTAAGCCGAGCCACCGAGAAAAATTTGGAATCCGCCACCGCCGTAAAATTTTCGGCTTAAAAGCAGCCGCCGTTTTTAAATTCTTTTTTAGAAAAATATGTTAAAAACGAAACTTTTTTATTATTTTAATGCAGCATTTGCCGTTTATGATGTATTAAAGATGAAAGAAAAATATTTGCATCATTTTGAACTTCAAATAATTTTATATTGAGTTAAAAAGCCGCCGAAACTTTTTAACTCAATATAACTCAATAAACCAAACAATATCATAACGACATCCAAGCGATATCATCTAGACGATAAAAGTTTTTATTAGTGATACCGTTTTCGTTTTCCAAAAAAAAAATTTGCAAAAATAATGATAATAATATTGTCATGTGCCAAAGTTTGATTTTTATACTAAAAATTTAATTTTTTGAAATTAACCTATGCTAAAGATAATCTGCGCAAATAAGAAAAAAAATCTAAATAAATATAAAATATAAAAACCATCATACCCCAGCAAAAAAGGAACTAGAAGAGATAAAAAATTCATGATTTTAACATTGCGTTATCATTGGAAGGAAGTATTTAGTCTGAAAAAGAGCAGCAGATACCCTTTTTTAACCCATAGTTGTCATTGTCTTTTACAATTCTTGTTAATTGCTTTTAAAGTACTTTGATTAGAAATTGTTTATCTTTTTCCTGCTTAAAATACATTTATTTTCACTTTTTTTAAGTAATTATTTATAATTTCAAAAAAGGCACTAAAATGAACATAGTTCCAATTTTTAAGTGGTAATAATATTAATTTTTGTTACTAACGGCGTTAAAAAAATTGTCAACAGCAGGCTCTGACATATAGAAGTATTGGCGCCAAAGAACTGAAAAAATTACATTTTGCAAACAGCTGTCTCGTCGTACACACAAATGTCAAACTCCATATAAAAAAAACTAATACCTAAAAAACCATTTGGGCTCGTTAAACTTCGCGCGCAAATAAAAACTGAAGTATAAAACGTCACATCAAAAAGTCGTAGGAGGTTTACACAGGCTATAGCCATTTCTTACATATTTAAAAATCAAACAATGTTTGTAAATGGAGTGTAACATATGTCGTTTATATCTTAACCTATTGTGTGGGAAAACTCTCACACTACATACACAGAATAGCTTTTATGAATAATTTGTCGCAAAGGTCCGGGGGATTTATACAAACAAATATTTATTCTCGGTTGTCACGGGAACTATTATAGTGCAGAACTTTATAATTTTCATAAATAAGTCTCTTAATAAATAGGTTCTTTTTGATAAAAAATTGAGCGGGTAGGCCCAGGGGAGGTGGTACCTCCCCCATTGATTTAGGCAATCAATTATTTATTAAAAATATAGTAAATCTTTTTGTATTTTAATAAGATTTTTTAGTATCGATAGTTTACAGAGTAAATATGTGATTTTTATTTAAGAAATTCGCATTTTTTAGCAAATTTTTATAAAAATAGTTTCTTTTTAATGCAAGATAATTAAAAGCAAAACAATTTGACAAAAACATTGAATATTAGGAAATTTCTGAAATACTCATCTTATAACATTATTGTATATTGAATTCTTATTACAACAGTCTCGCAATACATCTTATAAAACTAATGATTTTATCTTATATATTTCGTTACGTGTAGATGGCCTGTTATGTATTACTTACGTCGAGTATGAATTTATTCATTAATTTAAAAATTTTAAATTGCTCTATTTTAATTTTGAAAAAAAATATAATCTTTTCGAAAAAAATTTAATTTTAATCCAAAAACAAAAATTTTTAATGCATATTTTTGTGCAAATAAAATACATTTTCTGGAGAATTTCTTTTGTTGTCTTGGTATTATAACCAATTGCTAACATATCAATAACATCTACATATGTTATGACAGAAGCTTGAACGCTATATTTTTTATACATTTATTTGTCTTAAAAATTTTTAGTGCACACTTTTTAATATTTTTAGAGCACGTTTGTTTTTAAAATCATTTTTTGCATATAAAATACATTTTTTAGAGAATACCTTTTATTGTCCTGGTTATAATATTTTATTGCTAACATATCAATAACATCTATGTTGACAAATTCTATCTCTCTCTTTAAAATGTTAACTGTGGTCCAATATAAATCCATTTCGTAATAAATGCTTAAATATAAACTTGTGTAATAATGTTGAACATAAAGTGTCAAATTTATTGTTCACATTAAAAATTTGGCTCTGTAAATTAAATTAATTATTGAATTAACCATTGAATTATATATCGATTACATATGATTGATTTAAATTCATAATCCATTTTTCGACATCATGAATACATTAAAAGACGTCATATAAAGAAAACAATAAAACATAAATTTGTTGCCAACTGTTTCACTTCGCCATGGTTAGCAACAAATTGTGCAGTACATTTAATGAAAGGTACTAAGGCGAATTCGCTTAATCAGCTGATTATATAAGCAAAATTGTTGCATACCCGTAGGAGTGTTAAACTCCATGTATACACAAATTAATGAATTCGCCGTATTATTGTTCTTATAGAACTGCTACCAACAGACGAATTCGGTCTACATTAGACAATTTTTTTTATACTGATAAAAATTTGACGTTTGTCTTGATAAAAAATTTTATTGTATAAACTGGACCTAATGGAAACTACACAAATAACACAGAGAAGAAAAATTCATATATTTGAAAATTTTTTTCATAAATATTATGAATCGAACATGACATTTTTTCCCAAACTTTTTTCATATATGTATATTATTATATTGTACTTAATGATAATTTTGTGAAAAAAACACATCTGCTGTGTTGTTCTGCCCCCAACATGTGACTAAAAATCATTAAAAACAAGAAATTCTGTAAAGAAAATGTCAAACATTTACAAATTGAAAATATAAATGAAAATTTAAACAATTTGTTTAAGTTTTCATGACTTTTGATTCATTTCAAAAAATGTAAAAAAGTGTTAGTATTTAAGAAATAATTCTTAAACATTATGAACTAAAATCAATGAAAGTAAATTCTTACGAGTATATTTATGCACGAACTTTTTTCTGCGCAGAATTTTTTACAAACTTTAAAATTTTAATAAATGTATAAAAAGTGTAGAATGAATTTGTCATGCGGAATTACTTTAAAAACCGGTTAAGCACTTTTTTTAATACGACAATTGTTAAAATGTTTATTATTGTTAAAACGCTTTATTATTTAAGCAAGTACACTTATCATAGTGCCTACATTAGACAATTTTGTTATTAAGACAAACGTCAAACTTAACACGCATTTGTGGAAGATGGCAACAGTTGCATAAAAACAATACTGCGTATTCATTATTGTTTTTTATATATGCAGTTTGACAACTGTAACAACCAAAATAATAATCAGCTGTTTAACTAAGGTTACCTTGTATATATTCGCACTGATTTTGACGTTTGTTTTGATAAAAATTTGCCTAATGTAGACACTAGGTTACAGTACATGACATTTGTAATCACAGGTAATTTTAAACTAAAAAATATGAGTGTTACTCAAACCACCAAATTTAAACAAAATAAATTTAAAGCTTTATCAGATTATAATCTAAGCTCCTGATTGAGTGCAACAAGCGAAATTTTTTAAAATGAAATTTGTATGAAAAAATACTAAAAAAAAATTTAAAGAAAAGTATAATTTTGATATAATAAAATTAGGGAAAATTCAATTTTCATTCAATTTGATTTTTTTATGAATTGGCCCTAAGTTAAGCTCCCTGGGCAAATATAAAAATGGGAAATGCGGTTTGCTTTTTTACAAAAATAAAAGAATATTTCATAAAAAACCGGTTAACTGACGGAAAAATCCGGCCTATCGAATAGCTAGAAAATAAAAATTATTCGAAAAAGACAGTTTTCTAAAAAGAAAAAACTGGTTTTTGAATACACTAGTTGAATCGAAATGTTCAACTCTCGATCAAGTTGATTCTATGCAAGAGAAATTTTCAGCAAGACAAACATCAAGTTTTTGTCTGAATTGCAGTTAGTTTTTATCTCTATCAATTAGAGGAAACTTATGTCATAACAAATCATGTAAGAAGCATCAACAGCAATCAAAAATGCGTCCTTAACCACGCAACATCAAGACAGAGTTGTCAGAGCTCGAGCACTCATTAAAATTTATTTATTTATTTTGCATATTTTTTAACTACGCTAAAACATATTTGTTTAGCATTGCTCGCGGTCCTCATCTAACATAAAATATTTAACATTAACACTACATCATGTTAATGATAAATGTAAACCATTCAAGTTGATATTATTGTTAAATTTTTAAATGTTCAAAACCGGTTGTTAAAACAAATGTTAAAAGAACCATGTTTAAACATGAAGCATCACACGCAATGTTTTTTACTAACACAAAGGAATTACTGCATGAGCGTGGAAGGCATAGGGTAACATATAGAGGCGAATCTCTCGATTGACAATTGAAAAAAAATGTTGTTTTGTAAAAAAATGTGTTTTTATTTTCTTTTAGCAACAAGAAATGTATTTTATTACATGTATTTTGTTGTTGTATGAGTTACACTACGTCCATACTAGCCTTTTTCTTGTTCACATAAGAACAAAACGTCGGCAGAGCAAAACACGCATTTTTTCGTTTTGTTTTTAGTGGGTAGAACATTTGCCGAACAAATCATAATTATTTGTCTACCGTCAGTGTCACTTCGATACTTTTACATTCAAAAATTACGTCTGATGGCAGACATGTTTGCTCGAACAATTGTGCGAACAACGGTGTGCGAACAAGAACAAAACATCAACAAGTTGGGTCCACTCTATCCAAATGTATGTGCGCATAATATTTTTTTCAATGTGCGAACAATACTTATATTTTTGACAATTCGTTTCGTACCTTTTTGCTCTCAGTGGAAGGCAGCAACAAAAAAATGTGGACACGCCAAATTATTTTTTTTTATTTTCTCGGAAAACATTCAAACTTTTAAGTAACAATCCGATTTCATTGAAACAAGAAACATAGAGAAGTTGATTATATCTTCTTTTAAACTCACAATTAATTTTTTTTAAGTTTCAATGCATTTTGATGATTTATTTGTTAGGTTTTTTTCTGTTTAAAATTTTTAATAAAACACCAAGACAATTTTCCTTACAAAAAATATTTTTTTAAATCAAGTTGAAATTCATTCCCATACAAGGCAAATTAAAGCAGGTGACTGCAATTTTGCAACCACAACAACACGGCAAATTCGCAAATGAATTTTGTTTTTATAAAAATACTCGCCGAACTGTCAAAGAATGTTTTGACATTTCAGGATATTGTTTACAGTCAAAGGGAATTGAAAAAGGTGACCCCACATATTTATCTGATTATTTGTTTTAGTACTTAGAAATTTTAAACTGCATCTGAGCACAATTTTTGCATACCACCTCAAGTGTCAAACTCCATATATAAAAAAAATTAATGAATTCGCCGTATTGTTGTTTTTGTAGAACTGCTGCCACTTGTTTCATTTTTCCGTGCTTGATATTTGAAAAAGTTGATGAATTCGCCGTGTTGGTGTTTTTGTAGAATTGCTATCAGCCCGTCTAGACGTAATATAATATGTAAGATTTTTGTGTCAGAGAGTGTAAAATTCGCTCTCTGAGAGAATTATTTCACGTGTAGATTCAAATATTAGCATTATAAGATGTATTATGAGACTGTTGTGATGGATTTCTCTACACAACCATCTTATAAGATGAACTGCCAAAAAATACACATATACGAAAGTTTATTTGTGTATTTGCATATGTATTTCGGAAATTACTAAAAAAAAATGTTTTTTTGTAAAATTGTTTCCTTTTAGTGTTTGTTTTACATTTTAAAAAACATTTTTATAAAAATTGTGCTAAAAAGTGCAAATTTCTTAAATAAAAAGGATATGTTTACTCTGTGACTGATTGAAAATAATGATATCTTATAGGATTTATTAGAATATGTGTACTCCTTATTTAAGATTTAACATGATATAAACAAAATGGTTACTCTCCTCTGCCGATGTTATTTCACTTATTATATCAGCGTTAATCTCAGTTGTAGACCTGGGGTAAAGGCCCAACCAGTCACCAAAAAATCGTCGTATTGCAAATAACCAAAGAACAGGGTTGTTTTCACAATGAATGTTCAAAAACATATGATACGTTTACTTTTGTTGAAGGTTTGTACGAAATGTTTCACGCTTCTTTTTTTCATTCTACGTTGCGTCGCAAAGTTAACTGGTTGGGACTTGACATTTGTTTTATTTCGCCAATAGTAAAAGCTTTGTAAATTCAAATCTTGTAAATTGAATAATTAACACTTTTATTAATATTTATTTTCAATGTATACATGTTGAAATGAAACAATTAGCAGTTGTTCATCAACAACAAAAATACGGCGAATTCATCAATGTATTTTGCTTTTTTATAAATTCTCTATGCACTTTCAAAAAATAATAAAATTCTTGAAATCATGTCTTATAAATTAAATCATTAATGAAGTTACTACTTTATATTAATATTGATTTTTTCATTCAGTTGTAACCACTTTCAAAACAAAATTTAATTAGCGGACATAAGAAATGTGTAACATAAACAACTTTTGACATATGTAGGGTATGACGCCAATAAGAAAATAAATTTTGTACATGCAAATGTATAAATACATTAGCAATTTTTGCAAAGCATTTTTCTATAAAAAGTTAAAAATGATATTGCCAATGGAATCGGCCTTTACTACACGTGAACATTATATTATGACATACGTCTTTCTTTCCAATACGAATCGCTACTCCAAAATCTAACATTTAATCAAAATAAAAGCAAAAGTGCAACCTACCAAATAATATTATCAAAAACGGAAAAGTTACACAGAGGCTACACTTCGTCGTCTCGACGACACATCCTTTGAAAAAACCTACTTAGACATTTTAAATTATGTTGTGCAAACGCATATAGAAACATTTCCACAAAAATGTAAACTATACGAAAAATTAAATAAAAATAATAAGAAATACTAATGAAATTCGTAATACTTGTAATATCTATTAAAATTATTAATGTTTATATTGTTATAAACAGCAAACTTCCTTAAAAATTACAAAAAACATGAAGCAAAACATTTCTATATGTTGCTCACCAGTGTAGACAGGGCTTTATAGGAGTAGAGTTCGTAATCGGTAGTGAAAAGTGAACGGCGTTAGAAATTTATCAGGAAAAAAGTAAACAATCTGGCAACAATAATTGCTATATATGCAACGTTGACTTTGCAGACATGACTCCGAACTACACGCGGCATAAAAAGCAGTCCTCATAATATGTGGTGCATACTTAAATGAGATTTAGACCTAGTTCCCGATATTTTAAGCCCGAAAAAACGAATTTATATTCCTAATTTTTTGCAAGAATTCAGAATAATTGATTAAAAGTGAAGAATTTTTCTGTCCCCAAAGTTTGCGCTAGGCATAAATATATATATATATATATATAATATATATATATATAATTTTTTTCTGAACAATTAGCAATACCTTCTTCCCTCTAATTTCTTTGGTCCTTTAATTATTAATATTTTTAAGTTAAAAAAGCTATTAGCAATAATTAAAATAGTACTTTTTTTTAATATAAAGAAAAATTTACCTAAGAATAGTCGTCAAGAGTTAATGATATAATGTTAATTATGCAGCTTAAAAATATACAGAAAATATATAAATACCAAATTATAAAAAATCTAGAAAAGTATGACAAAAATTAATTTAGCAGATTGAAAAAGAAACAAAGCAAAGGAAAAAAAAGCATTTGTTTAAGTATACCTGCTCTAGTTTCAGGTATTTTAATTTCATTTCAATATAATTTTTGGTTTTTTCTCTTTTTGTTGGATATACTTTTGTTGCCTTTTTTGTGCTACTGCTTTGGTCAAACATTTTTGTTTTTTTTATAGTTAAATGATTTTTTTTTCATACAGTTATGGCTCTATAGAGAGAGATACCTGACTAAAAATATGTTAGTGTGAAATAAAGTATGAGTAAGAGTTAATAAAAGAAACCACCTGCTTTAGTGGTTTGCTACTAAAGTGGTTGCAGTAGTAGCAGCTGTAATAGCTTCTCCTTTTGTAGCCTTTTTGCACTATGTTCTGTGTTTCTATGAACGTGTCAAGGGGTTTAAAAGTAATAAATCGTGCTTGCATTTTTCACACTTTTTGCTTTTGCAATAAAGTATTTCGTGCGCTTGTTATGCGTTTTATTTTTGTTTATATATTTCTTTCTCTTCATTATACATTTTTTAATTATAGTTGTTGCTCTTTGAATGTGTATGTGTTTCGCTTTTCTGCATATTATAGAAAATATAATTTTTAAAAAAAGTTTTCTATGATTTTGGTTTCATAGTTAGTTGGTATGAAACTTTAAAATAAACTAAATTAAAATTGTTATCCAAGCTAAAATTGAAAATTAACCAAAAGAGTAAAATTAGTTTTCGGTAAGTCCACAAATTAAGTTATAAATTTAAATTTAGAAAAATTGTATACATTATAATAAATTTATTAAAATTTATTTCTTTACAAAATTTCTTTAGTCGATTTGGAAATTTTATTATCGCGTTATTATCAGTTTAATATTTGATACTTTGTTTTATAGGAAAAAATAAAAAAATGTAAACAGATTGAAGCAACAACATGTATATTGACAAGACCTACTGCCCTTATCAACTTTAATCCAATTGACTATAGTTATATGCTGTCATATCTGTATATAGTATAGAATTTAGTTTCAGTTAAAAATTTTTAGTTGCATTCGAAGGATTGAGTATTTATACAATTGACCTGCAGTCGTTTGAAATCTAGGTTAGTTTTTTTCCTATGAACTTTGGTCAGCTGTAAAGGTATTTGTAGTGACAGCTGATGATTTATTGAATTTAATTTCATATTTATATATGTAAGTACGAGTATATTCCTTAAAGAATAGCGGGACGTATGATTAATATTTATTATTATGTAAAATCAAATGCAACGTATGATTGTTATTAATTAAAATTAAATAAATTAATATTACCTACACGTATTTAAAGGCTTTGGTTCCCAACAGCGAACTCACTGGATACCTGTTTTAGATTTTAACAAAATATACATGACAAATTACCTGTCTCAGTCATTTGAAATCTAGGTTAGTTTTTTTCCTATGAACTTTGGTTAGTTGTAAGTAATGACAGCTGATGAATTATTGGATTTAATTTCATATTTATATATGTAAGCACGAATATTCCTTAAAGAATAGCGGAACGTATGATTAGTATTTAATTTTATATAAAATCAAATGCGGCGTATGATTGTTATTAATTTAAATTAAATAAATTAATAATACCCACAAATATTTAAAGGCTTTGGTCCCCAACAGTGAACGTACTGGCTACCTGTTTTAGATGTTAACAAAATATACATGACAAATTGCCTGTCTCTTGGGTAAATTATTACAAAATCAACTGGTATTTTAGAACTCTTCTCCAATTGCGTGTCACTCTTTAAACATTTTTTGTTTAAGAAAACTTTCTCGACTTTTGCAATATTTTGTTAATTTTCTAATAAACAAAAAATTACTTTGACTTTGGAAAGTAAACATCTTTTTCTATTTTATATAGCTCCTAAGAACTCTTTCCATTTTCTTATCGTTTTATTTGTTTTCCTTTCTTTATGGCAATTAAATTATTTGCAGTTATATAAAGCAAAACATTCTGTAAAAAAATGAACAAATTTTAATTAATTTGTTTATTTATTTGTTCTCGTTATAGCACTAACAAAAATTTATTATGGTTTTTGTGTCTGTCCTTAGAAAGTGATTTTGTTTTGGGATTGTATTCTTTACACTTGAATGATTAATTTGCAAATGAAATAAGCGAAAACAGCAAGAGGAAATCAAATAACCTTTATTAAATACAAAAGGACAAATTAAAAAAAATCTGGCGAAGAAACTTAGCTCAAAATGGTAAAATAAATTATTTGAATAGATAAAGAAAACATACTAACTTAAAGGTTGGCTGGTAGCTGGGGATATCAGGTGGAAGTTTAAATATTTATTTAAATAACTTTCTATGACATTAAAGAAATCCAATTTGTTATGGCTAATAATTACATAATTGTGGTAGAAAATAAAAAAAGACTTGTTCGTAAATTAAAATTTGTATAAAAACTCTTAACTTTCATTTTTTTTATTTATTATTAGCAATTTTCTGTTTAAGGTTAAAAAATATTGACCCAGATAAAATTTTTAGAGACAATTTAAATCTTCGAAATATATATTATTTTAATTAAAGGCTTTACTTTTCAGAATGATAAATTTGTTAAAAAATCTCCAATAGCAATTAAATAATTATTATTTTTTTTATCAACTTGGCTTGATAATTACTAACTAGATTAAAACTGGCATGATCCGCTATTCCTATCGTATTGAAATAAAAAATTTAGTGTAAATAAAATTAATTTTTGATATACAATATTTTTTAGAAAATACAAACCCATTACTAACAATTTAAAAAAAAATATATATCAGTAGGTTGTAACTTATTGAATATTAAAATTATATATACAGTAAATAAATACGAGTAGTTTTAAACATTTTTTTTAAATATCCTGTTTTTTAAAAAAAAAGGATACGACAAAAATTCCTGTGAAATAATTTAAACGATAAAACGATATTGCACAAACTTATGGATCTTGTTGTAGGGTTTCTTATAGATGATGGCAGAGACGGAGGGGGGGGGGGGGGTGGTGTGGGGCCAATCTATAAAAAATATTTAATTATAATTACTCACATAGGATTAATTATAATTGTAGTGATGAGAAAAAAACAATAACAAGATTAGGGTTATATTCCATAGGGTAGCTGGCTGTTGCTGCATAAAAACAAACTCACCTTTCTTTGGGTTACTTTTATGAAATGAGATGTACTTGCTGCTGACTTCAATTCAATTTTTTAGTTTATTGTACTTAACAATTTTAGGTTGTGGTAAGTACATTTATAGTTTTATGTTAAGGTAATTAATTATAGATGGAACGATCTTCTCGATGGACCGCTAACAATTGACCCTTTTTCTTCATGACAGCAATAATAGTGGCATTAAGATTTCCAATAAATTTCGGTTTTTTTCCAATAACATTTTCTTTACAGTACAAAGTACACTTAAAAAATAATTTTCTATTATTAATTAATATAAAAATTATAATGATTATAATTTAAGTGTCCAACTAGTTTGGACAGATATAAGGGTAACGGTTAAATACAAAAACAAAATTCTCTCCTAAAAAACCTTAAAGAAGAGGGGACGAATAAAATTCTAAATAACTGTAATAACTCGCTAAAGTTTTGGAAATTTTTTCATAATGATTTTTTTCCAGTTTCCTGATTTACCATTTTTTATTTATTTATTCGATTATTTTGTTTATATATTATTTGGTTGTTTTTAAATTTTTGTCATTTTTTTCATTTTAGCTTTTTTTTTTTTTTGGGGATTTTTTCCCAGGATTTTATTATTTTTTATATTTTTGTTTTGTTTTGGTGATTTTTTTTGTTTTTTTTTCTTTTTAGCATTATTTTTTGTTCGCGGAATTTTTTTCACTATTTGCTTATCTAGTCATTTTAGCATTTTTTTTTTATTTTGTTGTAAAATAAAATAGTTCAGTATATATATATTTTTTTTAACTATTTTGGAATATTACAGATTCCGGTTTTTCGAAAAAATATTCGATCACAATTAAAGTTTTTGGGATCTTTTCATCATGATTTTTTTTTAGTTTAACGACTCTTTTTTATTCTATAGTTTTTCCTGATTTTTCATTTTTTATTTCTGTTTTTGCTATAGTATATTTTTATTTTTTGGTGTCTTTTTCATTCTAGTATTCTTTTCGTTTTTTTTTTCGCTATTTTATTAATTTTTCATTTTAGCGATTTTTTTTTATTTCATTGTTATTTTTACCAGTTTGATGATTCTTTTTCGTTCATAAGTTTTCCAGATTTGGCGTCTTTCATTTCAGCGTTTTTTTCGTTTTGGCTATTTTTTTTAATTTTGGATCTTTTTCCGTTTAGGCAATTTTTTCCGCCATGTTTTATTTTGTCATTTTATCGATTTTATATTTAAATATTTTTTTTCATCTTACCTTTTTTGCATTTTGGGAATTTTTTCCTTTTAGACGATTTTTTTTCTATAATTTTTTTACTTTGTAGTTTTAGCGATTTGTTCTTTTTTAGTTTTGCTGATTTTTTTATTTTGGGAATTTTTACTTTGGTGTCCTATTTTTAATTTTTTCGGATTTTTTTTTTTTTTGTTTTAGCGACTCTTTTATTTTGAAGATTTTTTTCATTTTGTTGATTTTTTAAAATTTTTTCATTTTAGCGATTTTTTTATTTCAACAATTTTTTTTTAATTTTGTTGACTTATTTTTTAATTTTGTCGTTTTTTTTCATTTTAGCGTTTTTTTATTTTTATTTCAGATTTTTTCTACTATTTTCTATATTTTTGTTTTGTCTATTTTGTTTATTTTTTTTTTTGTTACTTTTTTGTTTCATTGTTTATTTATTTTTTGTTATGATTTTTTTAATTTTGGTGATTTTCTCATTTTTATTTTTTTGTATTTTGCAATACCATAAATAACAATCGGAAAAGAAATTTTATATACTCAGTATCATTTTTTGAGTTGATCTATCGATGGCTGTCCCTACGTCTGGCTGAACGGCTGGCTGGTTTTGACTTTCTTTTTCTTCTATGTTTCTCGTAATACTTAAGACTCAAAATATTAAACTTTTTTTCTTTATTATTTATTTATTTATTTATTATTACTCTTCTTTTGCAAATCTCTCAATTAAAGCTGAAAAAAATATTAACTCAATTTGTTATAATATTACAACTTATATAGTTTGGCACTGATTTGAATTGTGGGAGTTGTCTGAGAGACATGAGAAATAAAATAGAGAAGAGTTTAATAATTTGAGATGTGTTTTTGCTTTCGGCTTATACAAAGCATTGCCCTGGGTCGACCTTAGTCCTTTTTTAACTTGGTCTCTTTTGAACTAAATTTGTCACTTTTTGACATTTTAGGCCGCTATTTGCCAATTTTCTAATAAAGAAGAGTTTTTGGGATAACTTTTTTGTCACATATTTAATATAATAAATAAAACAGCATAAATATCAAGTTTATGGTGCACATTTCACTGCATTAATTTAAACTAGATATTTATGAAAGTTTATGCATACTTGGATTTTTCGACAAAAAGTTGTTGTACGTAGATAAAATGTGGAAATTTTATAAAATTTTTGGATAACATGTTAAGTGGAACATTTTGATGATGACAGTTAAGTGGTTGATTGGATTTATTATCTCAATGAATATATAGTAAATATATAGTAGGCTAACACTGATAAAGAATAATATTATGTTTATTATCTGACATGAGTAGCAGTTTTTATTAACTTTTGAACTATTTTAGCTTTAGTTTTCTTTTCGGGAGATTTGAATTTTATAAAAATCTATTTGATTCCCTTTTCAAGCGACTTTTTCTAAAAAATTTCATTTTCAATATAAGTTTTTGAAAACTTTCAATGGTTACGCTGCTTATATATATTTATGTGAGTTTTTTATATGTATTAGTTGCAAATTTTACTGCTTAAAGTTTATAAAATTCCGAATGGATATTAATAAAATTTATATTCTGCATATCTATGAGAAAAT
Source organism: Protocalliphora azurea (assembly GCA_932274085.1). Classification (NCBI taxonomy): domain Eukaryota; kingdom Metazoa; phylum Arthropoda; class Insecta; order Diptera; family Calliphoridae; genus Protocalliphora; species Protocalliphora azurea. The sequence goes on from OW026523.1 coordinate 4,475,230, forward strand.
ACCTTTATATGGATATATTTGTTAATTAAAACAAATGTATAGTTTGATTTTAAAAGGGATAACAAAAAACATGTTTGCCTGTTAATTATATAGGGACACTCATACGATTATTAGTTTAAAATATTAAAAGTTAAATAAAACTTGTTTGCTTTCAAAAACTTAACTAAATTTTAACATAATTTATAGTCTAAGAACGAATGTAATAAACAATTGTAGTTATTAGAGATCTTGTTATATTAAAGTATTTTTTTAAAGTTCGGAAAATATTTGACTTTATTTTTCACTTTTGTCGAAAATTATACTTTTCTTGTAGCATTTAAATTTTCCTTAGTTTGATTTCTGTTTCAATATGAAAGTAGATTTTATATTTATGTTGGTAAATAAATAATAAATTTAGCATTTGATTTACAATTTAGAATTTTACCTTTCAATTTGTTGTGAGGACATTTACTCATGCCAAATTAACTCAAGTAAATAGCAAAACTGTGTTAAGATTAATTTCAATAAAATATCTTAATTCTGATATTGACAACTTTATCTTGGAATATTAGAAAATCAAGAGCTCCCAAAATTTATAAACAAAAAATATCTACATACATATATGAGTTTGTTTAAAAACTTTGACAAATATATTTCCAGCTCCATATTATAAGAACTACAGATTTTATGCAGGTTTTTCTTATTTTAATATATACATAGATATATTTCTTTATCTCATCTTATCAGAACTTTATTTCAAGTTCTTTTTTTTTGCAAATATTTTACATGACTCAAATATTTTTTTTACCTCAAACTTTTTACTTATAAATTATCAATACATATTCTTCTTATACCCGATCAATATATTCCAAAAAAAATGTAATAAAAATAGAAGAAAACATAATTTTATCAGAATTCATATACTTCGTATTTCTTATCAATATGCCATAATGATTTGTTTGAAAGAATTTTTATTTAACAGAAAATTATAAAGTAAGTAACTTTTATCAAGAATTTTAAAATTTTCTTATTTAAAAGCGTCCAGAAAAGAAGAAATAACAAATTAAAGGAAACAATTGCAAATGAATTTTTATAACATTAATTAGAAAAGTTTGATTTATGAAGATTATCATTTGTTAAAGGTATCATAATGGGAGAAATACAAAAGATAGAAACAAAACTTTATGCCAGTGGCAACAAAAATAAAAACATTTAAAAATTATGAAAATATAAAATTCAATAAAAAAATACTTTTGAAACAAATTAAACAAATAATATTTATGTGGGATTTTTATATTATTAAATCCCTGCGATTTAAGCTTGATGGCTTTAATCAATTAAAACACAATTTATTTTGATTAATAAATTATAGTATACATAGTTTATTTTAAATTATCAAAACTTAAATTAAAATATTAACTTCACTTTATTTTAGTTTTACAATTTATTAGAGTTTGGCTACTGCTGGTTTTAACTCAATTACAACTTTTAACTTCAACTTTAGAGCAACTCACTTCAACTTTTGCACAACTATTCTGCAACTCTTCGACAACTATTTTCAACTGCAATTTACTTCAACTTTATAAAACTCTTCTGCAACTAACTCAATATTCTCTTTTATTCCTATTTATATCCTATCCACTATTACTCGCTATTTCCCTAAAGCTCCAGAAACTTCTTAGCGAGCGAAACCTATATTTGTCCCTTTCCTGTGCATGGTAAGTCCGTTTATAAAATTAAAGAACGTCGTTTAGAATATTCGTTCTACGTTATAAGATGTCTCGTCCATATTTTGTCTGTTGCGTACATGACTCGTCACTAGCTCCGTCGAGAATGTTCTGTCCATTAACTATCTTAACCCTTTTCTTACCAACGTCTGCCAGATCTGGTGACGCGACCAGGCTCCAATCCCACATTTATTTAAAACAATTTTACGAGGGCGGATCAATAAGTCTGTGACTTTTCGGACTTCTCTCGTAGTTATATGAAATGTAGTACTATTCCCATCAAGTACCACCTATTAACAGACTACTGTCAAATTTTAAACAAGTGTCATCATTCACTTTGCTTGAAAAATATGATTTTTCGAGGTCCTTAAAGTAGGCATTTGTTTGGTCAATAATTTCATCGTTGAAGCTGAGTCTGTTTCCACCGAGCCATTTCTTTAGGTATGGAAATAGGAAGTAGTCACTAGGGGCTAAATCCGGATGAGATACCAATTTGTAGCACAATTCACAGAGTTCTGCCATTGAGACTGCACACGTGTTCACCCGTGCATTTTCTAGATGAAAAATAACTTTTTTCTTGGACATATGAGGTCGTTTTCTTTTTAAATCCTCATTAAATCGGTCGAATAAGTGGGCATAATATTCACCGTTTATTTTTTTTCCTTTTTGAAGGTAGTCGATGTGGATTATCCCGCGTGCATCCCAAAAACTGTTGAAATCACCTTATTGGCCGACAAAATTACCTTGGTCTTCTTCTGGCTGGTTCAACTGGAGAAACCCATTGTTTGGACTACTGCTTGGTCTCCGGAGTACAGAAATGGATCCATGTTTCTTCCAAAACGCCGCAAAAACTCATTCAGATTGCGGTTAAACAACTCCAAACAATAATTTGAAGTCGTCACACGTTTTCGTTTATGGTCAACTGAGAGCAAACACGGCACCCATCTTGCAGACAACTTTCTTAAACCGAGCTGATCATTTAAAATCGAAACCACACTGCTATATGAAATGCCTATGGCATCAGAAATCTCTTCGATCGGCCAATACCAAATCGTGGATTTTTTGGACTTTTTCGGGTGTACTGACTCAATTGGCCGTCCAGAACGTTCAGCGTCATTTGTACTTGTGCTACAACAACGAAAGTCAGTAAACCACTTTTTTACCATTGAAATCGATGGTGCAGAGTCCTCATAGTATTTTCCTTAGTTTGGTTGATGGTTTCTTTTCGCAAAAAATAATGTTTAATGAGCGCTCGAAATTGTATGTTTTGAACAGCTGTTAAACGCAAAGTAAATGACGGCACTTGCTCATAATTTGACAGTAGTTATTACAGGTGGTACTTGATGGGTATAGTGTAGCATTTCATATAACTGCGAGGGAAGTTCGAAAAGTTACGGACTTATTGATCCGCCCTCGTCAAAGAAATATTGAAAAAATAGGGTTTTAATAAAAAAATAATAATAATAATAATTTAACTTGGTATAATTTCTATCAATATTTTGAATGTTATTTAATATTTTAACATACTGAACGTATGATTAATATTAATTATCAGATGAGCTGAAATAAATGTCTATTAGTTAGGCTAAACAACGGATATTTATATAGGACAAAGGTTTAAAGAAAGGTGTGAGTATAAGATTTCTATTATACCATTGTTATATATTTCTGCTAATAAAAATCTTAACGGAAACATAATTACGGATATAAATAAAACAAGTACATGTGTTCTATTCGGATGGGCTAAATATTTTATGCTCTTAACAAAATCTATATTGCATAAATATATAAACTCAGAATATAAATTCATTAAAACTTTATTACAACTATATCATATTATATATAAATGATATTTATAAAAGAGAACTTAATAAAACATAAAAAAAATGTACGCAATTAATGAAATTTTAAGGAATGGATTTATATTCATATTATCATTTATCAAAATCTTTGCTTTAATCTGGAAGTATACCTTTATTTGTAAATAGGCATTAATCATGACATTGGAAGCTTGTAATATAAAAATTCCTCGAAAACTTTTTTCTTATGCATATAACTTTTGAATATCGCTTGGACTATCTGTGTTGAGGAGCTGAATAAAGAAGGGATATATAGAATTTTAAATAACTGGGAATTAGCTATTTTGAAATTGAATTAACTATTTTGAAATTATCAGAATGGGGGCTTCGCTGAGAAAAAAAGATGTTAAATTATCTGTTTAAGGATTAGAAAAACTTTTTAGTTGTAAAATAAAACTCAGGACCTACAGTCCTTCAGTTATAAACTCTATTAATTGCCTATATAATAACTCAAAGCTAAATTACAAATTTTGGAATTAGCTATTTTGAAATTGAATAAGATATTTTGAAATTTTCAGAATGGGGGCTTTCCTGAGAAAAAAGATTTTAAATAATTTGTTTAAGGATTAGAAAAATTTTTTTGTTGTAAAATAAATCTCAGGACCTACAGAACTTAATAATCTTAATTGTCTATATAACAACTCAAAGCTATATTACAAATTTTTATAAATACACATGCCAAGAAATTATTGTCAAATTGATTTCTTTTTTTAATACTGAAAATTTTAATAACTTTTAAGAAAAACATAAATTTTCCAGGAGCCCTATTAATACAAACTAAGGCTTAATGGCTTGTAGTCTAGAACATTTCCTCTAAACTATTTTTGCTCACAAATTTCTAATAGAAAAATAGTTATATATAATAATATGTAATAACATGTGAAATAATAAATATTATATAATTTGGTAAAGAAAATTGGAAAAAGTTTTCAGGCTGTTCTATAAAATCGTTTGTAACTCCTCAATCCTGAACGTATATCCATGATTTTCAATACCAAGATTTTCGAGACTATTTACCAGATATATATTAAAAAAGAAATAAATTTATTAGAATATGGGTTTAAAAATTACATTTCTACATACAAACGAACAGACATCCAGACGAACAGATAAATATTCTCAAAAGTTATTTTTAATTACAATAATCCTTAATATTTTTAATTTTGAGCTTCTGAATGTATATTTTAAGACGTTTGTTTGAAATGAAAAATTTATATGCATAAATATATTTAATAAGTATTATAATTTTAATTCATTTCAAAGTAAAATTTCATTTATTTGCTTAATTTTGCATAATTTCTAATTAAAAATCTTTAAATCTATTTCTTTTTATTTTATTACTATTAACTTCCTGCTAACTGTTCTTACCTGGGCTTTTAAAATTTCTCTTCGCCTTTGACTTTGTAATAAATTATACATATTTGTTAGCTCCTTTGTTTATTAAGGTGACATTATTTTTGATATTTCAAAATTTATTGTCTTTTTCACAATTTGACTTTAGGTTTTTACTTTGCTTTATGACATAAAAAAAAGTTAAGGTAATTACCACTAAACGATTAGCAGTGTTAATTAGTCAATTATTGACAGGCATCAACGTTAACTAATGGGTCATTATTATAATATAATGATTTTGATTTTTTTAGTGTGCTAATTAAAGTCAGTCTTTATAAAAAATGTAAAAATAGAATCATAAAAAATATGACGACCTTTAAAAATGCTTCAATTGAACTTTTTGTAAATAAAGACAAAAAAAAAAATATTAAAGCTATAGAAAAATTATGTTTAAAAAAGAAAAAATATTATAAGGAAAATACAAAAATTTTTATTTAGGAAATCTTAAAGATATTAATAAATATTGCCTTAAAACTTTTTAAAGATAAAAACAAATTTTACTAGAAAAAATTCAAAAATTATCTAAAAATGTTACTAGAAGAATATCTAAAGAAAAACTTAGTTCTAAAAATTTAAATATATTTAAAAATCTTTTGAAACAATTAAATATGTAGAGAATGTAGTTTGCGAAATTTAAAAACAGCACCAAATTTTAAAGATATAAACCCTTGCACTGTGGGGCATAATCAAAAGTTTTTGAAAATAAATCTGTAACTTTTAATCGGCTGGCTATATTTACACTAAATTTCATGCGTGCCTAGTACAGCAGTGTGCAATTTTAAGTTAAGAAAGGGAAGCTCACATACACCTCAGGAGCGGAGCTACGGGTGCTCAAATTGGGTTACTTCTGACATAGAAAATTTTTAAACGTTTGACAATTTTTTTGTTTCTTATCATATTTCAAATATTTTTATATCTTTCTAAACCCCTCGATAAGGTCTATTAATAATTAAATTTAACAATAAAACTAAGTGCAATTTTTGCTGTCATTAATGTCAGGTATGAGAAAATAACCAAAAAAATCTTTTAACAAAAATATATTCGAGTTTGCTGTTAATATAGTGCAGCATATTCATCTTCTATTTAATTTGAATGTAAAACTTGTACCATCTTTTTATAGAAAAAAATAGTGTTAAATTTAAGGGTAACGCTATTAGAAAAACCATCTGTCCCATTTACACTATTACATTCTTTTTTTCAGAATAGAACGCAAAAGATGGTAACGGTCAGAATGAAGGTAACATTTTAGAGAAAAAACGCCAATAGTTCATGCATTTTGTTTATATACTTTGTTATCAATTTTTCATTTTGTTTGCAAATTCTGTTTGTTTATAAATTTTATTTATGAACTTTATTTATCAAATTTTATACATTTTATTTGTGAACAGTTTACAAACACTTGAAAGTATTATAAAATTTATTTTCATATTTTTTTACAATTTTTTTTTTTTAGAAAATTTTGTTTTTTAGGCTTATTTTTCAACACTGTTAAAAAATTTGTTAGATTTAACCAAAAATCTCTTGTACTAAAATATAACTAGTTACATGTTTCAAAAACTGTTGAAATCAAAATGACGAGTAAATTATTTTCTGTAAAAAAGCAATATTGTGTTTTTTTATATTGTAAACTTTGTTTATAAATATTAAAAAAATTGTTTGCATACGAACCAAAATAAATTTTATATATAATATTACGTTGGATTCTCGCTAGCAATATTTTGCTTCGAAAAATTAAAAAAAGAACACTATTTTTTTCTATAAAAACAAACTAAAAATTAAATGAAATATTTATAAAAATATAATTTCTAAACATTTTAGATTTAAGTTTTTTATTTTTATTTTTTGGAATTGAAAATAAATTTTTTGTTATAAAATATATCTAGCGTAACAATTTGCACTTTTTGGCAATAATTCCAATTTGGGAGGTAGAAAAAATGTATATAAATTTGCAATCTAAAAACTCCATATCTTATGCTTAAAAATTTGCGTTTTAATGTTCCTTAATAGTTAGAGCTCAAAGTCAAAATATCATATTTTTGCTGAAATTTTGTATTTATTATAAATTCAAAATTCAGGGATCATTGACCAGTGTGCAGCGATATGTTTAAGAAAACTTATTCCTAACTAATAAAATGTTCCATAAAAATTTTCTGTAATAACTATTATGCAAGCAATAAGCCAAAAGGTTTTTTTTCTAACAGCTGCTATATTTCTCACAATATTTTGTTGGTAATGTGTTTTTAAAACATCAAAGCAAATTATGTACTTAAAACTATTAAAAAAGATCTTGAACATAGATAACATTAATAAAGAAATTTACATTGCTAGCAGAAATATAAACAATGATCTTGGCTAGATTTCTATTATAATTTTTTTTCGAGTGTTAAAGGTTACACCCTTGCTTTAATTTTTTTTTATGGAAAATAAATACAACTTTTCATAACTTAAAAAAAATCGTTTAGAAAAGTTTTCTTAACTTTTGAGATTTTCTACAAACATTTTGTTGAAATTTTATTAATATTTTTTATGCTTTATTGTGATTTTTTTCCTGATTCAAACTACTAGCCAGCATTATATATCACTCATACATTTTAATATGAATATTTTATACTAATATTCATTTTTATATAAGTCTGTCTTTTTTGGACAAATTTTTTGTAGTACTTTTGTTTTATATAAATTCTAACTTGTGCCCAAATGATTTGCGTAATTTAACTTTGTTAGAAAAAAAATATATATATCTGAGTTTTATGATTTCTATGTCAGCCCCAAAATATCAAATTACTTCATGCGTTCAGTATATAACATTAACATCATTCCAGCATCATTACAAACACTGATATTTTGTTTTCAATTTTCTTTTATATCTTACTTTTGCCTTTTAGTCAAACCATCTCTACAATCATAGCATTCAACAGATGCACATAATGCAGTTATCAGCACATTTAAATATTCTGACAAAAAAAATCATTTATATTCTAATGTACTCCCTTATTATCAGCTCTATAGTAGTTTAACATTAATTTTTAATATCATTTTGAAAGGAAACGAGGGCCGTGTTTCGAATAGCTTACAAAGACATTTTTAAATAATTCACTATTTTCAGCTACTGTGCGTATGATTAATATTAATTTATTTATTTTTATTTATTTATTTAATAGCCAATGAAATTGCAATTTCTTACAGGCTAGCAATATATTATTCTTAAAGCTATTTGCAGTAAAATGTTTTCCATAATCATTCAATAAAAAAGTCTTATTATTTAACTAAGTTAAAAATACTCCTCTTAATGCGGATTGGATTTACTAAGAAATTAATATATGGATAAAACTGTTGAATTGATTGGTTCGAAAATATTTTATTTTTAAAGGAGTATAATTTCTAGTTAGACAGTTTGGGATTACGAATTCGATCTTACGAAGCAGGAACTCAGAATTAATTGAACCGTTTACTAAATTAATTACAAATGAAATATTCATATATTTTCTCCTACTTTCAAGAGTAGGGAGATCAATAAGCTGTAATCAACTTTCATTAATTTACCATGGAAGAATATGGAAGATTACGAAGACAAAATAAGAGAAAATGTTTCTGGACCAATTCAATTTCCTTTATATGAACTTCTTATTGAGGATCCCAGACCACGGAAGCATTTCCAAGATCTGATTAGAGTAAGGAACATAAAAAGGAATAGTTAAAGCTGTGGAACAGCTTTACATCATCAGCAAACATTAATATTCTAGAATTCTCAATGCAAATTGGTAAATCGTTTATAAATATTAGAAATAATAAGGGGCTGAGATGACTACCTTGTGGAACATCAAGAAAAAGCAGGAATGGTTTTCGATATACATTCTCTAAATAATAAACATTGGCATCTATTTTTAAGATATGTAGAAATCCATTTAAGGAAAACAGGAGAAAGTCCGAGTTTATCCAATTTGAACAATAGGAGATCGTGATTTACTTTATCAAAAGCTTTACTGAAATCTGTGTATATTGTGTCTGTCTGTAAACCAGAATCAAATACAGTTATAACTGAGGTTGTGAACTCCAAAAGGTTAGTTGTAGTGGAACATCCTTTTCCAAATCCATGCTGAAATAGCTAAAGCTAACAAACAATTTGATGCGAAAAAACTAACTATATTTTCGAAAAGTTTTGGAATAACACTTAATTTATCAATACCTCTATAATTGGTAATGTTGGATCTGCTTCCGAATTTAAACAAAGGTATAATATAAGATTTCCTCCAAACTTCAAGAAAATAACCACTAAATATTGATATGTTGAATAAGTAGGTTATTGGAGATATAAGAGAATTTACAGAAAATATAAAATTCAAGATCTTTAAGAGATTCGTATAGTATTCCGTTCAACTTTTATAAAGGTCTCAAGTAGAAATAAAAGTTTGATTCAATTACTATTTTATTATAGTTTATGAGTTTGAAATTTATCATTTTACCCTCGTTGTTTTGATATTATGCAGATGGTAATTGTGAGTGGATTATAAGTATATACTGCTTTTGTCGTTAGATAATAAAGCAGATATTTGATGAAGTGAATATTAACTAGAAAATTTTTGACACATATAGACATATTCCACAATATATTTAGAAATAAAAATTTCTATTTTATTTTATTTTTTCTTTATTTTTGGCAAAATATTCTTTTTCAAATTCATTCATGAATGGAGTTGGTCATTTGAAAAGATAATTTTAAATATTAAACATCAGTGAATTTTTTACATTTAAAATAATATGGAACTCAATTTATGCCGCAGTCAAAGAATAAAAAAAAATAAAAATATTTACCTTGAAATTAAAACAAAAATTTTAATAAAATTATTTAAATTTATTTTTATCATAATTAAAAGTATTAAAAAAGAATCAATTAAAATAACTGGCATTTCAATTTTCTATATTGATATAATAAAGCCTTTGCACTCTTACTTATACACACACAACTTTACATTGCTAGTATGTATTTGCAAATGTGTCAAGGATTAACACATTTGTTAAATATGTTTCCCATACATACAATTGTGTTTACTCTCAGGCTTTTATATACTTCTGCATACTCACATCATGTGTTTATTCAAATTAACTATTGTGTATAAACCGCAAATATTTTTATATTTTTAAATATAAAATAAAATTTTATTTTTATTTCCTTCGAATGTGTACTTATTTACAAATTGACTTGAATAGTTAGTACATGAATACACTTATTAAAATGTTGTAATTTTACAAAAAAGAAATTCCCTATATAATTTAAAAATTACAGAAAAATAATATAAGAATAATATAAGCCATAAACATTTTATCACTAGCTGGAGTAAATTACTAATAAGCGAAAGTAATTTTTCTATAAATTTCAAATATTATTAATACTTTTGGAATAATAGAAAAATATAAGTAAATTATATAAAGTATTATATTTCACTTGGTAAACTCTTAAACATCCTTCTTATCTTTTTTTTTTCTAAATTTGCTACTTTTTAAAATTTAAGAAACAACTTTTTTAATAGAAAAAATTGGTTCTTTGATGAAAACTCCGTTTATTGGTAATGAGATAACTCGGTTATAAAATAATCAGATTTTTTTTATGAGAAGTCTGTTAAGAAAAGATATTTAATATTCCTAATACTAAAAGTGTGCCAGTTGGTTAATTCGTAGTGAGCTATTTTGTCAGTATGAGGGTTGAAGATTCGATTCCCAATTCAAAAAATGTAGTCCGTTGTCATAACAACGTATTCATAGGTTTCATTACTTAGCTTGATTAATTATATTAAAATAAAATATAAATAAATAAAATGTACTTTCTTAAGACAAAATTTTAAAATAAAAATTTTTTAGAACTAAAGTTTTAGTACAAAATTCTTTTGTATAATTTTTTATTAATTTTAATTTTTTTATTAAAGTTATATACTTAATATTACATAAAATATGTTACTAGAGTTAAAATTTTTTGAACAAAATTAAATTGTCCACAGTCAGTGCCAAATTTTTTAGTGCACACTTCTTTCACGCAAATTAATTGTATGCAAATTTTGTATACTGAACGTAATATTAGTATTCTATTTTTAGGTAAAATATATATTATTTAATTTTTGTTTATCCTTAATATTCCTTATACTAAATTATGTTAAACCTTTAGAAAACTAAATTTTTAGTATCTTTCTTAATTATTATTCTTTTAGAACAAAAATTTTATTTATTTATTTGTTTTTATTTTTTTATTTTTTCTTTTTTGTACTAAATTTTGTAGCACTTGTTATTTATATTAAAATAATTACTAAAATTTAAACTTTTAGGCATCAAAATTTCTAGTATTAAATTATATATGACTGAATTTATTAAAATATTTATACTAAAAAAAAATAAAATAAATAATAAAATAAAATATTTATACTATAAAAATTATTTAATACTAGTTTTTGAGCTTAGCACTAGGAATTCTGGTAGCTAAAGTTTTAATACATAATTTATTTATTTATTTTATTTATTTACTTTTCTTTTTTTTATTATTATTATTTTTTTTTGTTACTAAATTTTGTATTTCTCAAATTTTAGGTATTTTATTTATTTTTTTTTTGTACTAAATTTTGGAGTGCTAAAATTTTTGGTATTAAAGTTAGTGGCACTATATTCTTATATTCCTGCGAACAAAATGTTTTATCACAAAATTAATACACAATTTTTAGTAATATATTATATATTTTAGTACTATACATTTCTTTTTAAAAAAACATTATTGTTTTAGTACCATATTTTTTAAAACTTATATTATTTCAAAATGTTTCACTAAAATTGTTGTGCTACAATTTTTTAGTACAAAAAAATTGGAATAACATTTTTTTTGTGTCAAGTTTTTTAGAACTAAGTTATTTTATGTTTTTGTGCTCCGTTTTATATTTTTGCGTACCAAATATATAAGTATTCAGTTGGTGCTTACATATATAATACTAAATTTTTATATATATATATATATATATATATATATATATATATATATATATATATATATATATATTTAACAATGCAAAAATGTATTAATTTTTTTTTACTAACATTTTTAGTACTTGTTTTTGTGGAAAAACTAGATCCTAAATTTTTTATAACTATTATTTTTATAAATCTTTTTAGTAATTCCTATTCCGCTAAAATTATTTTCATATTTGTTTACAAAGCTGTTGATCCAAAATTTTTATAAATGATATTTTTTATATAATTTTTTTAGCTATTTTTAGTATTAGCGTTTTTGTGGTAAAATTTTTTTATGTACTAAAATCACTTTTAGTACAATTTTGTACCAGTTTTATTTTTAGTTTAAATTTGTTGGAACTAAAATATTCAGTATTAAATTTTTCGCAGTTTCTAATAAATTTTCTACTATTTCTTAGAACTAAAATTTTTATTGAGTTCTTCACCAAATATTTTTAGTACTAAAATTATATGTATTTTTTGTTTAGTGTTACATTTTTAGTAAAAACTTTCTAATATTTGTTTTGGTACTATATTTAAATTGTAATACTAGAAAATTAAAATTCTCAGTTTTTTAGTACTAAAATAATGAGTACTAAATTTTAATTATAAACATTTTTTTGGAAAATTAATTTAAATAGGTAGTAGTTTTTTTGATTTTATTACTAAACTGTTTTAGAACTGAACTATTTTGAAAACTAAATTTTTAAGGAATAAAATTTTTTATTAATACTTTTTCTTAATTGTTAGTAAAAAGTTTTTTGCAATATTTTTATATATTATATATTTTAACTATATCTTTTTTTGTAAAAACAACTTGAAGTACTTACTTTTTTTCTTTATTATTATTATTATTATTATTATTATTATTATTATTATTAATAGTATTATTTGTAATAAATCTTTTAGTTCATAAATTGTATAGCATATGTTTTTTGTGCACTGTTTTTGGGACTAAATTTATTTCTAAATATTTTTTTTTTTTTTAATTTTTTTTTAACGAAATTGTTAGTCCATATTTTAAAAAATTTAAGTGTTCTGTTCATTAGTAGGTACTTAGTTTTTGGAAATTTTTTTTATAATATATTTTTTTGTAATAAAATTTTATATTATTAAAGTATTGCGGAAATAAAACCTTTCAGTAACATATTTTCTGAAATAATATTTCTGTATTATTTTTTCTTATGATTAATTTTTTTAGAACTAAAATTATTATACTATATATATTATTATACTATTTTCGGCTACTATTCTTTTAGTACATACAACTATAATTTAACTTTTGTCCCATTGTGCTTTATTTCTTGTTTAACTGTTGACTTAACTTCTTCTGTTTGATTAATTTGTTAAACAGAAAACTTTTTCAAATATAATTTTTTGATAAATTTTATTTTTTTTTCCTTCGTTAGTTTTCTTTTTGGGGTTTTTCAATCTTGATTAGAAATAAATCAACCAAGCATGCAAAAAAAAGTAAAATTAAAGTAGAGTATATTTTTATCGGTCACTTTTTGACTTAAACAAATGTTTACTGTCAAAATGTCATGTAACTATAACACAGAATTTTTGAGGAAAAAAATAAAATAAAGTAAACATTTACAAGACTTCATTAAATAGAAAAATTGTCAAATATACAGCAAAAGTTTATTTCGGTTAGAATAATACTGAATTCTGTGTTTCTATGGGTGTTTAGAAAATAAGAAAATAATAAAAATAAATCGTTCATTGGTAGAAAACTAATTAAACAGAAAAAAATATAAAATAAATCTCCAAGATGAATTTAGACAAAAACCTAATTTAAATATAAAACTGTTGATAAGAAATGAACACAATACCTGATCAAAATCTATCATTTTTTAGTCTAAGACATTAAAAAAATTACAAAAAAAAAATCCTTACTAAATTATTTTCTTTATAAAATTCTTTAACAAAACTAATTGACAATTAAAAACGTAATTAAAATACATAACTACGAGTATTTCCGTTTTTCTTATTTTTCCCTCTTCTATGTTTAAAATTCACCCTAGACCGTTAAAATAAATGACAAAAATTATAGAGTAGAAAAAAATATTATAAACCATAAAATCTCTTAAAATCCCCCACCAAAAACTAAAAATCTTAACCAACATTCAAAAGCCAATTAAAACAGCAGACAACAAGAAAGCGGAAATACGGCCAAAAATAAAAAAATTCTTAAAAAGTGAACAAACAAAACGCAGAATATAATTGTCCAAAAACCACGGATTTAGCTCATAAAAACAGCTTAACAATGCGACAAATACTACTTGTGAAAAAATACAGCGGTTCTATAAACAAAATAACACAAATAAAAATGACAAAAAACTACAAAGATAATAAAAATAAAATCACTAGAAAAAACGTGGAAAGAAGCAGCACACAGTGATCCCAAAACATTTTTTTTTAATAATTCTTTAACTGGTAAACAGTTAGAGATATCTAAATAAAATTTTACACAGTCAGCTTTAAAGTGCTTTCGAGTTGATTTAAAGGAACTCAGGTACTTAACCGGTTACTGAGGTATAACGGAGATCTCTAAAGTTGGTCAAATCGCCAAAAATTGGAACCAATAAAATTTAAACAAGAACTCTCACTTTTTTGCACCAAAATATCCAGCATTGCAACTCGGGGAAAACCTGTTTAAAAAAATGCACTTTTTTCATTAAAATAATCAATCAGCAGTTACAAAAGGTGTAATTCAGAAAATATTTTTATGTGTTTAACCCTTATATGGGGGTATATAGATAAGATATATTTTTGCTGTTCACGGCCTCGATATTTGATAATTTAAAAAAATAAATAAATAAATAAAATAAATAAAATAAAAAAATTTTTCCAAATTGACAAAATTTGGGTAGGGCTTGAGGCAAACCACTGCCCAAAGCGCCTTCGAATTTGATTTGCATGCATTTACGTTAAGATTAAGAATAAAAAAAAAATAAAAAATAAATAATATTTTAGAAGTTGATGAATACTACCACCTTTTGGAAGATAACAACAAATATATCAAATTTGTTTAAAGTTCCAAATTCAGATTAATATAATTTTTTATCGGATAGATATACTTATATTATTCTTGAGGCAATCTGATTAAGAATTTTATAGCAAATCTGCAAAATTTTCCAAAAAAAAAAAAAAAAAAATATGGGGGCAAAGTTTGCTTCAACCTTAATATTTCTTTAACTAAAAAAAAGATTTATAAGGATTATCTAAATGCGATTTCTTTTTTATATTCATAAAAAAATTCATAAATGACTTTTTGGCGATTTTTTAATGAAATTACTTACCCGAGGTGACCAACTGGCAGGTCTATGCTTTACCCTATTGACCAGCTAGGGACATGTGCTCCTCTAAATCAACTTAAAATCTCCTCAGCTCTGAACATGTGAAATTTTGTTTAGATATAACCAACGGTTCACATGTTGCAGAAGTATTTATAAAAATAATCATTAGAGACCTGCTCCCAAAGTAGCGCCCTTCCAATGTTAAAGTCAGGAATGTAATGGAAATCGATTGTTTTCAAGTCGAAAAGTTGTGAAGAATTTCTATCGATTTTAAGAATCATTTTTAGACCAATTCTTTATTTTTCCTCTACAAGATACAGCGCTAATCAAAGCCAAGAAAATAATTTTCGTGGAACACATAAATTTTTATAATAAAATCTCAACTCACTTTTAGTTTACTGAATTTCTCATCAATAAAGAAAAGGAAAAAATAAATACATCACATATTTTTTTTTCGATTTAAATTCGTTTCGTTTTCGAAATAGATTTTCATCACATTCCAAATACTTTCAGCAATATTTTAGAAGTTCAGATATTTCCTGAAAGTATGCAATAGTTTTTATGACATGATTAAAAAGCAATATTAGTAAAACATTGGTCGTAGAGAATATACTCTCAAATAAAATTTTTCCTGCTTAATTTATTTCATTTTCTTACTTCTCAAATATTAATTAGTGCAACAATTTACATAAACACCCAACAAAAAAAAAAAAAAAAAAAAAAAAAATGTCCAATAAAAATTATCTTTTCTTCATGTCTCCCTTCATATCTGACTTTATTTTCTCATTTATTTCTCTATATAGTACAGTTTATTTTGTGCCAGTAAGAATTGTCTGCAAATTTATGTTAACTTAATAAAAAATCGTTTATAAAATGTTAAATAAACCGAATTATTTAGAAATTGTAAACAAAAATAGCTGCTAGATTTTAATTCTAAAAAATGTTAATGCAAACACAAACACATTTCTTACGGGAATATTTTAAATAATTTTTTTTTTAACCAATTATGTCGCTGCACAGTGAGCTGTCGAGTGAAAAAAAAAACCAAATATTTATTTTAAAACTTAATAACAAAATTTACATCAAATGAAAGCTAAGAGATTCGGCATTCAAGATACGTCTAGTTTTTTATTGTGCAGTTAGCTTGCATAAAATAGCACGATTCTAAAATACAGGAAGTTTTGAAGTATTTTTATTAATTTAGGTAACAAAAAACTAGCTTGAAAAAAAGTCACTAAAAATTCAGTTTTGTATATTTAGCTATATGTATTAATTAGATGTATTACCAAATCCACAAAGAACGATATTACAAATAAAAGTATAAAATATTAGCTTCTGCGCTGTGAAAAAATTGTGTAACTTTGGCCAAAATATTGAACAATTTCTAAAATATTGTCAATATTTATGGACCAGCAAAAAAAGCCACAGCGGAAAAAACGGTATTTAATATTTTGAAATATGCTCTATACATCCCATATTAAGTTATATGGGTTTTAGCCCATTTTAAAAGTTTTAAATGCTATCGATTTTGTATTAGACATTTTAAATTTCTCGATTTGTCTATTGAAAATATTATTATTAAAAGATACGACAGATGACTAATTATAAGGAGTGCATTTCTAGGATAGTTTAGAATTTATTTTCAAAACAACTAAAAACAATCATGATTTTATTAGAAAAAATACAAATGAAAATTGGTGAAACTTTTAATTAACCACCCCCCCCCCCCCCATTTTGCCGTAGCAGTTCAAAATATAACAAATGAAAACAACAGTATTAATAGATATTGTATAACCAATAACTTCGCATTAAAAAATAACTTCACATACTGTTTGTTGGTGGCTTAATCAATTAGAAATCTAACACATTCGTAAACTTTTGTATTACATATCTATACTAAAATTTAAAGAAACGTATTATGTTTATTAATGAGTTGAGTACGGACAAAATATTCAATGAATTTTTGAAATTCATCTTCAGTTCTCCACCAGAATCTAGTACATTTTGGCCAAACAAAAAAAAAAAAAAAGTTTCGAGATTTTTTCACGAAATAGGTCCCAAAAATTTCGTAATTTTCAGCTTGTTATAGAAAAATATTTTTAAATTTTTCCCTAAGATATTTTTTTCCACTAGAGGACTTTTTTTGAAATTAATTGGTTAAATTGGTTAAGGAATTTTTTGAAATTAATTTAGTATGTACTACACTTACTACATTGCAACTTTTCGATATTTTACTTATTAATGGAACAAAATTATACAATTTTTATTTATTTGGCAAACAAAAATATCGAACTTTTTTCCCATTATGTATTAAAATGACAATTGATGGACCAACAATAAAATAAAAAAATAAAAATTAAAATTTTTTTCATAACATTACGAGATTTTTGACAACCATTTCGAGACAAAATTTAAAACTTTTATTTAGACAAAATATACTAGATTCGTGATAGCCATTCACCGGTACTGAACTGAATATTAATTTTAAAAATTTGTTTAATATTTTTTCCTTTTCTTGCTCATTGATACGCATCGTTTTAGGGGTCTTCCTTCAAAATTTGTTTCTATGGGACACTATTATAATATTGAAGCCATTTGCACTTTTATTTAAAAGATATTCTAATATCAAAAATAAACATTTTTTGGTAATTCTTTTTAATGAACCAAAACTAAAAACTTCCACGGAGTTTTAACCTAAATATACAATTAGTATATAAAAGAGCATCCATAAAATTATATTTGGCTGCAAATTTTTGCGAACTTTTAAAATGTTAGAAACAATTTGCGCCAGCTCATATTAGCAATTTGTTAAGAATAGCAATTTGTTAAGATAATGGCTATATAGCACTAAGATAGGTACATTTAGATTCTTGCACGCCTACCCTAAATTAATACTTTTTTAATAACAATTTATTAAAATATATCTGAAATTCAAGTAAAAAATTGTTTTTTTTAGTGATGATAGCAGTGACTCTACCCGCCCATTTTTAACGGGAATGTTTATGACCATAACGGGATATAACATTTTAGTCCAATACCTCCAAAACTGGATTTTTGTTGTTCTAAAACTGCTAAATGTGACACTGTGCATTCCAGCAATCATACAAATATGTACTATTTATGTTATTCTAAGTGGCTGCCAGCAAAATTACCAACAAAAAAGAAAGAAAATTTATGCCTTAAAGTATTCTTTTATATTTTCACTTTTTTGCTTATAAAAGTAATCTACATTTTATTCCAAAATACAAAAAAATGTAAACACAAAATTTAACTATCATAGCAAGCGTTGCTACCTTAAAAGAAAACAACAACAACAACACTGATAGCTTCGGTTGACTACTAAATTTATATATATATATATATATATATATATATATATATATATGTTTATAAAATCTTACAAACATACATATATAAAAAATGATTGTATGTATGTATAAAAAAGTCGACAAATACTGCTTGCTTGTACAGAAAACAACAACACTGAAAGTCATTGTAATGCTTTTTGTATATGTTTGTGTGTGTATATATTTTTAATAACTTTTACAGTTTTTGCCTATAACTTGGTTCTTTATAGACCAATATTGTTAATTCAAAAAATCGAAATTTTAAAAAAATATTTGCAAGACAGTTTTACAAAAACGAATTCCGAAGCTTATATAGAAGCTTTACAAAATCTAAAAATTCGCTTGACCGATATCTCAGTTACTAATGAACTGATTTTGTTCATTTCTTCCATAACAAACATTCCAAATAAAGATTACGAGTTTTCTATGTAAAAACGAGGTCGCTAGCTTATAGTGAGGCTTAGAAAGGTCGAGAAAAAATATGTTTTTACAGCCCTTTTTGGTTTTTTGGCGATATCTCAGCCATTAGTGGAACGATTTTTACTAGTATCATTTTAAGGCATATTTCTTATAATTTGATGTATAATATATATATATATATATATATATATATATATATATATATATATATATATTATACATCAAATATATATATATATATACGATAACTGAGGCTTTCTAAAAACTGATTTCAAAAGACAAGAGGACAGATGGACAGACGTACATCATTATATCGAATTTCCTATCAATAAGGATCCAGAAAATATATACTTTTTGGCATCTTAGATGAATATTGTAGAAATTACAAATAGTATGACAAACTTATATATACCCTTACACCTGTGGTGAAGGGTAGAAAAATCGTCCAAAGAAAAATAACCCAAAATTTTGCGCTGTTTTTCCGTCATGTTTGAACTATAATTCATTTTTGATAAGACATTTTTGACATTTTGGGCGATTTTTCGCTTTAATATAGTTATTTATTTATCTATTTATTTACTTTTTAAATCCTACACCACCATAGGTGTTTGGGTTATTAGTCGTTTGTGCTGATATTTGTAACGCTTATAAAAAGTTATCCAACTCCCACCTTAAAGTATACCAATTGACTCAGAATCATTTTTTAAATCGGTCTAACGATATCCGACTGTCCATCTGGCTGGCCGGCTGACTTTCCGGATGTTTCGTTTTAAAGATAATTCAATGAAATTTGTCACGTGGGACTTTTATAACACAGGGATGAAGCCTATTGAAATTAGTTGTGATTTGTCTATCATTTCAACTAGCCCCCATACTAATGACCTTCCGGAATAGAGTTTATACACTCATAAATGCCTTAAAAATAAGTATATTTTAATGAAATTCGGAGCAAAAAAGTTTTTTATGAGTATCAATCTTTGTAGTATATCAGCAATTGACCATAGCTCCCATATATAAATCCCATGTATAAATACCAAACGAATGCTATTATCAAGTTAATATTCGACACAAATAAGTTTTATGTAAGTAGAAACAACATTTCTAAATTTTATGAGAAGCGGTCCATAATTTACCACAGCTCCTATGTAAACCCCTAAAGTGCATAAAATCTAGATGATCGTACACATTGGTTTAGGGTATCATAAGCCCGTTTTAAGCGACTATATCTTTACCGTTTTTATTTTTACAGCATATATGAAAATTAAAATAAAAATTGATTTAACGAAGGCGGGGTTTGAAATGAAGAGTTGAAAACCGCTGAATCCATTTTAATCCAGACCAGAATCCTACCCAAGCCAAAATTAAAACTATTCTCATTATGAATATGAATGATTTTGCCCAGAAATTTTATCTAATAATCGATTAATTTTCATACCAAAAACTATCATAATGTACATTGGCTGAGAGTGATTTTTGAACTATATTTGGGTATATTTTCACTTTATTTGGGAAAAGTTTCCATTTTGTATTTTTGGGAAATTTTGTCACTTCTTTTGGGTAGTTTTACATTTAGGTGATTTTTCGGTATTTGATTTGGACGATTTTCTTTGGGTCATTTTGCTGCCAGCCGTTCTAATTACCTAGATATTACAAACGCATTCAGAAATTTTCTTATGTCAAAGAAAAAAAAACCTTGATTCCAATAGATGTATAAGATCATGTATTTTCTATAAAAAAATTGATTAATTTTAACTACATTTTTTACATTGCAAGGAAATTTTATAGATTAATTTATAATTTTTCCATTATATATAGTGTAAAATTCTTCTTTCAACCATTTTGGAAGATAATCTCTAGCTATGGTTTAGAAAGTTTTATTTTTATTTAAATTACTTTACCTAAATTTCGAAAAAGCTACACACTCTCATCCAGCTCCAAAAAAAATAAAAACTTAATTGAAAAGTGTCACAACTACATGGAATTATAAAAAAACAGCTACTACTAAATAATCATATAAGTTAAACTAGGACTTGTACATTTATTACTACAACGTTTGTTGTATTTTATTTTATTTGCCATGGCCAAACTACTCTTTATCTAGGTATGTGTATGTTAGTGGTGTATAATGTACATGCATGAATGCATATTTAAAAACTCAAATACTCTCATTTAAACATTTGTAGTGGTTAAGTGCATAAAATACTTATACACCCAATGCAGAGATAATGTGGTAAATGCAAACTTTGTAGAGTGTTTTACTTTTTTCTCTTTATATTTTAAGTCCATGTACGAGTATTTATGTAGGTGTTTATGATTGTACGGGGATATTTTTGGTTTTGGGGGTTTTCTGGTTGTCAGCTATTTTTAGTGGTCTTACAAGAGCTTTTCATTGAGATTTTAGCTCGTGGTTAAGTTTAATTCTACTAAATTTTGCATTGTTCTCATTTTTAGTTGTAATTATTTTTCTAATTTTATTGCTGCGAATTTTTTTTTAATACTGCTTAATATGTTTCCTCTAAAATGTATAAAAAAAAGTAGTGTAATTAAAAAGTGCGTTAGGTTTTTCTTTCAAGTTGCTTTATTTTTTTTTTAGTATTAGGAAAATAGTGATTTATAGTTATGAAAAAGTGGAAGGTATTTATAAAAATTTGGGGTTTTTTATAGAGAAATTAGCACTAAAATTTGTTTGCATTAAAACAGTTTGTTGAAAGTAAATCAAAAACCTAATGTTAAAGGATTAAGTAATTTTTGAGAAGGAAAAATATTTATTTCTAAAATATTTTTCATATTTTTGTGGAATTTTTACGTTAATTTATACTCACAAAAAGTATGCAATGATTATCCTTCTTTTTATAGCTGACAAAAATTATATATACTAGATTATATCTGGGATGCAGTGTAGCCTGGAGGTGAGAAAAAAGAGGCTAAAACGAACTTTCAAAAAGGTAAAAAAGCTGAAATACCTCAAAATATGAGGCCAGAAAAAAGTTACTTATATTTATTTTGTAATTTACAAAAATAAAATAAAATAAATTAAAAATCTCTTTCTCATTCTCAGTTTTGGATATTTTTTATAGATATTGTAATAAATTTATAAATTCAATATAGAAAGGCTACCAGCAAAATACCCAATGAAAAATCGCCCAAAAAATTTGCATACAAATTGGGATTATATTTCATATGAAAGACAATCCGATGCAAAGTGTATAGATTCAAATAATCTAGAAGAACAAACATAAAGAGTTAAATGTCGTTAGGAATAAATTATTTTTTTGCTGTGTAATACATAACATTCCATATTTACGAGAACTATTCTCAAATTAAACGAGGATATGAGACTGATCATATAAAATTCAAATTTTGGAAATTATTATTTTTTATTTCACGAGCTCAAAAGTTTATTAGGATACAACATATAAATTTCTGAATGGATTCATATGTAGTTTACAATGACATAAAGCTTTAGTTGTCTAAATTTAAAATATTACAAAATATTGGCCAAAGCCTTGCTAAACATTTTCAAGTGCATAAACTAAAAGAAGAATTTTGATAATTATCGTTATACTTTGCTTTATATTTATTATTCTACATTTATATTATATTCTTCTAAACAATCTTACGGTTTGTCCTTCTAAGCTTGAAACTCAATATACAGTGCAATGTTTTGAAGTGTCTTTTTTTGTAATATTTAAACTGTAATTCCTTTTAATGTAATTTTTCGCTTTAAATAATATTTTCTTAAAACTATGTTCATAAATAAATTATAGCGTTAATAGAGTATATCACAAAATAATTATAATCGTTTTAAAACTGTCATATAATTAAATTTAATTTATTTTTGATTTAGAGAATGAAGCGACGCCGGCGAAAATTTTTGTGAAATATGAATAATCTTGATTTATTGTGCAAGCACATACATAATCCAAAAAATGAATGGTTCTGTTAAAATAGAATTAGTAATAGCAGATAAGAAACTATTTACTTCGTTGTTGAAATACTAGCTTTTTAAAGCAATTTTAAAGATCAAAAAAGGTTTAAAAAATCTAGAACCTAAAATTAAAATTTCGAGACTAAAGGCAAAAAAAAAAGGCTAAACTGACAAAACTACTAGGATACTCCCTTACCTTTCGTATTTCGCGCCTTTAATATTTTTTATCTCCAATAACTGCTAAGCAATTTATTTTTTAACTGCATAAGAAAGAAAAGATTTTACCCTTTTAAGAGGTTTGTACACATTATCATACACAGCAAAAGTGAATAAGATATTAAGTACATAAACTAATTTTTTTCTTTTTTAAAGGGAAAACATTTTTCTACTTATTAGTAATCATAGCTGGCATTTTATTAAATTTTGTTTGACGCTGTTTACTCTAAACAAAACATTTGCAGGATCAAACTGTGACAACGGTAATTTTGGCGAATTTTTATATTTCGTTTTTGCGACTTTTTTATATTGGCATTTTTTTGACGACTTTTTCTTATATTTTCTTACATTGTTGTATTTTTAGTTTCCGTGAATTTTTTATTTTAGCGATATTTTTTTCAATCCAGCAACTCTTTTCGTTTTGGCGATTTTTTTTCATTTCAGAGATTTATTTGAGTTTTACAATCAAAACTAAATTTTATATTCCTTCGATTTTTCACATTAAATATTTTCCAGATTTGTTTCTTTCCACAGTTTTTTTTCTTGTTACTTTACTGTAAATTATTATCTATTTAGTTAAAATCGGATGTGTAGTGTGAACAAATAGATGCCCCAATAAGTTTAATATGGTTATTATATTATATTATATTATATTATATTATATTATATTATATTATATTATATTATATTATATTATATTATATTATATTATATTATATTATATTATATTATATTAGTTGTTATATTAGAAATAAAAAAAAAAATATATATATATATATATATATATATATATATATATATATATATATATTGTTTTCGAATGAAAAATACATACACAATATTTTGTTTAGCAAAATTATGACTACGAGGCGTATACTTGATATTAGTTAATTAATTAAATATCAATCATACATCACGTATCACATAACGAGCTTCATAAATTGAAAATTGTATATAAATAAAATAGCAAAACGAATATTAAGTAAAATTTATTTTTTACTTTTAATATTTCAAAAAAAAAAAACAAATTTTTTAATGAAAATATTTTATTGATACTAGTATTACGTACAGAGCACTAAATTTTAATGTTAAAAAATACACTAAATATTTTTATAAATTCATACATTTCAACACATAATCTTTTAATACTCAGTGTGATAATAAAATTGCCTGCAAGTATATTTAATTCAAAATAGACAACATATAACTTTTTACGACAGCCTCATTAACTTACCGTTCCAATTTAATTTTTTTTCATTTTTTTAATATATAAAAAATATAAATTATATTTTTTATGAAATATTTTAACACAAATTTGACGGCTTTTATTTATTATTAATTCTACATTAATATGAGGCTTTATATTTCAATTTAAATGAACAGGTGGGTACCTTTTAATATCAGTGATAGTTTTAATAAAAAAATAATAAATAAAGTAAAATAAAAACATACATATATTTGTATACAGTTTTGCAATTTTCAATTAACAATTTCGATACTAGTTTATTTATTTTTTCTAATATTTATAATTGGAAATATATAGTTATAATATTTTTTTAGTTAAAAATTATACTAAGGTCTATATAATGCTATTTTTTGGTCAGTTTACATAATAAATATTATTTTGTAACAATTATTAAATACTAGATTGTACCTTGAGTGTTTCGCTAACACAAATATATTGAAATAAAAAAGGTAAATAAATTTTAAAATATAATATTTTAGAGAAAACTAAGACCACTTATTAACAATTAAATACTGAATCGATTGTAATCTATAAAGTATGTAAATACCTTGCAATTTCTTTTTCTAATATTTTTACTAATTTAAAAATGTTACAGATTATGGTTTTCTACAAAAAAGGAAAATAAATAAATAAATAAAATCAAAATCTACCATATACGTGAAGAATCAATTACTAATAATAATCTACATAAAAATGATGTTTAAATACAAAAACAAAACACAAGTTTAAATAATTCAAACCTTTTCTTTCTCGCTTAAAGTAAGTGTAGTATTGTTCGTCTTTTAATTTTTGTGATTGTTACTCTTATTTTTTTTGTCATTTTTTTGTCATTTTTCCATTTTGGAGATTTTTTTTCTTTAATTTTGTCATTTTGTTAATTTGTTCGCTTTAGAGTTTTCCTTTTGTCATTTTGGGGTTTTATCATATTTGCGTTTTTCTCTTTGCTTTTGTGATTTTTTCCGTTTAAGCGCGTTTTTCCCGCTTTCATGATTTTTCCCCCTTTTTCCATTTTGTCAAATTTTTTTTGGTATTTATGCGTTTAGGTAATTTTTTTTTTATTTTTTTTTTGACAATTTTTTCATTTTTTTAAATTTTTTTACTTCGGCGAATTTTTTCGCATAGACCATTTTTTATTCGTCCTTTTTTCACATTTTGGCGTTTTTTTCTGTTTATGCTTTCTTTTTTTCGTAATTTCTTATATTTAGCCCATTTTTTAATTTTGGTTATTTTTTCATTTTGTCAAATCTTAAATTTTCGAAATATTTTCCATTTTGGTATTTTTTTTCGTTCTTGCGATTTTTTCCGTTTATATATATATATATATAAATATATATATATATGTATACATACCGACTGATGGACATCACTATTTCAACTCTTCTTTCTAAACGGATCCAATATATATGTATATATTTTTTTGAAGCTTTAAATGAAAATTCTAAAATTTCAAACGGAATATCATGTAACTAATATGTACGATACTTTCATTTTCTTATGATTTTCATAGAGTGACCAAAACTTCGCCAAATGATGGAGGCAGAATCGTTTGTCTATATGTGATATTTTTTATTTTATTTTAATTTATTTTATTTTATTTTTTTTATTGTATTTTAATAATGCAATTGAAAAAAAAAAACAAAAAAAGTAGAAAAATTCAATTAATAATGCAGATCCAAAATCAGTGGATTTCAAGAATTGCTGAATGATATTTTGTACAATCAAAACTCTACAGCTAGTAAGAAAATCGTAGACTGTGACCTTCCTAGAGGTTAAGTTGGGTCCGACATACCACCCAACTGGCGAATGCTCCCCAGAGGGATTCTTAGTATCAATTATATTTCTTTTGCATTTTAAGTGAATTTATTATTACAAATGTTGTCAGTACTTTTTCATTGATAACAGTTTTATAATACTGAACAAAATATTTATTATATCTCAAAACCTTAAAAAGTTATTAAAGAAAATATGTGATGATTATTGAAAAAATAATTAATCATATCTAACTTCGATCAAATGTTAATTGAAAATATCAAAATTTGATGAATGAAAGATCTGCGATAAAGAAAAAGAAAATCATTTGGTTACACAAGAATTACTAATTTGTTTTAAGATAATTATTTTTGGCAAATATACCCTATGGCGAATACTCCTCCTTTTACCCAACCGTTTTCATTAGTGTCACTTGGAATACACTTATATAACTTTTAATATTGCTTAAAACAAATTTAATATTAATATTTTAATATTGCTTAAAACAACCATTCCTGAGTGTTTTTTTATATTTTTTATACCTTTTTTATTTCCTATCTGAAGATGTAAGTGGTATAAAATAATAAAATTTCAATATTTGAAATAGATGGATATTCTACAAGAAATTTTTTTAAAACTTCAATTATGAAATTTCATAACGAAAAATTTTCTATTTGAAAATTTTCGCTATCTGGAAATTTTTTTTTTTAAATTTTGAACTTTTAGCGATAAATATTTAATATTTTTGAATTTTCTATAAAACTTCTTTAATAACGTTTAAAATAACGAATATTTTTCAAAAACTTTTGTTTATTTTTTATTCAAAAAATTTTGATAAATTTTTAAATTTTCGGTAGAAGTTTTTAAATAACTTTTAATATATTTTAGATACTGTTATTTTGTTATATTACTTATTAATATTGTTACCAGAAGGTAAGAAAAAAAGAGGTTAAATTAAACTAAAGCGGGTCAGAAAAGGCCAAATGTCAAAAAAAAAAATAATAACTTCAAAAAGTTTTTTTTTTAATTTAAAACCCTTATTTTAGTCGTTCTGATTAGCTTTTGTATACCTTTTTTAAAAAATGCTGTAATTAATACTTAAACTAAACATAGAAAGTCTGCCAGCCAAATGGTACATTAAAAAATCGCCCAAGAATTAATATAAAATTTTGGGTTTGCTCCAATGTTTTGAAGTGTGTTGTTTTTTTTTAATTCTTAAATTATAATTACTCTTTTATTAAATATTTTCAATTTTTTTGATTAATTTACCCTTTTATAAGATTTTGTTTAATATATTCATAAATAGATTCTACAGAGAGAACACAGATTCGTTGTGGCGATCGAATTTTTTGCCAACTGAATTTTGTCAGTTACAGAAACTATTTCAAATTCAGTTGCACGTACTCTTTATGGCACATACAACTGATTGTGCAATGTACTGAATATTTCGGTACGCTAAACAGTTTTCTTTTTTATTAAAAATAATAAATTTAATTTCTTTTCTTTTTATTTTGAAGTACTGATAAATAGTACAAAAATATTTATGCATAAGAAAATATCTTATTCGAGTATGTTGGAATCATTCCCTGTAGTCACCAGGACAATTTAGTTTTTGCTTTAGAAGATAGACACAATATGCATCTTCGAAAGCAAAAAAAAAAAAATAAATAAATAATATACAATATTGAAAAAAAACCCAACTTTTGGACATTTTTGCATACAAATAAAATAACATTTTGCTTACCCATTTATTTAGTAATAGTTATTTCTATTATGGTTAATTTTCTTGACCATAAAAGCACAAAACACAACACAAAGTCTTTATACAATATCCATCAGAAGTCTTAAACTGTAAGGACTTTGTTTCGCAATAAACATCATTAATCGCATATATGAAAATACATAATATTGAATTATAGATAAACGTACAATTAATACCTTTTGCTTGACGTTAATCTACAAACTTTCTATTTAATTTGCTTACAACATCTGTAAGCTAATTAATTTTGTACTGTAATTTATTTCTTCTATAGCTTATTTCTTGTATAAATGTCAATTTTTTATATATACGGTTCGCAGCACTGTCATAACTTTTGTCATGTAATAAATTTCGGTTACTATCAGCAATATTTGGAAAGAAAACATATAATATTGAATTAAATTAGGTTTTTATTTTCGAATTCAATAAGCAGGTTTAGTATAGACACAAATCTATTGAATTTAAATAAACTTTAAGTTGTATCAAACCGCATTACATTTTTACAATTATAGAAAAAGAAAAGCTATTTCAATTATAATTTTATAATAATCATGATAAAATTTCTCTGCATTTGATCAACAATTTATATTTCAGAATAATTTTGAATAATTTTTCCGTGTGTATGTTTAATAATAAAATAATCCATAAAGTAACTCCATAAAATTATTGAAGTTATTTTCTCATTTGATGAGTGAAACTCCACAGGTTAGATTTGAGTTAAATATAAAAAAATCTCGATTTTGGGTGCACTTAATGTTTATATTAATTAGTAATATCAAATAAGAAATTAAATTCTTGGTGGTTGACATTTTAATATTTTTGCCTTTTTAAGGCAATTTTAAAATTCAAAAAAAAGCTAGAAACTAAAAGGAAGATTTTTAGACTAAATGAAAAATAAAAACGCTAGGTTTAGCTTTAAAAAGGTTAAACTGGCAACACTGCTTTTAAATTACTTGTTTTGCTAACAATTATTGCATATTTGAGGCGTATGAGCATTATTTAATTGTATTTTCATAACAATCATACGTTTAGATGGTTGCTTACAAAAGAAAACATGGAAAATTTAGCACGTTTTTAATTAGGCTAATTGGATATTATTAAATACATTGTTAAATATACGAAAAAGAAAAACATTTTAACTAACACTTCCCTAATTTCGTAAATGTAGTTAAAAAAACACTTGCCTTATTATTTGCAAATCTCCCCCTACTAGCAAAACACTTTACAAAAATTATTCTTAATAAAAATAACATTTTTCCCTAATAAATCTCTGCAATAAAAAAAGACCGTTTTATTAGCATTAATGATTTCCTTCTTGCTTGGTTTTCGCTAAAATTCCTTTAATTTTTAAAATTAAAAAAACAAGTTTATCTCAAGTGCAGTTTTCGTTTAAATATTTTGTTATTTTTAAATAAATAATTTCTTCTTATCAAACCATAATATTGGTCTTCCCCTAATAATGGAGATGTTAGGATTGTAATGGACTTCCGTTAATTGTGGCTGTTTCGTTCTTTTATATTTCATATACTAAAATTCATTTGGATTTATGCATTTTAATTTCTAAGTAATTTTTTTTTGCTTCAAATGGATTTTAATATAGATTTTATAAATTTCTTAATTTATAAGTTCATCTCGACTTTCATTTGGAAGTGCTTTATTTTCTGAAATAAAATAACATTATTTTCTTACTTATGTTTTGTGTTGTACAAAAATTTCAGGTTTTTAAAACTATTTTAAAATTTTATATAAGAAGTAGTTTGACCACAGATGTCTTTTAAAATGTTTTCTGGTTACTAGTGGATCATGTAAATTACTAATGAACTGAAAAATTATTTAAACAAATTTTTAAACTTGTAGATTAATTAGTTAACTATGATTTGTTTGTAAGTTTTAGTTTTATGAAAAGATGATTTATTTCTAGCTGAGATTTTTTCCAGGATTTTTTTACATTTTTTAACATTTAGGGGATGCTTTTTTCTTTCGTTATTACAACTTATTTTTTTCAACTATTACTCTTTTCTTTTTGTATTTTTCAAAAGACTTCCAGACATTTTTGATTTAAACAAATTTTGTGTAATTTTTTTGACACATTTTAAACAATTAAGAAAACAGTTGGCCATGACGAACTTTCTGGATTTGTTTACTTTTTTTCCTGTGCTTAATAGATAAAAAGTTTGAATTGTTTTTGAGACCACAAAATATTGTTTACGATATAAACTTTTATTTTTTATTATACAAAAGTTATATAAGAAGGCGGTAAAAAGTGGTGAAATGAGGAAAATATAAACACAAATAAAATTTAATTTTTTGTGCTGAACAGAAGGAAATGGAAGCATGTTTTGAAACTCTAAGGAAGAAGTTAAAAACATTGTTTACGAAAATGTGAAAAAGAAAATTAAATTATTCTCAAGAGGAGTTGATGAATAGCAATGTCTAGAAAAATTAAAAAATGTTTCGTCCTCAACATGTTTTGTTTTAAAACTATTAAGTATTATATAAGTTATTTGAAAATGTTATAAATATATTCAATAGTTATTTTTTTAATTTCTGATGGGAGGAAACAACAAATATTGAATGAAGTTTTTTCTGTCTCATAACATAGAATAAAAAAAAGTTATCCTATATTTTTAATTATATTTTTCAATTATCACAGCCGTTTTATTTTATATCAAAATGTAATTAATATATTCAAGCAAAAGCAAAATAAAAGAAATAGCAAAAATAAAATTCAAGTAGTTTTTGTTCTAATTAAAATTTTTAATACATTCAATCATCTGCTTGATTGATTTTAAAATTTTTTTAATTGGGAAAATTTTTCTGTTTTTCACTTTTTTACAGTTATTAGTAATTGATATAATCATTTTGGTGATATATAAAAAAATTTTATTTCAATGAGTTATGATAGTGATTGGTGATTTTTTCTGTGAATGTAATTAATTTTCATATACGATATACTACAAATATTTTATTTGGATGGAAAATACCTTTAAGTGCTCGTACGAAGTTGACAGACCTCGCATCGAGCGTGTCTCCAGGTGGCGGATAGGGGGAGCTTAGTCATTATTGAAGTTTGGTATAACATACTGTCAGCTCAGTCCGTGTCTATTCACTACCCGCGGACCAAAACCGTCATCACTTGTAAGGTTAAGGTGGCTGGTAGCTGTACCCAGAACCTGAATGGCTAGTTAGTGATTAAAGATGACTAGTCGCTAACAACTCCCCTCCGACGCCAGGGCACGAGTCGGTTGTAAAAGTTGAGTAGACCAGTCCATGTACGTTGTCAATGAATGAATGGTCCAACTCATTATAAGCACACTCGTGGGAATAAAAATTGAATGGACAAAAATAAAAATATGAAAAAAATATAAATAAAAATGAGGAAGACGGAAGAAGAACAGCAGGAGGTGGCAAGTCTACCAAACGCGCAAAACCGGCTTCCACTTCTGGAAGCAGAAGCAGTAAGGTGCCTACGAGTTTCACACCAAGCACCTCAAAAGTTGGTCTGGCCCGCGAATCCGACGGACCATCCAGGAAGGTTATGATCGTTATGAACAAGGAGTTACTCTCATCCCTCCGTGAGAAAAGTGGGAAGATCTTTTATGGTTTTAAGTCGATCTTCCTACAGGTCTATCGAAGGGATAACACAGTCAGACCGGTTCAGATCGATGATGATGAAACTCCGGAAGTAATCTCTAGTGAGGAGACTACTAGTTCTCTTGCTCAAGAGGATACTCACTCAAACTCTGAATTTGTGGGTGAATTTTTTTTTGTGCGAGTGGACGAAGTATTTGACGAGAACGCCCTCTTGAACTCCGACCAAGATGACGTCAGCGTCACAATTATCCTAAAGGACACACATGGTGAACATAACGCAAGTTCATCTTCACCATTGTAAAGCAGTCTCTGCTGCGTTGCTCCTCCGAATGGTATAAAGAGGAGACGAGCTAACACTAGTCCAGGAACCATTGGTCATTGGCGATAAGATTTGTGGACTACGTTCGGACAAATTTAAGCTGCTACACGCTACGGAATCAGGTAAAATACGATTTTGTATAGTGGCAAGCAAGAAACTCAGTAACTACATTCTTTTTGACACTGTAGCAGCGGCATGGGAGACAACCTCTGGAACTATCTACATTGGCTCAAGTTATATGGCCCATGAGAAATACGAACCACCACCAACTAAGGTTCGCGAGACAACAAAGTCGAGTAGAGCAAAAAATATACCGCTCATAATTGGAGCTGATTAATAGAACTAATAGAAGGGAGGTTTTCGATATTTCGCTAGTCAAAC
This sequence comes from Protocalliphora azurea, assembly GCA_932274085.1. Lineage (NCBI taxonomy): Eukaryota > Metazoa > Arthropoda > Insecta > Diptera > Calliphoridae > Protocalliphora > Protocalliphora azurea. The sequence goes on from OW026523.1 coordinate 4,507,429, forward strand.
CTAGGCACTCTAATGTGATTAGGAATTAGAGGGTCTCCAGTGACTGATCATTCTGAGATCATTTGTACATTGATTTCAATTTGGAAGTTTGTTTACCTGGAATTAAGCTCTCTCAAAACAGGAGGAAAACAAACTGGACAGTACAACAAGATATCCTATCCGAACTCCTCCCAAATTTTACGACCATCAAAGGTTGGGATGATATTGAGTCCTGTGTCAAGACGCTAACGGACGCTTTTGATACGAAAACTTCTGTTGCATGCAGACCCACTATGAGATAGCCGAGACTCGTAAAGAATATCGCCATCTATTTAATGAGGCCAAAAGACTAGGAGACTAGGGTACCTAAAAGTCCTCAGTTAACAAGTTTAAAAACCAGATAAAGAAATGCGAAATGTAAATCCTGGAGGGCTTTCTGTAGCGGCGTAGAAAGCCACTCCTAGATCAGGCGATTTCGCAAAATTTTTATTTTATTTTGTTTCATTTTATTCTATTTTATCTTAATTTATTTTGTTTTTGTAGCGGCCTGAAGTATATTTTACTTTCGTAAAGACTATTCGTATTTACATTTGCTTCTTTAAAATTGAATTTAAGATTAGTTTCATAATTTTTTTATATGAACATTATTAAGTTATTTGTATTTTTATTATAATCAAGATTACAATTATTATTATTATTATTATTATTATTATTATTATTATTTTTATTATTATTATTATTATCATCATTACTTACATTAATTTGTTAGTATAACATTTATTAAATTCATTTTAACTTTCAATTATTTTATACACAATTTTCTTCTGCTTTTATTTGTGCATTAAAAACCGTACCAAAATAACCGCAAGCAATAACCAATAATCAATATGAACAGTGTTAAAAACACTAAAAGAGATTAGCAATTGTCATAGCTCTTACCGTCATTATCATTTATATTGATTGGTTATTGTATTTTATTTATTTTTTATGTAATATACGATATGTCCTTTTTAAAAAAATGAAGAACATTTATTTTGAGCAGATACTCATAGAATTAGGCATTACAATATTTCACTTTATTTAGAAACAGCAAAAATGTATTTCGTGGTAAAATTTTTATCATGAATTCCACAAAATCCATTTGAGTTCTATTTTCAAAGAAAGTTATGTGTCAAAGTTTATTCAAATATCTTGCAAATTGTAACCAGAATTTTTACATTAATTACGTTTGGACGGATGGACTGACAGACACCATTGAATTAGTTTAGTAAATTATTTAGTACCAAATCAAACACTTGAAGTTGGCTAATTAATATCGTTTTGCACATTATATGCATTGCTGAAAATATCATATAATTTCACATCTTATAATGATGCAAGTTATAATTTAAAACAAAATCTTAGTATATTTTTACTTTTTATTTCGATTTTTCAATTATGACATATAACTGTTTTACATTTTTAAGATGCTGAACCTTTTTGGTTAATCTTTTTATAATTTTCTACAATACCAACATTCTTTCAGTCTTTTTTTTTAGATTTTTAAATAGAGATTAATTCCATTGAATTCTCTATTAAGTAGATAAAATATAAACATTTTTACTACAAGTAGTTATCGCATAGTAGATTAGTTAGCAAATGTGTGATATATACTTTATATATGTTCTCTTAAATGTTATTATTTGTGTACATTTGAAACTGTGTGTGTAAATAATTTTATTATAGCATCCGTTAGTATTTAGTTTACAACTGTTACTTTACTCAACCAAAAGACAAACTTTCGGTTGTGCAAACTGTAAAAAGTCAAACACACATAAAGAAAATGTTTATATTCTTAAAATTTGAAAAACTAAATTGTAAAAAGTTATAGTAAACTTCAGTTAACAAAAATATTATTGAAATTAAAAAACTATTTCAAAACGTTTTAAAATTAATTATTAAAAATTTTGGATTTGTCTTCACAAATTACAGGAAAACATTTTTTCTCAATGTATGTGTCTGGTCAATACAACAGTGAACTTTTAGTCTTATTTGTGCTGACCCTTTGAACCGAATTATTTATGACACGCATATGATAGGAAGAACTAGCTCTCCATGTGTTTGAGTGTTAACTCAAACACAACCGGAAGTCAGTCAACAACTGCAGTTTGTTTGTGATACTCAGCATTGCAGCAGTTTTATAAACACTTTATATGTGTTATATTTGCTTTTGTTTGTATGTATATGTACAGTTAGCACAATTTAATTGTAATGTTGCTAGTTATAGAGGACACATTATCTTACACTTAATTGTATGTAAGTTACAACATTTGTCGTTGCATTGATGGAATCACAAATAAGTAGTTAAGTTTGTGTGTTCTAGGTTTCTTGGAAAATAAAGTTACTTAAGCTTTATAAATAATTCAAAAGGAAAATATACTTTAAACTTAACTTAATTTTTTAAATAGAGAAGATTATTTAGCAATAAAATAGAGAACAAAACATGAGACATAAATTGAAATAAACTAAAATATAATAAAACGTTTAACAAAATATTTATTTTATTTTAAGCCTTAAGTGAACACCAGGTTCTGCCCAGGAATTTTTGAGATTTTTCTTATTTTGTTACATAGATAGCATAGCCTCAATAAAGGTGGTTTGTACAAAAAAGTTTTAAAAAACTAATATTTTTTATATATGAGCGTGGCAAATACTCCTAAAATTTTTTTATTCAAGTTGAAACCACCAGGATCCAGCCAGGATTTATACCATTGTGAATAAAAAATATTGCATAAAGTCAAAACAAAAAAAAGTGTAAAAAACATTTATTTTGGAGAACTGTAAAAGTTAACAACAAAATGTTTCTTCTGCGAGTGATAGCAAAAGCAAATTTTAACGGTGGCTTTTGTATTTTTTATAAAGCGCAGAATTGTTTTGCTTGTATATTTTATAAATAATTTTCTCAGTTTTGTATCGGCAGTTGACAACTATAGTGTAACAACGAATATTCAATTAGACAAACTATTTTGAAAGGTTGTGTAAGGGTCAATTGTGCAACTTAAGTTTTAGGATAAATTGTTGTAAAATAACTTAAGGGAAAAATGAAAAATAAAAAGCTGTAAAACTTACATAATAATTCGTAAAATACATTTTTTACCTGGAGTAGCCGAATCATTTATTTCTCAAATAATTACACTCAATTTTAATTTCTAATCGTTCTTAGGGATTTCGAATTAAAGTGCTTATATCAAGAAATAGGGAGGAAAGTTGTATTTATTACACTAATTTTTTTCATTTTGATCTGGCATCCTTAAAAATAGATTGACACATTGAAACGCATGTCCACGCACTTTAACGCATACTTGTTTAAACCAAGAAAAATTTTCTAAATTATTATTTTTCCCGATAAGTTGTCGAAATTTTAACCGTATACATGGGAAATGTTTCTTCCTTAGCCACGATGTTGACGTTGAAAAATTCTTTTGCGTCTATCTTTCCAGAAGATCAGATGTGGTAAAAATAAATATATATAGAATATATAGAAGATTAAAAGAAATTTATGAAAGTGTCATTATATAATATAAAATTGAAATGTGCATAAGATTAAATTTATAACTTCGATTAACAATTACTATATTTTATTATTTGCTTGCATCTGAAGCGAAGGAAATTATTGTAAAAGAATAAATCGTCCTTACGCGTAGAATATAAAAATTTTATAAAATATTATCGTAGAAATTTTTCTAGCCCACGTGAACTTCTCTTCGACATTTCTGATATTTACTTTCCTATAATTTATTTCCTATCGAATTCCATTGATATTTGAGCCTTTTTTCTTAATACAGAATTAAATGCCATTTAACCTTCCAAAAATATATATTTCTACTACAGTACATAAGAGTAATTATAGATAAGCGCATTTCACGAATTCTTTTTTATTGAATTTGCAACGAGAAAATGTGTGAGAGAAATGAGTGTATGATAATTTCTAATTGCAATCACGTCTTTCACAGCAATTTTATTGAGCACCACTTGTCGCAATCTTCGGAATGCCCCACTTTTAAGAAGTCATGTTTATTATCAGAGTTGAAGAAAATTCAATATAGAAGTCTACATTTAGAAAAATAAAAGTCTGCTCGAGGAAGAACTCGCGGAGCCATGTTTCCCAGTATAATACTAGAAGCTGGGCTCGTAATTTATTTACCAACTCTAATCGTACTAATTTAATATATGTGTTAAAACACTGAAAATTAATTAGGAAATCCTTCCATACCAAATGCTATACAATATTCTTCAAAATTTGGATCTGAATGTTGAACAAAATATCCCCTTAATAAATGTTTCAAATACTGTTCCACCAACAATGGATTTTCGCAATAGTCCTTATTGGTCTTAATTTACTACTAAATAATGCACAAAATGTTTCAATTCCAAACCAAAAACCACCCCAATCACAACCTCAGATACAACATAGTCAACAATCGTAATATTCATCGTAATATTCCTAACCAAGTTTTGTCTCGAACATCAGGTAATCCTTATAATAATTCCACTTCAAAAGGAAATTGTACTAGTTCGTTTGACGAGTATTTTACCATATTTTTGTTATTTTTATCAGCAAACTAGATCATTTTATTTATGTGATGATATTATATATCGTTCAAAGAGATTTAATAAGACCAAGAACTCTTCCACCCGACTGACTACTATCAGCTTTAATGGCTGCCACTTGTCGGTACTTCTCCAATTGCTGATATATTTAATAAATATTTGGAATTATTTAAAATCTTGTCTTCCAAACATAGAAATTACATCAAATGTACATCATCTAGTACATTACAGTTGGCAGAGGCAATTATCAAATTATATATAAAACGAAATTCAGAATAAGGTTCATGGAAATTAAACTGATAACACATGATGAAGCTTGCATGAGTTATATTGAGGAAGAATTAGAAATTGATAATGAAATTGAAGATTCATCAGAAAGTGAAGCAGATAATGAAGAATAACTGGAGAATCAGGAAATCTCCAGCTCAAACAGTTTTGTCTACGGAAAGGATGGAACAAAGTAGTTTAAGATGCCACCAGCTTCAAGAAGATTTATGTCTCTTAATGTTTTGAAATGTACTGGAGAAAGAACTACTGGAGATGTTTGACGTAGTGGCTTTAGCACATAATATATGATAAAAATATGTGTGTGAAAAAAAGGTACCAGAAAAAAATGTTTATCTCGACTTTAGGAAGAGCTTGTTTACCCTTTCTTTGAAGAAAAAGTTACATAAAATTTCTTTAGCAGATGGGGAATAGAAGCTTTTTTAGAGGAAACCATTCATATAGTGAGAATTAACACAAATTATTTAGATTACATAAAAAGCTTTTATATATTACAGGAATCTAAAGCTATTTTGAGTCATAAAATCAAATTTCACTATTTGTAAATACATAGAAAAACGTAACACTAAATTCTTCAGCAACTTTTGTAAAGCTTTTGTTTGCCTTCAGCATTCCAAACGTCATTCTACATGCTTTAAATGTAACCAAGACTATATATGACTTTATATATATGCCCTACATATATATTTTATAAACTTACATGCACTAGCAATTAAAGACCAAAAAATAAAAAAAGTCCCAGCCAGGCTCTGGGGTTCATTTTTCTAAAATCATTTTGGTGTTTGCTTAAGGGTTAGATAAAATTAACTTAAATTTAGAGCTTCATTTTGTATATCAAAACGTTTTCAAACGTTCAAAATTTATATGAAGAATACAAGGAAATTTAAATCTTTTCCACACAAACTTTTTCAAACCTTTTTCGTTTCGTTTTACAATATGAGTTCTTTAGATAAAAAAATCCATTTATTTGTATTTCAATTTAAGATAAATATTTATTAGCTTAAACTTAAATTTTTGAATTATAGTATTTTAATCTTAAAATCCGCAAGTCTTATCTCAAGTTAATTTTAAAATTTTTTCGGTTTTATTCCCTTTTTTTTCATTTAATACTAATTGTTTCTAATTATATTCTAGTTAATAACACTCATACGTCTAGTATGGCAAAATAAAATAAAATCTTCAATATTTAAGCAAAGACTTGAAAAAAATAAACATAAAAAAGAATGAAATAATCTTAAGAAAAAAATTTATTTATTTTTTATTTAAGCCATTAGTGGTTACATATTTTCGGTAGTTAAAATCTATTTATATTTATTTTTTTAAAACCTTAAAGAACCACAATATATGTAACAATCTCATTTTATATACCATTTTTAGGTACATAACTATTTTAACATTGTTAATACACTAACAGATTTTTTTTACAACTCTTCAAATATCCCTAAAAAAAGCACAGTTCAGCTTATGTTTCTACTATACTTTTATAGTCGCTGGCTTAGAAAACTTTTCGCATTAAATACAAATGCCAAAGAAAAAACAAACTTTACACATAACAAATAAGTTATCATCAATCAACTTTTAATAAATATACAACAGTTAGAAGTTGCCTTGATACAAAAAATTTAATAATGGTCAGCAAAAAAAAAAAAAAAAATGTATATAATTTTTGTGGTGCTTTTGTTTATAAGCAATATGAGAGAAATTATATAAATTTTATTATTCTTATTTTGATGTAAATATTAATCAAAACTTTGGTCGAAATATGGTGACAAATTGAGGAAGATTACATATTTAATATAATATTAATAACGTCTTCACTTATAAGCACGTACCAACGAACAAGTGTGAGGTTTAAATAATATAATTAAAGCTAAAATAGCATTTTATAATACTCTTAATCTTTTCTTTAAAGAGCTCGAACTTCAAAAAAATCCTTTAATTAATAAACATTTTAGTAAATTTTAAAAATTTGGTCATACTGAGCGTATGATTATTATTAATCAGGAAGTAATAAAAGAAAATACATAATAACTAGGAAACAGTAGCAATTTTTCTATCATATATAAATATAAAGTTTAAATTGTATTTAAGAAATATATTGCTTAAACTCATTAATTAATTATTTCAAAAGGCTGCTAATTATTTTAAAGGTCTTTAGTAATTATTAAAGCCCTGCGTAATATGAGTTGAAAAGCAAATCCATTTGCTTTTTAAGTATGTTGAGCATAAATAACATGTACAATAATAACAATAAATACTGTTTGTACAACATTAAATACTGTTTGTACTGTTTGCTGAACGAAGCAAAGCAAATGGGTCATGTGTGTATGCGATTGGAAACACAGGCGTTCAATGCATTTTCCGTAAACAAGTGGTACAAGTGGTGAGGCAAAAAAAGCGAATCATACAAGATATTTAGAAAGTATTTAAGATGCGCTAGTATTTTTAATGTTTTGCTTGTTTCTTTTTTTTTTTTTTTGATGAAAACAATTAAGATTTTTAGCAAAATTAAGGAAGGGTTTTTAAAATCTTAAATATTAGTTAAAATTTATATTATTTACAATTAGACTACATTATTTACAAGATATAAAAAATTAAAAAAGATAATTTTGATAGCTATCATTTTTAGTACAGTTAAAGAAAATATTTAAAAACTTTGTATTACATATAAAATTTAGGTTATTTAGATTAAGATTACATTATCTACATGTAAATAAAAATGTTTAATATAATTAAAGAAATTATTTAACTTTATACAAAATTTATATTATTTACACATACAATGTTTCATTCACAATAACTGAATAAATAATTGAAGATTTCTATAAGTAAAGAAAATTATTATAAATAATATGATTTTAAAGGTAATTTGTATTTATTTAAGGAAAACAAATAAAATTTTAAATCTTTTGGTAAATTTATATTGTCCACACAAAGGCTGCATTACTGACTCATATAAACCGTTGAGAATTCATTTCTATTTTCTTTAATTAAAGAATTAAAGAATATTTTTATATTGGGAATATATCAACCATAAAATTTTTTTTTTAATTTTGCATAAAATTTATATTGTTTACAAAAAATACTTTCTTTACACAACGTCAACAATTAAAAATATTAAAAAAATAAAGGTAATAATTTTAAGTTAAGTGATTTTTTTAAACAATTAGGTACAACTAACCTTAAAGGTATATTGTCTACATCATGTCAACAATTAAAATATTAACTAATATAATATACTAAACATATGAGTATTATTTATTAGAAGCTAATAAATGAGCAAAAATGTTTGATTGTAGTATTAAAATCAACATATCATTTTATCTTTTTATCGGTAAATATAAAGCCATTAGATACATGGTCATAATATTTAATAACTTAAAATTCTATACAAAGTACTCACCACAAAGCTATGCTCTATAGTTTTAATAATATAATGCATTTTGGTTTTAGTTATATTAAAATATTAAAATATATATGTATTTCTGTACTTATCATTTTAGGAAAATTTGTTACATCAACATCTTTATTTTAATCATTTGAATCAAAATTGCACAATATTAATGTTTGTTAAATCTTTTGACCACAATATATATATATATATTTACTACACAATTTCATGAAATTCTTCAGTTTGCAATTTGTTTAAAAGCCTTTGGTTTAATCTTTATAATTATGTTTACAAATCTGTTTACAAATCTAGTCATTTATTAAAATTAATTTCATTCATTTGTAGATTTTCTTTTTGTAGAGCTCCGTTGTCTGGTTTCACTTGCAATAGGTTTTTTGTTTGAGGATTTAAATGACCAAAAGCCTGTTCTGTTATAAGCAGGAAACCGCAATTATGTAATTGCATGTTTCTTCTTGACGTTGAATAAAATCATCGATAAAATATTCATCCGTTACAGAATAAATACAAGACACATTTATAAGGGCATAGTTTTGGACATTTTACTCTTAATGGCATATTTTTTTATTTAGCGATTTTTATACATATTTATAACATATTTTGTTATTCTAAAGACACATTTAGGCTTTTTAGAGCAAATTTTGAAATTTGAGGATTTTTTTATATTTCATGGCACTTTTTTAAATTTGATTTTATATAAAAAATAAATCCAAAAATATTTAGTATTCAAAATTAGCTTTAATGGACACCATTTTTTCGCTGAGGCGATTGATTGGTAGCTGCGATATTGTAGACTTAAAAAAAGATAAATTTATTTTATTTAAGCCATCTTTAATAGATTTTCATTAAAGATATATTTAAGATATAATATATATATAATGTATTCTTTTTTAAATTTCAGCTAATTTTGTAAAAACATTAATATTTTTTATTAAAAGCACATGATAATTTTAATTATTTCAAAACATAGTAATGTCTAAAATTAGATGGGTAAGCAAATGAAAGTTTAATTAAATGGATTTTTTAATGTAATTGTCATATAATTTTTTTTAATTTTTTTGAGTAATCCAAAAATATTTGATTTATTAACTTTTCTTAAAAGAAATCACTTTCCTTCATAAATTATAAATCTTGAAAAAATCTCTTCTCACTCCTCTAAAAGTTTTTTATTTGCAAAAAAATATTTATTTTCATTTGTATTCATTTGATTTATTTATTCATTTTATTTACAGTGCATTGAATTTGCTTTTAAATGAAAATCTAAAAAAAATTAACATAAGAAAATATTTAAATTTTTATTTAAACATTAAGAAGCTATCTGGGTTATTTCTTATCTAGAAATTAACACAGAAACCTGCTTTCTTTCTATAAAGAAATTAACCCAAAATCTGGCTTATTTTCTGCCAGAATCTGGATTATTTTCTATCTAGGAATTAAGCCAGAATTTGATTTGTTTTCTATCTAGAAATTAAATCAGAACCTGGTTTATTTTTTGTCTAAAAATCAAGCCAGAATCTGGATTATTTGCTGCCAGAATCCAAACTATTTTCGATATAGAAATTGATACATAATTTGGTATATTTTCTGTCTGGAAATTAAACCATAATCTGGCTTACTTTCCATGAAATCTAAGCCATTTTCTTTTTTCTGTCTAGAAACTAAGCTGGTATCGGGCTTGTTTTTTGTCTAGAAATTAAGGTAACATCTGGCTTATTTTGTCTAAAAATTTAGCCAGAATCTGCCTAGAAATTAAGCTAGAATCGGACTTATTTTTTGTCTAGGAATTAAGTCAAAATCTCACTTATTTTTATTTAGAAATCAAGACAGTATCGGGCTTATTTTTTGTGGAAATTAAGCCGGAATCCGGCTATTTTCCAATTCAGAAATTAAACCAAAATCTGGCTTATTCTTTGCCAGAATTATGATTGTTTGCTATCTAGGCATCAAGCCAGAATCTTGTTTTTTTCCGTCTAAAAATTAAACTAGAATCTAGCTTATTGTCTATCTAGGAATAAAGCCAGAATCTGGTTTATTCTCTGTCTCGAAATTAAATCTGGTTCTGCCTTAATTTCAGTATGGGAATTAAGCCAGAATTTGATTTTTTACCTAGAAAATAAGCCCACGTCGGGCTTATCATCTATAAAGAAGTTAAGCTAGAATCTAGCTTATTCTCTATTAAGACAAAATCTGGTTTACATTACAAAATCTGGTTTACATTACAAAAATTAATCCAGATTCTGGCGGTTTATTTTCTGTGTAAGAGTTAAAGCAGATTCTGGTGTATTTTCTGTCTTGAAATTAAGCTAGAATCTGGTCTATTCTTGGCTAAAAATATGCCGGATTCTGACTCATTTCTTGTCTAGAAATTAAGCCACAATCTGGCTTATTTTCGACATAAGTGATATTTGTGTGTCCATAAATTTTCTTTTATATTATTTTAATTTTTATTTAAATAATTTTCCTTTGTCTGGTAATTTAATAATTTAACATCATTATTTTTAATTAAGGTAAATTTTGTAAAGCAAATTTTCTTAAAAATTCCCTTCTAGATTTCAGCAAACTAATAAAAGGACTATTTGTTTAATTATGCTCTAATAAGTTTTATCTGCAGGACAAATCTTGGAAAGTATATCTGTGTATTTCGAAAGTAACTATGTAATTGTTTATACCTCTGACCACAAAAATAAATAAAACAAAAATTACCTAGACTTTTGTTTGAATATAATTAAAATTAAATTCTTAAGAGAATTTACCAAAGATAAAAACTTTATATATTTTATTTTGCTTTTTTTTAAAGAAAATCTAATTAATTTAATAAAATATTTATCTATTCATTAGCTTTCAAAAAATATTTTATAAATGTCATTTTTCTACAAACCACCATTGATTTTATATGTACACAGTAAAATAAAATAAATCCATTAGTTCATGTATCAGACCATTTATCCCCTTTACCACCGCCAGTATTTGCAATTTGCGGTGCACAGAAAGTTGTGTTTTTGTGATGATTGTATTTTGTTATTTTCAACAATTAAATCAATAAATATCAGTACGGATTAAGTCTATTTTTCTATAGAACTGGCAAAACAAATTAAATTAAACAATAGAAAAGTAGGAAATGCGAAAATTAAAACTCAAATTGTTTTCAAACATTTATTGGTTTTAGGTTGAAATGGATAATGTTGTTTGCAGTAGTTTTGATAAAAATATGTTATTTTGAATTATTTTTATATTTTGTAAGAGACCATTTAAAATAAAGTACTAGTTGCTACTTTTTTAATTTATTTAAGTACATATTTTGCTATCGGTTTAATTTTTCTACAACATTTGCTTAAAATGCTACTGTTCATTTTATATTTATTTTTCGTTTTTCTCATTAAAAGACCTTATTTGAGATCCCCAGGTGGTGACAAGTTTTGTCGTTTCGATTTTAGGTTTCCTTGAGAAAATGACAGCGCACTAGCTAGTGGTAGTAACTTCAAAAACTAAAAAACCTACCATCAGAATCTCTGTTAGAAGTTATTTTCAAACATTAACCTCACCCATTTTGAAGAATGAATGTTTTTAGTTGCTATAGTAGTTAAAATGTTGTTGTTTATATACTGAAGCATTTGTAAGTAAATATTGTTGCCTATCACCCAGAAGCCACTTCTTAGCGTATTGTGAAAGATCATAGAATGATAAATTAAAACTAACAAAAACAAAATACATTATTATCTTATATTCATCGTAAAGGAGTAGTTACTTCTGAAAGGTAGTTCGATAGTTACTTCTGAAAGATAGTTTGGTAATAGTTCGAATTTAGCAGCAACAAATTACTATTGTGCTTTAATCTTTATAGCGTTTGTTAGGAAGAGTTATACATCACTGGAAAAAAAACAAGTTAAGAGCCTTCAATCAAGCTATAAATGCTTTATGCAGCAAAATAAATTTAAAAGTTAAATGCAATGGTACATATATGAAACATATTGAAATTATACCAAGGTCATCAAGAACATTCCCAATGACATATTTCTTATATTATTCTTATCAATTTTGAGTTTCTTTCCTAAACTTCTTTCAGTAAGAATTATATATCATTGGATATAACAAGTTAGGAGCATAAGTTGATGTAGCAAGAGAAGTATAAAAGTTAAATGCAATTGTATATGAAACGTACAAAGTCGTTAAGCATACTCCCTTTTGTTGATAAAAAAAAAATGAGCAAGAAAAAATAAGAGTGCTACATATATTCGGCTGTGCTGCATCTTCTATACCCTGCAACCGTGTTGGGATTTTATGTGAAAAATTATATATATATCTTTTAGATAACTTGATGAAGATACTGATATATATATACTACTAGAAGTATCTTCCTCAAGTCATCTGAAAGACAGAAGGTGATTTTTATGATACTTCAGCAATATTTATAGTGATAAATTTCAATATATGGAAGTTAGTGTATTCCGCAAGAAAAAATGTTTGCAGGGTACAAACTAAATATGATGTGTGTAATTCCTGAGAGAGAATGTTTAAATAAGTTGCTTTACATATAAAGGTTTCAGTGTAAGTTTTACAATGAAATGGAGGGAAAATTCTACAGCTAAAATATTTACAGACAAAAATGAGCAACAATTGTAAATTAACTGCACTTTAACATGCAACTACAAATTGTAAATATGTTTGCTTTGTTTGCCAGAAAACAGGAAACGGAAGTTTCAAAATTACTTTTGGGGTAAAACCACAGACAAAAAGTTACAAAAAAAAGAGCAGCACATTTGCAAAAAGTACAATAATTGAAATTTTGTAAACCAATTTCAAATACGCGAAAAGTTTTTCTTTGGTTTCCACTTTATTCCACTTACCTACATACATATTGATTGAGGGAAAAAAGCGTAAAAGTATTGTTTGAAATATTAACAATTGAAACTATTGGTATGTAATGTTAGTTTAGTAAAAGATGGGTAAAAGATCTATTATAATTAAAAAATTATATACAGTTTTAAGATATGCACTTTTATAAAATTTTCTTTACTAATTACACAGGTCTAAAAACTAAAAAAATTATCGTGAAAAATATTGTAGGTATAGTCATTCCAATCACCAGGAATATTTCGATTTTGCTTCATCACTACACATTTTTAAACCATTGACGACCAAATAAAATATCCTTCCCTGAGGAGTTTTTAGTATCCATAATTTTCTAGGTAAAAAGTAGAGCAAATTAGTCATTCAGGTTATATTCGTATAGACAATAAGTGGTGCTACAAAAATGTGTTACGAGACAAGTCTTCAACTAAACTACACAACTAAAGTTGTAAAAATCAAAAATTTCTCAATTAGGCCTCACAAAACCTTAGAAAAATAAAGTGTAAGGAGCTGGTATAGAGAGGATATTTGTATTTGTTATATACAACTAATAAATGACCTTAAATTTCAAAAATGTTAAGATTACTAAAATCGTACTGATAGAAAATGCGTAGGCATGAAAAGTTTGAAAAAGCTCCAAATTTAAATAACAAAAAATAAAAAAAAATTACATCGTAAATAATTCCGAGTAAATTTTAATTCTTAGACTAAATATAACGCAAAAAGTGAAACGAATCATTTCAATCACATCAATCAATCACGTCACCTCTAAGAAATTTTTAGGTTATATAATTATCTGGATAATATATAGAGCAAATTAGTCATGAGTGTGTTATAAAGAGGTAATAGTGTAACAAAAGTGTAGAACATGCCATGTCTCCAATTTGCCCGATATAGCACCTAGAAGTCTTTAAATTGTCAAAATATCCTAAAATATGAGAGTAATAAGCGACACACAATGGGACCTTATCATTGTATGTGTTGTTGAGAGATTATTTTAAGTCGCGTGGAATCCTACTATGCTGACGGACGATTACTGCTTCCTTGTATGGAAAAAAAGGAAAAATATTGCTTGTTTTGACCTTCATTCAAGAATAAAATATATATATGAATATGTTTAGGTTTTAACGAAACCAAAAATACATATTACATTCTGCTGGTGTCTAGTTATAGTAGCATATGTAGCAGCGTTTACGAAGCTAGGCTCAATCTCTCTTTTGCTTGCCCCAAACGCCTGGCGCTGCTAATTGAGTCTCTCAAAATTATACCCAGTGCAAGGCGGGCGATATGTTTAGGTTAACTTTGTTATTTAAATTTGGATTTTAATTTTTTTAAACCTTTACCATCTATATTATATCATATATAAATTTCTCATCTACACCCACTATTTTCACTTAATTTTTCTATGGTTTTCTGATGGTTAATTGAAAAATTCTTGATTTCAACAACCTTAGGGGCTTCTGCGGGCAATTTTGTGACTTAATTTTAACCACATTTTTTGTGTCCTCATTTCTTGTCTATAAAACATGAGTACTCTACTTATTACCTAGAAAATTATTTAACCTAAAAACTCCTAAGAGAAACATATTTTCATATTATTGTGAGACTTAACTTTCTACACTATATCAGGTCTAAGAAGTAAGAATTGCGCAGTATTATTCACGCTATATATTTTTACTTTTGCGTTTTTGTTGACTTATGTTACCAGATGACACTTATGTATATGTAAAGAAAACTTCCATAATCAATCAATCTTTTAACTAAAAAAACTCATTTATTTTTTTCTTTTTTTGACTTCTTCTAAAGAATTTTTTATTATTCTTTTCTTATGCGAATTCTTTATCGATAATACTACTCTTATTTGTTCATTTTACTAATCGAATTATTTTCTTTATTTAACATTGTAAATGTATCTGAAAGGAAAAAATACTTATAAAAGAATTTTTATACACAACGCCACCATAGGTAGTTGGGGTATTATGCGTTTGTGCTGATGCTTGTAGCAGAAAAAATCATCCAACATCCACCTTAAAGTATATCAATCAGAATTTCTTTCAGAATCGATCTAAGGATGTCCGTCCGTCTGACTGGCTGGATGTCCATGTAGACCTTGTGCATAAAGTACAGGTTTCAATTTTGAAGATAATTCAATGAAATATGGCACGTAGAACTTTCTAGACATAAGGAAGGAGTCTATTGAAATTGGTTATGATTGGTCCATTATTTCAGCTAGCACCAATACAAATGTCCTCCCGGAATAGGGGTTAAACGAACATAAATATCTTAAATATAGGAACATTTTAATGAAATTCGGTGTAAGGAAGTTTTTTTATAAATGTGCTAAATTTCATGAAGATAGGTCCATAATTAAAGATATCTCCCATATAAAACCCTCTACCTTAAATCACCTTAACGTGCATAGATCACATACACATGTTAATATCAAGTTTATATTCGACATTAATAAGTTTTATATATTTAGAAATCACTGCGGCAAATTTTATGCGGATCGCTCCATAATTTACCATAGCTCCCATATAAACTCACTTTCGGGAATCACCCTAAAAACATAAATTTATATAAATGTTAGTATTAACGTAATATTCCGCATTGTGTAGGGTATCATATGGTCGGGCTTGACCTACTATATCTTTTTTACTTGTTTTGTTTGACTTGATACTTAATCATGTCTGTATTTTCGTCTTTCTGTGTTTTTTCTTATTTACAATAGAAGAAATTAAGAAAAGGAAACACACAAAAAAATCCTTTATACAAAAGGATTTTTATATCCTTTTCTGTTGCGAACAACCAGAAAATTAATAGAATACAAATTTAGTCATACACAGAAAAAAATTATTGCCTACAATTTTTCAAACAATATTGTCATTTGATTTTATATAAAAATGTATATGAGGAATTTCAAAAATCTTTAAAACTTTTAATCAAAATTTTTTTCTTCTGATACTAAATTCGATTTGTGGTTTTATTAATGAATACTTAAACATGCAGAGTTTCTTCGTGTTAATCATTTTTATTAATGTGCCCAAAAGTTATGGAAGTTTATAACGTTTTAAGTTAAAAAAGCAAAATCTTAAAAGTATAGTATTCGCTTTATCAAAACCACAAGAACGCGATTTTATAGAACTTCTAAAGTGCTATCAGCATATTTCAGAACTACTAGAGTATTTTCAAAATTTATTGAAATACACTGAAAAGAAAAATTCTTAATTTTATTTTTTTTTTATTTTTCTATTTTATATTTATGGGTTCAAAGTCTTTAAAAATAGTATGTAAAAAAAGATATATCTTTGGATATTCTGCTGAAAAAATCAAATAGATATCAGTACTGGTTTTGAAAAATATTTTCCTTTAAACCTTACTACTCATGATAATATTTCTTACAAAAAAGTGAATTTTCGCAAAATTTTAAACATGTATTTTATATAGTAATAAGTTTTACATCAAAAATGGTTCTTATTATTTTAAAACTCGAAATTTGAGAGGATGATTTTTTTTAGGTTAAGAACATCTTTTTTGGTCTATAAAATTATAAGTTCGTAAAATATTTTGACACCACTTGAATTTTAGTATTAAGCAAATTAGAGGTTTTTATTCGACATCAATATTAACGTCACTTATACTTCGCAATAGTTGTCTGCAAGCAAAGTGTGTTTGGAGATAAATGCCGCTGTAGCCGATATAAATGACGTTTCCTTAATAATTTTTTCATAATATAAAATTTAGCCATTCTTTGGAGATATTTTTTGATAGTCTAAAGCAGACCATAGCACTCCAGAGAAGCAACAGAGAGCGTAAGCAAATAAAATACATAAAAAATTAAAATTTCTATATATCTTTTTCTGCTTTTGGCTGGTCTATATTGAAAACATTTAGAACAAAATTATGAAAAGCGAAAAACATACTTTTAAAAGTATATTCGCCAATTATATGAAAGTTTGTGAAGATGCTATTCCATGTTTGATTTCAAGACATTATCGAGGTATATATAAAACTGTAGGTAATCCCTTCGTCTTTAAAATTCTGCCCTCCTAATTTTGGTTCACTAAACGGAGCAAATTTTCTATAAAAAAAACTGAAAAATTTCAAAACTCGTAAATTTTTAGTTTCATTTTTTATCACCACATAACTTTTCAAGTAAACCCGATACTTGTTATAAGGAAATGAATTTCCCAAGCCTTGCCTTTCACTGGTTAACGATTTAAGTATAAAAGATATAAACTATCAGTGCAAAACTGAAATTGATTAAAAAATCCTCGAAAGTTTACACTCAATTTTTTTTCATTTTTTAGTGTTCGGTTGGTTGGTTGGTTTACGCGGTAGCCCGTAACCTTACGGGCAATCAATTAGACTCGTCAGAATCCGTTTTGATGGGACCACACTACTTGCCAGGTGAATGAGTTGTACTGAGTCTGAAATGAGATACAAGTGCAGGGAAAGACAATGAGAACATAAATTAATTAGATCCAGCCCGTAGCATTGAGATATTTAATAATGTCACTGAGTATAGTGTCAGATATTTCACCGAGGTTGTCTAATTGGTACCTTCCCAGAAATTTATGTCTGATTGTGTTCAAGGTTGGACATTCACATAGAAAATGATATACTGTCTCCTCCTTCCCGCGATTGCTACAAATACGACAATATTCATTGTAAGGGAGACCAAGTCTGCTTCATGTTCCCGATCATCCATTGACCTGTAAACAATGCTATTAGTCTCGAGATGTCTTTACTTTTGTAGCCAATGAGTTGCATTGAGCGTTTTTCGTTGTATTTGTCCAGATTTCGCAATCTATTTTTCGCCTTTCCTGGAAAGTGTTTTTGGAATCTGCTTTTGACTGTTCCTGACGGGATTGCGACAGAAACCGATAAGGAGGCATTCATAGCAGAGCCCGCCAGGGCTAATTCGTTATTACCATAGTAATCCCTATGCGCAGGAACCCAGACTATAGTAATGTCATATAGTCGAGTTAGTCCTAGCAGTTCCTCTTTACACTGTCTGAATAGAATAGAGGTAGTTTTAGGTGATTTGAGCGATAGTATTGCCGCTTGACTGTCGACAAATAAACCAATATTCCCTTGAATATTTCTATCGCGAATTAGTTTACAGGATTCTCTGACCGCTAGTATTTCCGCCTGGAATACGCTTGCCTCGTCAGGGAGTCTATATGAGAGCCTAATTCCCAGATCGTTAGAGAAGACACCAGAGCCGACACCGCAGTTCATCTTTGAGCCATCAGTGTATATCCTCGTTCCATATTGTTCAAGAATATTTCCCCTTCTCCATTCACTCCTGGTGGGGAATAGGACTTTTATAGTATTTCCGAAGTCCATCTGGGGAATCATATATTCAGTAAATTGATTGAATTGCGGGGGTATTAAACTCAACATCCTCGTGTTCTCATACGTTCTTGATCTCCAGCTTTCCCTTACAGATAATCTTATCGCACTATTGACTGCTGATTCAATAACGTGTAGGTCTATAGGTTTTAGGTGCAATATGGTGTTCAGAGTTTCTGATGAACTAGTACGTAATGTATCTGCAATGCCAATGGAAGCGGATCTTTGTATCCTGTAGAATTGATCCACCACATATCTTTTACTAGTAGCGGTCCACCAAACAAGAGATCCATATACAAGAATGGGCCGTACTATTGCAGTGTATAGCCATTTTGTCAATTTTGGACTCAAACCCCATTTCACACTGAATATCTTTCTACAGGTGTATTATATTATGCTACTGTAGCCTTACTAACCCTATATTGAATGTTAAGCTTCCATGAAAGCTTGGAGTCCAAAATAATGCATTGTCCGACAAGGTGAGTTCACAGTTTTCTAACCGTGGTAGTCTAAAGCTCGGAATCTTGATCTCTATGGTGAGAAGTACCAGCTCTGTCTTGCCCGGATTTACTCCTACTCCACATTCTTTGGCACAGTCGCTGAGTGTAGTCAGAGCAGTTGACATGATATCGCTTATCACGTTCAGAAACAGTCCTGATACTAGTATCACAACATCGTCCGCATAAGCCACGACTTTCATTCCCTTGTCTTCCAAATTGCACAGGATGGTATTAATGACAATAAGCCACAACAGCGGAGAAATCACACCTCCTTGTGGAGTTCCTCGCATAACTTGTTTGGTCTTAACGCTGTTGCCTAAATTCGCAATGACGATTCTTGTCTCTAGCATTGACACCAGCCAGTTGGTGATATAATCCTCAACTCCTAGTTCGTGCAGAGCTGTATCGCCATAGTAGTGACACTGTTAAAAACGCCTTCTATATCCAGAAAGGCAGCCATAGCGTATTGTTTAATTTTAATGGATCGCGCAATGACCCTTACGACCTCATGAAGAGCCGTCTCCATGGAGCGACCTTTAATTTAGGCACGTTAACTTTCTGAGAGTCGAGTTGTATCCTATAGACGCTGCTTTATATGTAAATCAATGAGTCTCTCCAGGGTTTTCAGCTGAAAAAATGAGAGACTAATCGGACGGAAGTTCTTTGCATTCTCGTGACTTCTTTTTCCGGTTTTTGGAATGAACACTACCTTCACTCTCCTCCAATTCAGGAGAACATAGTTGAGGGTTAGGCAGAGTTTAAAGATTCTATGTAACCATATGATGTATATGGGTATGATACATCGCCTTTGCACTTTGTAGCATCCTTGGTATAATACCATCAGGCCCTGCAGATTTGTACGGAGAGAAGCTATCCACTGCCCATGAAATTTTCTCAACGGATATCATGTCATTCTCGCTTCCTTGCGAGGATTTAGTATGCTCCATCTTCTGGTTCGTAACATCTGTACAGCCAGGAAAATGAGTATTAAGTAAAATGTCCAAGGATTCCGCCGACGATTCCGACCATGAACCATCCATCCTTTTAATATAGGATGGGCTGTTATGATCACTTGCCAAAACATTACTGAGTCTTGCAGATTCCTTGGTATTGTTGATAGATTCGCAGAAGCCTTTCCATGAATCTCCTTTTGCGATCTTTATTGCGTTCTTATATTCTCTACGCTTATCGTGATACAACTGCCACGATTTTGTCCTGTAGCTAATATTGAAAGCATTGTGTGCCACCTTGCGTAGCTTCGAGAGTTCCTTGTTCCACCAGGGAGGGAAACTCTTTTTAGCTTTCGTCATTGGACAGGATATATTAAAAGCTTTAACAATTTCCTTGCTTAATGTGCTCTCAATTTGATCAAGACCCTCAGTCGTTGCTTTGACTGGAGGTATTCTTTTCGGTTTGTGCATGAGAATCCCATTGAATTTAGTCCAGTTTGTTAGTCTTGGGTTTCTGAAAGTTGACACTGTTTCATTGCAGATGAGTCCAATGTCGAAAAGTATCCAGCAGTAATCCAAAAAGAATTTCTCTTTGGATGCTCTCCACCTATCAACTGATAAATTAGATCTGTCTTTCGTAAATGTAATGTCTAGCACCTCCTCCCATCCACTACGGTTCACCGAGCTCGGAAAAACGAATGTGGGGTCGTTGCCAGAGTTGCATATTGTCAAGTGATTTATATTAATGAAATCAAATAGACACTCACCTCTGTCGTTGATTTTAGTGCTACTCCATATTGTATGCCTTAAGTTTGCATCAAAGCCAAGGATAAAGTCATCTTGAGCCTATATAGAGGCTAGAAACACCTTCACTTCGTCTGGCGGGGCTCGATTTTTTAGTATTCAATGCCTGTAAGATTTTTTTCGCGAATAATTTAAGATTTAGGATTTTCTGGTTAATTTGTAAGATCTATAAAAACCCATCAACACTTTAAGTAGGTTTCAAACAATTTCGAATTTTTTTCCTTACTTTGCGACCATTTATATAGGAAACAAAAAATCAAATTAGTAAAAGCACTTGATACAAACTCTGTAATTCACACCAATTTATGGAAAATGACGGATATATTTATAATAACATAAGAAGTCTTAAACATCTCATCAAATATTAGAAACTTGTACTCACAAAGTAATTCTAAATTAAACATCTACTTAGTGTTGCTAGATGTAGGGATTTATCGCCAGATAGTTTCATTTGGAAACAGATTTTCGTGGGAAGGGATTTGGGAATTTTCATAAAATATGAAAATTCTTTATTTCTCTTTTTATTCTGCTTTTAATTTTTAAAGAAAAAATGTTATTTTTTAAAGAAAAAGTTCGTTAATTTTAAAATTATTTAGATAAATCCAATGAATTTAATATTTTTGGTTAAATATTCTATTTATAAAAAATTGTTGCCAATTTTTTTTTTTTTTTTTTAAAGAAAATTTTCAATAAATTCTCCATTTATTTATTCACTAAGTGTCAAATTATTTTTTATTTAAATAAACTATTGAATTGATTTCTATATGTAAGAAATATTAAATTATTATTTGTTGTTCATATGCTGTTTACACCAAATGAAAGCCAGTAGTTTCTTGGCTTTATTCTTTTTTTTAAATAAAAACTACTTTTTGTATTGCCTGTTTTTATAACACGAGCGAAAAAACGACTCGTCTAACTTACATTTAAAATAAAAACAAAATTTCAAAGAAATAAAAACAAAACTTATAACATAAAGCTTTCATGGCTTTCGGTTTTCAATTTATAGAAAAAACTTCAACACATTTTCTTTTTATACGAAATTTTCGATAAATTTTCTTTTATGGAAAACTTTTTTTAAATTTTATTTTTATTGAAAATTTTTGATAAATTATTATTAGTATTACTCGTATTATTATTATTATTATTATTATTATTTTTATTGTTATTATTATTATTATTATTATTATTATTATTATTATTATTATTATTATTATTATTTTAGTTTTGACAACTGTTCTTATTATAGAAAATTTTTACTAAATGTCTATTTTTTGGAAGTTTTTTTCATGTGTTCTTTTTATTCAAAATTATTGATAAACTTTATTTTGTTTTATTGGGAATATTCGATAAATTTTCTTTTTATAGGAAATTTATTATTATTATTATTATTATTATTATTATTATTATTATTAATAATAATAATAATAATAATAATAATAATAATAATAATAATAATAATAATAATAATATTGTTTGTTCAATTTCTCTTTAGCTATTTATGGAAAATTTTTAATGCATTTTATATTTAAAAAAGATATTATTTTTTTATAGAAAAAAAGGTAGTAAGGATAAAATTGGGAATTTATATTTTAAAATGAGGAATTTTGATTTGGGAAAATGAGGCAAACTTTTACCGGTAACACTGCGTTCACTCTCTTTGAGCTGAGGAGGAAGTCTTCATCAATGTTTAGTACTGTTTTACATAATAAAGCGAAATAAAACCGATATTTGAAAAGGTTAGTTTGAATGGGCGGCTGTGAAAAAATAGAATAAAATAGATAGCTCACTTGGGTCCCATTGATCCCGTTGTGTTACCCTGATGCATCATGTGAATTTGTTTTCACCTGTCTGAACATAGGTTCTCATCGAACCAACCTGATGCAAGAAACATTAATTGCAGAGAGACCAGATAATCCATGCATATGTGGACTCTCAAATTCCATAGTCTTAATATTCTCAAGAGCAGGGCAGTGACAATTTTTATTTATTTTTTTTTTATTTATTTTATTTATAATAATAATAATAATATTATTATTAAGTCTATGAACGAAATCCGTACACAGAGAAAAACCAAATTGTTAACAATTTAAGAGTAAAATTAAATTACGTTTAATTAAATTTACATTGAGAAACATATCAATAACATTATTAAGTTCATTAAAGTTTAATAATAATCTACGGAAGGGATCAGCGTTAACATATCTTTGTCGAAAATATTTTATAAATAATGGCTGAACGCTGCATGAGGGATATTGAGGTACATCAAATTTTTTTTCACAAAAAATTCTGATTCGATGCTGCCAGATATAAGCTTGATAACGAAAATTATATTAAACATAGTCCTTAGAATTTTGAGACTTGCTAATTTCATTTGTAGTAATCTGGTCTTGTATGATGGCAGATTGTATATCGAATGCTGATAAGAATTTCTTAATATAAAAAGTACGAACTGTTTTTGTATAGATTCAATACGGTCAATATGAATGTTATAAATGGGTCCCAGGAAACAGAACAGTATTAAAGAATTGGTCTAACTAAAGAAGTATATAGCTGTCTTATTATACTAACATCATTAAATTACTTAGTCCATCGTTTAATAAACACAAGGACGCCACGAGCTTTATTTGCTTGTGTTTATTAAATATAAGCTTGGAATTGTATGTTACTCCAAGATCCAGGAATTAATTTACGGACTCCAATTCGTATTCCCCAAAAGAAAATCAAAGAAAATATTATACATTCTCTTCCTCCTCCTCCTCATTAAAGCAACTTCTGCAATAGTCGTTAAAAGGGAGTTCCAGTCTCCTAGCATGCGTATCAGTAATTCAGTGCTAGGTAATAAAGACTACATGTGTTCGTAGCTGAATCCCAGAAAGAAGCTCGACCGTTTTTGATCGTACTGGAGTCATATCTGTCTCGATCTATTTTTGTTGAGCTATTCTTAACAAGTACTGCAGTATCATAGATCTGTAAGATGACAGAGGTATACCAACTAGTTGGTTCATTTCTTCACTTCCGCAATAATATTTCCTAAGGTACTTGAGTTCAGTTCAATTCTAAGTTTGAATGTCTCGTCATTGCATTTAGAGATTTCTGGCCTAGATATCGATTAAACACCCAAAAGAGACTTAATCAGGGTTTGGTTATCGATACAAATTTGAATATACACTTCGAATACCCTTTAGTATATTAGCCAATTTGCAGCTTTCCTAATGGTCGTGATTTCCGCTTTAAGAGTATTGCAGTAATCCAGCAATTAAAAGAAAATGTATCTCCTATATGCAGGAATGAAGACATCTCCTCCAACCCCTTTAGGGGATTTGGTTCCACTCAATCCATCCGGCTTTTATAGTGGGATTGGTTGAAATTGAAACTGAGAAGAAATGGTTATTTGACAAGCATTTATATTTTTCTCAAAATCTTTTTAATTTTTTATTTGAAATGTTCATAAAGTTTTCGATTTCTGACAGAAAAAAATTATAAGCAAATAAAAAAGTTAATTAAAAAAATTAGTAATATAATTAAAATATAATATAAAAATAATAATTCAATAATAATTCAATTAAAAAAATTCTTTCGCATATGAAATAAAAATCAATAAAAGAGTTTGTTTGTATTTACCGACAATAAGGTTTTAAAAAACTGTGATTAATTTGAAACTTTGTTATTCAAAATTTTGAATTTGTATAGAAATACAATGATGAAGCAATTCGTTAAAACTTGAAGTAGATAAAACATATATTTTTATTTAAATTAAAAATATTTGTCAGTTAAAATAATTGCTAAACTTTTCTGCTTAATTTAATATTTTCCTTATTTTTAGAAAAACCTTAATAAAGTGTCCCATAAAATTTATATTTTTTTTATGCAACAACCTCATATCTACATAAATTTGCTAACCTTGCCACAACACCTGCCATGTCGGACATGTTGAAACAAGTAATAAAAAATATAAAACGTGAGAAAAGATTTCTCTTTTTTCTTGCTCTCATCAGAAAAACGAAAAAGTTTTAGCATAGTCAAAGTGCCAACTGTGTCTGACATTTGACAGTTACACTAAAGAAAACAAGCACTTAGACATATAAAATAAGTAAGAAAGATATATAGTAGGTCAAGCCTGACCGTACGATACCCTATTACATTGTATAGCTGCATCAAAAATCGGGGAGAAGTTTTATATTAGATCAGTGGCCAATTGTAGACCGATACTTTTACCAAGTGTAGAATAAAATATACATACAGAAATAACGATACAGAATGCTACGTTGATACTAATATTTATATAAATTTATGCACTTTAGGGTAAATCCCGAAAGTGGGCTTATATGATAAATGCTATATGTGAGGTATGATAAATTATGGACCGCTCCTCATAAAAAAACCAAACTATTTATAGAGAACTTATTTATGTCGATTATTAACTTGATATTAGCATTTGTGTGGGATTTATACAAGTTAAAGTAGTCTTCGAAAGAGGGGTTTATATGGATGCTATGGTCAATTATGAACCAATGAAATGAAACATGAAATTCGTCACAAAGAACGATACTTATACAAATTTCCCTTGCACCTAATTTCTTTAAGATATTGATGTGTTTAATATATTATGCTTTATATATTTAAACTCCTATTCCGGGAGAAAATATGTATGGGGGCTAGGTGAAATAATGGATCTAATATAACCAATTTCAATAGACATCCTTGTGCCAAAATAATTATTCGTGACAATTTTTAACAAGATATCTTTAAGATTGCGATCTGTAGTTTGTTCACAAGGTTTAAGTGGACAGACTGACAGACAGACATCTAGCCAGCTAAACGGACGTTAAATCGACTCAGAAAGTGATACTGAGTCCAACGGTATACTTTAGGGTGGATATCCGAAGATGTTCTCTGTGCGTTACAAACATCAGCACAAATGCATAATACTCCAAGCATCTATGGTGGTGTAGGGTGTAGAAATGAATAAGGTGTTAAATGAAGATGAAAAGGTACTTTAATATTCAGAAGAAGAATATACAGTTAGAGTCAAAATTTAACATACAGTAAGTATTTTTAAAAACTAAGCTTAATATTTTTACTGGAAAAAGAAATATGCGAATATATGTAACCAAATTTGAAATTAAGTTTAGAGTTTTTTCTTTTATATTAAAAAAAATTAATTCAAATTTTGTTGGACATTTCTTCAGCTTTTTTTACTGCACTGGTCTTCATTTCTTGTCTCACTATTTTATGCATCTCATGGTCTGTTAAAACTCGTGCTTGGCCGGTAAGTTTTGCAGTTCTTGCGTTTCCTCGAGAGTTTGCCTCTTCAATAACTTAGAATGGTTGACCGGCTTTTTCCACTATTATGACAATTTCTCCAAGAGATTTTCCTTCGTTTCTATCGAACACTAATCAAATCTCCTCAAGTGACAAACCTTTCCGACGTGCCATGATACCTCACAAATAACTCCTAAGCCCGTACTTACAAAATACAAACTACCTAAACTTAAAATTGCTTGAAACAAAAGAGTTCTTAATATTCGATCGAATCATAACAGTAGATTTCCTATTTTGTTAAACAAGAATCACAGCATCTATTATCTGAGGATCGTCCGTAATATGTTTGTATAAAAAATTTTTAAATTTATTGACTTCTGAGGAAGATATTACTATTTATAGAAATAATTGTTCACTGTACACTAAACTTTGACTCTAACTGTATATAGAAGCAAAAATAAATAGTGAAATAAATTTTTATTATAAAAAATAGTAAAAAGTTAAAATAAATAATTTCATAAATTTTAAATAAAAAGCATCAAAAAGTTACCTAGCTTTATAGATTTTTTTTCGCTTAGAGTAATAACAACAAAAATTCGTTCTAAACTAACACTAAAAAAATTAAATACCAACTTTAAAAACCAATTTTTTTTCTTTTGACCACTTTCGATTTCTATGCTTTTTTTAATTAAAAATTGTTCGTTAAAATTCTGCAAACTTAAGCTAAAATATTATATTTCTTTCCCCCACGATTTCCCTTTATATGCCATAAGCTAATGGTAAATAGTGAACCTTCACATTTTTTTTTTTTTTTTTTTTTAATTTTCACTACAACTCTAGCAGATAGTTGAACAAAAGGCAAAAATAAATTCCAGCAGCTTGTCATCCTTTTTTCGTTTAAATTGACACATTGATTTAGTGATTTTTAATTTTTTAGTTTTGGTTTTATTAATCTCTGCCATGTAAAACAAAATCAAATTACATTAGATTTGTAAAATTTGGATGAAATATATTTTACAAAATGCTTGTGTATTTTTGTTATTATTTTTTCTCACAACCATTTATTCTTTACGTTGTACTTGATTGTAATAATCATTTTTATATTTTTCATTTTTCCTCTTCCTTACCTTAACATATTTTAGCCTGTTTTTCATTACATTTTAGTTTCCGTTTCCTGCTAATGGCTGTTTTATGATTACTTTTGGTTTCTTGTTTAAAAGCAGTTAAAACTAAATTGAGTTTTAATTGCTTTATGTAACAACTGTATAAAAAGCGAAATGTCTGTAGCGTAGTAACTCCCATTTTGAAATAGGTAATAAATGCAGGAATATTATAAAATAAAGACAGGATGCCACTAAGCCAGAAAAATAATAGAATAAAAGAATTTGATATGAAGGAATATATTTTGAGTCTACTGAATGATTTCAAATAAGAGCGGTTTTTTAATTAATATATATATATATATATATATATATATATATATATATATATATATATACGAGACATACGTTTATCAATATCAAAGCTTTTGTTCAAAATATTTTTGTCTTTTTTTTAGCAGATGGTCATATAATTGCATATTTAACATTATTAACTTCACATTGGAAACTAATTCCCTTAGTTACAAAATTTCTAAAAAAAAATTAATAGTTAATGTTATCTGGCAATTGTAAAATTTTATCCAACTATATAAATGTACACATGTCCAAATTTATTTTGTATTTATTTTTGCCTTATTTATATTTATACTTATGTGTATTTTGAACTTTTAAAACGAAATGTTATTAACATAGGTATTATACCAGCCTAAATTAAATTGAGTTGAACCTAAAACGAAGCCCTTTGCTACAATGAGTTATTTGGGACAAAATCTTATAGCCCTTTAATTGAGTTTAGTTTTAGATATGAATTTGTGAAAAATCACTTTACTTTCTACCATTAAACAATGAGCATCTAATCTCAACCCAAATAAATATTGAATTTACTAATCTATTTGTTTGTTTTTTTTTTCTTGTGTACTTACCAGCAAACAATCATAATTGCTTGGAGTAATTATCATTGTTCAACAAATCTCCTCTAGATCAACATCCAAATATATTTATATTACATTGTAATATAAATATAAAGGAGAAATTTATAATAATTAAATTACGGTGCAACATTACCATTGTAAAATTACATAAAAGCTCTATTTCAACCTTACCATCGTCTATACCTTCTAGTTATTCAATACATATAACCATTTTTTGTGCGTTACAACTCAAGCTGCTGCAGCTTTGGAGCAGTTTTCTATGTAATTCAAATAAATAAATTTTTTTTCAGTCTCATGAGTTTTTCTTAAAAAAAAGAAAAACAAACTGAATTTCATGTATTATTCATCGATGGTCTTCATAAACGCCATTTCAACCGACGAACGGACGGTCAGACAGACATCGTCCTATTGACATAGTTTCTTATATGGAGCCAGAAAATATTTACTTTTTTGCTCTTCGACGAAAATTGTGGAAATTAAAAACGGAATTACAAACTTACATATGTTGTCCCATTACACCTGTGGTGTCGGATATAAAATGTTTAAAAAGCAATTTTTATGTGAAATTTTGAATTTTTGGCGGTTTATGATTTTTATTTTATTTAAATTTTTTTCTCTTGTGAAATTTGAATTTTTGATGAAATTTCGTATTTTTTGAGAAATATTTTGGCGAAATTTCTAATTTTCTTTTAAAAATTTAGAATTTTTGTTAAAATTTCAGATTTTTGATGAAATTTGGAATTTTTTTGCAAAACTTCGAATTTTGGTGAAATTTCCGATTTTTTTCATTTTGGATTTCTGGAGAAATTTTGTATTTTTGGACAAATTTTAAGCTTTGGAATTTGTGGTAAAATTTCAAATTTTTGATAAGATTTTGGATTTTTGGTAAAATTTAATTTAAATTTAAAAAAAAAATTACGAAATTTGTATTTTTACTGAAATTTATATTTTTTTGCAGAATTTTTATTTTTTTTTGGGAAAATTTCGGAATTTTAATAAATCCTTTTTTGCAACATTTTGGACTCTTGTTGAATTTTAGTATTTTTGGTGATATTTTGGATTTTGAAATTTTTATTAAACTGGTGAAACATTAATTATATTAAAAATAATTTCCACCAGCCAAAAATTTAATTTGAGGTAAAACATGCCACAAATTTTTTAAATATAAAGACAACACTATTAGAGAAGAACTTTTTTCAGAATAGTACAAAAAAAGAAGGCAAAGAGCAAAATAGTGTCATGAAAAAGAAAATGCTTTTAGGTAAGGTAAAAGAAATCCATGTATGATTTTGTTTTTCGGCCACAAGTTAAAATTGATTTCTTGGCTATAAGTTCATTTTTAATTATGTTGTAAAATATCCTAAGGGATGGTTTTTCCAGCAAAAAATCTTATGTTTTTTTTATTTTTGTTGTGTTGTTTTTGTTACTTTTTGTTTAGGAAATTTTTAGTAAATTTCTTATAAAGTTTTAGTTTTAATTATCTAGTAGGTAAAACTTCATTTCTCATAAATTTTTAGTTTTCATTTTTCAAATTTTCATTTCAAATATTAAAAAGCATTCTATTTATAAGTATGTATAGGAATGTACGTAGGTCTTTTTTTTGCCATTTATAATATATATTTTGAATATTTTATTTAAAGTATTATTAACTATATTACGTTAACTTAAAAAAAATACGTGTACTTTATGGTCAATTTTATACACAAAAATATTTTTAACTTTTAACAACTAAATAAATATTCGTATTTAATTTCAAACTTAAATTTTCCCAGAAATTTCCCAAAATTTTAATATTTTATATTTTTATTTATTTTAATAACTTTTTTGTAGTAAAAGCAATTAAATTTTAGTAAAAGCCTTCTATTTAAAAATACTTTAGGCTATAATTAAATATATTAATTTAAAGGAAATAATACAAAGTAATATAGTAAACTATTAATTTAAATTTAAAACGAAATTTTTCACATGTATAAGTTTATGTTATTTATGTTATATTTTTTCGAAAAAAAAATAAGTAAATAAACTTAAAATAATAACTAAACTAAATAAGTATTAATGTTTTATTTTACAAAAATTTAATTTTCCTAAAAATTTCCGAATAATTTTAATATATAATATATGTTTAGCCTAGGGAGCGTATGATTAATATTAATTTTTAATTATTACTAAATAAAATTTAATAACTTTTTCTTATAAAAATTTATTAAATTCAGGTAAATGCATTTTATTTAAAAATACTTCGGACTATAATATAACACATAAAATTCGAGGAAATATGATAAAGCAATAATGATAACTGTTAATTTAAATTAAAAATACAAATTTTAATACATATTATTTCATATATTGACTTTATTTTTTACCATTTTACTATACTATCTATTTGGTTTGAATTTTTTTCAATATAAAAGATATATCTAATATTGAAAAGCCGACCTATTTTCAATGCAGCTTATTGTCTTTTTAATTAAAAATCATTTTATAGATTTTTTCACAAACTATTCAATAAGATAATACAACCAATCAGTTAGATAGGCTTAATTTAAAATAAGTAATTGCATACGGATTAAAACATAATTTTCATTAGTAATTCTAGCTAAAATGTAACAGAATATAGATTTCATATCTTCAGATTTGCTGCAAAATTTTTGCATTTGTTGAAATCAATTTTTTATTTTTAAAATTTTTTCATTTGTTTTATATTTTTATTACAAATTTCTCTAAATTATTAGATGATTCACAAGATGTGTTATCATGTGATAATATTATAAAATTTCACAATGGTTTAAAACTGACTTAAAGTAATAGAACTTTTTATGTTTTGTATATTTTCCTATTGTATTTAATCAGCAGAGATGATTTTATAAAAACAAATAAAAACTTTTGTTTATTTACTTCAATCTGCCATCACAACATCCAAAATACACTTTTCGCACAAACTGGCTAATATTTTGGTTTTTTTCACTTATTTTTGGCTGACTTAATTTCTATAGTATATAAATTATGAGGTATAATATACTAAATTATATGAGATTTTTCAAAACAATCGTATTTTTTATGCTATTATTATAGGACATATGGTTTTATGACACTATGTGAATCATCTACATATGAAATGAAAATTTATTTGGAAATACATAAAAATGCAAATGAAACTATGTCATTTTAAATCTGGCATAGAAAGTTTTCTTTTATATAAAACATTTTTTTATTTCTTTATGTTCAGCTTTAGTTTTTAAGCATTTTTATAAACCGCCAACCACTAAACTCTATTATGGTTTGGTTAAAAGTACTGTAGTGAAAATAACTATGTAATATTTTATACAAATAATTTCTGAAAGTAAAATAATAAAATTAGCAACCATTTTGATAACAAAAAACTGTATTAAAATTTGATCGAATGTATGTATTTTATTTTCCAAAGTAGGAATTTTATTTTATCTTAATTATTAATGGTCATATCATAAAAATGTTCAGCTTTACATAGTGGCTATACCCTCAAATCGTTCAGTCAGAATGTCCATAATGGCGATCGCTGCACGCCGATATGCTGAGACCAAAAAAATAGATATAATCTTGTGTATCTCATGTACATATGTGTCCGCCACGGCGGCTTGTCGTTTTGGATAAATATATCCTTGATATATAGCTCATATGTGGTAGAGAAAATCCTGTCATGTTACACTCTAGGATAGCTTCGGTCCTAGAGAGCGTGACAGTTTGGCAGGTATATATAGGTGCACCATTGCTTGGATTTGTCTGGGGTCTATAATGGGAGAAAAGGACCTTCTGGGCCTGACCAGAGACTTAACACAATCTGGTACCGCGGGAGCCAGTAGCCCCTGGTGCGGCAACACTGATTTTTCGGTGTTGTCGCACTGGATTGGCTGTTGGAGAGGCACTTCGGGGAGTCACGTGGTGGTTGTTGGTATGGACCTAAACCGCAGGAAGGGGTTTATAGTCCCGATGTGGCGTTGCATAGCAACACAAGTTGCCAATAGTGCGGCAGGAGGTTAGATAGCTCCAACTCCTAACCAAGGGGGAGTGGACTTATCCAGACAATGAGTCTCTCAAGTTGCCACCTGTGTGTTCTTAACAGGCACATCGGGGCGTTGGTTGGCGCCTTGTACCTCACCCGGTGGTAAGATCACCGTGGGATTAGGCCGTCATGGCAGGTGCACACGTTAATCTTGACCACATCTGTACATATGTGTACAAGCCTTCACCAAAAGAACAACTCAAATTATTACACTCTCTCCTATTTTATTTCTGATGCCTATCAAACAACTCTATGAATTCAAAATAGTATCATTTTAGTAACTTATTTACAAAAACAAAATAGACAATTGTATATCATAACTATTTGTCATAAAAACATCGTCAAAGCGGAGGAGAATTATTACAGTTACTCTAAGTTTTATTCGCCCCTCTCCGCTTTAAGAATTTTAGGAGAACGAAAAAATAGTTGAACTGCTTAAAAAAAACAAGCGCTTTGTTTTTGAATTTTACCATTATTTTTATGTTGTTTATTTTATTTTTCACGAATTTGGATAAATTTTCACAGAAGTTTAAAAATTTTCAAAAACCAAAAAATATAAAAAAAATGACAAAACGGGAGAATAAGCGCAGAAAAATAACAAATTTACCAAATGGAAAAAAATCGCGAAAACGAAATCGGTAATTTAAAAAAATCATAAATTAAAAAACACTAAACTAAGAGAACGCTAAAATTAAAAAAATCGTCAAAACAAAAAAATCGTTAAAATTTAAAAAAAAAATTCCAAAACGAAAAAAATATCCAAACTAAAAAAATCGTCAAAACGACAAAAACTGACATATAAAAAAACTCAAAAATTGAAAAATTACCCAGAAAAAAATTGCAAAAGATAGCAAAATAAAAGAAAAACAAAAATAAAAGAAAAAACGCCAAATAAAAAAAAATCGTCAAAATGAAAAAAAAGCCAATTTTTCTGCTTAAAGGTTTTTAGAAGAACGAAAAAAATACTTTGGTTAGTTGAACAGGCGTTTAGTTTTTATATTTGATTGTTGCTTTTGTATTACTTATTTTATTTTTCATGATTTTTGACGAACTTTCACATTTTTTTGTAGAAGCAGCATCTATAAAATTTTCAAGTTGGAAAAAAATGTTTGAAAAAAAAATGGTTGGATGGTATTTATTTATTTTGCAAATTAAAACTGGTTCAGTATTTATTTAATTACAATATTTTAATATTTAAAAAATTTTTTTATTAAATTGCTAATAAGAAGTTTTTTTTTTTTTTTTTGGAAAAATATTTTATACCAAAAATAATTTTTATTTACAGAAAATTTTTTTATTTTAACACCCCACACTGAAAAAAAATGTCTAATAGGCTGGATAGATTCATACAGAGCTTCATATAGGTGCATCAGATGAGAATATAAATAAAAAAATTTAATAGCAGTTACAAATTTTCTATGTCAGAGTTACCCTAATTTGTGTACACCTAGCACCACTGTTGAGGGGTTTTTAGGGCCTCCATTTCAAACTTAAAATTGTACGCTCCTATGAAATTTTGTGAAAATCTAACTAGCCGATTAGAAGTTATAGATTTATCTCCAAAAAAAGTTTGATTCTGTCCCACTGTGTGCTATAGAGCAAACGGAGCTAACCACGTATAATTTATTGGCAAGTAATAGACTGCCTTAGGTTTTCTTGCATACTTCCACTAAGAACGACAATGTTTTCGGCCAAACCTGTCGGCTTATTTGACTTAAGGGTACTGGCTGACTAATTGCCAAACAAACAGTCTGCAATTTGGAAATCTAAATTTGAAGAGTATACTTTAAAGGTACAATTTTTTATAATTGAAAAGTACTGCTAGGTCATGCATCTTGCCAGGAAATTTCAGAACCAATGGCTGAATAAAAAATTCAACAAACTTCGTTTATACAATATGACTTTTAGAAAATTAAAGGTTTGGTTATACTGTTTTTTTTTTTAAGCAAATGTCTAATAGCGCAGCTTAAGGCTGAAATTAGCTTAATTACAGTTTTCTCTTTTGAAGGGGAATAACTGAAGTTCTCTTAATGAACATATTTGGTTAAGTAAACTAATTTGGTTTTCTTAAAGTTATAAACATATTTATGCAAAAAAGTATTTTTTGTTTTAAAAGTGGTAACAGTGAAGAAAAGGAATAAAAATATTAATTTTGCAGCCCAAAACTAGGTAACAATTTATGCTTTATTTTAAAGCCTAAACTGTAGAAATTAGAAATTATATTTTGTTCATCATTGTAACAAAAATAATTTAACTTAAGATCTTTTTTTTTCAATATTGTTTGGATTCACAAATTAATGTTGGTATCGATGGGACCATTCTAAAAACTAGCTTCATCGGTTTGACTCCCATTTATCTATTAACATACTATATATTTTATTATCAAATTCCCTTAATTATTAATGTCTACTAAATGAGTCAGAAAAAAATTATAGGAGGAGAAGATTATATCCTTCCCTTTGCTCTAAACCCTTCCCACCATGACCTCGTTGCACTTTATTTTTTTAGGACCCATAGCCAAAAAAGGAAAATTTCGATCTTAACTCCATATTTATAACATTTTATTACAGAATTCAAAAAAAAAAATCATCATGAAATATGATATAACAGAATGACTTATAAGAACCAGTTATTTCAATTAATATATGTATATATATATATATATATATAAATAAATAACTCCTCATTCTATTCAATAAAAATTTTAACAACTCAATAAAAAATTTTAACAGTTCCATAAATTTAAAAAATTTAGAAAATATTTTAACAATCTAGTAACATAATTAAAATTTTAGGAAATTTTAACGAAGCATGAACAAAACGTGTAAGAGTTTCGAGCAATTAACTTTTCTCTTTCAAAATTTGTAATAAAATTTTGCTAGATTCGAAATCATAAAAATACTGTAAAAAATTTTTAACTAGTTAAAAAAATGTTGGAAATGCAAGCAAAAAATAACTTATGTTTTGAACACACAAATAAAAAAAACAAGTTAATGTGCTATATTCGGTTGTGCCGAATCTTTTATACCCTTCAGAACCTTTCCGAAAAATAAAAAAAATTATGCCTTAAAGTATGCTTTCATATTTTCATATTTATAATTACAAAAATAATCTATATTTTTTTTGCAAACTGCTAAAATGTATCATAGCAAGCGTTGCTTTCTTAAAAAATACAGCACTGATAGCTTCTGATGATTAAATTTATAAGCATATGTTGGTATTTAGACACCATGGTTATACAAAAAACAACAACACTAAGTCATTGCAATGCTTCTATTTCCAACTAAAAAACGTTCGAACATACATACATACATTCATACATAAAAAATAATTGTGTGTATAAAATCAGAAACTATTGCTTGCTTATAAAAAAAAAAAAAACAATAGCACTAAAAGTCATTGCAATATATATTTGCGTGTGTATATTTTCAATATTTTTTTCAGATTTTTTTCTACTACTCGGCTATTTATGGACCGATATTTTTAAGTCAAAAAACGGAAATTTATGAAAACTATTTACAACAGTTTTGTACAAAAACCCATTCCGAGGTTTATATAGAAGCTTCGCAAAGTCCAAAAATGCATTTTGATCAATATCTCATTTACTAATGATCACATTTGCTTCATTTTGTTCACACAAATATACCAAACAAATATTCAGAATTTTCTGAATACATCTTTAAAGGCTCTTTCAGTATATCTTGGCCAATAATTGATTTTTATTTGTTGATTTTTGCTAGTATCATTTTGAGAAATATTGCCTATAATTTGACGTAAGAGACATATATATCCGATAACTGAGGCTTTCTTAAAACCGATTTCAGCAGACAGACGAACAGGCAGATATCAATATATCGACTTTCCTATCATTAAGGATCCAGAAAATGTATACCTTTTGGGGTCTTAGATGAATATTGTAGAAATTACAAACGTAATGACAAACATATATATACCCTTTACAACTGTGGTGAAGGGTAAAAAAAATTGTTTTAGAACGCAGACTGTACATTAGGGTGATCGATTATTGACTTTTTGGAGAAACCGGTTTTCGAATAATTGGTATTTTGAAAAAATCGGTTGCACTTTTTGAAATTCAGAAAAACCCGGTTAACAGGTTTTTTTAAGAAAAAACAAAAATAACTATTATACGTGTTTTACTTTTTTAAACCAAGAATTTATTGAACTTTCTTCTCAAGAATTACAATAAAATAATATTGTATAGGTACATAAAATTAGTTTCAAAATTGAAGAATTCATTTCAATAAAAAAAAAAACAAAAAATAAATAAATAAATAAAAGTATATAAATAGAATAATAAGCTAAATTGCTTATAGGATGTATTAAATACTGTTATTTAGGTATTTTGTTTAAAATGATCTCTTAAAAATAAAATGCAATTTAAATTTCTTGGAGAGTATTTGTTCCTTTCCTTAGTTCTTATCTTTCGCTTAAAGTAATTAAAGTATTATATAATGTCTGCGACCTCTCAGACTTTTTATTTCATTTATCTAAATATACAATATTAGTTAAAACACTTCCTAGGTTTGTTTTATTGCTTTTAGAATTATTTATATTTTTTATGTTATTATTTAAAATATCTTCCAAATTCTCAGAATCATTTAATGCTACATCGCCTTTTTCATCGGAATAACCATATAATTTACAGGCATATTCCTCGGTTTCGGTCATAGAAGAATATTTGAGAAAATGATCGCTTTTGGGTAGCTTTCGTGTATTTAAATATAGCAATAATATATTTAAAACTTTAACGCGACGTTCGTTAATCCGCTTTTTTAAATGTTAAAGTAAATCTTCTGCCAATGGGTTTTCAATTTTTTAAAGGCTTTTAAAGAGAAATATAAAAATGCCTTCTTATATAACTGTTTAACTGCACTTTCTAAAGGCTTCAGATTATTTAATTCTCTCAATATTTTAATTTCCTTTTCATTAAAAAGTAACTGTTCCAAGTCTAAAAGTTCATGATTTACATACTTATAAATTCTTAGTAATTGAGAAATCATATTCGCCATGGAATTTCAACGGTACTTCACATCGTGAATTAGTTTAAGTTCCCTCTTTTCCTTTTATGTAATGTAAGCCTGCTTTTTCTGTTTTTCAGACGATTTATTTACACAAGATCTAACAATTAATATTGTTTTAAATCAAAAATATTGTTTTCTTCGTCAGAATAACAAAAAATACTTGAAATTAAATAAATTGAAAACCCGATTTTTGAGTTAAAAACCCGGATTTTGAAAAAATCTTCGGCATTTAGCCTGGAAAAACCGGTTTTAAAACCAGTTGAAAACCCGCATCGATCACCCTACTGTACATTACAGGACTTGAAAATATAAATTATTATTGTTATAATTTTTAAGTAATATTAGAAGCAAGTGTTTATTGTTGGTGTTACTAGTACCGATAACGAATATTTTTAATGTTTTCAAAAACATAACTTTCTTTTTCTGAAAATTTTTGTTTAGACTCTACCTAATACATACATAAATCATTTATAATGTCAATAAGTTGCTAACAAAAAGGTAAAACTAACATGATATATTTGAGTTAGAGTAATCGAAAACAGTGATGAATGATGATGCATCTAAATATACACATTTGTTTTTAAGTTGGCATTTTGTAAAATGCTTTGAGTAAATTATTAAATTTTATTTTAAAGAATATATAGAATCAAGTGTTCAAACTTTTAACTAAATTTATTATATTGTCATCATTTGTAGTTCATAAAAGATATTTTTTTATTTAAATTTTAATTGTTTTAACAAAACAAGTTGAAACTTTTTTTAAAAATAAATATTTTGACATTTATTTACATGATAGCGTATAAAAAATTAAAAAAGAATATTCCTAGAAAACATATGTATATTTAAATTAATACAATACACCTGCTGATGTTGTGAATAAAGATAATGCTTTTTTAAAGTATTTTATAAATGGACAGAAATATAGATATAAATATACCAAAAGCTAGATCAGATAGTTGTACTTTATATCCAGGTTCCACTGTGGAGATGTACTTTCATATATTTATTTACATATATTTATTTTTTTTCATCATACATATGAACGTTTCTGTATTGTAACACTATCACAATATGGTGACATTGTGATTATTTTGTTACCCATTTTTATTAAATTTTTATTCAGTTTTTTATATGCATTGTAAATTCAAAAATTATCCTATAGTCATAGATACGAGGGCGGATCAATAACTCCGTGATTTTTGAATGAAACACAGTTTTTTTTGCAAAGCAAAAATTTATTTTTCAACATAATCTCCTTTTAACTCAATACACTTAGTCCAACTTTTCTCCAGTTTTTGTATCCCTTCCAAATAATAGCATTTTTCGATAGGCATTTGTTTGGTGAATAATTTTTATCGTTGGAGCTGAATCTCTTTCCACCGAGCCATTTCTTTAGTTTTGGAAATATGAAGTAGTCACTAGGGGCTAAATCCGGATTATATGGTGGATGAGGTACCAATGAGACTGCACACGTGTGCATCCGTGCATTATCTTAATGAAAAAGAACTTTTCTTTAGCCATATGGGGTCGTTTTCTTTTTAAATCCTCATTAAATCGGTCTAATAAGTTGGCATAATATTCGCCGTGTTTTGGTTTCCCTTTTGAAGGTAATCGATGTGGATTATACCGCATACATCCCAAAAAACTGTTGCCATCACCTTATTGGCCGACAAACTTACCTTGGCCTTCTTCGGAGCAGGTTCACCCGGAGAAACCCATTGTTTGGAATGCTACTTGTCCTCCTGAGTACAGTAATGGATCCATGTTTCATCCACAGTTACAAAATGCCGCAAAAACATCTCCAAAAAATCCTTTGAAGTTCTCACACGTTTACGTTTATGGTCAATTGAGAGCAAACGCGGCACCCATCTTGCAGACAACTTTCTTAAACCCAGCTGATTATTTGAAATCAAAACCACACTGCCATATTAAAATCCTATGGAATCAACAATCTCACGCACTTTTACTCTTCGGTCGGCCAACACCATATCGTGGATTTTTTCGACATTTTTGGGTGTACTGACCTCAATTGGCCGTCCAAAACATTCAGCGTCATTTATACTTGTGCGACCACAACGAAAGCCAGTAAACCACTTTTTAAGCATTGAAATCGATGGTGCAGAGTCCCCATAGTATTTGTCGAGCTTTCACTTGGTTTGATTGACGTTTTTTCACAAAAAATAATGTTTAATGAGCACTCGAAATTCACTTTTTACATTTTTAGAAAAATACAAGAGGTTGTATGTTTTGAAAAGTTGTTAAACGCAAAGTGAATGACGACACTTGGTTAAAATTTGATAGTAGTCTATTAATAGATGGTGCTTGATGGGAATAGTGTTGCATTTCATGTAACTGTGAGGGAAGTTCGATAAGTCACGGAAATATTGATCCGCCCTCGTATAACTACAAGCATCTATACAGCCTGAATGTTTTTATAAAGGACAAATAAAAACTAAAGTATTTTGCATGCAACTACCCATATAAATTTAAGGTATTTTTTTTTTTTTTTTTGCATGTTGGTACATTTCGTGACAAATAGTTAACAAGAAAACACATAAAGATAATAAAAAATATATATGTTTTTTTAATTAAATTTGCTCCTGTATGTACAAATGAATTACAGAAATACTATTAAAAATACATGTATAACAACCATGAACAAAATTTAAAATAAATAAACAAATATTTGGAAATATTTAATAATTTATATTTATATTAATTTAAACTTATGTTTTTCTATGGAAAAATTAATATTGATTGTGCATTCTTAAATAGGGAGATAATCAATAGAAACACAAAAAATCTTGTCAATCAGTCAAATTTTTCACTAAAAGTTTCATTAAAATATTTTATATAAATAAAACTAAATTGAGTATAGATCCTTGAACAAAAACACGAAATATTTAAATACTTTGATTAGAAATTATTTATTATTTTTTTATTTAAATAGAACTAAAAATCGGTAATATTTCATAAAAAAGAAAACCAATCAGATCGCCCTATATTGATAGTAACGTATACTAACCACACCATTTAGTTATAAAATAATGAACTTCATAACAATTAAATCGTTTACTGATGTGAATAATAAGTTATAAATGACCTGGATGAATTTATTGATTGCATACTTATTTTAGCAGTATTCAATCAATAAAAATATTAGGATCAGTAATAATATAATTTATAACTTCTTTTAAAACAGTTTCGAATTATAAAAATAAAAATATAAATTCGTCCAATGTGACGTATGATTGTTATTAATCAGTGCTTAATCTAATTAAAAAATTATTAAATACCAACTAAAGTGAGATATTTTGGTTCTGATAAAAATATTTTAAAGATAAGAATACAAGCCAGAAATTAATGGGTCGATTATATATGGCAACCGAAATTTAGTTGAGTTGTCTACTGACAAACTAAACAACAAGTAAGTTTATATTATGAATGGAAACTTTCCTTCAGTCATCACAACGTTATCGAAAATACTATTTTGATAGTTCAGCAAATAAAATAAAGGTAAATAAATAAAAAAACAAAAGGAAGTGTTATATTCGATTGGGCTGAATCTTTTATACCCTTCAAAAAAATCTATATCTCATAAATTTATAAACATGACATTGGAAGTTTGTAATATAAAGAGTCCCCGAAAACACCTAGGGCTATGACTTAGGAACATCGCTTAGACCATCTGTCTTGAAGAGCTGAATAAAGAAGAGATATGCAAAATTTTAAGTTCCTTTTCAGTTTTCTACCAGATTTTTTTTTTAAATACCTTAGAAGTAGATATATACTAGTATTTAAACTTATACAAATTTACTTATACTTTACATTGAATTAGTTGTTTTAAAATTTTCAGAATTTTTATGAATTTTAACTTTTCGTCTCGACGACATTAGCTGCACTTAATGACCTAAAACACAATTACAGTTAAGTAATATTATTTTAAGACAAATATCTCGCACACTCAGATTTACTTATTAAATTTATTTTATCACAAAACAAAAACAAAATTCAAATAGATTCTGCGAGAGTAAGAACCATGATTTCGAGATTTTTAATCTAGAACACTTCCTCTACATTATCTATACCTACAGAAATTTCATTCCAAAACAACTACATATACTCCTCATGTTGAATAAATTGTTTGTATGGGTTCGAATTCTGGCGAATAGAAATGTAATTTTTATTTAATAAATTTCAAAGAAACATTTTAAATTAATTAAAAATATATTTGACAGTTCTTTAGTCTGACATTTAATTTTTTTTTTTTTTTATTCAAAGCTAGAAGTTATAAATTGTTTGTAGGGGTTCGAAGTCTTATGAATATAAATGTAATTTTTATTTCACAAATTTCAAAGAAACATTTGAAATTAATTAAAAATATATTTGACAGTTCTTTAGTCAGACATTTTGAAATTTTTTTTGTTGAAAAATTAATTTGTTTGTACATAAATTAAAGTAAAACTATTTGTTGAATTCAAAATTTCAAAATGCCAAGTGGCCTAAGGGTAAGAATTTAAAGCTAGAAGTTTTAAATTGTTTGTAGGGATTCGAAGTCTTGTGAATAGAAATGTAATTTTTATTTAATAAATTTGAAAGACGTATTTTTAATTAAATAAAAATATATTTGACAGTTCCTTAGTCTGACACTTCAAAATTAATTTTTTTTTTTTTTTTTTTTTTTGAAAATTTGACTATAGATTATAAAACAATTAGGAAGTGAAGTTTTTCAGTCACACACCAAAACGGTATACCAATATACGGTGTATATGTTGAAATTAACTATCTTTATTGCTTATGTAAAAAGCTTAAAATATAACTCAAATCTCAATAGTACATTTTTATGAAAAACACATCAAAACGTGCCTAAAAATTCTTGTCAAATTAATTTTTTAATGAAATTTTTCTTTACTTTTTTAGGAAAAACAGAAGTTTATAAGGAGTCCCGGGGAATTGATTTTATGTGTAAAAATTTTTAGTCTAGAACACTTCTACCAGATTATTCAAGCTCACAACTTGTCAATAGAAAAACATTTATATATTATAGTATGTGAAATATCAAATATTATTAAATTCGGGCAAAGAAAAAAATTTTTGAGGCTATTCTAGAAAATAGTTTATGTCGCCCCGGTTTTCGGTGAATTTCAATACAAAAATTTTCGAGGCTATATGCCACATATATGTTGAAAGAGAAATGTATTTATTGGACTTTGGGCTTTAAAAAATCAATTTCAACATAACGACAGACAGACATCCAGATAGACAAACTGACAAACATATATTCTGAAAAGTTATTTTTAATTATAATCACAAATATTTTCCAGTTAGAGATCCCGGTTTTATATATTTAAGACTTTTGTATAAAACGACAAACTTATATATAACCCTCATTTTATGTGAAAGCGAATTTGATTGTCTTACACTCAAAGCTATTTAAACGGTTTCTTGATAATTTGAACAGGTTTTAACAATTCATCAGTGACGTCAATTTGATTTACTTAAGACTGAATCTGCCTTTATATGTTCATTTAGCCTACAAATTTTCGTTTTAACTTCTAGATTTTTTTCGAATTTTTTGATTTCTTAAATTACTTTAAAAAGGCTAAAATTCTAGTACTTCAACAAAGAGAATATAATTTGTACTGCAACATCCATTTAAGCCTTTTTTGTGTATTAATTCGTACAAAATTAAATCTACATTATTTACATTCAACTAAAATTTTCGCCTACTTCGAACTCCAAATCAAACATAACTTAACTAATTAATTATTGTCTCTAATTATTTTTTAATAAATTTCATTAAACACTGAAAGCTATATTTTTTTATTTTTTTATTAAAAAAAAAATCTTATAAAAACGAAAAATCATCCAAAACTCCAGCAATGATTTATCAAAAAGAAATTGTATTTTAAAAACTGCAAAGAATCACGTCAAAACATTGGGTAATTTTTTATATGAAATATGTATAACAGAAATTTATATGGAAATCTTTAAAAAAAATATGAAAAACTAATACAACAAAAAATAAAAAACTTTATAAAATATATTAGCTTTTATTTAGACTAATGTAGAAACGAAACCTCTTTATTGCTTAAAACTATTATCAAAAGTAAT
Organism: Protocalliphora azurea; assembly: GCA_932274085.1. NCBI lineage: Eukaryota > Metazoa > Arthropoda > Insecta > Diptera > Calliphoridae > Protocalliphora > Protocalliphora azurea. Next base: position 4,550,641 of record OW026523.1, read on the forward strand.
AAATGTTTAAAAAGTATTTTCATTATAAAATATGTGTGTAATTAAAAAAAATACCTTTGGAATTTGTAGGCCTTATATAATTAAAAAAAGTATATACATGTTTCTACATATGTAAATAATTCTTGTTCTCTTTAATGAGTTATAAGAGGAAAAAAAACATTTTGTTGAAAAGCTGAAAAGGAGCTTACAATAGATTTTCCCTTCAAGTTTTGTTATTCCTGGTATTTTAAGGGGAAGGAATCCTAGAATTTTGCTTATTATTTATACTTTTTCAGTCAATTCTGTGTAATATTTAAAAGCTTTGGAAATGTGAATTTTTGAAAATTTTTTCTTTTATTTAATTGCAGTTTAATCTTCGATCATTTTGTAATTCGCTAGTTTGCAAGAATGGAGCTTAAACTCTAAATTGCTCTTAAAAGTTTTAAAATCTCTTATGCCATTAGGCTTACTTTCGCAAAAGTGACATCTAAAATTTTTTGTGATGCCATAAAAAATCTTAGAGCTATTTTAATTTTTGAAAACATTTATCAAGATTTTCAGTGATTTTTTTTCATTTGAGCTTATTTTTAAAATTAGGAGTAGATTTTAAAATATTTGCTTTAGTTTGTTTAGGTTACTTTAATTAATAAAATTTCAATTTTATTTTTTATGGTTGTTTTTATTTATTCTTCTAATAAGGTTTTCGTCTTTATTTTACTTTACTTTATTTTATCTTATTATTTGAATGTGTATTTGTATAACACACATTTATAGAATTTTAAATAATAAGACAACCGCATTTTAAAAAGTTTAAAAAAGAACTAGAATTTTATTTACACAGAGAAAAAATTCATATATTTGAAAATTTTTTCATAAATATTTTGAATCGAGCATGACCTTTTTGGAAATTTTTTTCATAAAAAATAAAATTTTGTTCATAGATATTATTAAATTGTTCATAATGAAAATTTTATTAATTTTGCAAAAATTTTGTTAAATCTTTGGTTAAGTTTTATTAGATTTGATTGCAAGTGAAAATAGTTATACATGAAAATAATAACAACAAACGCTGTAAAATGGCAAAATTTCAAGGAAAATCTGTAAAAAAAATAATATTTAGAAATTTGCATAATTTCGCTAGCATTCTGTAGCACATCATTTTGATAAAAAGCGCTTCTCTTCTGTTCCCATAATGTTTAGCTACATTAAATCATTAAAAACATAAAATTTTCCGAAGAAAATTTCAAACATTTTTTTACAAATTGAAAATATAAATGAAAATGTAAACAATTTATTTTAAGTTTTTCTGACACTTCTCTCTCTGATTCATCTTTGTGAAAGAAGGGTACTTGTCTGGAATTGTTGCTGGCTGATTTAGGTTGGAACGTATCCATTGCTTGGTGTAAACTTGAAAGAAACTCAGATACATTTTCTTATCTTTCAGATTTCTTAAGACAAAATCGCCTGATATACGGAGTGTTTCTCCATAGACAATTTCTGTCGGTTATGCGTTAATTTCTTCTTTGGAAACAGTTCGTAGGCAAAGAGGAACTATTGGTAGTATTTTGGTCCAATGTTGATTTGGTTATACAATAAGAGACGCTTTTAACCAACCCTTTGAAAAAAAAGGAAAGAAGTGATTTGTTTCAATTGAGCACCAATAAGTTTCGCTACATTCCTTAACAGTTTTGAATGAACCTGTCTGCCTCTGTGAGTGAGTGCATTTTGTGGATATCCAAAATGACATATCCAGATTTCGAAAAATGCTCTTATAACTCCTTCTGCTATAATTTTTTCTAGAGGCACAACTTCTACCCACCTTGTGAAGCGGTCTGTTATTGCAAGCAAATATCAGGAACCTTCCGATGGTGGAAGTGGGTTCACGATATCTAGATGAATGCTTGAAAAAGGATGTGTATCAGCAGAAAAATTAGCAGTTGTAGTTCTATTATTAAAAATACGTTTTTTTATTACTTAAACCTCTATATAAAGTGGTAAATTGGTATACTTATAGAGGTTTAAATAATAAAACAACCATATTTTACAAAGTTTAAAAGAAAAACTAAAATTTTAGTTTTTTGAAATTTATTTAAATTATTAAAATATAAAAAATGTTATATTGATTAAATAATATATATATTTTTTAAATATTAAACAAGTATATATTGCACATTAAAATGCCAATATAAATGTGAAAAAAGTATATATATATTTGTATAATTTGTAAATTTTTTGCAACTACGTGTGCATATGAAGTGTGGTGAATGTAGTGTTTACACCAATACATATAAATAAAATTTTAGTAATATGTTCTTAGCGTTATGGACTTTTGATAGTGAAGTGAAAGCGTCTCTTTACTAGTTCTCTATACTATGGTTTATACCAGACATAATTAGATAACGTTGAAATTAAATTAAAATTATTAATTAAATTAATTAAAAAATTAAATTAAAAAAATTGTATTAAAAAATTTTTTTTTTTTAAATTACCGATTGGTATATTTTTTAATAAATTTTTTAAGGATTTTTTTTTTCATTTTTTAATTTCAGAAAATTGCTAGTCAAATACATAAAATAAAAATAAAACAAACAAAACTAAATTAAGTGAAAAGAAAATAAAATAATGAAAACCCATTATTTGGAATTATATCAGAAACAGCCATAAAAATATTAAAAACAAAAAAATTATTAATTAAAGTATTAAATAAATTTAGGCAAATATTATCAAAAATTTTCAAAAATTAAAATAGTTTCATGATAAAAACTTTTACTTGTAACTATAGGGAAAGTAATTTTTAGGAACAAGCTACCATAGAATACAACTACAAGTTTATGTGAGAGGTACTTCGAAGTAAATTATGCAAAAATTACTCATTTTTTTAAATATATACGCCTACATGTATTTTGTTGTTACATGAAATGAATCAGGTTTCTTTCTCTCACATAAATATCTGCTTCTTAATCTATGCATGCTATAGTTAAAGCTCCATTACAAATTAGCAAATTATAAAATAATTAAAAATAAGCCTACACTTTAAAAAAAGGAAAAATTAAAAAAATCATATCCTTAAAGCCACTAAATGTTTTGCAGAATTGGCTGAATAAGAATAATTAATAAACCAAAGCCTAGGGTTCCTACCCCTTAACAACCAAGAGAACACTTTGAGGGAAAATCTATTATTATTTCCTATGGCCCTTCAATAAATTTTTTTGTTTTTCCTTTATATCTTATTAAAGAAAATAAAGAATATTTATAGATAAAAATGTATGTAGCTACATATGTAGAAACAACTGTTTGCTTTTTGTTTATATAAGACGTACGTTTTTTTTTTTAACACACATATTTCTATTAGAAAACTTTTTAAATATTTATTACTTTTGATAATAGTTTTAAGCAATAGAGAGGATCTGTTTGTATGAGTTTTTGATATTTAACATTTATTATAACATATTTCATTGTAACGTGTATAAAATATGAAAAAGAGCTGAATAATAATGAAGGCTACTAACAGCAACAGATTTTTTTAATAAAAATATAAAATAAAGAAAGAGTTAAAGAAATAAATTTCATTTAATATTCTTTACTAATATTTTTCTTAAAGTTACATTTTATTTTATGAATATTTCTTGTTTTGTAACGGTAGCGTATGATTAATATTAATTATCCATTACGCTCACTAATTCTTATAGCTTTTTATATAGCAAAGTTAGTTTTATAATTCATAATTATTTTGGGGAAACATTGGCTAATAATATTTATAACGTAGTCAGAATAACCAGAAAAGGTTAGAAGTCAATTTAAAACCCATAAAACGTTTTTTAAACGAAAATTAAAAATTTCGCTTTAATTTTACAAAAAAGCTTTCCGTTGATGATAGTTTTGTAAACTTATAAATGTTTTGTTTTTATAATTGTTTGAAATTTCTTTTTGTTATTTCTCTTCATTACAAAATATTTAAAAATTTTTAAATGTATGAGTTTTAAAAAGCTTGCAAAACAAATTATTAAATATTTCTTCTAGTATGGAAAAAACAAAGTTTCCAACAAAAATAAAATTTTAAATTTCTTTTGTGGTTAGACTGAATTTTTTAATTATTTAAGTGGTTGTCATTTTGGAAGTTATTAAAAATCAGATTAATAAAAATCAGAAGAAATTATGATAAGATATAAAAGTTATTCCATACAAAAAATAATAAAAAACAAAATATATTTGGACAACTTGAGCACAATATTTTAATTCAAGTTTTATTATACATTCTGTGCATTGTAGCTACATTAAATAAAAACTACAACAAAAGTTTAATGCACTTTTCTATGCTGCAAGAATACAGTTGGTAGATTTATGTTGTAATTCTTAAGAAAAAAGAGCAAAATGCAATTTATATCATAATTTTTTTTTTTATTTCAATGTTTAATTTAAATACTTTAAGCTTGAAGCATACAAAACGAATGAATCATTTCAAGTCACACAAAAGTTTTACATGTGGCGGTGTACAAAGCAAACTGATATTTACACACACACATGTGTAATAGATTATGGTGGCAATATAATACAGGTGGTTTTCTTAAATATATAATTTGACATTTACTGACAACTAGATAAAACCAGCTGTGGTCAAAGACGCACATCTGTAGTTTGTGGATTGAAATATAAATAAAACGTCAAAATAATATATATATATATATATATATATATATATATATATATATACATATATATATATATATATATATATATATATATATATATATATATACATATATATATATATATATATATATATATATATATGTATATATATATATTAATTATTAATAATAATTATTAATTATTATATATATATATTAAATTATTACAAATAATTATAAAAAGAAAACTTTTTAGTATTCTAAAAGAAAATTGTTTATTTATTAAAATAAAAAAAATACAAAAAAATTTATAAATATTGATATTTCATGAGATTACAGACTATATATAGAAATTTGTAAAAATTAGTTTTAAGTTCCAAAGCCTTCTTAATTTTATGCATTTTTTTTGATCTTTCTAACGCCTTCTGTTTGTAAGATATTCTTGATTTTATAAAATTCATTGAATTAATAATAATCATACGCTCTAGGGTACAAAATTATTTAAACTTCAAAATAACTTTAAATGAATTTTAATCAGACAATATATATATATATATATATATATATATATATATATATATATATATATATATATATATATATATATATATATATATATATATGTATATATATATATATTTCATTACTAACTTAAATCATTATTTTTTATTTTATTTTTTATTTTTCCACTAAATTATTAGCAACAATAGCTACTTAAAACTTTTCATGGTCAAGACATTTACACACTAAATAAAATCTTTTGAGCCATAGACAATATTTATGTCTTATAAAATTTTTATTCTTTTTATATTATATTTGTATAGAATACTGTTAGAGCTTATCTCATATAATTGTTAAAACATGTTATGGTTTGTCATAAAAAAATAACTTAGAACATAAAAAAACTACTAAAAATAAGTGTTTTGTGAAAGTATTTATGAAAGTGATTGAGTGTGACTAAAACGAAGGTCATTTAATGTTAACTATTGTTATGACTTTATAAAAAAATATATATTTTCTATAAAAGATTTTTTTTTTATCTGGAACAAAATATATTTTCTTAAAGCTTTCATGTAGACACTTAAGGGAAAAATAACAAAAAAAATCTTTAAAAGTGCAATAAAAAAAATTCTTAAAAAACAAACTTCAATTGAAACATAAAAAGTATGCTTTTAGATATTTTAAAATAAATAAAAAAAGATCATTTAATTCAAAAAATCTTTAAATAAAAATTTTTAAAATTTACTACAATAATACTTTATTTAAGAGAAATTTAAGCAAAACTATATTACTTTATAAAATCTTGAAAAAAACTCTTAAAATTGTAATAAAATGACACTTTTTATTATCACTCGAAAAACAATCTAATGTGGGTAGTAGACCTTCTTGAGGATATCACAAAACAATTTTAGAATATTTCGAAACCTCCTATAAATTTCGAGATATTGCAAAAAAGATGGTATTTCCTGCACTTTATATCTCACAGCTTCATAAATTTTAGGTTAATTTAAGAGTTTTAAATTGAAAGACATAACTTTTTAACTACATTACCATTTTTTTATATACACTCAAATAATGAGTGATGCATAATAATTAAATTTATTTTACTTCTCTTTTTCGAAATTTTGATTTTGATGTAAATTTTTCAGATTATTTTCTTTCTAAAAGATTAAACATATTTATTCATAAAATTTGAAGTTTGTTTAAAATAAAATAAGATATCCCTATATAAAATCGCTTAAAAATGCAAAAAGTTCTCAAACATTTTTTGAACTTTATTAAAAAGTTCTGCATATATTTTAAGACAAAATATTTTTTAAATTTTTTACTTTGCTTTTTACTTTTTGAGCATAAAATTAGAAATATATGGAGAATTTTAGTAAATTGTTATAGATAAAATCGAATAAGTTCTACAGTTTTTGTTCTATTTAAAAATATTTAAATTGGTTATGTTCGCAACAATATTGACCTTAAAAGTTATTGTAATTTTGGAATTAAATTAAATTTTTATTTGACTTTGCTTCAATCACCAAAATGATTAATTAATTAATTAATTTTTTTAATTGATACAATAAGAAATATAATTGAAATTTCATTTAAAATCAACTAGAATATTTATTGATCTGATTACAAGATTAAATAAATTTGTACGTTTGAACAGAAATGCTTCTCTTGATAATAATAGATGAATTTTATCAGAATTATTTATTGCTTCTTACAAATGTTAAAATAAAAACTATTTTACAATTAAAATGTATGTTCGTGCTCATACTTGATTTCCGGGAAAACTTATAATAATTTGTTATAATCTCGGTAGGGATTATAAATATCATTGAGGTAGACTTTACAACCTAGTGGATGACATACCAATAAAAGCATTTAATAGCATGTGATAGCCTGTCTGAAGAAATAGTAAAAGTGATCAATATGAACTTATTCTTTATATATAAATTTTCATATAAAAAGCAGCATGTTGATGCAAACCTGGACCTTGACGGAAACGTCTTAGTACAACAATAATAATCTTGTAAAAATTTTAAATCTTATACATATCCAACAATTCCTAATTCACAGTGTCCTTAAATCAATACCCGGCGCTAGTTTTTCTTTATATAGCTCACAAATGGTCTAAGCTGTTGAAATCGAAGATTTTTTATAAAATTATATTTATTTTGTTTCAAAATGTTTTTATTTTTTATTTTGTTAAAGAGCTGACGACTTCTGTCAAATAAAATTAAAAAAAGTTAAATAAATTTAATTGATTAATTAAATCTATTATATTAATAAATAACTTTTATTAAATTTAACATGAACTAACAAATTAATGTTGAATACAAAAACATCGGTCTACTTTTTAATACAAAAGCTTGAGTCAAATGTTCAATGCAGCCGCTTTACCGCTTCAATACAAAGACTTCAGACTACTGGTACTACGATCGATTGTTTAACATAAAAAGAGATGACTTTTCCAATCACAAACATTTGATTGTTCAATAGACAATCCCAAGCCCTCTGTTTAATATAGAGACTTCTATTGTCTGTTAGATACAGACGTTACTGCTGACTGCTTAATACAGAAACATTACAGAAAATTCGGAAGACTATAAAATACGGCAACTTCAGACGACTGTTAAATAAAGAGACTTGCAGAATTTCTAACCCAGGTATTTCGGTCAATTCAAACATTTTCAATTCAGAGACTGCGGTCGACAGCAAAAGCTTCACCGACTGTTTCATAGAAATACCATAGTACAAGATCCGAACATCGAAGAAGCTACATAATTAACTGCTGTTCGTAATAAGAAATTTCCACTACCATAAGGAATATTGAACTCTAAACTAAAGATGGTCTACCTGGACGAGAATAAATAGAATCAGCTTATGAACAAACCGCGCTACAGACAAAAGACGTGTTCGAAAAGAATCAAAATTTATCGTATGACTAAACATTTCAATATCGATATCATTTGGAATCTATAATAAAATGATTAAGTGGCACTTTAAGGCGGATGATTTCGTTTATTTTATATAATTTGGGAAACACGATAAACTAGTTCTGACTATTAACACAATACTCCGATTATAGTGGAATATTAGACTGCACCAAAATATACCGACCTTTTAATTTTGACCGTAACACTTCCTAGAATCGTTCATTAAGTTGTAGTAATATATTGTGTGAAATACTAGTGCAGTCGGATATGGCTAATTCTTTCCACATTGAACCTGATGGGAAAATATAGCATTTTTAGAGTTTTTAGGAGAATTTAGCTATTAAATACTTTGCTTTGTAAAAATTGTCAAAAACTGTAATCTAAACATAATTGTCTATCAAACAAGATATAAAAGAAAAAAATCGATAAAAAAATGTTTAAGTTATTACAAATTCCCCAGACCATTAACGTGTTGTAGAGCACTTGTGTAACAAATTTTTAATTTTATTAGGAAATGTTTAATTGAAATTAAATTTTAATTAATTATTTAATTAATTTAACCAATTTTAATTGAAATTAATTTTTAATTAAATCTGAATCATAATTACTGAAAATTATATATGTTTCTCCAGAATAATTCAAATACTTTTTCATACTTGGTTAAAAGATGTTGAATTTTTGAAGACTGTTTCAAATTTCCAATTTCAAACTTTAAAAAATTTTGTTAAACAAACTTTTCAAAAGTAGGAATAAAACTATGCAGGCTTATAGATAATACTATACTAAATAAAATTAAAAAATAACTAGGTCGATACCTGTTATGACTAAGCCGTACCTGCGATTTGAATTTTGCGGATTTCGGCGTTTTTTTTTAGTTATAAAGTCATTTTTTAACTTCTTATTAATTATTTTCTGAAGTCTTTTTGTAGTATTTTATTTTATTATATATTATTTTGTGATCAATGAATACTGCCTCAATGATTCCAACGCAAGATTAAAATATATCATCAAATTAGTTAATTCATTAAAGGGTTTTTCAAAGTTAGTTCGAATTTTGATTTTATGGACCTTCAAAACTCCGACATTTTGCAGCGCTTTTCATAATATATGTAAACAAAAAAACATTAAAATCAGTAAATTTCAATGTATTTATACACAGAAAACGTATGGTCTATTAAACTATTAATCAGATATAAATCCTAATTATATAATAATAGGATTTATATCTGATTATAATTAAATCTAATTATTTTTCTTATTGTATCAATTAATAAATTAATGGAATATAAATTAAAGTAATTGATAATTTTAATAATTGAACACACAGTTTTTTAACAGGTTGAATTTCATTTGATAGAATAATGTAATATAAATTATTCATAATTGAAATTTGATTTTGGAATTTATATGAAAAATTTTAATTAAGTTTGTTAGAGTACTGTGATTTTGAGTAATTTATTTAATTATAAAATTATTTGAAATCATTTTAAAATTCTGATTAATTGAATTTTTTCCCAAAGCTTTTTTTTTCCTGTGTAGATATCTATTATTTTATATAGAGAGAGAAGAGAAGCTTTATCTCTTTCATATGTCTTATGTAAGATTTTTAGAATATGCCACGCCTCTTTTGGTCCACTTCTATTATACTGTGATATTCCTTTCGTACTGTTATCAAAATATTTATGAAATTCAATTTTTCTTACTACGAAGCAAAGCAGCAAAATGCTGGAGTAACATCCAGTCAGTACTTCCTTCATGAATATACGTATGTGCCATGTTTCACTTTAATCACTCCAGTAGTTTAGATATAAGGTCCAAGTTAATAATATTATGACAAAAAATGGGCGTAAAGAGGAGTGGCATCCAGCAAAAATCTGGTATAAGAATATAAGTAGTCAATAAAACAAGAATACATAAAAAGATTTGAATTAAATAATTTAAATGATTTTTATTTCACTTCATATTGAAAAAAAGAGCTCCGAAATATTCGAACTATCTTTGAAAACCCCTTTTAGGGTTATGTACGGTTCCGTTCTGCATGTAAATTATTGAGGAATTTTTTGCTTGTTTTTTGTTACACTGTGTAATTAGTAGTTTATTATAAAATAAATTATAATGAAAATTTTCCTTCAATTAAAACGTTCAATTAAATTAATTTTCATTTTAATTAAACCCCTTTTTAATATAATAGTAAACGAATTAGCGTAATTATATTACTGGACTGAAAATAAACAACCAAATATTTCATGAGAAGCAGCAGCAGCTGCAAATTATTTGAAAATTTTCTCTTTTAAATAGTTATTTCAGCACAAGTGCAATGAAATAAAATTACGTAAATTTAAGCCATAATTTTACAAATAAAATAAATGTTCTCTGCTACAATTATATACTTTAATGACATTAAGCTTATGAAGATTTCTCAATACAAAGAGAGCGGGAAATAAGAAAGTACATTGCAGTCATTGCTTTTGCTTATTTAAATACTTACAGTCTGGCATTAAGTTGATGGTAAGAATATTCAAATTGATAAAAAACAATGAAGAGAAGATAACATAGTGAAAATAGTGGATGAAAATAAAGCATGATAGTTTTAGTAAAGTTAAAATAATCGGAAATATTTAAGGCGGAATCTGTGGTTTGAGATTAATTTGAGTAAAAGTATTATGGTTTTCAATAATTCCAGAGCAAAAAAAATTGTTGTCTTCCTAGGAAAAAAAATAGATAAATAAATAAATAATTAAATAAATAAACAAAAAATTAGTTTAAATCACACCAAATTATCGGTTTTAATTCAGCTTTTTTTAAAATAAATCAATTGGGTTAATTTTTTATTAAAGCTCAAGTATTGCAATATAAATCTAGTTTTCATTTTAGCGTCATAATTTTAAAGTTCGTTTAACAGTTTCTGCATTTAGAGATAAATTTGAAAAAAATGTATTGAATTAATATTAATCATACGCCCTAGAACACTTAATTTATAAATACTTTTCTTAAAAGTATCTTGTAAAAATGTTAATTAGTAAAGCTAATGTCAATCAAATGCCTTAGAATATATAGGAATAAATAACTACTTGTATTGAAAGATAGTTTTCTGCATCTCTGCTCATAAAAATCCGATTTTTATTACTTTTTTTAATGAAAAATTTTAGCAGTTTTATGATATGTCATGCAATATATTCCTAACTTTTTATATGAAAAAATATAAACATGTTATTGAATAATAAAACAAATAGAAACATGTGACATAAAAATACCACCATAATTTTTTTATTAAATAAAAATACCCATAAATTCGTACAAGATGACGCTCATAAAAGTTTAAATAAATATTTTTATATTGAACTTATTTATGGCACTTTGTTTAATGATGCATTTTTTAACCGAGAAATAAAATAGTTTTTTGTTTAAATTTATTTTATTTATATTTTTTTTCAAACAACATAAAAGATATAAAATATATTAAATTATAATTTAGTGAATTAAATTTAATATTTGTTATCTGTTTAAATAAAAAACAAATACATTTTTTTTTGTTATTTCAATTGATATTTTACAGGAAAATTTAGCTATCAAAAATTTTATTTAAAAATACTTTAAATATATTCATTATTTTTATTTATTTATTTACTTTTTCTTTTGCTCTTTATCAATTTCAATTATTAATAATTAGAATTGCTAGAAATTTATTTAAAAAAAAAATATTTTTTCTTCAGCACCGTCTAACGTATGATTAATAATAATTATTAAAAATATTTTTTGATTTGAAAACCTGATGTTAACAAATGAATTTTATATTTAACAAAATAACATACACTGCATTTTAGGCTTTACTAGGAATATACACATACGTAATTTTGCTACTATATAACCCAGAAAATTCCAAAATCGCTAATCATTATTTTTTTAGTTTAAAACTTCAAAAGTTTGCTCCAAAATAGAGGCTTTCAAAATTGCGCTTCAAAATTGCATTTATTTTTGCTTATAAATAGCTTCAAAATTACTACATTTTTCTTTTCATAAATCATTTGTTACAAATATTTTCTTATTAGGAACATCATAGCGTATACTTGATATTAATTACTGCTTTTAATGCAAATTTGCTTATAACATTCTACTCTTTTATGCGAACTTTATATCTAATTTATTAAACGGAAGCTATTACTCTAAACTTTTCATTTAATTGATAAAATTTTATGATGTACAAACAAAGTTTTCCAAGAATTTGTTTTATTAGTGTGGTTTTTATGTATTTTATTATGTATAATTTATTATATGTTATTTAGTATTTTTTTACATTTATCAAACTAATATATAAATTAATTCATAAATATTCAATTAACACCTTCTATTGTCATTTGTAATCAATATATCACAAATACAAATTTATTTATCATTATTCATTGTTATTTTAAAACTTTATGTCACTTATTTTAATCCACCTTAAATAAGAGTCAAATATAATCAAGTACTGCATTTAAAATATATATTACAATTTTAATAATATATAATACAAAATTAATATATATATATATATATATATATATATATATATAAACTTACTAATTACCATTTATTGTGGTTTATTTGTTGTCATAATAAATTATTTAAAATATGATTTAAATTATTATCCTATAAATATGTTATATTTCAAATACAAACCTTAGTCATAAAAATAATAATAATAATAATAATAATAATAATAACAATAATAACAATAAAACAATTAAAAGCGAAAAACTAAAATAAATTAAAGAAATAATATTTCCTGTATCATCAATATTTCCTCCGTATCTTTTTTCTTTATGTTAACTTAATTTATTCACAAAATTAGGTTTCCAAAAATAATTGAAAAATAATTTTTTTGTTTTTATTTCCTAGAAATATTTCATAAAATACCCAATATATGACATAAATTTGTTTTTTTTTTTTTCATTAATGAATTATTAAGTATGTGAACAATTTAAATAAAAGTAAATTTTCGAGGCCACAACAAAAAGTTTGTGAATTTAAAAAAGAAAAAATATCGAAAAATTCATTTATTTAAAAACATCAATGAAAAGTTTTCTCAATTTGAAATTTAACATTTTCCTTGTTTCAAAAAGAAAAAAAAATAAATACAAATAAAAAAATTAAATATTAAATTAATAATAATAATAATGATAATAATAATAATAATAATAATAATAATAATAATAATAATAATAATAATAATAACAATAATAATAATAATAATAATAACAGAACACCCATAACTTTCCCAGAAATAATTGTGCAGTTCAAAAAAAATCTTAAGTTTCGTTTAAAATAAAAATAAAATTCCGCGAATTAAAAATTAAAAAAAAAAATATTTTTTTAAATCGTAAAATATATTTTACTCTCCAATAACAAATACTATTATTATTATTATTATTATTATTATTATTATTATTATTGTTATTATTATTTTTATTATTATTATTATTATTATTATTATTATTATTATTATTATTATTACTATTATTTCAAATATTATTGTTTCATTGTTATTTCGAAAAGCAATTGGAGAATATTATCTTAATTCTTAAAACATTTTCGAAAAATTCCACTAATTTCCTACAACAAAATTGAAATTAAAACTGAAAAAAATTGCAGCAAAAAATAGTTCTTCTTTGTTACTAGAAATATTTTTTTAAATTCCCATAATTTAAATTAAAATAATATACAACTATCTACGGAAATACAGCCAGACGGACATAATGTGGCCACCATATAATTTTATAATAATGTATAATAAACGATATATTTCTAAATAATATTACGTCCAGCTCCAAACAAATTTTCATTGTAATTGATTATCTTGGTTCTGAGATATTTAAAAGAAAAATTTGGAGCTAGAAGAAGCAAGAAATATGCATTTGATTTAAGATTACTTTTCACTCAAAATATTTGAATGAAATCCAAAAATTTTAAACACATTTCTTTCGTTTACTGAAATGTACGACTAAAAAATAAAATACACATAAACTTCTCTATATAAAATAGAACAAATTATATTCTACAAAACCTTAGATTCGAAAACAATTCTTTTTTAAAAATGCTAGATTTTTCTTTAAAATGTTTTTGTTTTTATTTCGACAATTTAGCGAATATAGTTATATTGGTTGGAATTTTGTAAGGTTTTCACACAATAGTTCATGATTTTTTAACTTTATAACAACTTACATATTTTATAAAATTTCAAAAATTAAAAATCCCAAAGATTTGTAAAAATCCTTAAAATTCTTCCAGAAGAAAATTATCCATGTTTTTTTTAATTTTAGAAATATATACATTCTTTTAGATTTTAAAATATCCCAAAAGTTTTTCCAGAATAAAGCGTTTTTATAAAATCTCATTTAACTTAAATATCGAGCACAGAAAACAAAATCTGTACATGGTAAGAACAACAGTTAGCTTAAAGCCAAAAGGCAATATTTTTAATCAGCTTTTTATCTCAAACAAATCCCTTGGCCAACTCGCTTAATATTTTCCATGAAACTTAACTAAACTAGCAGCGATAGATAGGAAAGTTTTTATAAAGTAGCGGTGAATGCGGTGCGGTATTTACAATATTTTGCAGTTTTAAATAAGTAATATAGTGTTTCACACTTTCTGTTATGGCACTTAAAACAACTGTTTCATCTAAATTGTTTAACAATACAATTATTATGAAAAACCAAATGGACATAAAAATGAGAAATTGTAAAATTTTCTCATTAGAACCTCACTCAATATCTGATATTAAATTAAAAAGAAAAAATTTTATATGGAAAAGCAGTTTTCTTTAAAATTAGACATATATTAGAAAGCATATAAACTTAGTTATCATTTTTATTTCATTTTAGAAATTAATATAAATCAAAAGCCCCATTGCGTTTATAAATCAATATTAATCATAATTAACATTTATATCTACATTTTCTAGAAAAAAAGATTTCAAAACGTTTATTGAAAATGCGAAAAGAGAACTTTCAAAATCTTTACAATAGAAATATTTTTGAAGATATAATGGAATAAATTTGATAAATGTATGTATGTATGTATTTATCCTTTTAATTTTCTTACACAAAAAGCTACTCTTAAGGATGTCCGTTTATATTCTTTTTTATATTTTTTAACAAAAAGTTTACATTTAGAACAAGTATTTGCTTTATTTCTATTCTCTACAATTATTTGCATAAACATATATCGTAGCAGCTCCTATATATTATGGACCTAAAAATACAAAATTGTTTATTTTTTTTAAGTTGTATTTGCATTTATGTTGAATATTTTAATTTATTTTTCAAATATTTATAGTGTTCTGCAGAGAAGTTTGGGTTATTTGCTTTAACATTTATAAAACACAATTGTTCAGACATTTAGTAATTTAATGTAAATGTTTAAGATTATTAAGGCAAATATACAAAGAAAAAATGGAGAGAAATTAGTAGACAGAAAAAATTATAGAAGAGATTTCAATTGTATATATACAAAGAAAGACTTTGGTTTTGTTTACACTTTTACTTTGCTTTAAGCAAATAAAATCAAGCTGCCAAAGGGTTCAGCAATTGGAGCTTCAGGGTCTATATTTATAAAAGCACATATGTATGCATGTGTAGGTTTTAAGGATGTGAACCGGAAAAAGAACACTTGCAACAAAAGCTAAAGCGACATAACCCTAACGAATTATACATAAAACAAATACTATATTGAAATACAACAATTTAAACTAACGTATGATTGATATATTTGTATAAAATTAATACTCATACGCAGATGAGAATATTAACATCTATTTTTGAAAAATTAGTAATAATAATAATAATAATAATAATAATAATAATAATATAATAATAATAATAATTATATACTTTTATGTAAATTGTTTTCATATTGGTGACCAAAAATCAAAATAACAACAGCAACAACAACAACAATAATAATAATAATAATAATAATATTAATAATAATAATAATAACAATAATAATAATAATAATAAAAATAATAATAATTATATGTTTTTATGTAAATTGTTTTCATATTGGATTTTAATTAAAATTGTACCATTAAAAAGCTATTTACTTGTGCATGTGCAGAATTATAAAATCGTTTAGCCAAAATAAAAGAGACACCAAAATTATAAAAAAACGCCAAAATAAAAAACTGCAAACTGAGAAAAAAAAACGTTAAAAAGCTGCAGAAAAGAAAAAACGATAAAATAAAAAAATAAAAATAGATTTGCCAAACGGAAAAAGATAACGTGAAAAAGAAACGCTAAAACAAAAACCTGCCAAAATAAAACATATAAAAATTTTCGAAACAGAGAAAAATTTAAAAAAAAAAACTCTTGTAGTACAAAATCGGCAAAACAAAAAGGGTTGCAGAAATTAAAAAAAACGTCAAATACGAAAAAAGGTTGAGAAAAAAATAATAAAATTAAAAAAAACCAAAATGGAAATAAATTGCCAAACGTAAAAATAATACCAAAGTGAAAAAGTTACCAAAATTGCTATAAAGAATTTTAGGATAAAAAAAGCATTGAATTTTTTTCAACTCGTAAGCATTTTGCTTTTGTATTTAAACGTAATTTTTATGTTACTTATACACGATTAGTTTGAACATTAGTTTAGTTTAAATGTTATTTTTACTAAACTTTTTTTATTTTAATACTCTGAGAGCAGAACAGCATCCCAAGTAAAATCTTGTTATAATTAGTTAACAAAATTATAAGAAAAGAATAAACAATTTGAACAAAATACATATTATATTTCATTCACAATTATATTTAAGTTTTTAATGATTTAGTAACTACATATACAAATAATATAAAATATCAATCCTAAGTATTTATATTTTATTCATAAATTGTTTAAATATTTCCAACATTTTTGTCTAATTTTCATGTAAACCCTATGGATCTGTTATTGTTTATTTTGTGGTTAATTTGTATATAAATACATATGAGCCTAACGATAAAATTTATTAGTTTCAGTTTTACAACACATATACTCGTAGTTACCAGTAATCAAAAAAATCTCATATTCACATAGAAAGTGGCATTCAACAATACAAAATAAACCGCAATGTATGTATGTATGTGTATGTATGAATGTATGAATGTTTGTATGTTTGTATGTATGTATGTATATATGTGTATGTATGAATGTTTGTATGTATGTATGTATATGTATGTATGAATGTATGTATGTATGTATGTATGTATGTATGTATGTATGTATATATGTATGAATGTATGTAGGTATGTAGTTAAAATTAAATATTACGTATGAGTAATTTGATTCATTTATAATTATATTTAATTACTCATACGTCCTGTGGCGAGAAAAAGAATTTCATATAATTACATTAGTCGGCAAAAAAAATCCTCCCTTAAAGATGAATAGTTGAACTATATGGATTTTTATGTGCTAAACACGAATCTGGTTTCAGTTTTTTCCATCAGGTCTGGATTTCCTTTTATTGACATGTCTAATATTTCACCCATAATAAAGCAATTAATTATACGAGTGATACACCAAAACATGCGGACTAAAAATGTCTTCAAGCTACGCCGACATTCTTTTTTGATATGCTCAATATTTTCGGAGTTATTTAGAAAATAGTGTCCGAATATTTTATTCTCTTGAAAAATTGAAGATTTATTTATTTATTTCTCTAAAGTTCTTTTGGAGAATGAAAACATTAAAAATGTTTCTGGTTTTTGTCTCTAATATAAATCTGGTATTGAGGCGAAAAAGATAAACCAAGTATCATGAAAACTGAAGCACAAATCTTTATTTAATTCAGAGTTAAGTGAAAATACACATCCATACATATGATTAAGTGGAGATACACTGGCGAAAAAAATAAATTTTTGATGGGCATGTCTAAGGTTTACATGTGTGTATTCTATTTTAACTCGGAAACGAGATGTATAATTTAGATAAATAAAGCACCAAAAGTTGCATGCAAAAAAATATCTTCAAGACCTAAAATGAAGTGTAGACACATTCTGGTGCAAAAAAAAACTTTAAACAAAAATTGATGGATTAAATGGAATATGGTATATCAAATAAGAATCTACTTTTACTTTTTTTCTATCACGTATTAAATTTTTATGGGCGTGACTAATATGATGCCCTATTTATGTAGTCACATTTTTATAGCTTGAGAACTATTTGCCCCACTTAGATAAATAAAACTCCAATAGAGTTCGATTGAAATTATGTTCAAGTTATATTAACACAATTTTTTATCCGATTAATATTTTTCGGAGTCAGTGAACAAAATTCTTAGAATTTTTTACGAAATGTTATTTATTTTCGCCAATAATTTTCAAATAACTTCGAAAATATGGAGCAGATAAGTAAATAATATATATCTTATTTTATTCATAGTACTACCAGCTTTATGATAAAGAACTAAAGACTGCAAATTTTTGCCAATTTCATTTTTTAAAAGAAATTTTTAGGAAAAAAAATCTTCAATTTTGCACGAAAAATTGTTTTTTTAACACTAATTACCGAATAACACTGAAACAGTTGGGCAGATAAAAAATAAAACTAATTTTAAGATGGCTGACTTAAAAAAACTTTTTTCGTTTGCATCTTTTAGTGCTTCAATTTTCTAAATTGGACAACCCATTCTAGAGTTATTTTGCAAAACATACTCGTGTGTTCGACTTATTAAGGAGGCGATATTAAACATGTCCATAAAAAATCACGAGCAGTTGGAAAAAAACTGAAAGCGGATTCGTGTTTACAAATCAAATTCTATTTAGTTCACATATATTTTTTTTAAGGAGGACAAAAAATTTTTTTTTCTTTTGCCGACCAGTGTTGTAAACTAAATTAAATCTAAATAAGATGCAATAAAATTTTAAATAACACCAACAAAAATTTTTTAATAAAACACTTTTTTAACATAACATTTGCAAAATTTTACAAAATATAATTTTTATTCAAAAATTAAACTTTTTGAGATTTTTTTTAAATTTGCACTAATGATTGCTGAACATTTTCCTACTTGTTGAAAATGTTTTTTTTTTATTCATTAATGTTATTAATTCCTAATTATTCATTAATGTTCTTCATTGATAGTTTTAATAAAATTACTATTTTTTAACGTGTTTTTGATTTTTAGATTCTGCAGACTTTTATTAAATGGACAAGCAATGAAAAATTATTACACATTGTACACAAGCGCGCCTTAAACAGTTTTTTTTTGCAAAAAGTTAAATTTTCTTTAAAATGTCCAATATTACAAATTTAAATATTGCATTCAGCAGCTAATAATATGCTGACCTTAGCCCGATTTTTATTTTTTTTTTTTTGCCTTTTTGTTTTACCATTTGTTAAAGTATATGAAAGTCTTCCAAGTGAAAGTTTTTTCAAACGCATTAAAAGAAAAAAAAACTTAAAAAAACTTAAACTTCAAATATAGATAATGTATATAAGGCAACATTTTTACATAATTTTGTTTATATCAAAAATTATCGATTTATTAAAATACAAAGTCATATATTTTTAATGTACATTTATTAATATAGTAGCGAAAAGTGCTTATTTTTAAAATATTAATTTTTTAAACTAAAAACAAATTAAAATTTGATATTTCGATGTACATAAGTTATATGCGCATAGGTCGGAGAACATAATTTTATATGCAGCTTATAGCCAACACTCCAAGGATTAAAAATATTATACAATTTAAATATTAACATTAAGAATGACAAGGTGGACAGACAGACGAACACCATAAAATCGATTTGGTAAATTACAAACATTATCACAAATGTTACATTATTACACATCCTACATTGGTGTAAGTTATAATTTATAAATATTTTTCCTGTGGTGTAAGAACAAACATAATTGGTCACGCAAATCAGCAAAAGAGAAAAATATATAAACACATTAAGAGAAAATATTTAGCGAATTTAACTAGAAGAAGATGTAGCAAAAGTAAACAAAAAAATTGGGTAAGAGTTTAGGCAGGAAAGTAGCTTAGGCAGACATATTTTCTGAAAAGAGGTTCATTTTTATTTTGATCTGGTAACGGTGAGTGTGTTGGCTGAGACAAGTAAGAAACTAGAATAAATCTGGATTTTTTTTATCATGCAGCTTTGAAATGAAATTTTGAAAACTAAAGTTTTAAAGTTAATAAAACAAATAAAAAACAGATAAAACTAAAGCTTAAAACTAAAAAATTGCAATTAAGCAAATTTGATCAGCAACCGCCGGCCACGCCACACTGTCGCACTCATCCAATACTAGAGAACCTGTAACAGTGCTACCATCTGGGGACGCTAAAGTATAAGGTTTTTGTACTTGACACATAAATTTTGCACCTGGACAACTAAACAGACTGACAAGTGCCAAAAGTACCTTTAAAAAAAAAATAGAAAATAAAAAATCGAAGAAACAAATATTATAATTTATACAAGAAATATTTAGATATATTATCAATCTGGTTAGAGAAAGCATTCATACATGTGATATTCACGGCTTAAATAATTTCGTTTTCATTTTTTTCATAGGCATATCTTAGTTTTAGGAAATGAAGATGAAAAACACGTTTTTCCTAAAAAAAGTAGCAAATAAAAAAAAAGCTGAAAAGAAAAACAATAATAAAACCTACAAAGAAAGCGAAAAAAAGTATACTGAAAAAATAAATAGTAAAAATAAAAGGATATTTTTAACTGAAAGTAAAAATATAAATAAATACTTACCAGGACTCTGAACTTAACACTAAAGCAAATGAAATCCTAGGAAACATCCAGAAGAATTTCCTTCGTACGCTGATAGATTTTCCTCGCTCCTGCTGAACGTAAAATAAATTGCATCAGTCATACAGGAATCATAAAAATGGTATATTTTCCACAAAATTTACCCTTTTTGGATAATATTTACCATCTAAACTACTAAAAGTTAAAACTGTTATTAAATTAAAAGGAATTAAATTTTGCAACCAAATGTTTTTTTATGCAAAAAAAGAGATCCAAATTGTTCTACTTTTTCTTTTAATATGTAAATAAATTTCTTGAAATTAAAATTTCAATTGTTAAACCATTCAAATTAAATCACATTTTGCAGTTTTACTAAAAACTTTTTATAAATTAATTAAAATAAAAACAAACATAATTTTTTTTTAAATGAATTGGTAAATTTAATTAATAGCGGTGAGTAAAAGAGGAGAGTAAATTGGTAAATTGAATGTCGATTTCGGGGTAGTTTTACGAAATTATATGTAAGATATCAAGGAGAGATGATTACCTCAAAGGGAGGGACAACATTTGGTAAAACATCTACCAAAACAGCATTTTTCTCAAATGTGTGTAGCAGGTAGTTCTTTTTTATACTGCTTCAAGCCTAATGTCATTTAATTCAATTTTTTTTAGTTTTCAGCTGGTATGAATTATTTTATGTGGAAATTTACCCAGGCCTATTGGCATGAAATCGGCGGGCTTCTGCCAATAGTCGGTCTACTCTATGTGATGGTATCTAATCAGCTGTCTATTTATTTATTAATTATCCCGTCCACACTACAACGTGGGGCCTGAAGCAGTTCCATAGACTTTTATTAGAAAATAGATTAGATAAAATTTTCCGAGTCCAATTAAATATTAGAAAAGAAAAGAATCCCAAATTCTTAGTGAGATTTTTGGACTAACAACTGCTTACCTGTTTGATTTTACTTGTGGGACAGAAGGCTTAATCATTTATTTAATCCTTAGGGAAAAATATTAATAACTTCCCAAGCGAGAAAGTGAACAGACTTTATATTTAATATAGCTTAATTCGGTATAATTCGTATTGTTTACTCATATGTAAATCCGGAGTTGTTATAACTAGAAGTCTAATTCGCATTGCGACATATGACGTATACGATATGTTTATGCAGAATTATAGATTGAACAGTCTCAACTCATATCTTAAAACTTGAGGCTCATGTTATGTGAAAAAAAGTATTATAATAATTGCTAGTTCTTCAATTCTTAAAACAAGAAGTTAAGACATTATTCAGTAGGGTATATCGAACACCTTTCATTTCTGTGTTTTCCGACAGAAAGTTTTCCAGAATTTTAACCAATTACAGAGAGTTCTAGGATATTTAGGTGTATTTAGAGCAGAATCTCAGTTGCAGCTCAATTATTTTTGATGTTAGTATATTTTTACATTTTATTCCAGTTTTTTTAACGTACAGCATTATTAAGATGCTATACGACACCAATATCTAGTAATAAAATCTTAACATTTAGTTAAAGCCGCAAAACCCTCTTCTTTGCCTCAATGTGTCTTGTTATTTTTCATTAACAGCCAATTAAAAAAAAGGTACTTTCCGCATATTTCTATTATTTATAAATACTAAGGGGCCTACAAATGAACAGATAGACGGACATCGTTATTTTAAAACCCCTTTCTATGAAGTCCCAGAAAATATAAAATTTATGTGTCTTACCATCTTTTTAGTAGCACGCAAGTTTTTGTGAAAACACTGCTTTTAAAAGTATCCAGTAGGAAATTTACTTCGACATCTGATATGACCCTGTGACATTTTAGAGTCAATGCTGAATTTATCTATTGTTTCCATATAAAATACACCATGACACTCCATAACATTTGGCTAATTTTTTCTAAATTCTTTTAGGCAACTAAAGCATATTGTCCAAAAGTACTAAATAAATTATATATATTTTTGAGTGCTTTTATTTATTTTGTTTTGGAAATATTTGTGACGCTTTATTTTAATCTAAAGAAAACCTTAAGAATTCTGATGTCTTTTTTCAGGACCAGCTTTGAAATAAGCCTACAATAAAACAGTTGCTATAAAAATCCTTTAGATGTCTTATGATTTAATCACAGACTTACGGATTTTTGTCTAATGTAGAAAAAATGTTTAAATGTCATGTCGGGTGACTTTTGCCTTATGAAACACTTATGAAATTATCCTCAGGAAAATATTTCCAAAAATGTGTGCCACAAAATCTTCTTAAATTATTTTGTGCAATATTGAAGTATAACATTAAATTTTGCTAAATGATAACAAATCAACACACTCATACATATGTATTTGCAAATATCATTACAGCTTATACATATTCGTAGCTCAGTGTTGCATATTCAACATAAAAGCAGGCTACATAACCGCAATAATTACATACATATGTATGAGTACATAATTACATAGATGGAAGTGTCTGGAGTTTATATCCCATAAACATTTCTGTTTAGTGTTGAGATGAAACACGTCTACATAATAATTTCGTTCTTCTACGGATTTAGCAAAAAAAATCGTAAATTCTGTATACATCTCAAAATTTATGCTGATAATGCTGTTGCTGCTATGCCTTTTGTAGAGGTTTTTATTGATGTTTGTAGATGTTCACAACCAAACTGTTAGATTATAATAAACTTCTCTGTATTTAACAACAAACTACAAGCAAAACATTCATTAACATCAAACACACAATTATAAACCAGCCGTACTTCAACACTGAATAAACCCAAATCAACATAAACATTAAAGAGCCTCATAAAAGATGTTGTAAATGTACCCCTCTATAAATAAAGGTTGATCCATTCTTATATGATTCCCAAAATATTATATCTGAATATTTGAATTTACATGAGCTATAATATTTTTAAAAATTCCCTAAAAATACGTATTTATTTCAATATTATTAAAAAAAAACGACAAAAGGTAGAGATATGAAAATTTGGCTTTAGGTTAGTCCTCCAATACTAATACTTAGGGGATAAAAAAAGTGGTAAAAACCAGTAAATCCGGTAATCTTATATCTTCTAAACTAAAGTGGATACCAATGAAATTTAATATCCATTGCTATTCATTTAAGAAATAAGCAGATAGGTGTCTGGTACCTTTTTGAAGTTCAGCCCTTTTAGGATGAAAAGGGGTAAAAACTGTATTTTGGTAATTTTTTTGCACCCAATAAACACAGAAATATAATTTATGTCATACGCGTAACTTATTGTAAAATAAAAAATGTAAATTAGACACTTTTTGGAAATTCGAACGTTTAAGAAGTAAAAATCATATATACCATTGGTACTTTTTTAAAAGAATACTTTTCTCTATTTACTGGCATATACATATATGCATATAAATATTTAATTATAGAATCTCCCTAAAATAATGAAATTCATTGGAATACAACACATTCATAGGAAAAAAGTACCACAAAGGGGTGAAAATGGGAAATTATAATTTATTCAAACTCATTGAGTTAATTTTGATTCAATTTGCAGAATTAGATGGTTCATTTAGTCACAAAAAATAAGCTAAAGGAACATTATTTGGAACTCGGATATAAGGACTTAAATAGGACCAAATTCGAGTAAACAGTTTTTTTTAACATGTAGTAATTGAAGGCAGATTTGAATCGTTTGAATTATATTTTTTGGATGTATATTTAAAAATAGTGATTATTTGTTACTTTTATAGGTTAAAAGTGAAACTTGGTACTTTTTTGCTTAGCACAGTACTCTTCTAATTTTTTAAATAAATACTCATACCCGTTTAAAAGTTGGCTAATATAGTTCTAAGTGAATTAACAATCAAGTAAAATGATATTTTATGGTTAGCTTATCCCCCCAGTGGTGCTAAAAAAAAGTCTAATTGTACTTTTTTATACATCATTTTCAGTTAGAATACCCAAAAGTGTGACTTACTGGCCTTTTTTTACCTTTAAAAGTACTTTTAGTATTTAGTATACTAGAGGTTAGAAATACATCGTCCTATTTAGGTAAAAACATATAAGGGGAAACTTTGTGGTACTTTTTCGTTCTTCGTATGGTACTTTTTTAATTTTGTTTAATATTTAAGGCAAAAGCATTAATTCTATTTATATATAAATATATGAAATAGAAATGTTACTAACAGAAGTTCACAATATTAAATTAGGTCAAAGGTACCTGTCTTGGGCTAAAAGAGAGCAAGATCGAGTAAAATGGGTTAAAGATATACTCTTTATATTTTCAAAGCTATCAAACTAATGAGAGGGGCATTTATGTGGCATGTTTTATGTTTTAAACCTTTTGAAAATTTAAACGTTTACGGTGTAAGATCTACTTAGTAGTCCAATTTGTGCTCTAAATATTTCCTAAACTATTTATAATAAAAATATAGATCAAATCAAATTTAATCACGTTCTTCTCTGCTCAATAAAAAAACGGAAAAATGTTTGTCACTTTCTGAAAATTAGAATACTGAGCGAGTAAAACATGAACCAATATTTTATTTCTTTTTTTTTTTTTTGATTTTTAAATACAAAACCTAATTTTACTTCTTGGTAATTTTACATTTAGGGGACAAAGACGAGTAAAGTTGATATAGCAGTGAGAGAAAAGCAGTTAGAGTAGGATTAGAAGTGGCCGAACAGATTTTGAAGAAATGAAACCTCCTGCAGAGTCTAAGTATAAATTGGACGTATCTAAAGAACTAAAAGGTTTCACAATTTCACAGATGTACACAAAGAAGGGGATAGTGAAGCGCACCGGGTATTAGCTATTTTTATATATTTCTGACAATTTTCTACATATATTGGGTTTAAATGTACCATTAGAATGGTTCATCCTGATATTATTGAAGATTACACGTAATTAACCCTTTAACAACAGGAGGGTCAACTTAGTTCCCAAAGGGTTGAATTAGCTATTTTTTTTTTTTTTGGCAAATAAATCATATGAAATTATTTATTATACTTAAATATAGATTAGTTTATTTAAAATATAATAAGTTCTTTTTTATAGTTTTTTAGAATTTTTATATTCTGGCTTAAGTTCATTAAAAATTGTAGAAAAATACATTGTAAAAGTTTTATTGGACACTTGGCAGAATGGAATACATTTTCTAGTTAGTCACGACCGTCATCAGCACACTTCAGTGTCCACCATTGTTTTCTCTGTAAAAATCACCTTCTTAACTCTTTTTCGGAAATGGAATCTGTAACTTATTTTCCTTATACGATATTACAATTAACGGTAAAGCCTTTAGAATTTGTTTTGAATTCTCCTTTTTCAATTATTATTGACTAGAAAATGCATTCTATTCTTTCAAGTGTCCAATAAAACTTTTACAATTTATTCTTCTACAATTATTCAATGAACTTAAGCCCGAATATAAAAATTCTAAAAAAATATAAACAAAAGTTTAACAATAACTAAAAATTATAATAAGTTTTTTAAAACCTCGAAAGTAATCAAATTAAATAGATTTTTGAAATTTAATCAGTATTTTACACGAATTTATAGTTTCTGGGATAAATGTATGCTTTTGGTTATATTTATTTTATTTTATTTTATTCTTTTAACCGATCATATACTTGACATAAAAATTAACCAATTATGTACCGGAAATCTCAAAATATTCCTTGTGCAACTAAAGGGTTAAATGAATACATATATAAAATAGTATCAAATGAGACCTTATGAATGATGTCCTATATAAATGACGATGGAAAATGTCTTAAATATTCAAACTTTAATAAAATGGTATTTAAAATGAAATCATAGAAAATTTTAGTAAAATTTTAATTTCGCGAAAATGAAGACTAGTTTTATAATATTTTTTACACATTATATGCTAAACATTATTTGTCTATTATATGTTGTAATTTTTTTTGACAGAAAGCTAAAGTCGATGTACACTGTTAATCGGAAACTATATTTTAAGAGGTATTTTAAAAATGGTCCAGCTCAAGTGAACGGAATAAATAAACAGAAATATTTTAGGGATCAGTTTAAAACATATGAATCCTTAATTTTTTTGTGAGGGGCACACTTGCAACATTTTTTGTCTCCATACAAATCAATGCACTTTAATAAACATCTGCGTGAATATTACTCATTCATATATGTGTGTGTATATGTGCATATGTATACAAGTGTTTGTATATATTAAATTCTATGTAAAACAAACAGTATTCAAGTTTTGCTATGTAAATTCTGTATAAAGAAATGTTTTACTATATTTTCATTCTTGAGCAGGAATAAATAGCATTTCATTTATTTTTGTTTCCGCTGTATTGATCCCTCTTCTTTTAACAAACGAACATTAATCTATTTTCTATTTTAAATCATAGTGTGAGTGTTTTGTTCCTTTACTGTTACGAATATGTTGGGGCTTTTTCTATGTGTTTACAAAAGTGTAAAATTTGAGTTCATATAAACTGTTAAATGAGTTAGTACATATGTATGTATCCTGCATGATTAGAGATACAAATTTTTCATAGCATGATTTTAGGCTGTCTACCGCAAGCAGATGTTGTCATTAACAAAACATACAGTGATTTGTCTCATAAGCAAATCAACATTCAAAAAATGAAATTGAATTTCGGAATGTTTGTTCCTAATTCAATGAAATTTCACCAGCCAATAGTAAATATTTAGGTGAGTTCAAGTCTTCAGCTTGGACTATATAAACCTAAAGGAGATGAGCCTACAGGATCCCAAAGTTGTACAATTTGGTTATAAAAATTTTTTAAAACTTACCCTGATTTCTTATATCTGAACCGCTTTGAAATATCTTTATTATTTAATTTTGCTGGTCGAGGTCTATAAATAAAATTTTCGTGTGTGTATCTTATCTCGTTTTGTTTAAGATATGTTAGGCTTCAAATATTAACATTTTTACTTTTTAGCCTGCCTTGATGAAGTTTTTTTGCAAACTCCTCCTATATACAAATATTTCAAATCTGTTCAGATATATGGAATCAGTATCGTTTTTAAAAGATTTTATTTACTAGTTATCAAATTTTGGGACCCTGTGGGCCCATCCCCTGTGGGTCTATATGGTCCAAGGTGAAAACTTCAACTCACTTCTACCTTTACTCTCAGTATTTGAAATTTCTTTGAAATCGGAACAGCCGTTCTGAATTTCCATAATTATTTCAATTTTATTTTTTGAATCGCACACTGTGCATCGCTGCACCGAAAAAAACAGCTATGTGTTTTTTACTAGGTTTTCAGTAGAGCGAAAAAACTGTATTAGTTTGAAATTTGGTAAATTTATTTGAAACTCGACATTATATGGTATCTTGATAAAATCACTATAGATATTACGTAAACAAAAATCTAGATAGTTAGATATAAGTGAGCAATAATAAAATCTTTCAACAAATTACACATAACACATTTTGCTGGAAGATTTTTAAACAAATTATTTTTTGATTTAGAAACATAGCTGTTTTGGTTCGTAAAACTTTATTTTGAAAATTTTATAAAGTTTTCACGAAATAAGCTATTCAATGTGGATATGAGTTCTTAAGAAATAATAAATTTTTTTCCAACTGCTACATTTTCTCCAATGATGTCACTAATATTAATAAGTGTAAAATAGCACAAATAAATTAAGAATATTATAAGCTGAAATGTAAATTGTTGCATAAAGGTCGACTGGTGTGTGGTTATTTTTAATTCGATTTATTCCTATAAAACGATTTTGTTTATTATTATTATTTTTATTAAAGTTACTAATATATAAATTGGAAAGATTATAATAAAAATTTAAATAATTTATTAAATTTTTTTAAGTTAATAAATTTTAACTGAAAGTGAATAAGTTAGTAAATTAAATTTGCATAAAATGCATGGAAATCTTTATGTATATATATCTTTTTATGAATGTAACATTTTAAATTTTTATTTCCCTATTTTTGCTTTTACTTCATACAAAGATATAATTTTACTCGGATGGGTTTTCATTTATTTTTTTTTTTTTAATAGCCTCCAATCGTCTGGTTATTTATTCCTCTAATACTGTTCATAGTGTGTTCTCCAGAACTTTTACCATGTCCTATTAAATTGATATTTGCATAGTATTATCATACTTTTTGTGTGTAATCTGTTTTATTATAATTAGACTAAATTCCAGACCATTGGTTCTAAACTAAATTAGTGCCCTCCTTGAAGTTTTTCATCACAATTAAAAGAAATAATTTTAAAAAATTATAACTTTTTTTACTCGAAATTCTAAAAATTGTTAATGTTAAAATTTTCAGTGATGTTAACCGGATACGTAAACTTTGATACCGGGTTGACCAGTATTTTAAAAGAAAGTTAATTTTTCCCATATCAGGAAATATGGGAAGTGTCCTTGCATAGATTTTTTCAAAACTTTGTGCTGATTTTGGATCCAACGTGTAACGTGTGCCAAGTTAACATTTTCTATTACACCCCCTTCTATTTTTATACAATTTTTGCTTAAAAGGCGATTTTTCATCTCAGGATATACTTATTGGAGGTAAGGGTGTTTTTGTTCCGATTAAAATATAAAAATTGGGCAGACTCATAAATAAACACAAAATGTTGGTAAATTTCTGAACAATATTTTATAGACAGTAGGCCTGTTTTTGCTTCAATTAAAAAATAACTTAGTACACTTATAAATACCACAAATTTTTGTTAAATTTGGACAACGTATTTTAGAAGAAATTTAGTTTTTTAATTTCAGTATATGTGAGAGGTAGGTGTATCATTGCACTGATTTTTTTAATCTTAAATTAATTTTAAATTTGATGTAATATGCGTACCAGTTTAAATTTTCTACGACAACTCATTCTATTTTTGTCCCATTGTTGTATGGAAACAAAGCACTGTGAAATACTTTGAAAAAGAACTGAAGAATTAATCTGTTGGTATTTTTTGTGTGTAAAGAAATATTACTTTACAAAACCAAAATATGTATTTGGAACAAAACGAATAATAATTTTTTATTTTTTTACTTTTTACTCTAATCCTACATTTTTTTATTAACCTTGGCGTATTATTAATATTGATTAATTTTCGCTCCAAATAGATATTAATCATGCACCGCCTTTGTTGAAATATTGATATAAAAGTAGACTGAAATAAGTTATGAGTTTGAGTAAAACAATGTTTTTTTCATATTTATTAAGTGTAACAATAAATTAATGATTTAATATAAATTTGTTATTTGAAAGAGCCTCCATTAATAACTTGATTGTACTTTGTGTAACTTTTCTAGAATCAGCTGCCTCCTTGTATTTAAATTTTGTTAATACTCGTATTTTGAACGTAACATTTGTGTTCTTAATGTCCTTTTGACAAGGTCCCAATATCTTTCAATTGGCCCTAGTTCTGGGCAGTTTGAAGGGTTGGCATTTTTCTTAATAAAATTAGTATTATATTTTTAACATATGTTTCTGTTTAATACTTTGTTTTCAGATGGCCTAGTTGGTAGTGAGCTAATCTGTCAGTCTGGGGGTTGTGGGTTCGATTCCTACCAGAGACTCTGGTCTATTTCACTACAACGAGCTATGGTCTCTGTTACTCCGCTCGCTTAGAATTAGAATATGTAATTATAAAATAAATAAATAAATAAAAAAAAATTATATGAACTTTTGAAATATTGTGCTAATATACTTGTCTAATATTTCTTTCTCCATTAATAAGGAAATTACATTTTACCATAAACTCTTTTAAATTTTCATGTGAATTTTATCTATTTATTTTAGGTAATTTACATACTTTAGATAAGGTCGTTGAAAATGTAAAAAAGTAACAATATTTCTTTAAAACAATTAATGGTTTTTATATCCTTTAGTTTGTAGTTATAGCAGTTTATAGGTAATTTTACATATTATTACATACACTGAGTTGAAATAAATAAAAATTATATATTATGTTACCATACCCTTTCTTGGCAGAAACTTCACAGTATCAACCACAACTGCTCCAGAATTAAGAGCTGGTTCAGTTGAGGTTTATTCTGACGGGTCCAAATATGCTGAAGAGGTTGAGAGCAGGGTGTTTATATTCCCATTTATCTGAAGAATATTTCCTTTAAATTGCCAGATTACTGGAGCATTCTACAAGCAGAGATCTTGGCCATAAACATGTCGATAAACTGGTTAATGTACTATAGGGTATTCGAAGCGGATATCAAAATCTGTACAGACAGTCAAGCCGTGATCGAAACGCTCTCGGGTGTCTTTTAGACATTCAAACCTGTAGCTGGTCTAGGTTAGGGGTCATTCAAGCACCCCGGAATATTTTATTGAGGATGCACTATCCAGAGATGGCTCCCTTCTTCTGGCTGGAGTACCGCTTTCGGCCTGCAGATCACTAATTCTGCGGAGCTTATCGAGGATTGCACAAGACAGATGGATGAATGAATCCATTTGTTCAACCTCAAGACAGATATGAACCCATTATGATGAATGTCGATCTAACTTCATCATGGGACTATCGAGGCATCGGCTGAGAACTCTGGTAGCCTTGGTTACAGGGCACTGGGTTGCCGGTACGCATTTTAAGAGATTAGGGCTCCCTTTTAACGTCTTTTGTATAAGTTGTCGGGATAAGGAAGAAGAAGAAACGGTGGAGCATCTCTTATGTCACTGTCCCACTCTTGATGAGATCCGGGCTGCTAATTTTGGAAGTCCGTTTATGCTCAGATCTCTCTGATATTGACATCATATGGATCAATTATTTCATACATGTGTCGGGTTGCTTCATTTCGAAAGCTGTTATGGACACGTGAGTTAGCAACATGTGATCACTTAGGGTTTCACAACGGGACCAAATTGTTTCCAAGTGAGCTGTCTCTTATTGACTAGACAGCTGCATTCAAAACCTAACCTGACCTAACCTATGTTAGCATCCTAAAGTACATTTACTGTAATGGCACAATATCAAATCAGGCCAAAAGAATGTTGAAAATCTTTTTTGTAGACATTACTGGATATAAATATCCGAGTGTTTTGCGTCCGATATTATACAAGATTAACTTCGTTCAACACATCTACATATAGCTTTCCAAACAAGAATTTTTTTTGCTAGGATTGTTTTCTTGAACATTTCCTCTAATAATTGCTACATTAAACTTTTTTCCAGGAAGCTATCAGAAGTCAAAAAAGACATACGTTTCATTATTCATTACATAACAATAAAATGTAAAAAGTAATTTAAGAGCCTTGCTTTCCGTTTAGCTTCAGCATTCTTCTATACGTCTCTGTCTGGTACTTTTTGCACTTTAAATATCTTAAGTCCAATATTGGATCTAACCTTGCACACAAAGCGTTCAGAACATATGACACATCTAGATCCTCCTCAAATATTTGGAATACTTCTTAAGTACTGTTTCACTTCTCTTGGCTTTGTGTTTGTTTCGTGGTCTTTTATTTTTTCCTATTCCAGGTTGCCGAACAATTGTAAAGTCATTGTTCAGCACTCTTATCGCTCTTGTTCTTTTTATTTTTTTTTTTTTATAATATCAATTAGGACGAGTTTTAGAATGAGTTTTAATACAATAAGTTTCAATAGTATCAAACATATTTTTATGTGTTTCCCTTTGACAATCCATTGTGAAGCAAGCATACCAAATATTTTAAAAATTCGTATCATTATAAAATTTTAAGGAACTTTCAAAGATATATTGATTACAAAAAAGAAAAATTAGTTATCAGCAGATAAAGTTATAAACATAAATATATGTTAAATTTTTAATTAGTTTTCTTTCATGCAAGAACAATATTTATTTGAGAGAATAACTTAATAGGAAACAGCTTAAGAGAAATTTGAATTTACAATACATATCAATAACTGCATTAAGAAAAAAAATATTAGAAAAGACCAACAAGTATAAATATGCAAGATCGCGTTATATATTATAAAAATTATAAAAACTAGGTCTGTTCGTTCATATAATATTTTTACCAATATTACTACTTTTGCAAGTAATTTACTCGAAAAGCGTTTCTGTGTATGCAAAAATAGTAAAAGTAGTAAACATTTTAAGAGAAAATATTTTTCTCTTTCGCTACGTTCTACTTGAATATTTTGAGTGAGCAAAACTAGTAAAAAAATATTAATTTTTAAATTCCTATTGAATTTTTTTTTTTTTTTGAAGAAGAATAATTTGAAAATATGGTTAAATTTGTTCAAACAAATTTTATTGGAACCTGCAATCAATTTTGTATGAAGTTTTGCAAATTTTGCTTTTATGAAATTTACATGGAAAAAGTAATATTATGATATGAATTTATGTACGTTTAAGTTATTTTAGGAAAGAACCTTTTTATGGCAGCCATGGTCAATTATGTACCGATCGTTTTGAAATTTTCATTCACTTTTGCCTACATAATAACATTTTTGCTTATATAATGCATACTTAAGTAATTTAGGGAAGATTTTTCTATTCTTATGGTCAATTATAGATCAATATTAAAAAAAAAATAAAAAAATAAAGTGTGGGTTACAGGTTACAAAAGATTTTATTCATGTTGAATTCTGCCACATTTAAGAGATTTATAAGAGCCAAACCCAATTCTGGTAAAATATATGTATACAAGTTAATAGTAACAGCTATTTAAACTTTGTTATATACCAATAATATTTATATTTATTATTAAGTTCTTTTATATATCTGTACCCCATTAACATTTCACTCCTTTGCTCGTCTGTAACTACACTTGTTTACACCAATACATTAACGTATTTACTTTAGCTACCAACCATCATATGTTAGAGGGAATTAATAATTCTCATTTAGTTTGTTTGATTTTTCACATAAGTATTCTAAGGTTGGTTGAAGTAGTTGCGATTCGAGCGCTCTAGAATTTGCCAAAAACTAAGACAGCTGATCTTACAATATAATCTGCCTTGTTCCCAAGACATCTGATATTGTGAAATCAGCCACTGTTTCTCTGGTACTCGGAACAATTCCGAGCGTCAGGGCACAGCGGCTTCGGCTGACTGTTTTGGCACAGCGGCTTCGGCTGCCTGTTTTGGCACAGCGGCTTCGGCTGACTGTTTTGGCACAGCGACTTCGGTTGACTGTTTTGGCACAGCGGCTTCGGCTGACTGTTTTAGAACAGCGGCTTCGGCTGACTGTTTCTCTTAGATTAAGTCTGAATTTTGTAACCTAGATTTAAGGAATTGTATTATTTAAATTAGTGTTCGTAAGATATCTTTAAGTATCATAAACGATCCGGCGTGCTGCATAATACCCGAGGGAACCGAATCTTCGATCCAGCATCCACCAGTAATAGAACCCGATTCACCTGAGAAGTACCCGACTAAATCCCTACCTATTATCGTGCTGCCGAATCTTCGATCCAGCATCCACCAGTAATAGAACCCGGTTCACCTGAGAAGTACCCGACTAAATCCCTGCGTCTCATCGTGCTGCCGAATCTTCGATCCAGCATCCACCAGTAATAGAACCCGATTCACCTGAGAAATACCCGACTAAATCACTGCGTATCATCGTGCTGCCGAATCTTCGATCCATCATCCACCAGTAATAGAACCCGATTCACCTGAGAAGTACCCGACTGAATCCCTGCGTATCATCATGCTGCTAGTAATTTATCTAACACAAAGTATTTATAATTACTATCGATAACTAAAACATTGAATTATTAAATAAAGATATACCGTATATTTGAACCCCGGAAAGGGTAAACAAATTGTGTTCTCACTTAAGGTTCGTGGATCCCGTAAGTCGACCCTGGACACAACTGAGCTACCTCAACCGACGACAAAACCACGTTACAAAGATAAATGAAATAATGGGCAGGATTTGGAAAATTGACTTCGTTCCTCCTCGATTTTACAAGATCTCTGTATCAAATTGCTTTAAATTATCTTCCAAATCTATGTGTAGTTTACGTGGACGGACATAAGTATACGTGAATAAAGTTCAATTAATTCTGCGGGATGATTCACGCCCATAGCTTTTATCAGCATCTGTAGAGTACAAAAATTAATATTGCAATAATGCATACAGTTGAGATGATTTTAAAGAAATAATACTTATATTATTTCTTTGAAATCTTTACAATAGGATGCTTAGCAAGCACACCAAGAAACAGCAAGGCTAAAAACCGTTAATATTTACACATCTTTAGATAAAAGAAGTTCTATAAGGAAATATGTGAAAACTTATATACCTTGAAACATGTGACCATACTTTTGAGCTGTTTCAAAGTTTCCATTTAATATCAATAAAAAAATGAAATAAAAATATTGGTTTTTTATTGACACTTAAATTTGTTTTACTATTTTCCGCTTTCTTAAGGTACGGTCAGATTAGGCCGCTAAATTTGCCCGGACGTACATAAAATTATTCCAAATTAATATTTAGTTTATTTTTTGGTCACATTTTTGTTTATTCAAACAAATATTAATTACAGTTTAGGAAAACATGTTTTCTCATCGGTCAGATTTGAAAAATTATTTGTCTTCAAAAATTATTTCATTAAACTGCCGAAAACAATAAATTTATATAATTTTGTATTTTTTTTCCATTTTGTCTCTTTTCCGTTTTAGCGATATTTTTCACTTTGGTAGTCTTTTAACTAGGCGTTTTTCTTTCCCGTTTTGAATTTTCCATTTGATCATTTTTTTCCATATTAATGTTTTTTTCGTTTTAACGTTTTTTTTCATTTTGACGATTTTTTCTTTTATGAGTTTTCTATTTTGGTGTTTTTTCCATATTAATATTTATTTGTTTTAAAGGTTTTTTTTCCATTTCGACGATTTCTTTTTTAATTTTGGCGATTCTTTATTTTACCGATTTTTTTACTTTTATTTTGGATTTATTTTTATTTTGGCGATTGTTTTTTATTTTGATGAATCTTTTCCATTTTTGTGTTTTTTAGCGCTTTTTTCCGTTTTAACGATTTTTTCCTTTTGGCAGTTTTTTATTTGGCGATATTTCTTGATTTTTTTTTTTGCATTTTTGCGGCGATTTTTTTATGTTTTACAATACTATTTTTCAATATAAAAAAAAACAAAATCAGAAAATAACTTTTACCTCAGCTCGAAAAGCTAAAAATCATAAAATAATTTTTATATATGCTCGAACAAATTAAAATCAAAAAATAACTGCAGTATTTGCTAAAATATAAATGAACAAATAAATGTTATGATCTGACTTTTATGTTACAATTCATAAGACTTACGGTCCCTGGATACAATTATGATAAAAATTTAATAATAAATTACATATATTTAAAGTTTTTTTCCCCAATACAAAAAGTGCAATTAATTGATTTTTTTTTAAGTTTTTTTTTTTAATATATTCTCTTTTAAAACCACAGATTTTATGTAGAAATATACTGTGACTTTATAATAAATAATATTTTTAAGATATTGGATTAAAAAGTACATAATTTTTAATTATCATATCTATTAATTGCATTTACTAGATTTTTATATCAACCAATCTAGAAGTTTCCAAAAATACTTTTTGTTGCTCTTATGACACCTTCACTTATGTCATTCAATTTAAATTGCACTAAAATTATGGCATAAGCTAGAATCAATAAAGTGGTCTGAAATGTAGAAAAAAAAAATAATAACAAAATTACTAAATTAAAAACTTTGTAACAAAATTTTTTAAAAAAATCAATACTTTCATTATACTTTTAACTGAAGTCAATATAATATTCTTACCTTTCCAAAATAACTTAAATCAATATCCATATAACCATTACACGTAAATTTTATATGTTGATGCATTAATTGTAAGGAATATTCCCTTACGCACTTAATCATTTGATTATCATGGGGATACAGCTTAAAGTTTAGTAGTAAAATTGAAAATTGTTGATACTAAAAATAAAAATGAGAGAGAAAGTGAAGTTTGCTTTCCAATTTAAAATACATTCAATAAATACTCAACCTTATTAATGCATTTTTGTGTTAAACAGCATAGTAACAAAATATTCATTAAAATCATTAGGACAAAGATCAAGCGAACTAAAATGCACACAAAAACAAATCAATTCTAGGTTATGATTTTCTAATACTGAAGTTTAAAATTGTACTTACATATTTGAAATGTTGTATTATTTGCAAAGCTATATTGTACATATGCCCAGTTTACTGTACATAAAATGAGTATACCATTGTGAAAGAATAACAAAAATATGGGCCAAGCAAAATATTCTTCCAATTTATGAACCAAATACCAAACTTCCATTAAGGACTCTTGGTTTTGTCTTAAAGTATTTGGATAATTCCAAGCCAAAGAATGTTTTCTTTGCTCTTCATTTTCTACTCTACTCTTAAGACGTTTCAAACTTTCCAGCAGCATTTTTAAATATTCATATATTAATTGCACATAAATACCATATTCTAAAAATTTCATCTGAACTGATGTCAGGAAAAATATCACTAATAGTTTGTCCAGCAAATGTAAAGCACTGGCTATGAGAAAATAATTTAAGTAAAATAAAAAGAAAATCAAAATTGTCAAAAATAGTCCAATGCTTTTTAGTAAACGTTGTCTTAATTTCTGATGCTTAAACATAATCGAGCACATTACAAGCATATTGTCTTCCAATTTTTTTATCAACTGCATAATATCCAAGAGATTTTTATGATAATACCAGGCTTTATATTCCAGTATAATTACCATACTAGCCATGGAATTATTTTGTAGGTAAGTAAAAATTTTGGTAATGGAGTCTAGTTGGTATTTGAAAGTATAAATCTTAACAATCATATTATGTTTATAGGCAACCCAGATAACACTGGTTACTAGGCTTAGGGAATACATTAAGTAGATTATAAACATCAAATAGTATTTAACATCCTTTTGTGAACGATAGATTAGAAAAGGAGGAAAATTTAAACCAAAAAACGAAAATATCCATTGATAGATTTTTAACTCCTTAAGTAAAATACTGTTACTAAAATTGCCGCACATTTTTCAATTACTATTTTGTTGGAAAATTTTAAAAACAAACTAAACAAATTATGCAGTAATTTATTTGTAATTAGCTGTTAAAAAAAAAAACTAATGCTAAATTGTCAAGAGATGTTGATTTTTATCTAGACTGATAAAAGAAAACTAATTAAACCATTAACGAAGCGTATAATAAGTAATAATTGTAATGGTTTCCAAATAATTGTGAAATTCAAAATGTGCTAAAGGATTCCTGTCCTGCATTTCAGGAGTTTCTTGTAGAATGAAAAAATTAAATATATACCGGGTGGAAACTTCTACTAGACATCCATAGAAAATAATGACAGGACTATTAAGTTTGTAGGACATAATAAATAAGCTTGAAGCTTTAAACAGTAATAATTACATTTTTATTTAATAAATAGTTATATTTCGGAAACAAGTATGTGTTTGCGAATTTTTGCACTCGATTTGTGATAAAATTTTGTTTCAATGAATTGCAATTTATGTGCTGTTTAAAAAAAATTAATATAATATTTTAAAAAATTCTTTCAAAGTTGTATCACTTTAATCATATGTTATTTTTTAATTCTGTTCTCCTCTTTTTTTGGTAAAAATAACACTAATTTTGTGATTTTTATTTTTTCGGGCAAAAGTATTTTTAATCTTTTCTAAATTAAATTAACTTTTTTTCTTATATTGAAAAAAAGTATCATCAAACACAAACAAAAATCGTCAATACAGACTGAAAACAAATATAATTTTTTATCATAAAAGTCAGATGTTGTTTTTCATTCTAGTTTTTTTTAGCGAAAACAACAGTTATTTTGTGATTTTTTTTTCCAGCTGAGATACCTTTACTTTTTTTTCCAAATAAAATTTAAGCTTTCAATTTCTTCTTACATTTAAAAATAATATTGTAAAACGCAAAAAAATCACCAAAACAGAATAAAATAATGATAATAATAATAATAATAATAATAATAATAATAATAATAATGAAAGTTATATTATGACATTTATTTATTATTTTTTTAATAAAAAAATCGCTAAAATTAAAAAAGGAAACACCTAAATAAAAAAATCAAAGCGAAAAAACTCGTCAACTTAAAATAAATCGCCAAAATTAAAAAAGCTGTCCAAATGAAAAATAACATAAAAAATCGCCGAAACGAAAAAACACAAAACGTAAAAAAAAACTCATACAAAAATAATCCTTAAATTAAATAAATATTATTAAAACAAAAAATAACCCAATAATAAAGAACTACAAAACGGAAAAAGTCGCCCAAACGGAAAAAAAGCTGAAATGGAAAATGCCAAAAATATAACCTAAAAAGGAAAAAGCCCAAAACTTGAAATTACGACAAAGTTATTTCAAGTTTTAGGTTTCTGTCACAAAAATTAAAAAAAGATAAAATATTTCTTAAAACGAAAAAAAACTCCAAAATGGAAAAAATTCAAAACAAATAATCTAAAAGAAACTAGGCCCCAAAACGAAAAGAACGCCAAAAGAAAGTAAATCGCCAAATCAAAATTAAAAGAAAAATACTTTTATGATTTCAATTCTTTTGAAAAATATTATTGTAAAAAACAAAAAAAAAATGCCACAATTAAAAAAAATCACTAAAAAAAATTTTCCGCAATGAAAAAAACATTAAACGGGAAAAATCGCTAGTACGAAAATAATACTCAAATTAAAAAAATATATATATAAAAAACTCGCCCAAATGAATAAAGAACTCTAAGACGGAAAAAATTCCAAAATGGAAAAACGTCCAAAAGGAAAAAACACTAAAATGTAAAATGCCAAAAATTCAAAATGTAAAAAATCGCATAAACGAAAAAAATGATAAAGTAAAAATTCGTACAAATTAAAAAATGCATATATAAGAAATGGCGGAAACGAAAAAAACGACAACGGAAAAAATCGCTAATACAAAAATAATACTCAAATTAAAAAAAAAAAAATTATAAAAAAACTCGCCCAAACGAATAAAATTGCCCAAACGGAAAAAACGCGAAAAATATAACACAAAAAGAAAAAAGTGCCAAAATACTAAAACTAGAAAAAATGCCAAAGCAGTGAAAAAAAAAGCTAAAATTAAAAAAAAATAAAACATTTCTCCAAAACGAAAATACTTCAAAATGGAAAAAAATTCAAAATGTAAAAAATGGCACAATCGAAAAAAAAACGATAAAGTAAAAAATCGCCGAAATGAAAAAAATCGCTAAGGTGAAAAAGAACCAAAATGGAAAAAATTGCTAATACGAAAAAAAAATCAACAAAATTAAAAAAGAAAGTCGCCAAAATAAAAAATTTAAACGAAAATGACCAAAACGGAAAAAACGCTAAAGAAAAAAAATGCCAAAAATATATCCCCAAACCGGAATAAACAACAAATGGAAAATATTACAAGTTAAAAAAAAATAGTCAAAACGACAATAACTCAAAAACGAAAAAAAAATGCAAAAACTAAAAAAATCTAAAAACGGAAAAGACGCCAAAAAGAAATTTGCCATAAAAAAGATCGCACAAACGAATAGAAAAAGAAACGGTTCAATAGACTGAATAGCAAAAAAATTATTTACTCATATCTGGGCTATAGTACACAAATTTGGTAACAGATCTATGAAAGAAAAAGTAGTCCATAGCTTATAGGTTTCAACGAAACCTAACGGGATAAGACACCACGAATGCTAATGAAGTATGTGGCACCTAATACTCGTAGGCGTATTCCACTCTGCTGGAATCTGATTATAGTTCACAAACTATGATTTAATATTACCAAACAGAGAAAACCAAGCACTTAACGATGGCAAACTTGTTTAGGACCTTTGAAAAGATAAATTGATAATAAATTGATGTATAAAGTATTTTCATTCAATATTAATGAATATTTTATTACAAAACAAAAGGAAAAATTTTTATTACAAAAATTATAAGGGTTTACAAACCATTAAAAAATTTAGATAATTTATTAATAGTTTTGTATTATTCATTACAATTTGAGCGATTTTTTTAGAAATATATAGAAATTTCATAATGAGCAAATTGCTTAAGATACGAGTAATAACACTAAATTTTTATACCTATAAACTTTGGAAAAAAATTAAAGAAATAGTTTTAATTATTATATTGAAATATGTTTTAAACAAATTCCAAAAACTTAATTGAATTTTTATACTACCAAATTTAGAAGTTTCCAAATAATATTTTTGTAGCTCGAATAACACCTTCACTTAGGTAATTTAATTTAAATTGAAGTAAGATTATTATATATGCTAGTATAACAAAAGAAACCTGAAATAGAGAAAGACATTTAACTTACTAAAGGATCATAATTTTAACTTAATATTTCTAAGACGATTTATTTAATATACTCACTTTTCCATAGCAACTTAGATCAATATCCATGTAACCATTACAAGTAAATTTTATATGCTGATGCACTAATTGCAAGGAATACTCCTTAAGGATCATAAACATTTGAACATCATGTGGATAGAGCTTAAAGTTAAGCAGTAAAAGGAAGAATTGTTTGTACTGAAATTAATTATTAAAATGGTTTTTAATATGTTTTTCTTATTTTAGATAAATACATGCATTACTTACCTTATTTATGCATTTTTGTGTTAAATAACATAGTAGGAGAATATTTAGCAAATGCATTAAAATAGTAATTAATCGAACTAAAATGTATAAAAAATAAGTCAATCTAGTTTGATATTGTTCAAAAATTAATGTAAAAAATTTACTTACATATTTGAAAAACTGTTTTAGTTTCATAGCTATATTGTACATATGCCCAGTTCACTGTACACAAAATCACTATACCATTGTGAAAGAATAACAAAAATATAGGCCAAGCAAAATATCGCTCTAATTTATAAACCAAATACCAAACTTCCATAAAAGACTTTTGATTTTGTCTTAAAGAATTTGGATAATACCAGGACAATGCATGTTTTCTTTGCTCTTCAATTTCTACTCTATTCTTAAGACATTCCAAATTTTTCAGCAGCATTTTTAAATATTCATATATCAGCTGTATATACATACCATATTCCAAACATTTCATTTCGACCGATGTTAGAAAAAATATTATTAATACTTTATCCATTAAATGCATATCAGTGGCTATGAGGTAGTAATTAGAATAAGCCACAAAGGAAATCAAAATTACCAAAAATAGACCAATACTTGTTAGTAAGCGTTGCCTTAGCCTGTGATCCTTAAACATAATCGAACATATTATAAACATATTGTCTTCTAATTTTTTTATCAACTGCAAAATACCCAAGAGATTTTTATGACAATACCAGGCTTTATATTCCAGTAGGATTACCATACTAGCAATGGAATTATTTTGTAGGTAAGTAAAAATCGCGGTAATAGTGTCTAGTTGGTATGTAACAGTAGCAGTTTTAACAATCTGGTTACGTTTATAAGCCACCCAGCTAACGCTTGCTACAAGGCTTAATGAATATATTAAGTAAATTATAAGAATAACTAAGTATTTAGCATCCCTTTGTGAACGATAGATTAGAAAAGGGGGAAAATTTAAACCAAAAAAAGAAAATATCCATTGATAAATTTTTAACTCCTTAAGAAAAATACTGTTACTCAAATTGCCGCACATTTTCATATAACTATTTTGTTTGAAAATTTAAAGGCAAACTGAACACATTATGTAGTAATATATTTGCTATTAGCTGTTAAAAAAAAAGAGAAACTAATGTTAAATTGTCAAGAGATTTAGATTCTAATCCGGCTTGATAAAGAAAACTAATTAAATTGTTAACTTGTATAATAAATAAATTGTTAAATTGTATAATAAATAATAATTGTAATGGTTTTCAATTAATTGTAAAAGGTGCTATATATAATTGTGAGGTGCTATATATATACATATATATATATATATATATATATATATATATATATATATATATATTAGTTTCTTTTTTGGTATTTGGAGGTCTTTTAATTTTTTTTATTTTTTTTATTTTTTTAATTTAGGCGCCAAATTGAAAAAAACACCAAAACCACAGAAACCTCCAAAAACCAAAAGAAAAAAAATTACCAAATGGAAAAATCACCAAAGTTTAAAAATCGCTAAAATAAAAAAGCCAAAACGCAAAAATATCATAAAAAAAGACAAGAAATCGAAAAAAACCAAAATAAAAAATAAAAATCTAAAAAAAACAGAAATGCCAAAAAAAGAAAAACCCAAAATGAAAAAAATGACAGAAAAAAAGAATCAATAATCAAAAAGTAATTCGCCAAAAGAAAACATTAAAAAAAGGAAACTAAAAAATTAACGAAATAAAAGATCGGCAAAATAAAAAAATCGCTAAAAAGAAAAAAACTCGCTAAACAAAAAATAAAAAGAATGTAAAATAAAAAAATGACAAACTAGAAAAACTCCAAAATTAAAAAGAACAAATAAGTCCAAATCGAAGGCAACCCAAAAATAAAATTAACGCCTAAATAAGAAACATAGCCAATATAAAAAAAAGATAATCATCAAAAAGAAAATAATAAAGAAACGGGTTAAAAAATGATAAAACAACAAAAATAATAAACAAAAAATAAAAAAATATGCCGAAGCAGAAAAAACAGCTAAAAAAGTAAAAACTGCCAAAATCGAAAGAAGGCAAAATTAAAAAATTCGTCAAAACGAAAAAAACAAAATCAAACAGAAAACAAAAAATGACCAACAAGAAAATATAGTCAAAGTAAAAAAAATCTCTGAAATAAAAAAATAACCAAAATAAAAAGAATCTACAAATGATAAAAAAAAATCGTTGAAAAAAAGCCAGAAAAAAAATTTCGAAATGGAGAAAATCGCCAAAATGGTAAAACGCTAAAAAGACACCAAAATGAAAAAAAAAACTGTAAAATGAAAAAAAACGCTAAAACGAAAAACGCTAACATCAAAAAAATCACTCTAGAAATAAAAAAAAGAAAAAAAGTTCTAAACTAAAAAAAATTATCAAAACGTAAAAAATCATCCAAATAATAAAAATACTTAAAGAAGAAAAATTTTCAGTGTGAAATGAAAAAAAAATGCAAATCGAAGATAACCAAAATATGTAATAAAATCTGAAATGAGAAAACATCGTCGTAATGAAAAAATTGTAAAAAACAATTGTCGGAAACGCAAAAAAACACCATAAAATAAAAACATAAATAAAAAAAAAAAGAAAAAAATATATATGCTGAAAA
Source organism: Protocalliphora azurea (assembly GCA_932274085.1). Lineage (NCBI taxonomy): Eukaryota > Metazoa > Arthropoda > Insecta > Diptera > Calliphoridae > Protocalliphora > Protocalliphora azurea. The sequence continues at coordinate 4,594,594 of OW026523.1, forward strand.
AGAAAAAGCGCTAAAGTAAGAAAACTCAAAACGAAAAAAAAAACCAAAAGGGAAAAAACAGAAAAAAATACATAAATAAAAATAACAAAAAAAAAATTCTGAAACAGAAAAAACGCTAAAATAAGCAAAATAGCCAAAATATGGTAAAAAAAAACACTAAAATGAAAAGACTCTAAAATGAAAAAACTCAAAACTAAAAAAATACCATAATCGAAAAAAACACGAAAAAATAAATACATAAATAAAAATAACAAAAAAAAAATACGCTGAAACAGGAAAATCGCCAAAATAGGCAATTCGATTTTTGCTAAACTTTTAAAAACGATCGGGATAGCGCAGCACCATACGGCAAACCTACTAAAAATGTCATTAATTTATTGTCCTGGAGTAAGGACGTATAAACTTTAGTTTAAAGAATGGACAGGTTTTTATCCGTTTCACTTGAGTCACATACACGCACTTGACTCACATAGCGAACAACTAATGTCGAATGGTGTTTTGTTACAATTATCAACACAAGTGCAGAGACGATTAGATAATTTAATATTGCAAACTTGTTTAGGAACTTCAAAAAAGAAATTGTCCCATTACAGATTAATAAAAAATACAAGCATATTAAAAATTTTTGATAGTTTATTAATAATTTTGTGTTTTATAATTTTCATTACAAGTTGAACGATTTTTTTGAAATATATAGGAATTTTATAATGAGCAAATTGCTTAAGATATTCATATTAATTCTCTATGCCTAAAAAAATTTGAAAAAATGTTAAGGAGTAGTTTTAATTATTATATTGAAATGTGTTTTAAACAAATTCCAAAAACTAAAGTGAATTTTTATACTAACCAATTTAAAATTTTCCAAATATACTTTTTGTAGCTCTTATAATACCTTCACTGAGGTCATTTAATTTAAATTGAAGTAAAATTATGATATAAGCTACAATAGCGAAAAAAATCTGAAATGAAGAAGAACATTTAAATTATTAAAAAAAAAGAAATTTGATCTTAATATTTCTGAGCCGATTTCTTTTCAGTAATATAAAGATAATTTCTGAAAAATTAATTTAATATTCTTACCTTTCCATAATAACTTAAATCAATATCCATGTAACCATTACAAGTAAATTGTATATGCTGATGCATTAATTGCAAGGAATATTCCTTTATACCCATAATCATTTGAATATCATGGGGATACAATTTAAAGTTTAGTAGTAAAATCGAAAATTGTTGATACTGAAATTCGAAAACAAACACATGTATATTTTTTATAATAAAAAAAAATATTCAATACTCACTTTATTAATGCATTTTTGTGTTAGACAACACAATAAGAGTATATTCGCTAAAATAATTGCACTAAAGGTCAAACGAACTAGAAAATTTACAAAGTAATAATATTCAATTCTAAACTATTACTATCTCATATAAAGATTTTAAATTTCACTTACATAATTGATTAAAGGGATTAGTTTGAAATATATTTTGCACATATGACCAGTTCACCGTACACAATATGATTATACCATTGTGAAAGACTAACAATAATATGGGCCAAGCAAAATATCTCTCCAATTTATAAACTAAATACCAAACATCCATTAAGCACACTTGATTTTCTTTTAAGGTTTTGGGATAATACCAAGCCAAAGGCAGTTTCCTTAACTCTTCATTTTCTACTATAGCCTTAAGACTACTTAAACTCTTTAGAAGCATTTTTAAATATTCATATACCAATTGTATATAAATACCATATTCCAAGAATTTAATTTCCACTGATGTTAAGAAAAATACCACTAAAAGTCGGTGAACTAAATACAATTCATCGGATATGAGATGGTAATTTAAGTATAATAAAAAGGAAATTAAAATCGTTAGAAACAGGCCAATACTTTTTAACAAACGTTGTCTTAGTTTTTGATCTTTAAACATAACTGGACATATTATAAGCATATTGTCTTCTAACTTTTTAATTAACTGCATAATATCCAAAAAATTTTGTTGACAACACCAAGATTTATATTCCAATAGTGCAACCAAAAACGCCATGGAAATATTTTGTAGGTAAGTAATAATTTGGGTCATAGAGTCTAATTTATGCACAAGAGTAATTCTTTTAACTAAAATATTATGTTTATGGGCGCTCCAGCTAGCTGTACTCAAAAACAGTAGAGAATATACTGAATATACTAAAAGCATCAAATAGTATTTCGCATCCTTTTGTGAACGATAGATTAGAAATGGAGGAAAATTCAAACCGAAAAAGGAAAATATCCACTGATAGATTTTTAATTCTTTAAGTAAAATACTATTATTCAAGTCGCCGCACATATTCAAGTTACTTCTTTTTTAGAGAATTTAAAAGCAAACTAAATGAACTTGTGCAGCAATTTATTTATAATTAAATAGCTATTTAATTAGGTTTTTAGTTAGCTTTTACTAAACTGTCAAGAGTTGTTGATTTTTATCTAGACTGATAAAGAAAAACTAATTAAAGAGTTAACGCAGCGTATGAGTAACACTAATTATGTCTAAACCAGTTGGACACTTAAATTATAATTATCCATTATAATTTTCATATTAATTACTACTTCAATTTATATAAGGCATTTATTTTTTCTAAGTGTAATTTGTACAAATTGGCAGTATTTTAGTACACACTATGAAAGAACACTGTAAGAGAACATATCATTCTCTATCTCATTCTATCAATTAAATATCAATAAAAATTTCCATTTTAAATTTAAACAAATTTACTTTTTTGGATAATTTGGAAAAAAATTTGGTGCATGTATAGAGGAGGATGCACAAGCATATAAAATTAATTTAATTCATTTTTATTTTGAAAACTGTGGCAACTCTGTAGCTTTCAAAGTGATTAATATATTTTTTTTAAATGGCCATAACTCTTGTTGTATGAAAGATATAAAAAACATTTTTTTGCAGTGGAATTGTGAGAGCTTGTATTTTAAAATTTTGTATTTAAATTTAAGAAAATGTTTTTTTAAACATATTTTTTTACAAACTTTTTGTTTAGAGATGTATATTCAAAAAAGTCCATCTTTAATTTTTTTATAATTTTTTTCATAGGAAGCTTTGTTAGTATACTTACTGCACAGAAAATTTTATAGTGGTCAGGAAAGTAGTTATTGGGAAATAAGCAAAAATTTTAATGTATATACAAGAAAAATATATATATATATTTTAATTATTAATTTCCATTTCTTTTTTATTAAAATTACTGACTAAATTCTAATACTCGCATCATAGCAGTCATTTACATATGTGTTAAGTAACCAAAATTTCAATTTTTATAAAAATTCGAATAAAAAATATATTTGCGCTAATTAGTACTTCGGAACTAACCAAAATTCCACTAAAAAAATTTGCTGCAATCCTATTAAAAAAAACTAAATCACATGATGTGAAGAACATCTATTCGACAAATATCAAAAAACTTCGCGAAACGTTTTTCCAAGTACTTGTCTGGCCAGTACATCTGTATACAATGTAGATTAAATTTAATTGACCATGTAAAATCTGAGGAAAGAGATAGTGATTATTTGTTTTCTGATGACGAAGAGGTATGCAGTTTTGAGAAATCGAATGCATTTTATCATTTAAATAAGTGTTTAGAAGCTTTGGAAGAACCACCAATTAAATTAAAGGAGTTTTCCAATGTTAAAAAGGAAAAAATTTTAAACGCCTTAATTTCGGTATTTAGAGAAAACCTTTTTAATATAGAGAAAGTGCCTAGTGATGGTGATGGGATTTTAACATGCTTTAATGAATTATTTAACCCTTTGGGAGGTGATAAAAGTAAAAGTAAACAGATGCAAATACTAACAACATTGCCGCAAAATTGAAGCGTTAGTAAAATAAAAGAACACTTCCCAACTACATTTTATATGGCCAGTAAAGCCAAAAAATTTATAGAAAGTGAGAAATATATTAGATCAATACCTCCAAAAAATCGATTGAGTTTATGAACTGAGACAAAAGATCTAGTTCAAGATTTCTATAAAAAACGACAAAAATAGTCTCTTCATGCATGGAAAAAAATATATTATAAATCTATTAAAAACAGTAGTGGTGAAAGAATCCAAACTCAGAAAAGATTAATATTATGTAATCTTAAAGAATTGTATAGCCTATTTAAGGAAATGTATCCTATGGAGAAAATAGGTTTTTCAAAATTTTCGGAATTAAGACCAAAATAATGTATTTGACTGGTGGAAGTGGTACTCATTTCGTTTGCGTATGTACTATATACCAGAACTTAAAGCTTATGTATAGCGCAGGAAAAATGAAAGAATTAACTGATGATGGCCTTGTGACATTTACTACATATAAGTATTGGATTGCGCAATCGATATGTAATCCTCCAACTGTGGAGTGCAACATTAGGAATTGTAAATTTTGACCACGAGATAAATACCTGAAAACTACTCTAATAAATTCTTATTCTGACTGGGGCATAGAAAATATTCAATATAAACAATGGATATAGGTTGATAGATCAAATCTTTTAAATCTTTTGTATAAATACTTGCTAACAAATTAGAACAATTAATATTACATAGTTTTATAGTAAAAGAACAGACTAAATTTTTGGATGAAACAAAAGCCAATTTAAAGAAAGGAGAATTTTTGGTTATTTATGATTTTGTAGAAATGTGTAGTTTTCTATATATATTCAAGATAGTATACGAGTACAAAGCTATCGTTAGAAAAATTCACAAGCTACTATTCACCCGTTTGTAACATACTTTCGAAATATACATGGCGAAATAAATCATGTGAGTTTTGTAAAATTCATTAAATTCTTGAGGGAAAATATTAATCAAAATATTGTACAAAATTTTTAGTTTTCCGATGGGTGCACAGCTTAATACAAAAATAGAAAAAATTTCGTAAATTTGGTTTACCACAAAAAGTATTTTCAATATAATGCCGAGTGGCATTTTTTTGCAACATCACATGAAAAAGTTCCTTGTTACAGGGTTGGTGGTTCGCAGCACGTGCAAGCCTGCACCTTCCAAGTAAAAACCAAATTTTTGATGCAGGCGATTTATATGAATACCCAAAAACTCTGGCTGATATAAATGCAGCTTTCTGCTCCAAAGAAGAATGCCAAGAGCAAGAAAAGAAATTAAATCGCAAGTTTAAAATCTCTTGCGCTATTAAAGGAATTCATAGACTTCACTCATTCGTACAATTTTCAAAAACACAAGTTATTGCAAAAATTTTATCAAATTCAAATGAAATCCCAAATCCTATTAGTGTGATTAAATAGAATTAATATACTTGTTGATGTTACTTAATTAATACTTTTACTAAAAAAATAAAAACAATAAAAAATATATATTTTTTTAATATATATATATATATATATTAACATTTTTGCTTATATCTCAGTAATCACTTTCGAAACCACTATAAAATTTTCTGTGTATTAAGTATACTAACAAAGCTACCTATGAAAAAATTATAAAAAAATTAAAGATAGACTTTTTTGAATATACGTCTCTAAACAAAAAATTATAAAAAAATATGTTTAAAAAACATTTTCTTTAATTTAAATACAAAATTTTAAAATACAAGTTCTGACAATTCCACTGCAGAAAAAATTATTTTTATATCTTTCGTACAACAAAAGTTATGGCTATTTAAAAAAAATATATATATTAATCACTTTGAAAGCTACAGATTTGCTACAGTTTTCAAAATAAAATTGAATAAAATTAATTTTATATGCTTGTGTATCCTCCTCTACACATGCATCAAATTTTATCCAAATCAGTAATTAAGGATAAATACTTTTAAATTTAAAATGGAAATACTCTGTTTGTCAAAAAGAGTGTATAACACTTTATCGGCAAAAAAAAAATCACTTTTTTTCCAAATTCAGAAACGCTTACTTTTGGACTTAGAAAGTATATTCTTTTATTCGATAGATAATTTTTTTCTAACTAACTAGGAAAAACTTTACAAAACAAGATGGAAATATTGAGCTATATATTTTATAAATTTGACCAAAATGTTGTCGAATTGAAAAAGTTGAAAATTCAAAAGAAAATAAAGGATAAATAGCCTGTACAAATACATTTTTCATAATCCTTAACGAGAGCTTTAAAAAGATGTATAAGTAGTATGTTTATGTATGTTCGGGATCACTTTTTTCATACAAAATTCGGCTCATGCATAGCTGGGGTTGTGGTTTTTTGAAATGTGAAATGTGTATGTGTTGTGGTATGATTGTATGTTGTTTATGTTTTCCATCCCTGGTTAGTAATGTGTTTGTAAGAGAAATGAATAGCATTTGCAGAAAGAGTTTTGTAACTTAAAAAAAAAAAGACAATGAGTTTTAGTTTTATTTATTTATTTTATTGATAAAAAAATTGAAAACCAATGAATTTGTTTTATAATTTTTTCTTGTGAGTGCATTAATAGGAGGAAAAATTGTTTTGCATTTTATGAAATTGAAAACCAATGTATGTATGTATATATGTATGTATGTATTTATGTAATTATGTTAAAAGTACATACAAACAATTTAACAGGGGAGACAATTTTTTATTTATTTATTTTTTTTTTGCACTTTTAATTGTGATGAAATTAAAAACTGATGACTTGTATAAATAGCGTTTGAGTATTTTTGGTTTATTCATCTACATATTTTTATATGATTATTTTTGTTTTTGTAAAGTGGAAACTTGAGAATTGTTTTGTTTATATGGAAAAAAAATAACTTTGTGTAAGGTTCTTTGACATTAATGAAGATGTATTTTATGTTGTTGAGTATGGTTATGATTAATATAAAATATTGTAATAACAAATTAAGGGGAGTATTTATTTTTAGTATTTTAGTCATTTGTAGTATTATTTAAGCGCTCTATGTAAACATTTTCTAACTTACCTAAGAATATTACTATTTTCTCCCAATTAGTATATTATACCATTTATATATCAACTTATTCTTATAATTTTGTTTGTTCTTTTGTATGTATGTATGTATGTATGTATGTATGTATGTATATATGTAAATAATACAATTCCTTTTATGTGATAAGAATTGTAAATGCAATATAGTACAGTTATTAAAAAATGTAATTTTATAATTTAAAAAAATGTAACAAATTTTAGTATAAATACTATTGCATACATAAAATTAAAACAGTTTAAGTGTAAAGTCTTAATCGAATCAATCTGTTAATCAACAAAGAGAAAAATGTTAAACTTTATTTGTGAAATCTGTGAAAAAAATTTCAAACTTAATTCTTCCTTAAGACGTCATATTAGATTAAATCACGATGGTCCCTCGTCATCATTTTATTGTTCAAAATGTAATTTACATTTTGGAACTCACCAAGACCTACAAAGACATTTACATTTAATAGAACATCCTGAAAATAATAATGTTTTTTGTAACGTATGCAATAAACATATTTTAAAATCAATTTGGCATTATCACTTAAGAACAAATGCTCACAAAAAAAAGAGTACTGAACAATTAGACAATAATATAAAGTCTATAAACTGTTGTTTTAAAAATCGAATTTCCTCGTATTTGATTAAAAATGAAAATAAGATGAACTTAATACCTGAAAACTTTCTGAGTAATATTAAACGTAAAGTAATTGATTTATTAAAGAACCTGTTACAAAAACATTTAAGTATTAAATATAATTGTGAACTCTTTTGTGAGTATGTGCTAATGAAAGATGATGATGATTTGTGTAGAGTAGATATAAAATCACATCAAACCCAAATGATTACTATAAATTCATCATTAACAAATGCAGACATCGAACAATGTTATGTTAATCAATGTGAGAGTTTAGTAACAAAGATGAGCGAATTTCAAGAACGTGATAGCGGATGGACCTTAATAGAAATCTCACATCTTGAGATTAATATTAATAAATATGAGTGTCTTAAAGGTTCGCAATATTTACCTTTACCACCAACAATATTGAAAAAAGAAGCATGTATTAATGTGCAAAATAAAGATCAATACTGTTTTAAATGGGCGATAATATCAGCATTATATCCAGTCACCACCAATTCAAATAGATGTTCATCATATCAAATCAAAGATATTAATGCAGATATTGTTGTATTGGAAAACAATATGGTTTTAAATTTTAAAAATTTAAAATTTCCGTTAGCCGTTAATATGATAAAGATATTTGAAGAAAATAACCCCGACATCAGCGTCAATGTTTTCGGATTGGAAGGGGACAATGTTGTGGGTCCGTACTACTTCACACAAATGGAAAAGAACATTCACATTAATTTGTTGTTATTAGAGGAAGATGAACGGGTTCATTATGTGTGGATAAAAAATATATCAAGGTAAACATATTTATAACAATATAAAAAAAAAAAAAACCTTTACTAATGTTTCTTCTTTCTTTTATATAATTCCAGATTGGTGAAAAGTCAATTAACAAAACACACAAGACAAATACATATATGTAATACATGTCTCATCCACTTTCATAATGAAGCGGCCTTGATTAAACATAAAAAGGAATGTAACAAATTGATTACCACAATGCCGAATTCAGGTGATAATATTCTCAAGTTCAAAAATTTTAAGAAGCAAATGGATGTACCATTTGTCGTTTATGCTGACTTTGAATGTATTTTAGAATCAACAAATGTTCAGAATTCTACTAATGTAAAGTCAGTACAAAAGCATATTCCATATGCATATAGTTACTATATTAAGTGTTCATTTGACTCTAGTTTAGACAAGTTTAGAATATATAGTGGTGAAGATTCTCCAAAACATTTTTTTAAAAGTTTAGTAGATGACACTTTAAATATTTATAATAATTACTTAAGTGTAGTTAAACCAATGAATTCTTTAACACCACTTCAAAAAAAGATTCAAAATGAAGATCCAATATGTCACATTTGTAAGAAATTTTTAGATGATAATAGAGTGGCAGATCATTGTCATTTAACGGGTGAATATAGAGGTCCTGCTCACAATAATTGTAATTTAGAATATCAAATTGCCAACTTCATCCCTATATTTTTCCACAATCTTTCGGCATATGATTGTCATTTATTTGTTAGAGAACTTTCATCTATTGAAGGTGATATAAATATTATTCCTTTAAATAAGGAATTATATGTATCAATATCTAAAAGAATTTCAGTAAATGAAAAAGAAACATTTGAATTGCGTTTTCTCGACTCATTTCGATTCATGTCATCAAGTTTAGAAAAGTTAGCCAGTTACTTGACTGATGATGATTTAAAAATCGTTAAAACATTTTATAACAATAGTAATGAATTCAGTTTAATGAAACGTAAAGGAGTTTTTCCCTATGATTATATAGATTCAGAAAATCGTCTCCAGGAAACAAAATTACCTTCTCGTGAAGTTTTCTTTAATAAACTAACTAATGAGTCGTGTAGTGAAGAAGAATATCAACATGCAGAAAAAGTTTGGAGTACATTCCAGTGTAATATTTTATTAGATTATTTACTTTTATATCTCAAAGCAGATGTTCTTCTACTTTGTGATATATTTGAAAATTTTAGAAAAGTCTGTAAAAACATTTACAATTTAGATCCTTGTCAATATTATACTTCACCTGGTCTGTCTTGGGATGCAATGTTGAAAACTACACAAATAGAATTAGAACTATTAACAGACATTAATATGTATAATTTTATCGTTCGAGGTATAAGGGGAGGTATTGTTCAATGCAGTAACCGTCATTCCATAGCCAATAATAAATATGTTAGTGATTATGATTCTACGAAGAAATCAAATTATCTTATATATTTAGATGTAAATAATTTATACGGTTATGCAATGTCTCAATACCTTCCTTTTAAAAATTTTGAATGGGTTGAAAACATTGAAGATTTTAACTTAAATGATATTAAAGACGATTCTCCAATAGGATATATATTAGAAGTAGACTTAGATTACCCTTGTACATTACATGACTATCATAATGACTTACCATTTTGTGCAGAAAATAAAAAAATTGAATCAATGAAACAGAAAAAATTAATTACAGATTTAAACAATAAAACAAATTATGTAATTCACTATAAAAATCTTCAACAATGTATTGAAAATGGTTTAATTTTAAAGAAAATCCATAGAATTCTTAAATTTAATCAATCAGATTGGTTGAAAAAATATATTGATTTAAACAATCATCATAGAACTTTAGCAAAAAATTCTTTTGAACAAAACTTTTTTAAATTGCTAAATAATGCTGTATATGGTAAGACTATGGAAAATGTTGACAAGAGAAAAGATATAAAAATAGTTTGTGAATGGGAGAATAGAAAAAAACGGTTAGGAGCTAGATCTCTTATAGCTAAACCAAACTTTGATAGTGCACTTCAAATTAATGAAAATATGATTGCAATCGAAATGAGAAGAGTAAAAACAGTGTATAATAAACCGATATATATTGGGTTTTCAGTTTTAGAGTTATCAAAATGGAAAATGTATAATTTTCATTACGATTACATGAAACCTAAATATCTTGATAATATTAATCTAAATTACATGGATACAGATTCGTTTATATATGATATCAGAACAAATGACTTGTATGATGATATTCGAAATGATATTACTACTCATTTCGATACATCTGCATATCCAAAAGATAATATATATAATATTCCACTTGTAAATAAAAAAGTTTTGGGAATTATGAAAGATGAATGTAATGGTAAGGTTATTAAAGAATTCATTGGTTTAAGAGCAAAAATGTATTCAGTTAAAATTGATAGAGATGAAAAAGAAATTAAAAAAATTAAAGGTGTTAAACAATGTGTAACAGCTAAACTATCAATTAATGATTTTAGAAAATGTCTATTAGAGAAAAAACTATATTATAACTCTATGTATATATTTAGATCTAAGATACATCAAATTTATACACAACATATAAGTAAGTTAGTATTAAGCTATTTAGATGATAAGAGATTTATAAGAGAAAATAATATTAATACTTATGCATGGGGACATTATAAAATAAATTGTCTACCATCCTCATCATCAAATTTCCAAGAAATTATGGAGGAAGATGATGATATTCTTCTTAATATAGATATAGATATGTAAATTAAATATAATGAATGAAAAAAAAAAATAATAAAAACAATATAATAAAGAAAAAAATGTAGTTTTTATTTACTTATAATATTTATTAAATAAAAATTTTAAACATAAGTGACCACAATTAAATATATTAAATTTTTGTTTCTGTTTATAATTATATTCAATGGGAGTTTTTAAATAATTAATAGTAGTAGGGAAATGGGAAGGCAATAGTTGTTTTTGTTTTTAATGAGGAGTAAGAGGAATTTTGAAAAGGAAATTGTTTGTATGAAATTGAAAACCAATGAATTTGTTTTGTAATTTTTTCTTGTGAGTGCATTAATAGGAGGAAAAATTGTTTTGCATTTTATGCAAAACAATTTTTCCTTTTATTTATTTATTTTTTTTGCACTTTTAATTGTGATGAAATTAAAAACTGATGAATTGTATAAATAGCGTTTGAGTATTTTTGGTTTATTCATCCACATATTTTTATATGATTATTTTTGTTTTTGTAAAGTGGAAACTTGAGAATTGTTTTGTTTATATGGAAAAAAAAAATAACTGTGTAAGGTTCTTTGACATTAATGAAGATGTATTTTATGTTGTTGAGTATGGTCATGATTAATATTAAATATTCTAATAACAAATTAAGGGGAGTATTTTTTATTCACATTAAAAGAATATGTTTAAAATTAGTTTAAGACTCAATATTTATGTATTTATAATATTTTCTCAATTTGAAATGATTAATTTGAATATTCTAATAACATTTTTCTAAAAAAAAAAAAAGAAAAATTTTTTTTCTGAAAAAAAAATTTTTTCTGAAAAAAAAAAAAAATTTTTTCTGAAAAAAAAAAAAAATTTTTTCTGAAAAAAAAAAAAATTTTTTTTTTTTTTTTTTAGAAAAATGTTATTAGAATATTCAAATTAATAATTTCAAATTGAGAAAATATTATAAATACATAAATATTGAGTCTTAAACTAATTTTAAACATATTCTTTTAATGTGAATAAAAAATACTCCCCTTAATTTGTTATTAGAATATTTAATATTAATCATGACCATACTCAACAACATAAAATACATCTTCATTAATGTCAAAGAACCTTACACAGTTATTTTTTTTTTCCATATAAACAAAACAATTCTCAAGTTTCCACTTTACAAAAACAAAAATAATCATATAAAAATATGTGGATGAATAAACCAAAAATACTCAAACGCTATTTATACAATTCATCAGTTTTTAATTTCATCACAATTAAAAGTGCAAAAAAAATAAATAAATAAAAGGAAAAATTGTTTTGCATAAAATGCAAAACAATTTTTCCTCCTATTAATGCACTCACAAGAAAAAATTACAAAACAAATTCATTGGTTTTCAATTTCATACAAACAATTTCCTTTTCAAAATTCCTCTTACTCCTCATTAAAAACAAAAACAACTATTGCCTTCCCATTTCCCTACTACTATTAATTATTTAAAAACTCCCATTGAATATAATTATAAACAGAAACAAAAATTTAATATATTTAATTGTGGTCACTTATGTTTAAAATTTTTATTTAATAAATATTATAAGTAAATAAAAACTACATTTTTTTCTTTATTATATTGTTTTTATTATTTTTTTTTTTCATTCATTATATTTAATTTACATATCTATATCTATATTAAGAAGAATATCATCATCTTCCTCCATAATTTCTTGGAAATTTGATGATGAGGATGGTAGACAATTTATTTTATAATGTCCCCATGCATAAGTATTAATATTATTTTCTCTTATAAATCTCTTATCATCTAAATAGCTTAATACTAACTTACTTATATGTTGTGTATAAATTTGATGTATCTTAGATCTAAATATATACATAGAGTTATAATATAGTTTTTTCTCTAATAGACATTTTCTAAAATCATTAATTGATAGTTTAGCTGTTACACATTGTTTAACACCTTTAATTTTTTTAATTTCTTTTTCATCTCTATCAATTTTAACTGAATACATTTTTGCTCTTAAACCAATGAATTCTTTAATAACCTTACCATTACATTCATCTTTCATAATTCCCAAAACTTTTTTATTTACAAGTGGAATATTATATATATTATCTTTTGGATATGCAGATGTATCGAAATGAGTAGTAATATCATTTCGAATATCATCATACAAGTCATTTGTTCTGATATCATATATAAACGAATCTGTATCCATGTAATTTAGATTAATATTATCAAGATATTTAGGTTTCATGTAATCGTAATGAAAATTATACATTTTCCATTTTGATAACTCTAAAACTGAAAACCCAATATATATCGGTTTATTATACACTGTTTTTACTCTTCTCATTTCGATTGCAATCATATTTTCATTAATTTGAAGAGCACTATGAAAGTTTGGTTTAGCTATAAGAGATCTAGCTCCTAACCGTTTTTTTCTATTCTCCCATTCACAAACTATTTTTATATCTTTTCTCTTGTCAACATTTTCCATAGTCTTACCATATACAGCATTATTTAGCAATTTAAAAAAGTTTTGTTCAAAAGAATTTTTTGCTAAAGTTCTATGATGATTGTTTAAATCAATATATTTTTTCAACCAATCTGATTGATTAAATTTAAGAATTCTATGGATTTTCTTTAAAATTAAACCATTTTCAATACATTGTTGAAGATTTTTATAGTGAATTACATAATTTGTTTTATTGTTTAAATCTGTAATTAATTTTTTCTGTTTCATTGATTCAATTTTTTTATTTTCTGCACAAAATGGTAAGTCATTATGATAGTCATGTAATGTACAAGGGTAATCTAAGTCTACTTCTAATATATATCCTATTGGAGAATCGTCTTTAATATCATTTAAGTTAAAATCTTCAATGTTTTCAACCCATTCAAAATTTTTAAAAGGAAGGTATTGAGACATTGCATAACCGTATAAATTATTTACATCTAAATATATAAGATAATTTGATTTCTTCGTAGAATCATAATCACTAACATATTTATTATTGGCTATGGAATGACGGTTACTGCATTGAACAATACCTCCCCTTATACCTCGAACGATAAAATTATACATATTAATGTCTGTTAATAGTTCTAATTCTATTTGTGTAGTTTTCAACATTGCATCCCAAGACAGACCAGGTGAAGTATAATATTGACAAGGATCTAAATTGTAAATGTTTTTACAGACTTTTCTAAAATTTTCAAATATATCACAAAGTAGAAGAACATCTGCTTTGAGATATAAAAGTAAATAATCTAATAAAATATTACACTGGAATGTACTCCAAACTTTTTCTGCATGTTGATATTCTTCTTCACTACACGACTCATTAGTTAGTTTATTAAAGAAAACTTCACGAGAAGGTAATTTTGTTTCCTGGAGACGATTTTCTGAATCTATATAATCATAGGGAAAAACTCCTTTACGTTTCATTAAACTGAATTCATTACTATTGTTATAAAATGTTTTAACGATTTTTAAATCATCATCAGTCAAGTAACTGGCTAACTTTTCTAAACTTGATGACATGAATCGAAATGAGTCGAGAAAACGCAATTCAAATGTTTCTTTTTCATTTACTGAAATTCTTTTAGATATTGATACATATAATTCCTTATTTAAAGGAATAATATTTATATCACCTTCAATAGATGAAAGTTCTCTAACAAATAAATGACAATCATATGCCGAAAGATTGTGGAAAAATATAGGGATGAAGTTGGCAATTTGATATTCTAAATTACAATTATTGTGAGCAGGACCTCTATATTCACCCGTTAAATGACAATGATCTGCCACTCTATTATCATCTAAAAATTTCTTACAAATGTGACATATTGGATCTTCATTTTGAATCTTTTTTTGAAGTGGTGTTAAAGAATTCATTGGTTTAACTACACTTAAGTAATTATTATAAATATTTAAAGTGTCATCTACTAAACTTTTAAAAAAATGTTTTGGAGAATCTTCACCACTATATATTCTAAACTTGTCTAAACTAGAGTCAAATGAACACTTAATATAGTAACTATATGCATATGGAATATGCTTTTGTACTGACTTTACATTAGTAGAATTCTGAACATTTGTTGATTCTAAAATACATTCAAAGTCAGCATAAACGACAAATGGTACATCCATTTGCTTCTTAAAATTTTTGAACTTGAGAATATTATCACCTGAATTCGGCATTGTGGTAATCAATTTGTTACATTCCTTTTTATGTTTAATCAAGGCCGCTTCATTATGAAAGTGGATGAGACATGTATTACATATATGTATTTGTCTTGTGTGTTTTGTTAATTGACTTTTCACCAATCTGGAATTATATAAAAGAAAGAAGAAACATTAGTAAAGGTTTTTTTTTTTTTTATATTGTTATAAATATGTTTACCTTGATATATTTTTTATCCACACATAATGAACCCGTTCATCTTCCTCTAATAACAACAAATTAATGTGAATGTTCTTTTCCATTTGTGTGAAGTAGTACGGACCCACAACATTGTCCCCTTCCAATCCGAAAACATTGACGCTGATGTCGGGGTTATTTTCTTCAAATATCTTTATCATATTAACGGCTAACGGAAATTTTAAATTTTTAAAATTTAAAACCATATTGTTTTCCAATACAACAATATCTGCATTAATATCTTTGATTTGATATGATGAACATCTATTTGAATTGGTGGTGACTGGATATAATGCTGATATTATCGCCCATTTAAAACAGTATTGATCTTTATTTTGCACATTAATACATGCTTCTTTTTTCAATATTGTTGGTGGTAAAGGTAAATATTGCGAACCTTTAAGACACTCATATTTATTAATATTAATCTCAAGATGTGAGATTTCTATTAAGGTCCATCCGCTATCACGTTCTTGAAATTCGCTCATCTTTGTTACTAAACTCTCACATTGATTAACATAACATTGTTCGATGTCTGCATTTGTTAATGATGAATTTATAGTAATCATTTGGGTTTGATGTGATTTTATATCTACTCTACACAAATCATCATCATCTTTCATTAGCACATACTCACAAAAGAGTTCACAATTATATTTAATACTTAAATGTTTTTGTAACAGGTTCTTTAATAAATCAATTACTTTACGTTTAATATTACTCAGAAAGTTTTCAGGTATTAAGTTCATCTTATTTTCATTTTTAATCAAATACGAGGGAATTCGATTTTTAAAACAACAGTTTATAGACTTTATATTATTGTCTAATTGTTCAGTACTCTTTTTTTTGTGAGCATTTGTTCTTAAGTGATAATGCCAAATTGATTTTAAAATATGTTTATTGCATACGTTACAAAAAACATTATTATTTTCAGGATGTTCTATTAAATGTAAATGTCTTTGTAGGTCTTGGTGAGTTCCAAAATGTAAATTACATTTTGAACAATAAAATGATGACGAGGGACCATCGTGATTTAATCTAATATGACGTCTTAAGGAAGAATTAAGTTTGAAATTTTTTTCACAGATTTCACAAATAAAGTTTAACATTTTTCTCTTTGTTGATTAACAGATTGATTCGATTAAGACTTTACACTTAAACTGTTTTAATTTTATGTATGCAATAGTATTTATACTAAAATTTGTTACATTTTTTTAAATTATAAAATTACATTTTTTAATAACTGTACTATATTGCATTTACAATTCTTATCACATAAAAGGAATTGTATTATTTACATATATACATACATACATACATACATACATACATACAAAAGAACAAACAAAATTATAAGAATAAGTTGATATATAAATGGTATAATATACTAATTGGGAGAAAATAGTAATATTCTTAGGTAAGTTAGAAAATGTTTACATAGAGCGCTTAAATAATACTACAAATGACTAAAATACTAAAAATAAATACTCCCCTTAATTTTTTATTACAATATTTTATATTAATCATAACCATACTCAACAACATAAAATACATCTTCATTAATGTCAAAGAACCTTACACAAAGTTATTTTTTTTCCATATAAACAAAACAATTCTCAAGTTTCCACTTTACAAAAACAAAAATAATCATATAAAAATATGTAGATGAATAAACCAAAAATACTCAAACGCTATTTATACAAGTCATCAGTTTTTAATTTCATCACAATTAAAAGTGCAAAAAAAAAATAAATAAATAAAAAATTGTCTCCCCTGTTAAATTGTTTGTATGTACTTTTAACATAATTACATAAATACATACATACATATATACATACATACATTGGTTTTCAATTTCATAAAATGCAAAACAATTTTTCCTCCTATTAATGCACTCACAAGAAAAAATTATAAAACAAATTCATTGGTTTTCAATTTTTTTATCAATAAAATAAATAAATAAAACTAAAACTCATTGTCTTTTTTTTTTTAAGTTACAAAACTCTTTCTGCAAATGCTATTCATTTCTCTTACAAACACATTACTAACCAGGGATGGAAAACATAAACAACATACAATCATACCACAACACATACACATTTCACATTTCAAAAAACCACAACCCCAGCTATGCATGAGCCGAATTTTGTATGAAAAAAGTGATCCCGAACATACATAAACATACTACTTGTATAGGTATTCGATTTAAAACAAAACTTTGGTGAGCGTTTAAGAATGTGCTATATCAAAGGCACCCTACTTTTGGCTCCCATAGTTGCACTACTTAGGAGCCTGTGCAGTTCCCCTTACAAGCTATGCTCGTTTGAAATTACATGTAAATCCAACTAGCCAATTAGATGTCACAGATTTATTTGTCAACATTTTCTATTCTGCCCCACTTTGTATTTTTGTTCAAAAATGGTATAAAAAAGTCATAGAGTAATTCCATTTTAAATTTAAAATAATTTTTACCCTGTGTAGAAGAAGATACAGAGGCATGTAAAATGAGTTTTCCTCATTTTGATTTTGAAAACTGTGGCAAGTTTGAAAGCGATTAACATATTTATTTAAATGACCATAACATTTGTTATATAAAAGATATCCAAATAAATTTTTTGCAGTGGATTTGTCAAAGCTTGTGTTTTAAGATGCTTTATGAAAAATTTTTATTAACATATTTTTTTTAAGAATTTTCTTTAGTGACGTGTATCTAAAAAAGTCCATATTTATTTTTGTTATATGTTTTTGTTAGGATCATTATACTTGCTACAGAGAATATTTCATAGAGGTCAAAATTTTTAAATTTAAAAGGAAATTACTCATTACTTAAAAGAAATTATTAAAAAATTATCAATTTTCCAAAAAACAGACAGATAATCTACGAAAATACCAATTGGAGAGGTACCATTACATTCTCCTATGCGATTTCTACTAAAATCAGCAAAACGTAACATTTGAATGAAGGAAATTTCTAATTTTCCCCTTTCATGTTTTCTCATGTTTAGATACTAATTAATTTAGAGAAAGGTAAACCAAAATAAAAAACGTACTTTGTTAATAATATCAGAAAAGTCAATACTATGTATTTATTAAATATATATAAATGTACTCAATAATATTCATTATTTTTGCACAATTTTCTTCAAGAACTATAACTGTTTTAATTGCAAAGGTTTTCTTTCATTTAGCCATATTCTCTTTTTAGAACTATAGAAATTTTTTCTGTTCAAATCCTTTATAATGAACAGAGATTCATTTAAGGATCAATTAAAACCATTTATTTGCAAAAAAAAATTGCACTTCAATTATGGTAATAAATGTTTTTAATGAAACAGGTAAAAAAGACAAGAATTTTTTCCTACTGTTTTAATCCATTTATTTTAAGCACAAGAAAATGAGTGTCAATATAAGTAATTGAATTATTAAGAAATATAAAAAGGAAGATATTTTTTATAATTTAAAAAAAAACTAATCAAACGGGAAAGACATTTTTGTAAGTATTACGAAGCAAAATGAGAGATTTCGTAAATTTTTAAAGATATTAAAATTTAGTATTTATTAAAAATTTAAATTAAAACTAAATGTTTTTTATCTAGACTCTTGAATCTTTTGATGTATCGGCTTGGTTTGTCATATGCCTGAGACCTGGAGTGAGGTGAAAGTGGTGCCAAATCTAAGCAATTGCCTAAATCATATAGATCAATAAGACAAAGCTCGTTTTTGCTTAAAACGATAGGAAAACTTTGGATAATTATATAAGGGAAACCCATTTTTTGATGGAACCAATACACCAATTTCAATTTTCCTACCAGCCGGCTAAATCTACGATTCATCATGTTATGAAGTTGATAGAAAAGGTCCTACGATCTTACGGAAAGAGCACTCGATAGGAAAAATATTCCTATTATCTTGAGGAACTGCATAAGAAAAATATTGGCATCTGCAGTTTTCAGTTAGATTTCAATATTAGAGCTACTAGCGGCTATCTACTAGGTGGCATTTTATCGACTTTTCTAAGGACATTGATGATCTTTTAGAAAAGCTTATAACGGGTCGAAGAACCATGAATGTTCTCGTAATTAATTTCCAAGGAAACTAGTTAGTTAATTGTATAAAAATTAAAAGTTTAGAATTTATGATTTCGAAACTTTAGATATTTTATTAAAACTTGGTGTTACCAGTTGGAGAATGCAAATTAGAAGGCCGGAAAATCGCCTATTTCATTTCAAGAGATCTTCGGATTTTCGAATTCCCGCTGAAGTTATTGTTCAGTGGCAACTAGTTAGTTATAAATTCACAATATTCATCATTAATTTATGGCAAAATTCACAACAATATTTACAATTTTACATTTAGTGTAGATAATTGGTATTTACATGTAATATATTAGTGGTTCATAAAATTCATAATTAATATAAGAATAAATATATAGGTTTTCAACCAAAAATTTTATTGTTCAAACAAAGTTTGAACAACTTGTGATTTCTAGCTTTTGGTTGCGCTGATTAGTTAGTAATTTCGGTGATTATATGCGAGGACGCAACCATATCGGGACGGATGCAACAGATTATTAATTCAAACTTCAACTGGTGTAGAGAAAGAGGGCTGACTATTAACTCTCCAAAAATCCATCCAAAAATATCACTTACATAGTCCTAATCTCGCAGAACCAACAGAAAATTACTTGACTATTGAATTCTCAAATGAATTCAAATATGTGGGCGTCATTCCCGATAGGATTCTCCATGAAATAATCAAATGTCCATTGCACATATCACTGAAAAAGGAGACCTGCAGGCTTTCTCTTAGAATACCAGGTATCTCCAACTTAAAAGCTGGTGAACTGGTGTTGAATATAAGGATATTGAGTTTATTTGAGAACGTTCCCTTCATTCGTGCGAATGACTACATGTCACCCACTCTCATGTTAAGCAGAAGGAAATTCTATATCCTTATACTCGAAAGAAATTTATGGTTGGACCACTCTTGGTGGCACAATATCGCAGATCAGACCGATGGCTCAAAACTGACTGGTGGCGAAACAGGGGCTGGTGTTTTTAGTCCCAATTTCCAAAAGGCAAATACTCTTCGATTCCTCAAGCCGAAATTTATGCCATCTTCACTTTCTTAGGGAGTTCTTAGGAAGAAAATTTAATAGTTTAAGTACATATGTGATATCTGACAATCAGAAGGCTTTGAAGGCTTTGTCATCTTGTGAGGTAAAGTCAAAGGTTATTATGAACTGTGTAATATCTTTCAATGAACTTGGCGCCCTCAACAGGGTTATGCCATGTTGGGTTCCTAGCCGTGAGGTCCACCCTGGAAACAAAACAGCTGCTTAGACAGAAACAGAAAAGTTCGACTGGTTTTTATTGGGTCTGAATCATTTTTCTGTACCCCTGGGGGATGCCAAAGAGGAAAGATCATCTCCTGGGTTGAGAAAGAATTTGTTCAGCTGAATTTGGCTCTGAGATAAGCAATGATGTTTTATTTACTATCTTCTGAAATTCAATTCGAGTACTAACGGATCTATTTACCGAGTATTCTGATCTAAGTTACCATCAACATATCTTAGGATATGTTAAAACTAATCAGTGTTGATTCTGTATAATGTACGATGAAATATCTGAGCATGTACAATGTGCATTTCAGCTCAATATTACTTGAAACATAGACATTTTATGAGCTGAAAATTAAAAGTACTTAATTTTATTACCTTACATTTTTTTAATTTTATTTAGAACTTTTTGTGTTTTAGCTCACGCTGTGTAACACTTATCCATATGACAACTTAACACTGAAAATAAAAAGCAAATAATAGTAATATTAATAATAATAAAATCAACTCACAGGTTAAATTTTCTAGGGAAAGCTATAGTAACACCAAAAGAAGCATTTGTTCTAACAAGATTATGGTCTTTTTTCGAAACTTCAACTTGATATGGTGAACATATAAGGCTGCACAAAATACCCTTAGGGTCATGGTGCGTATGGCCTCTTCAATCATCAATCTTTTTGAAATGCGAAATATACTTTATGTCCTAATATAATTTTCATGCGAAAATGAAAAAAAAAACTTAATTATTTTCAACTTTTAGTCACCATTTTATGGTTATTTTTCGCTTGCACTCTTTAAAATTTTGTTAATCCTACCTCTACTGAAACCTTCATGATGCGCGGCATAATTGAGCGATTTTTATTTAATTTGGCATTTTTGCTTTTTATTTTCACTGTTAAGTTGTCATGTGGATAACATTCAATCATTTTACTTCAAGTGGAAAAGTTTTACACAGCGTTAGCTAAAATGCAAAAGGTTCTAAATAAATTAAAAAAAATGTACGAATCTAAAGTTAAGTACTTTTAATTTTCGTAAGATGCTTTTGTATTCCAAGTAATATTAAATCTTCGAAAATTGGATTATAATTGACAAAAATAGTGCTTAAGTAAGGGAAGAGCACTTGGTTTTTTTTGTACCTAAAATTAAAAAAGATTGGGCGTGTATTCATTAAGTCATTCCGTTTGTAATATTCATCTAAAACACCCATAAAATAAATTATTCTGGGTCCTTGTGAAATTCTAAAATGATCCAGCTATATCCGTCTGTCCATCTCTCCGTCTGTCTTTCTATCTGTCTGTTGAAAGCAGGATAGGGCCCGGGGCGGATCACAGGAGAACGAAATTTAACACAAATATTTCCCTTGTGTAAGGTTCGTTTGGTATTAAAAATAGGCTTAATAAAAAAAACTTGATGGGCCAAATGCTAGAAAAACTTAGTAACCGTCGCAGCTCTAGTTCATACGTTTCCGTTGATATCTCTTAAACGAAATGTACAATAACGAAATTTTGTATTAGTAGTTCAAGGGGCGATATAAACTCGGAAACTCAAAATGGGAGTGATCTGCCCACCTTTCATGTAAGATGAAATTTAAAATTATGGTAACACAAAAAGTTGTAGATGGTACGTATAATAGATTCGGCCAGGTCGAACATAACATTCTCACTTGTTTATTTTTACCGAAATAACTTGCTCTTTAGCACTTAAAAATTTTTCATGTGATTTAATATATCTTCTCTTTAGCTGTCCGTCCGACTGTCCGTGCCTTAATCAATACAATTTGAATTTGTCTTTAAATCACCCTTAAAAGTAACATAATGAATTTTGATATGTGATATTTTATTGACATAATAAAGTTGAACTTTTAAAATATTACTTAAGCCAATGGCACTTCAGGTAACTATATGATTAAAGTCAAATATGAGAGGTAACATCAAATTTTCTACCATATCATGTTTGTGCAGAGTTCATTTTATTTCTACGAAGAAAATTATATACCATAAATGTAGAGATTATTTATTTCACTTTTTTATATTTTTAATATTCTATGACAGCCTCAATTTACCAACATTTAAAACACAATGTTGAGAAGAATAAGCAAAGGAGCAGAATTTAAAAGTTTTTATTAAAATGGGAAATTATTTATTTAAAAAATATGAAATTGTAAGCTACGTTAAGGTGAAACAAATCAATATTAACAGCATATAAAAAACTTTTGAGAAAGTTTAAACTTGAAAGAAATACATTTTATATGTCACACAAAACTGTTATGCAAAATGAAGTATTATAAATGAACTTTAATTTATTTTATATACATATATCATAAATAGAGAGCGAATTTTCATGCAAATGCATCTTTTTATGGAAAATTTAAAAACTGCTTTATGTAGTTTGTGAGGAATAAAATTCTTATAATTTTGATTCACATAATTATTAAGAATAACTTTTTGAAATGTAAACATAGTATGAGAATCATTGGCGTTTTATTGGTCGGCAGTAAGATTAAATTCATCTAAATTAGAGGCGAATTACATTCGCCAAAGTAAGTCTTTTCATTTCATATGTTTCGGAGGTCGGTGAAGTAAAGGCTTGAACGAAGTGCTCTGATGGCGTACACAGGAGGAAAAGCATTCAGGTCAGGGGCAGGTGGTGAATTCGCTCTTAAATGACCAGACCAGTCATTTAAAGGTTTAGTATGAGGAAAACGCAGCAAACAGAAGTAGCATTACAAAGAAGCAGGGAAAAAGCCGAGTGAAGACGTCAATGCCTACGTCGTCACAACTAAGCAGACGAGTAGCAGAACTGACGAATCACGGTGGTAGAAGGGAGAAACACAATAGCAGAGAGAAGAATTAGCAGGGAGAAATACGTAGGAGTGTAAGCGTAACAGCAATAAGATAAACAGAGGAAAGATTCAAACATAGCAAGCAAGAAGGAGACAATATAAATAAACAGAAGCCACATACATAGATACTCACACACACACATCAACAGAAGGGAAGGTTCGATGCAAAAACTGCTAACGGTTCAAACAAAGTGCAGAAAAACTACAATGATATTAGTTTTAAGAAATATATACAAACCAGTTACAATCGATATTTTTTTTTTTTTTTTTGTGCTGGACAGTGAACAAGGCAGACGTGGTGAGCCGGTTCATAAAAAATAAAATAACTAACAGAGCAGTGTTAGGGAAAAAAAATAATATAAAATAAATTGAAATTACAAACTTCAGCAAGATTTATATTCTGGTTGAAGTGGTAATAGGTATGCACTTTTCAAAGCCAAGTGATAGAATATTTTCTTGGAAGTTTTCACTCAGAAAATATAGGGACTAGTGAAATCTCGGATTATATTCAAGATTAAAGAATCAATAGTAGATAGTAAATGGAAGGTGTAGAACCAACAAGGTAACACGGAGGTTTTGCGGAACAGTACTGTTCTTAACAAAGAAGCTTTCAATTTGCAAGTGGCTCAATAAATAAAGTTTGTGAAAAAGAAAATATATAAAGTGGGAAAATTAAAAAATAAAGAATTAAAGAGTATAAAATTAAAACAAAAACTCTGTTGTTTATTTATGTAAGAATCCTGGACAAGACCGAGTTTACCCCAGCTGCAGACCCTAGTAACCGATGGTTCCTCACAAATTGTATATCTTATATGGATAAAGGCCAATAGTGTATCTTGCAATACGAATTTTGTGTATATAAAACAGTTGAAAATTTATTTTTTGTCAATATCCACATCTATCCATATGGAAAAGCACTTAAGACCATATTTCGGGAGGATTTTTGTATGCGAGCTATATAAAATAATAAATTGATTACAATCAAATTCATCGAAATGAATGACTAAATTAATATAAATATATATGCAACATTTTGTTTTGTTATCCTATAAACTTCCATCTGTGCCTTAATCAAAACTGTTGTCAATTAACACCGGAAGAATGCTGGCTTTAGAACAAAAAAAAATTAAAATTCACTATTTTTATTTGTTTATGACCAATTTAATAAAACAATATATAAAATAAGTTATTTTTATAATTTTCTGAATTAAACGCAATTTTTCATGCGATTGAAACCAATGTAGATTGGATGAACGATCGGACAGACAGACACCGCTGAGTCGGATTAGTATAATATTTAGCGCCACATTAAACACAGGAAGTTGGCTTAGCGCGTTATGTGCATTATCGAAAAAATCATAAAATTTTGAATCTTACAATGGCGAAAGTTACATATAATTAAAAAAAGTCTTAGTAAATTTTTACTTTTTATTTCAGTTTTTAAAATAAGACATAAAACTTTTTTTTTTATTTTAAGATACTGCTATCTTCCTCTTTTTAACGATATCAATATCTTGTCATGTTAATGCCACAAACCCGGTTTTTTGTTCCAGTGAGTATTGTTTTAACTTTTTATTAATTCTCTCTATTATATACATATAAATCATTTAAATTATGTTTAATATAATTTGTTTGCTGATTGATATTTCAATGTAATTATTTTATTTAATTATTTGTTTGTGGGCTTTGCAAAATATAAATCTGTATTGATTTTTGCATTTTTAATTTCATCATTTTTATAAGTTATCAATGATAAAGTTTATCATTATTTTAATTTTGATATAAACAGTTTATTTTTATATACACGCAGAAAAAAAATATAGTTGCAGTGACCACAATCTAAGAGCAATCTATTATGATTGGAACATATAGTCACAGCTGAAAATATAAATAGTAATTTTTATGATTCCATTTTATCAAATTGTGTGCGATTTTATGGCTCGAGTTTTTTCAATTTATTATATCAACTTACTAAATTATTATACCATTCTATTAGATTATGATTTCATTTTATTATATTATTATTCCGTCTTATCATTATTATCCCATCTTATCATTTTATGATTCCGTAATTGAATAATAATGTAATAAAATGGGATAATAATATGACAAAATGGAATAATAATAATAATAATACATTTTGTCATATTATTATTATTCTATCTTATCATATTATTATTCCGTCTTATATAAATATATTAATTCAAGCATAAATAATATAAAATATATTATATATATAATTCAGAAAAAGGGTGTCCCGATGGCCTAATTGGTAGTGAGTCTGTCAGTCTGGGGGTTGTGGGTTCGATTCCCACCAAAGACTCTGGTCTGTTTCACTACAACGAGCTAAGATCTTCATTACTCCGCTCGGTTAGAATTAGAATATAATTTGTAATTTTATTGTAATTATAAAATAAATAAATAAATAATTGAAAATTATTTTTATAAATTGTTTATTGAGCCCATTATATTTTTTCAAAATAATAGATGAAAGTGTTTATTAATTATAAACAAATATTTTGTTCATTAATTAATTTTAGTCATAATGGTTGTACAACACAATATGTTGCATAGAGCGGATTTTATTACTAAAAAAGCAATTCTTTTTTATTTCAATCGAAAAACAATCTTTGGTATTGAAAAATAATAAAAATCCATCATATTTTTTATTTTAATCAATAAATTATTATATAAATATCATTTATGATATTTATTACAAAAGCTGGAAATTATTTTAAATTATTTTTCAACTAACAATTATCACTAAATAAATCTTGAAATAATATAATAAAGAAATATTTTACATCATGTAAAGCATGTATGCACATAAATCTTATAGCACGAAAACTGAAACTCCCATATAAAATATCCATTTTTTTTTTTTTTTGCTTAATGATATCAAATTTCTTCACCATTTTTTTAATTTTTGAATAATTTTTCTGACTGAAAAATAAAAGTATTGCATTAATTTCTTCCAGATGATCTCAATGGGATATCATCAATTTTTTTACTAAAAAACGGAGATATTTTGAGGATAAAAATAATTTAAAAAAAAATAAATTTAACTATTTTTTGTTGCTTATTGTCTAATTTTCTCTAAAAAAATATTGCTTTGGCGATTTTCGTCCAAGTAATAAAAAAGAGGATATTGCGTAAATTTCTCCTAAGAAGATATCTTTCAAATGTTTATAGTTATAGTAGAAAATATTTTTTGAAAGAAAAACAAAAGTATGATAAAAAAAAGAAACAATCATTTGAACATTTTCCCATACTAATATTTATTTTTGAAAATATTTTTTTTTTTTTTTTTTGTTTTTCTGAGGGTCATTTGTATCACATATTTTTTTTAACGAACGAAAAAGCATTTTGAGTAGTAAAGATATTTACATTGATTAAAAAATAAAAATAAAAATAAAAAATATTTGGGTGCTTGATATGTTGGGCAAGATAACACAAGATATTTTTTTTATTAATTAGACCCTTTAATAGTAGTTAATCAATATCTTATATTACACGAAAAATAACAAAATCTTGTCTACCTATATTAATTTATGTATAAACTAAATGAAAATCAGAATAAAGTTGCAAAATAAACCAAATATAGTCAAAAACAAACAATAAATGAATTTTTCAACCATATTTGTAAAAGGCATATTTATTTGTAACATATTATTGTTATGAAAACAATAATACTAATATGGTTTGAAAACGAAATGTTAAACCACATTTCAACAAGCAAAAAGGTAGATAATATTTCATGATCGTAGAAATAATGATATTTTTTGTATTAATAAAAATTTGTTTCTAGTGATATTACCGTAACCATGATTTTTCTCTGCGTGTATATTTAAATAATATACATATAATTATTACATATAGTAACCACATTTAATTAAGTTATATTGATTTGTTATCTGATTTTAATATTAAAAATTATATTAAAACAGATGAAAATTAATTTTATAATTATACAATGTTAATAATGTAGAGAAAAAATTGTAAAAAAAATTAAAAAGATAAAACAATATTGAAAGAAGTGGTCATTATAATATAAATTTTTATGCACATAATCATTTCATCTTGAAAGACTATTTTTATACCTGCTTGATTTTTGTTTTGTCAATTTTTTAATTTTGTAATTTCGCATTTTTTTGCGATTTGCTTTTGCTTTGTGGAATTTTTTTCATTTTGTTGTTT